>BRDC01000026.1:871687-1465207 GCA_024343385.1 Tremella yokohamensis | reverse complement strand
GGGGGGGGCGAGTCGTGCTTGGCGACGCTGCTTGCTACAGAGACCTGATGAAAAGCAAAGAGGCAGTGCTCAAGGCTTGACGTGAGATGTGTATGCGTATGAACATGAGCACGGTGCGAGGCGGGAGGGCGAGTGTGGCGGTCCGACATTGGCCAAATCCGCCACATCTGCCTGGACATTCATCCACTTACACCAAGATATTCACAATATCATGCATTCATTTGTACAAGCTGAACAAGGTCCTTTGGATGAGAAGCAATGAAAATATTGGCAACGAAGTTTTCCAAGCTGCCTCGTCAAGCTTGCCAATGAGAGCCTTTTCGGCCGGTCTGGTGCGATCCCACTTGTGCCGAGTTCCATGTGCTCCCGTCACTACGTACCGTCAGATCAACAAAGCCTGGGGAGCGAGGCGGATCGTTGGGGTCGTCGCTTCGCAACGACCTTAGCCAGTCCTTCAGAGCGTCCCAGATCGATTGGTCGGCAGGTGCGGAGTCGACTTTGTCTTCCACGTCGTGCATGAGCTTCCGCAAGCCGTAATCGTACCTGTCATAATGGTTTGATATCTCCGCTTGGATAGTGCTCAAATCGACTGCCGGCCTGGAGATGGTGTGGGGGAAGGCAGATTGACCGTTCTTGAGAGTATCGTGTACGTGTGTGTAGATCGCAAAGGCAAATGCAAACGTTTTCTCGCAGTCGACCGGGCTCAGTACCGAAGAGTCCGCGCTTTCGCCAGGCGGCGAGGGTTCCGGAAGCCGCCAGCGTGCATCATTGATAGAGACTTGCGCTTGGGGCGGAGTAGTGGAGAAGACTCCAGAAAGGCGTCTTGCCTTCTCGCTGAATGACGACCTGCGACGCGGGTGGTCCGATTCACCGCCTTTGAGTGTCTGTATCCGCATGACACTCACCGGCGACGAGCTTCGAGAACCAGTGTCGTCATCTTTGTACGGCTCTTTGTCGCACAATTGTTTCAGAGACCTATGAAGATAGTCGAGTCGCGTCCCGTCTGGGGAGAACCAACTGAGATACTTCAAGTATTCCTTGTTGTCTTCGGTGATGACCTCTTGAGAGACGGTTGACATGGCTGGAGATACGTACTTCACAGTATAGCTTAAGCTAGACCAAGCGAGGCGATCCGAGTGGCAAGACTCTAAAGACAAGTAGAGATGATAGGGGAGAGTGTTTAGACTATATACGCCCACCCGTCCAAGGCCTAAGCTGGGTTGCATACAGCATCCTCTCAAGGTCTGAAGCTTGCAGTGAAATACTAAAAGGAGGATAGCTCCGCTTGCTGCTGCTCTGCCGCGCTCTGCCGGCCATCTCGGTCTGCTGAAGCTCGGTCAGAAGACGCATGCGGTAAGAGAATACATCCTATGTGCATGGCTCCGTGCGTGTGAAAAAAATGGCCGTTTCTGAGGCATCGACTCCACACAATGTGAAAACATATACTGCTCCGCGCGCAGCAACTGACACTCCGCCTCTGCGGCTCTACGCTAGGAAGCCTGAGCGCAAAGTTGACGCAAGCTAGTCGATATGACCGACTCGTCGCAAAGTTTGCGTTGAATGGAGAGCGAGGGGCCTCCTTGACTAAAGAACCACGAGGGATTTGGGAAGGAAGGCCTCAGCAGGTGGCCCCCCACCCCCAACCCCCATCCCCATCCCCATCGTGGCCACCGAAGTCTATACCAATAGGAAGTACAGTGCCTTCTACACGAGACTTGAGCGGGAAGAGAAGCACAACGGCACTGAGACACTGATACGTTTTGGGACAGTGAATCTGAGCCGTAAACAGAGGCGATGCTACAATATGTGCTGTACATGTACATGTATGAACACCATTGAGTCGAGCTACTACAGCAAGCATTATATCATTCCCGGCAGCGGTGCAGTAGTAGGACCCCAAGACATCGGCCGACTCGCGGCTCGAGACGTGATCGGGGTAGATCGTGCAAAGTCCGTGTGAGGGCGAACCATTTGAAAACTCCGTCGATAGTCAGAGATCGCACTGAGCGTGCGCTCCAGCTGACTTCTGGACGGACGTGTATCGCGAGAATCAAAAACGCGAGAGGAGAGCGACTGGATTGTCCCAAATCTGCCCCAAGGGTGCAACTGTCTATCCGTTCTGGACGGCTTCGACCTGAATCCACACTGGCCCAGCGCTGCTTCCAGCTCGTGCAAGTACCACCTGTTCCTGTAAGAATGGCTCGTCATGGCCTTCTCGACTTGCCAGGTCGTCAAGAATGTTTTCTCGTCATTGCAGACGAACACGTACAGACCGTGTGCCATCAACTCGACGTAGGCCGCTTCCTCCGGCGGGAGACCCCGACGCGTCGTGCGGAGCCGTTTGAGCGTGACGCGATCGCCAGTCGAGCCGCTGGGGGGGATGGTTATGGGCGCATGGTGGGGTTCGCCAAAGTACGAGACGGTGTACATATCTTGTGTGGGTCCGGTCTGTATCTTGGAGAGCATCCTGGTGACCCAATTGCTCCTGCTCTCGGGGGCAGGTGTGACCGCAGCTGATGGGGCGGATGGTAACTTCAGCTGGAAGAACGGCTTTTCTTGCCAAGGATCAGGATCTTCGATTGAAGGGGTTGGAAAGGTCAGACACATGGACGGGACCGCTGTCGTGAGATATTGCACGACGTCGGCAAAGTACAAGCATTGCGCGTGGCTATTCAACACGCCCGCATACTGCCTTGAGGCGTCGTGGATCGGTTCCATGTAGATTACGTACAGTACGTAGCCTTGCAGTTGCTGACGGGTCGAGAGCAAGCGAGCGATGGGATGGTGCTGGTTCTGCTTGTAAGTATTGTACTGTACTGTACTGTAATACCCCAGCTCCGCAATGCCTATCAACACCCACAGTTCGTAGGTTTTCCTGTCGGCCCCAAAAAGTTTCAGGTTGCCGCAAGAAGCATAAAAGAATGAGACGACGACACACGTTTCTGATTAGAACCGTGCGGGTCAGCTACGAGCCGTGTGGAGCGAGGAAGCAGTGGCGCTCAGGCGATCCATTCACTGCTCTATCCCTTGCCTTCTGAGACCTCCAACGAGCCTTCCTCAGAAGCCAGCCTGCCTGCAGTCTCCCTGGAGGAGAAGCTGTTCGGACCCGCGAGTTCAGTCGTAACAGAGAAACGATGCATTCTTCGGAGCAGAAGTCTACGGCTAGCGAGAGAAGCTATGCCTGCACGACATCAGTGGACGTGATGTGACATCACCATGTGCGCGAATAACCCCCCGGGTTCTGAAGCGAGGACGAGGGAAGAGTGTTTTGTGTCCACGATGAGCTCCTCCGGGTATTTCCTCTCCCCAGGTCCAGCTCGTAAGTCACATCCATCGCCTTGCGCTCCGTATTATCGCTGGGGCCGTTGCTGCGGAACAACGCGCTGCTCAGAGGCGGGACTCGCACCGTGATCGCGGTGGGCCAGTATCCCGTCCTCCACTGTTTGCTTTTCGAAGTCAGTTCCAGAGCTTCCAGCTGCGAGCCCAGCAGCCAAATCTTCCCTTTGGTCACATAGTCGCACTCGCTCAACCTCCGCGTCATCCGCTCGAGGTCCATAAAGCCCCGCTCGGTGCTGCTGATCTCGCAATACAGCCCATGGGCGATCAACTCTATAAACGCCGCGTGTTCAGGGTGCAAGTCCCTCTCGACTCCGAGACCCATGACGTAGCGGGCCGACTGGCGCAACGAGTTGGTAGGCGGTATCGTACGTTCATGGAACTGTTCGCCAAAGTACGATACGGTGTAGCCGGGACCCTTGGGTTTGGGGTTCGTCTGGGAGCCAGAAGCCCCTGATTCGGATGTAGGCGCCTCTCGGTGCGGGAGTGACGGACGAGTGGGTCCCAGGCGGAGTTGGAAGAAAGGCTTCTGGCGCCAGTCTGGTCGCACCTTGAACGCGCTCTTTTCGTTCTCGCACATGGTCTTGACGGCGGTGCTGAGGTACTTCATGATGTCGGCAAAGTACTGCGGCCCAGATTCGGTCGGCAGCAGCGGGGCGTAACGCCTTGAGACAGATTCCAAGGTGTACATGAAGGCTATATCAATCTGCTTACCAGTCTCTTAAGTCTGTGTTTATTAATAAGAGAATACTGGGATGATAGGGAGGGACGTTGGACGGAAGATCAGATGAAGACTTGGGTTTACTCGAGTAAGAGGTTCTCTCCATCGCTATATCAATAGGTTCACAGGGAGCTCCTGGAACGCTCCCCCATTTTTCCCCACCGTTGATGTCTGGGAAGGCCTCAAAGCCCGTCATGCTGAATGAAAGGAGCGGACAGTGCGATTGGCACTCGCGGCAGAGGAGAGCTGCGGGGCATTCCGCGAGTCTTCGTGCAAGCGTCGTCTGTCGGTCGATTCAAAGGAGAGCCGCGGACAAAAGAGAGGCTCGCTACGCAACCCATCTTTGATATTATTCCGCCACCATCACCGCCACAACGGCTCTCGCCCTTGTCTGCCACAACTTCGCAATGCCACAGCCCCACTGTGCTCGTACTTGTGCCAGTCAGCCGAGTCGGATAACGCACTCCATGAGTCCAGAAATGATACAACAAGGCCCCAGCGGCCACACCAATCATACACCCAAGAAAGCCGCATCCGCTCTAACATCGTCCTCACTGACATCCGCCAGCCCATCACCCAGTCCCATACCCAGCCCACTATCGGTCCTGAGCCGTTTTGGCACCGGCACGGCCGCGCCGCCCGGTAGTTCCGAAGCGAGCCTCTTTGCCTGTTTCCTGGCGCGTATACTTGAACCGGGTGCAGGACCCACAGGCGGTCCTTCGGGGAAAAGAGGCGGGAGATCGGTCGTATCGTGCGAGAGGGAAATGGCATGGCCTTCTCCTGACGGGGAGGAAGGACCGATGTCACTTGAATCAGGCTGACCGAACCCATCTGTCGCTGAAAGAAAGTCGAGATTGCCAGCGGCGGCAGCGGCCGAGGCGAGGTCCAGAGTAGTCTCTTCGTCCAGCTGACCAATGCTGAGTTCTTCCACGGGTCGCGCATTGATTTCAGCGACCTGCTCCGGAGTCATGAGTGTCACTTGGCTGCTGGCGCGGGCAGCGTGAACTTTGGGTACGAGGTGAGAGTATGCGGGGCTGTTCAACACCTCTGACAAGCTCGGCAGGGAAATGTCGTCTTCCGGTATAGGCGGAGTGTCGTATAGTCCTTGAGCCCATTCTGGGTTGGAGGCGATGACGGCGGGATCGACGTGAAATTTGAAGAGCACGAGGCCTTGCGAGCCATGTACAGGCAAGCCTTCGGCATCTTTTTGCCGGAGCGGGGGCAGAGTGGCTCGGTTCCATAGCTCAGAGGGGAGGTGGAACGTCGGGGCAGGGGTCTTCGGCTTGCCTTTACGGCGCACGCGGTTGTTCTGGTCGGTGGCGGACACGTCGAGGACGTTGAGAAGAGCGCGGACCTGGTCATGAGGCAAGACCCCAACACAAAAGATTTTGACGTACAGAAGGAGAAATCCACCAGATATCAATGACTTCGTGGGCGTCTTCTCCTTTCGCGCCGAGCGCAAGTTTGCGATACGCATTCCACTCGTCTTCCGAGTATGTTCGCAAAGGATCAGGTCGGTCGTTGGTGGCTGTGGCAAAGTCGATGGTGAGGATGGTACGGTACAGACTGCGATACTTGCAAGCGTTAAGCGGAGAGAGGTCGAAGGCGGCCGCACGTCGAGCTTGCAACTATCGTGTCAGCTGCGGCCAGCGATTGACAAGTAAGCTGACAGATTGTTGTCTGCGATACTGGTTCTGCTTTCTCCTTGTGATCTCATCCTTGTGCACCTCCCCGCGTTCCCGGGTGACCTGCTCATCGTATCGTTTCTACGTGTGAGCTTGGGAAACCAGGGCGTTGAAAAAGCTCACCCCGAGTCGTATCCAATATACCATGACTGCCTCCCTGACTTTCTCCCGCTCGAGATCCGGCTCGCCAACCCCAACACCGCCATACCAATCCGCGCAAACATCTTCGTACACTTGATCGAGGAACTGCTTGACGCTCTCGCTTCCAGCATCCGCACGGAAATCAGGGCTGTACTCTTGCACGCCATTGATCGATTCGGCGGCAGTAAGAGGGATGGTACCCGGCGCAGGAAGGTTCTTGGAGCCTTTGACTTCAAAGCCGGCCGCGTTGTATTCTATACCCAAACGGCGATTGGCCATCTTATGCACGAGATGCTGTATGTCAGCAGGGGCGATAGAATGACATGCATAACTTGCCTCGAGCTTCATGGAGCGTTTCTTGCGTTGTCCACCGCCAACCTTCTCCATTTCCGGTAATGGCGTGGCGCTGCCTTCTGCGACCTGGCTGGTGTTGCCGTCTGGTCTCTCTGCTTTGGCGGTCTTGGCAGGTCGCTTCTTGCCTTTCTTGACGGGTGCCTGTGCGTCGTATTTCGCTTTGAGCTCGTCGTATTCGACACGAGGTACGAAGGAGAATATCGGGTCGACGTTGACTAGGAGTCAGAGGAGAGCCAAGAAAACCACACATGAAGAAAGGCAAAGCTCACCGCCTACGGTCGAGGTGAGCTGAGCGAGCAGCGCCACCTGTCTCGTCGTGCTCTCTTGCAAGTCGCGCACGACCTTGGCCGCAGTGGTTGGGAGTCCCGTAGTGTCCAGACCAAGCAACGAGCTCTTGCTCTCCTCCAGCGACCGCCCCAGCTCTCTGATGACACCATCGGGTCCTGACGGCAGTTGCGCATCCACCGCATTCATGTCCACCTCCCCTGCCGCATCGCCCTCAGCTTCAGCGACCGTCACCGGCCCCTGAACCTGCCCGTCCCCCTGTCCATGCTCATCATCATGTTCATGGTGATAATCGTCCACTTGGTCTACTCCCGAAGAGATCGCCGCCCTTAGGGCCTCGAGTGCCGCTTCTGCCTCTGCCGACTCGCCAGTGATACTGACGACGTGCGAGTCTGTATCCGTGTCGTGTGGTACGTCCGGGAAGGCCGCCGTGACTTCATGATCTGCTATATCCATCGTCTCAACAACCGTATGTCCAAGGTGGACCTGTGGTGTGGAGGGGAGGGGGGAGAGTAGGCGTGCGAGATGTTTGCGAGATGAAACAGGAGGTTAGCAGGTAGTAAACAGCTTGGGGAGCCTTTTCGGCAATAACACCCCAAGAGGAAATAGGCGGGTGTGGCACCATCCAGGTACCCCTCAGGCACGGTCGCATATTCTTCCGCCGGATCCGGAATTCACCAGCCATGGCCTCAGACGCGAACAACGGTAGCGAGGGCGATACAAACGGTAGCGAGGGCGTAACTTGTAACACTTCATTTTCATCCCTTTCCACACCACGTCGCGTCTTCTCTTCTACCCTCTGCGTCGACCAGCGCGTCCGACCTCTCTAGGCAGACTCACGATGTCCACCACCACCATCCACCCTTCGGTGCTCGACCGTGTAAGTTCAGCGCGCAGTGCGCAGGGGAGGACTAGAGCTGACGCCTAGCCCCTCGTGATGTGCGGTCCGTCCGGTACGGGCAAATCGACGCTTCTCACCAAACTCTTCGCGGACCACCCGGGCGCGTTCGGGTTCAGCGTGTCGCACACCACTCGGTCCCCCAGGCCGGGAGAGGAGAACGGGAGGGAGTACCATTTCGTCACCAAGGACGAGTTTATGAAGCGGGTGGAGAATGGCGAGTTCATCGAGTGGGCGCAGTTTGGGGGCAATTGGTGAGTGGCGGGCGAGCGAGCGAGCTCCCATCACTTCGCCCCCCCCCCACCCCCTCCAAACACTCTTGACCCCACTGCACTCGTCTCATCGTTGTGCTTTCCAAAGGCGTATGGGCGCGTGTCGTACTCGCGCTGAAGCGCTCGTAGCTACGGCACCACATTCGCCGCCCTGCGCGCACTCCACCCAAAACGCTGCATCCTCGACATCGAACTCCAAGGCGTCCTTCAACTCCGCTCCAAAGCACCCCTCCAATCCCCGCCTCTAGCACCCGTCTTCCTCTTCCTCGCCCCGCCCTCGCTGCCCGAACTGAAAAAGCGTCTCCGCGGAAGGGGCACCGAGACCGAAGAGAGCATGCGCAAGCGGCTCGACGCCGCGCGCAGCGAGGTCGAGTATGCCATGAAGGGCGAGCACGACGTTGTCATTGTCAATGATGATTTGGCCAAGGCGGGTGGGAAGCTGGAGAGTATCGCCCTTGGGAGTGAGGGCTGGGAGCAGGTTGGGGACTCGTTGCCCGAGTTTGATCTCAAGGATCTCGACTAGACGAGGGCGTACTCGGTTTCATTGTGCCCCGTCCTGCTCGATAGAGTATTATACTTCCTCGTACTACCACTACTACATTCACTGACCATGCATGGTTTGACTCACATAAGCATAATGAAGTACACGGATAAGCATAGCATATCATGAATGGGAGCCGCATCGACAGCCTACAATCCACGCCTGGTCTACTCGTCCTTCTCCTACGCACGCCGCCGGATGCGCTTGGCATTCGCCTTTGACGCCACCTCGACCCACTGATCCACCTTGTCTCCTCCGAGTCCATACCTCACCAGCTCGACACTGTCGTCAGCCTTTTTTCTCTCTACCTCTAACCCTTCCCCTCTCTCGCTGTTGCTGAGAGAAGCAAGAAGAATGACTCACCGGTCCATATCCAACAACAATCTCTGACCGAGCTGATCCCCCACATCCCCCACACGCCCTTCCTCTCCTCTCATAAACACCCACATCAGCCCACGGTGCTTGACAGGCAAGACTAGCCACACAGCCAAGCGCATCTCTTCGAATCGCTCGCACAGGCGGAACAGAGTAGAGAGCGGGCAGGACGGGTACAAGTCGACCATGTCTTGGTCTGAAGACGGCAACGACGAGGTGTCCGAGTCGTCTTCCGAATCAGAGTCGTCTGTCGTCTCGTCTTCCATTCTCTCTACCTTGACAAGTTTATCTCCTTCTTCAGCCGAAGATGTGGTCTGATGGTTGTCCCCTTCGGCCTCGGATTCGTGCACCCAGTCTCCCTTCCTTAGGTGGTCCGTCAGCACGCACAACATATTCTCGTCCAACGCCGCACGGGCCATCGACAGACACTCAATGAGGGCATGTTCCACTTTGATCTCAACAGTCAAAGTCTCTTGCGAGCTGGTTTCCTCCTGCACGAGACCCTCGGCGATAGCTAGGCGGCGCACGGACCGAGCCTTGATGGCGGCCATATCTCTGGTCGCGAGGCATATGAGCAGCTCGCATCTCGCCAAAGCCGCCTCGAGTCGGATACGGCGAGGGCGACTATGATTTGCCTGCACCTCGGGGTCGATCTTGGGCTTGCGCCGGCCCTTGGTAGGCGCTTCGACTTTGACGATCGGGTGGTCGTCGAGCGGTGTGACAAGCGGAAGGCTTTTTATTAAAGATGAGGAAGTTGTGAAGATGTCGAGCAGTTCGAGCAGTTCGTCCGCCTCGGCTTCGGTGACCTCGCTTTGGTCGATAGGTGGAAAGGCCGCCGTGACGGGCGTCGAAACGTTTCCGCTGGACGCTTTTGACTTGGCGAGCTGCCGTGTGGTATGATGCAAGCGAGCGACGAGGGCATGTTGACGCGCAAAGAGCATACCGTAGGGCGAAGAAGGTTCGAACAGTGCCCGCAGTAGCGTCTCGTGCATCATTGTCTTGGCTTGCTTGGTCGCGACACTCGACAACTTGGTTTTCGAAAGCAGGGAGTAGAGGCTAAACGAGGCAGGAAGCAGTTGTCGAAGCGCAGTATGGACATCTTGCTTATCTTCCGCCGAAGTATCTGTCGACCAGAGAAGATGTGCACAGAGCCCGGTGGCGACAATACACCCTTCCATCAGCCGCGCAAGGCGGACCTCGACAGCAGGGTCGATTGCCTGTAGAGCAACCTCGTCGGTGGAAGAGGCAGGACGAGATTTGATAATTTGGTTCTTGAGCCCCTGAGCGTACGTCTGAAGAGCTACCAAATGCTTGATGGCTTCTTTCGCCCCGACAGACGATAGACGGCTTGCGGTGCCACACGAGAGAAGGCCATCGAGGGCAGAAGGAGAAGGGAGCGCTGGCGAGCGAAACGAAGTGAACGGGATGAACCGCGCGAACGAAGCGACGAGCGAGGAGGCTGGGGTCAGCGTCTCTTGTATACTACTCCTCTACTTTTGAGCCGACTCACTGTGTCTACCAAAGAGTCCAGTGAGAGTAGGCAACCTCTCCACCCAATCCCCACTCTCCTCCTCGTCTTCCCCTAGGTCTTCTAAAGGGCCAGGTCCGCCTTGTTCAGCAGCTGTGAGCCGTAGTGCTGCACTTGACCGAGCTTTCGTCTTTGCAGGCGACGTTTTGGCGGGTATCGACTTGGCGCGTGCAGACCGAGAGACGGAGGACCGACTTGATTTGATGGATTTGGTGGAGATGATCGAGGGGGCTTCAGACGCCGCTCGTGTCTTCTTGGGCGGCATCGTTTCCGGGAAACAAACGAGCGGCAGCTCGAGTGGTGTCGAGGTGGTATGAGTGATGAGTTGAGTAGTGTGAGAGTCAGAGTCAGATGTGAATGGGAGAGACGATGAGACAGGTACACGGCCAGGAAGGGGGGGCGTGTCAGGAAACGAGGGGGCACGGGCCTCGTCGCGATCACACACACACACACACACACACACACACACACACACACACACAACCCATCACACAGAAAGGAGGTCTGTGCGGCCCTGCGAGAGTCGCAGTCTGTCCACATCTTGCAACAGGTCAGTAGCAACTTGCAACTTGCAAATCGGTCAAGAACAACGTCGAACAGAATCCGCCTCGGTGTTCTTTCAGCCCAGTCTAAACCACCTCCACCTCGCCCAGAAAAGCCAGACCAGCCTGACAACCAAGAAAGTGCTACATGCCGGAGGACAATGATATGCTGGTAATGAAATGGTATGGCCACAAATGGTACGCTATCAATCGCGAACAAGCGCGTCGAGTATCCTATCATACACTCTCCCTCCGCTCCTTCACTCCCTTAAGCAGCCTGCACGCCCCTCCGACCGGTCGGGTGGCTCATACCCATGGTCAAACCACCAATGTCGATATCCCTATACGCCGACCCAGGAGAAGACGTATCGCTCCCACTCGTCCCACTGCGCATGACATCCTCCACCATATCCATCTCAGCGCGGGTGGGTGTCGAGTAAGACGTGTAGTAGCTGCTGGAGCTGAGCGACGACGGGGTGGCTGCGGCCGAGCGCGAGTAGGCAGAAGATGGGGGCGAACGACGAGACGGCGTCAGGGTCGTGCTCGAGTTGGACAATCCAGAGAGGGAGCGCTGGGACAAGGAGGCGGAAGGCGGTGTACCATCGTACGAATAAGAGTACGCATGATACGTTGCAGGGCGGGATGGTCGGGGTGTGACTGCTCCAGTGGGCGAGCCGATCGGCGAGGCGAAATACGAGTCGAGCTCTGAAGTAGAGTGCGAGCGCTTGTTCTCCATCGGAGACGACGTGCCGCCCCAGCAGAATCTGTTATCAGCGCAAGAACAATCGTCAAGAGATGTGCTACTCACTGCTCTACCAAGCTCGAATACGACGCCAAGCTGATACCGCTCTTCTGTCGCTCGACACGGCTAGTAGGGCTCCACCGAGGCAACGTCTCGTCCGGCGGGGACTTTGGCGACTCGCTCGGCGTGTCAGTAACACTGCCGCTCGTTTCGAGCGACGGGGCAGGGCTGGTCTCCAAGCCGTCGATCAAGCCGATAGCCGAGCCGTTCTGTGGGAGAACAGGTGTAGGCATCTTGATCTCCGTAGCCGTCGCCATCTCAGAAGCGGGCATGGTCGAAGTCAAGACTGGCACATCGTCCAATTGCTTCGGGGCAGAGGTGGGAGTCGGCACAAAGTCCTCATCCGGTGGGGGTGAGGGACCCTGAACGTGCACTTGAGGCAACGACAACTTGGCAGCGCTTGGAGGCGGGACAGACGGAACCGTCTCAGCGGGCATAGTGTGGGGTGAGAACGTCGTGACAGGGCGCGAGTTCGGGGAGAAGAAGGCATCCGTCGCTGGGAGAGGCGAATCTGGGAGCGTATTGGGGCTAAAGCGGGGCGAGTAGAATTCGTTTGACGCATGACCAGAACCGAGGCGCTGGCCAAACGAGATGAGACCTGTACGGAGATCAGGCAAGTCGGCAGGTCGAGGTGACGGTGAAGGCGAGTTGGAATTCCGACGCTCGTTCTTGAACGCCGCACCAAAATTGTACCTCGTCGCGAGGCCCGATCCAGCAGCAGGCAAATCGGGCATGGCGTTGGTCTCCAGCGCCAATGAGCCCTTGCGAGGAGAGCTGATGGCGATTGAATCCCCATTGCTACTGCCATTGCGTCGAGCGGGTGAGAGAAGTTTCGCCCCACCTGGCGAACCAGGAGGAGAGATGGCATCGTCGGCAGACATGCGCTCGAGCTTGGCGCGAAGATCTGCCAGACGGTCATCCTGACCGCCGGCGACGGTCCACTGGGATGTCCTGCCTCCTACAGCCTTGCCCATACCTGGCTGGATAGACGGCGTCGCACGAGCCGCGGTCAACTTCTTCTGCCGGACCGGATTGGTCCGTTCGAACGTGACCTGGTAGTTCTGCCCGCCATTCGAGTCCCAGAGCTCCTTGCCATCCGAGTTGTACCTGATAGCCAAGAAGAGCGACTTCTCCTCAATCTTCGCCAAGAGATCCTGCAGCTTGATGGTGAAGCTGAATCGGTCGTATTTGCCAGCCTTGACGGAGTCTTTGAAGGTCGCAGTGACCTCCGAGGTCGTCTGCCACCAGTCAAACGTGAACCGCACAGCGACCCATTTCTGGAAAGCAAAGTTCTTGCACATGATCATGCCCTTGAGCGTCTTGCGATCGTCGTCCAAAAAGAGGGACTCGAGATAGAGATCCGAGTCGGCGGGCGGGTTCGTGTTGAAGTTTGGCAGCTTGATCTGCAAGACGCGCTTGTCCCGCTCGTCCTCGTCCGTCGACGGGAAGGGGAATTCCTCGCCCTCGCTGGCGCTGGTAGTGTGATACTCGGTAGGCGAGCCATCTCGACTGACCACCTGGGGTTTCTGGTCCCCGCGGAAGACCTTGACGCGCTCGAGGTGAGCGTCAAAGTGCACGTATTTGGGACAAGACGGGGTGGTTGGGCACGACTTGGACTCGAACCTCGGGCGTTCTTGTGATTCCGAACGAGAGCTGCCAGACTCGTAGTCCGGAGCATTCAACGGTGTCCCATTGGCCGCAAGTGGTCCAGCATACTTCAACGCCGGCTTGAGGATCTCGCCAGACTTTTTCCTGATCAGTTGTGCGCTATAAGGCGAAGGAATGATGGCAGATTGGACCTCTTGCGGCGGTGGGATCTGGATAATGCCGGAAAAGTCAAGCTTGAGACCGTTCTCTCTCCGACTGCGCGGCGCGTGGTGCTGCAATGTCTTTAGGTGCATGTCGGATCGCGCACGGACGGCCGGACGACGCGGAAGGACGCCGTCGCTAGGTGCTCGGGCGGGCTCGGGACGGTACGTGTGGTGGTGGTGCGTCGAGGAAATGTCGTGTTGGGTATGATGCGTTTGGAATGAGGAGGAATCGTAATGGACATGATGTGAAGGGGATGAAGTGCCGCGGGATTTGGTGGGCGAGTTGCGCCGTTCAAGTATAGGTTTCTCCTGTCCACTAGGAGGGAAGGCGAGGGAGAGAGGGGAATGGGGCCGCTCTGGAGAGTTATCTCTCGAGTTGTTGCGTGAGTTTGTCCGTGAGGAATTGGCAGAACTGCCAGACGAGTCGCCCAGCTCGGTAAACCCAAACAATCTCGGCCGCCGACCGCGTCGATGGGTAATCTGGAGCGAGTCTGCCGCCATGGAAAGCGCGTTGCGTGGGGGCGATCGGACTTCGGGTAGAACTTGAGAAGACATGGGTTGTGAAGGGAGCGTGGGGATGGCGGACGCGGAAGACACCCTCTCTAATCTGAATGGGAGCTTGGCGTGATAGTTTGTGGGAGGAGATGCGGCGGGGGGTACCTCGCGATCGGGCGTAGGAGGATGCACGTAGATGGAGCTGTTCCGTCAGCATTGGTGAACACGAAGAGCGGGTAGGTTCACCTGTCAAGCAAAGGGTTGCTCTTGTCAGCGGTAGATGGGCCACCGAGCAGCGCCTCGACCACATCCTCGTCCCTGTCGCGCGGCATGTTGATCGCTGCAGCAGTGTACGGCATTCTCTGCAGCAAACTCTGCGCGTCGAGTGACAAGACACGAAGACCGCCGAGTACGCCCAGGAGACTGGACGAGGTTTTCAACCGGAGCGAGGCGGCGTATGGCACCTGGCTCTGGCCTGAAAGTGTGAGAGGGATGGGGGATGCCGGCGGCTGTGAGAGTGGGGGTGGCGCTGGGACTGAAGCTGTAGCTGTAGCTGAAGACGAGGTATCGATCGACGTTGTCGATGGGATAGATTGCTCTGACTCGTGTGTTTCACTATCGTCAAACGTATATACCAAAGACTTGCTATTTCGATCGCGGCCGCGATCCAGACTGAGAGACGAGGTGAAAAAGTCGTCAAAGCTCGCCTGGGACGGTGTGGGCGGTGTGAGAAGCGTGTCCGAGGCGGCCGACGCGGGGGAGATCGAGTCGGTCTCGATCTCTGGCTCTGGCTCTGACTCGAGGTACGGCTGCTGTTGTTGATTTAATGAGAGATGTTCGTAATCTTTATCGGCAGCGTGTTGTGTTACCTGTGCTGATATTGGACGAAGCGAGGTGCCGCTTTGGGTGGACGACGAGGAGGATGCTGGGACCGGCGATGCTGAATTGACACTGCCGTTCTCGGCAAGCTGGGGCTGTTCGGGCAACGATGCGACGAGCTCGATGAGATCGGGCGAAGGGGGCGGGGTGGGATAGAGGCTGGCCTCTTGCGGCGGCGGAGCGCTGCTAGCGACAAAGCTGAATCTGATCTCGACTGGACCGAGTGCAGTCTTGGCAGTCGCGGTGGCCGTGGTGGTGGTCGAGGGAGACGGTCGGGCTGGAGAGGGAGGTAGCGGTGCTGGGGCCGAGTAAGTCATTGTCCTTTCAAGTCGTGCTGCTGCAATCCTATCCTTTCTGTTTTTCTCGGTCTCATGCAGGTCGATGTTGGGGTGACGATGACGCTTGAGAGTGGACAGACCGGCGTCCGGCCCGGGGGATGGGATGGGAGGGTGATGATGACAAAGGACTCGCTTTAAAGGAGTGGAGCAGGGGTGGGACAGATCGTCGAGCAGTCCTCGTGCACAGACAAGACTACTCGTATACTAGACTGAATGTCTAGTGCGGGGTGATGGTGGGTGTGGGAGGGGGTGAGGGGCCCATCGTCTCGCCAACAAGCACAGACGACGCCAAGTAGTCGCAGCAGAGCAGAGCAGTGTTGACAGAGCAACAGCGCAACAGCGGACACCGGGGTAAAGAGCAAGGTTTGATGGGGCAACCCAAGATGGGACGCAGAGCCAAAAAGACAAGAAAAGACGAGATCTGAGATGCTGCACTCACTCACCTGTTGTCCCTCGTCCTCCTTCCGTGTCGCCGTCGCGGTCGCGGCGGCAAGCAGGCTCGGTCCAGCCTCAGCCTCAGCCTCCTGAGGTACTGACGTAGGCTCGGGCGGTGAGCTGCAGGGGACCGAGAGGGTTCCGAGAGCGTGGTGGCCTGGTGGTCTGTCGGACGGGACGTGTCGCGGCACGGTCGTCTCCGCTTTCAAAGTGGGATGTCGGATGAGTAATGTCGACCGGTGGGTGGGGTGATGCGTTGCGTGGGTGCGTGACGGCTTTCGACTGTCACTGCCGGCAGTGTGCTATTACTATATAATGCTATCGATATGTTGCGGTCGGACGAAGGGCGATCATGGGCGAGCCGAGCGAATCGAGATTGTCCACCGCCCAAGAAACAGATGAAGAAAGGGAAAAAATCGTACAGACAAAGACAAAGACAATGGCAAGATGGACACTGTGGTATTTGGTATGGTATGGAGAACGCGGACGAGGTAAACTATGGCGGGCCCGCCGGGCAGGAACGACCAAGACGACCGAGTCTAGGTGGGAAGAGCGAGCGACTACCACGTCGTTCGTTCGTGCGATTTTCTTGCCGCAGGGCAGGCAGGCAGCAGGGCGGCAGAGGCAGAGGCGCAAGGGAAAACGACCAGAGGGGCGGCGTCAGAGGCGTCGACGTGGGACTCGGAAGTCCGACCGGCCCGGCTGACCTCTGGTTTCTTCCACCACCAGCGCTAGCAAAACCGACGACGTACGAGAGTGAGTGAGCAAGTACAGTACATGACTCGTGCGGGCGGGCAGGTAATTACCAAGGGTGCGTGAGCTTTCGACCCCCACACCCCTGATCATCGCATCTGCAGCCACACGAAACACTTTGCTTCAGTCAGGACAACGGTCCATCCCTCCAGGAAGCAGATACATTGGGGCGCCTCGGGCCTCTTGGGCACCTTGGGGACTGGCACACTGGGTATACTGGAGAGAGTATGGGGACCACGGGGCATCCACCTGATCCGTAGTTTTTGAAGTCGCAAGCCCTCTCTCTTTCCGTGCGAAAGAGAAGAGAAAGAAAAACTGTATATCCTTCGCTGCCCTGTGAACAACTTCGCTTCTTCAATACAGTAGAGACGATCTCTTGTCTTTTTTCAATCTGGCTGGCTGGCTGGCGTGGGAATCGCTTCAGGTAGTCGTTAGC
Organism: Tremella yokohamensis; assembly: GCA_024343385.1. Taxonomy (NCBI): domain Eukaryota; kingdom Fungi; phylum Basidiomycota; class Tremellomycetes; order Tremellales; family Tremellaceae; genus Tremella; species Tremella yokohamensis. The sequence goes on along the minus strand of BRDC01000026.1, from coordinate 1,448,580 downwards.
TCAGGTCAGCGATGCGAATGGGAACGAGCATGGGAATGACGTCGTAGCTGCTAGAGAGAGAGAAAGAGACAAGACAGAGGGAGATCCCCCTCCCTGGGATGTGGCGTTCCGAGTCATTTCTTGTCAATCAGACCCTGAGTCGAGAGACACTGGTCTCCTGACTGTCAGATCGACCACCACAACGGTTCAGGGCCTTGATGTACAAGTACAATAGATGGCCAGAGTCTTGCCGATGCATGCAGAGAGGCGTCAGCAATGCCGAGGTGTGGTCAGACGACCATGGAATAAAGATGGCACAACTGCATAACTACTCGCGCAGAGGGGGGTATCACCAAAACTGGTATACAGAGTTTACCGATTCGTTCATGTCCGCATGATCCGTCTACAATGCGCCGACGGACAAGGCCAGCTGAGAAAGAGAAAGAGGAGATTGTATATATATACCAAATCCACAGGATTGGGACGGGGCGAATAGCCCGCGCCATGCCGTTCGTTGTTATGCAAACAAATTCGGTCGCGTGTCGAATGTGCTTCCTTGGAAGCGGGGCCGATCCTGACCGTGTCTATGCGTGGGAGATCTTTATTGGTGGGGCAAGAGTCACATTCGCGACCCTGCATGCAAATTGGGCGAAACCGGGGAGAATGTACACGATGAACGATCTTGATGTTACACGGAAGGGTCGATATGCAATGAGTCGGTCGACCTCTAAGAGCCAAAGTTGAAGCCGCCTTGTGGGGCAGCCACATCCGACTGGAAGGCGTACTGGCCAGACGCGTCGACGGCAGGGGCAGCGCCGGCCTCCTCTTCTTCCTCATCGGGGAAGAATTCTGCGCTGATCAGCTCCGTCCTCGGCATGACAGGTTCCAACTCACTGTCCATGATGTAGAAGCATTTCTTGTAGATCTCCAGGTTCTCGTGGTGCTGCAGGTTGTGAATGGCAACCATGCCGCCTGCCTCCTCGATGTATTGAGCGTACTGGTTGACGCCACCGGGCCCGGCCTGCTCTTTATCGATCTCGCCGACCTTCAAAATGTTCTCCAAGCCGTCGAGAGCCACTTGGATGATCTTGTTGTCCATCGAGCCCAACAAGTCGCACATGGGCTTGATGCAGCCTTGGCTGACGAGGTAACGAATCTGGTTTGGCTCCTGGAGACCGCCGGAAGTTGCGTTGGAGATCGCCCAGCATGCCTCTTTCTTGGTCTTGAAGTCGGCATTCGAGAGGATGTTAATAAGAGGAGGGATGATATTGCTAGATATGAGCTTGTTAATGGAAACGAGTCTCGCCGACGTACGCATCAATGATGGCCTGGATTTGCATAGGCGAACCGGCAGTGACGTTGGAGATGGTCCAGCAAGCCTCCTTGCGGATGCCATCTTTCGGAGAGGAAAGGAGGCTGAGAAGGGCGGGAAGGGCGCCGGAAGAGATTATTACCTGGGTCTGGAGATCGTCACCGGTGACGATATTACCGACGCTGCGAAGAGCCGGGGTTTGAACAGCGGTCGAGGGGTGCATAAGGAGGTCGACGAGACGACGGCAGACTCCGGACTCGATGACTGCCTGGATCTTGTCGTTTGTGCCGTCCGAGAGGTATGAGATTGCCCAGCAGGCATCGATCAAGACTTCGTCATCCAAGGAGTAGATCAATTTCGTGAGGACTGAGAGGGCTGGCGCGATCTGCCATGTTAGAATAAGGATCGTACAATATGGTTCGACGCACCTTCTTCCACTTCGGTTGAGGGTTCTTGCCTCGGCAAAAGTTGCTCAGAGTCCAGGTAGCATTCCTCAGCATCGACAGCTTGTGGTGCTCGTTCAACAGCAACAGCAGAGGCTCCAATGCTCCAGCCTCGAGAACGTAATCTCGGCATCTCGGCGAGTCACCGGCAATGTTACCCAAGGCCCAGACACTGCTGATCAGTTTCATGCCTCGACGCCAGCTGAAAACACTTACGCCTGCTCCCGCACGTCCAAGACACTCGACGACAGCAGCTCAATGAACTTGGGCACCGCGCCGTTCTCGATCACCACGCTTGTGTGGTTGGAGGTACCTGACGCGATATCTAGACGTCAGCCTTCCTCCTAAGCAATGGAGAGCTGGAAACTCACTTGTCAACGCCCAGGCCGCCTCGAATTGGAGCATGTGATTGGGACTAGACAGGAACTCCACAAAGCGAGGGACAACCCCACAGTCGATCACGCGGTCGATAGGCGGGTTCTTTTCCTTCGACAGAAGCCTGATGATCAGCAGCAACACTACCTGCACTTGAAGACGATACGGACTTTCGAAACTTCATCGTGGCGTCCAGCTGAATGTTTGGGTCGTTGCTCTGCACGGCGGCCAACATCTGTGGCAGTGTCTCTCCAAGGGCCTGCGAGCCGAGCTCGACATCCTCGTCCGAGTCGAGCTCATCTTCTGTCGGTGCCACAAAGTTCCGTCTCTTCGCGATGCTCTCTTCCCTCTGACCTAGATCAGCGTCGATCTCAGCTGAGCGTAGGGATCGCGTGAGCTCACCTTTTGCTTCCGGATCTCAACTTGCTGCTCCTCGCGTCGTCTTCTGAGCTGGTATGTCAGCAAAGACCTCAAAAACGAGTGACAGATAGTGAAAGCAGGGAGAAAAGCTGGGTGGCCACTGTCCGTGCTCCGTCGCGTAGGTCCGGGGGATGAAGAAGGATGCTCACCTCTTGCGCGGAAAACTGTGTTTTGCCCTTGAAGTTGGCTTTGCGGTGGTCCATGTTACGAGCCTCCATCTTGTCGGATGCGCTGATAGATGGATTGGGGATGAGAAGGGATGAGAGAGTCTCCAAGAGGTGGGATATAGAGAGAAAGAAATAGAAAGAGAGAGCAAGGAGGATTTCAAGATTGATGGGCGGCGCGACCCATTGGCTCAGGGCATGCAGAAGAGCTAAATGGGGGGATCACATAGGTTATACCTCCACCACCCGCCAATGGTCAGGCGTCCATAAAGACGTTTGTGCCTCTTGTCACTTAAGAGACTATAGCGAGCAGCGAGATGGCCGAGTCTTCGAGGAGATCAGTCTCGCCCTCGTCCAGTAGGCGACGCAGAGACGATGAGCGCTCGCCCCATCGATCCTCCCACAAAAGTACCCGCTACCGCAACGAGGATGATGACGAGGACCGAGACAGGAGGCATCGGCACCGAGACCGCTCGAGGTCGAGAGATCGCAAGGAGGACCGTGAGAAGGACAGGCATCGTCATAAGAGCAGCAGACACAGGGACGAGACATCTGAGGGACGTAGAGAACGCAAACGGGCCAAAAAGGATGCTCGGAGAGCCGAACGGGACGGTGTGGCGGTAGTCGATGACGACTATGATGCTGGGATGTGGGTGGAGAAGGATATAGACGCAGAGGTCGGTCGACTCTCATGATGGTGCGGTTGGCTGATCACCAGCAGGAAGCTGTCTCGCACATACCTACAGCCGCTGCACTCGCGTTGACCTCGAACCAGACCAATCCCAAAGCCCCGCTTCCGCCGAATACTGCTAGCGGCACCACCACACGAGAGGCCTGGATGCTGGAACCTGTTGTAACGGCGCCGCCTATCGCTGTCAGCAGGCGAGAAATTCCACAAAGCGCCTCTTTGACAGAGGGGTACGGCGACGACGAAAATGACGCCCGTCTGGGTCGAGGAGTCGACTTCTTCTCATCGATGGGGACCGAGCACAAGCGAAAAGACCCTAGAGAGGTTGAAGCCGAATTGTCCCGCAAGAAGGCAGAAGCGTTGGAGATCAACAAACAGTCACTCGAGGGAAAGAGTGTGGACGAGTACGAGGACAAGGGGCCGAAGAAGGTCCAGCCAGGTGGCCCCGGTCACCAGTGGAGAATGATGAAGCTCAAAAGATTATACGAGCAGGCGGCTGAAGAGTGCGTCCTCTTGAGTGTGAATCATTCTCAGAAGCTGACTGTTGCAGAGGTCGAGATGTTGAAGATGTTGCGATGGAGCGATACGGCTCCATCGATGAGTTCGAAGAGGCGCGAGAGGAACGTCGTTTCCTGGATGAGCGAGACCAGCGCCGCAACTCTCGCCCGGGCAATACGAGTTCAGATGGTGGACCAGCGACACCTAGTACATCTGGGATGCGAACGCCGGGAGAGGGTACCAGGCGCTATATGTTCACCTCCGAGGAAGGTTTGTCTAGTCGGCCAGGTTCTCGAGCGAGCTTTCGCCGCCCTGGTCAAGCTAGCGATGGCGGCGAAGATTTCCGAACGCCTACCGTAGGGGGTCGAGTGGATGCCATTCGTCGGGCTGAGGGCGTCTCGACACCGTCTCAGAAGGTCCAAACGCCTGTCCCGAGTGTATTCACCCCGCAGAACCTTACAAAGCCTAGCGATGGCCCTCACGGATCATACTTTCCATCCGATTCGAGAGATCCGACAGCCTCAAAACCGCCAATGACGACAGAGCAGCTCAATCGCCTTCAGGCAAAGGTTTTGCGGGCCAAGCTCATGGACGATCCAGAGGCGAGCAAGCTACAGCAGGAGTATGATGTGGAGGTGCAACGATCAGAACTGGCGAGTGGCGATCTCGGTGGGGGTATGTGGGAAGGTACTGGTGAGGGCCAACAGGGACAAATGGGGAGGGTGGACGAGAATGGCACGAGAACCGAAGTGCAAGTATTGCCGACGCTTGATGGGCGAGGGAGATTATACGATGTCGGGACAGGCAAGCAAGATGAGGCTCTTCCGCCTGGGAATCGGCGAAAGAAGCCAGAGAAGGTGAGCCCCCGGAATCGCTGGAATATGCAAGCTCATCGTGCAGTTCGAGACACGAGACAAGCAAGGGAATCTCCTGCGATACAACGCAGACGACGACGAGCTCACGCTCGGTGAGCTGGTCCGACAAGAGAAGTTCGGCGCTGGTTCTCGGGATCAGAAGGAGTTCGATGCGCAAATGGCGACCGCCATTGCTCGAGACGCCAAATTTGAGAATGATCTCGAATACATGGACGACAATGCTGAGAGACTTGCCCGTCGCAAGATGAAGACCGACGCAATGAAGCGGCAATTCGCTATTAACGGTGAGTGATGACACCCATTCACTCGGTTGAAAACTCATCTGTAGACTACGCACGGACGAAGAAAGCTCTGGACACCTGCCCATTCTGCTACCAGGACGAGCGACAGCCCTTGTCAGCTATTGTGGCTCTTGGCCAGCGCACATACATGTGCTGCACTTTGACCGAGGAACTGGTCGAAGGACATTGTCTCATCGTGCCGTTACAACATCATCTCAGCTCGCTCGAGATGGATGATGACGAGTGGGAAGAAGTGAGAAACTTTATGAAGTGCCTGATGCGGATGCACGCAAAGGAGAACAAGGGCGTCATTTTCTTCGAGACGATCTTGAGTTTCCGGCAACAACGGCATACGTACATCGAAGCGATCCCGCTTCCCTTCGAGCAGTTTCAAGATGCGCCTGCGTACTTCCGAGTGGGTCTACATCTCGTCTGGTAGACGAGCAAGAATAAACATCGGAATCTGTGGCTGACGCTTCAGGAATCAATCCTTGCGTCCGAGTCAGAATGGTCGCAACACAAGAAGCTGATCGACTTTTCCACCCGTCCTGGAGGATTCCGACGCGCGCTCGTACCCAACATCCCATACTTTATGGTCCAATGGGACTACAAGGGGGAGAAAGGGTATGGTCATGTGATCGAGGGGCAAGATACGAGCGGACAAGTGGAAGAAGATGGTCTGCCGGCAAACGAGGCCGATCGAGGAGGGCCAGCATTCCCGCCGTACATACGTTTGTCGTGTTCAGAGAGGGTCACTGACGATCAGGTATTTTGCGCAGGAGATAATCGGTAATCTGCTCGACCTGCCTCCTCGCTTGTGGCGCAACCCGAAGAAAGTTGATTATTCGCTCAACAAGGAGCGGGCGCGGAAGTTGGGAACATGGTTTCAGCCATTCAACTGGACAACTCAGCTGCAGCAATCATGATGCAACCGTGCATACGAGCAGACATGGTTCCCGCGAGCATTAAATATCGTGCTCGCAAGCAGATCTGCTCCAAGCCGGTCGTGGAGCTACATTGTTTGCAAGCTGGCGACCCGTCCATACCAAAACCCGAGCCTACGAAGCCACGATCAAGGGGAAATGGTTACTGCATATTGACATGACGTATGGCTGTCTACATGGTGAACTCACTCAACAGCACTGTTTACCGTTGTAATGCCAGCCGGACCGGTGACCGTCCAACACACGTAGCCTGTTGAGCTCTGCATATCGTTCGCCGTCTCGAAAGAGGTCTTCAGATCACTCTGTATCGAAAACTTGTGCTTCCCGCCGCTATCCAGCTGGGTCTCAATGGCCGTACTTAGCTTTTCGCACACGTCGGACATTGTTTTGATGCATTCCGAGGTGAGGCTGGCAGAATTGCCCTGGGTCGCCCTCGTCCAGCATCCCAGAAAGGCAGCAGTGTGCAAGAGACTTGTGAGATTTGTCCAGCGCGCACGCCACCGGTCGTCTTCCCTCCGCACATGCGCACGCCACTTCCAAGTCCATTCCTCTTGAGACATCGATCCCGGGCTGCCGACCTGCCATTTAAAGGCGGTCTTCTTGCCGTCGACGTGATTCGTCGTCAAGCGAGTGAAGCGATCTTCTGTCTGACCCGGCACTGTCCCTTGTTGGAGAATTGAGTCGATCACGGCTCCTATCACTTCTTTGGCGAGCTTTACATCTCGGAATGGAAACAGCGGCGGACCGATGGTATCAACGAGACCCACAGCTCGCGCTTTGTCGATGAGGAATGTTTGAGGGACCGGAGTCTCAAGATCGTGCCCCGAGGGGATACTTGGCGGCGATTGCTCCCAACTTTGTTCGTTCTCGTACTCATCTGAGCTTTCGTACTCCTGTTCCTCGGGAGATCCGTACCCCGATTCGTACTCGAACGGGGCATCCTTCTTTCCCTCCTCATCATGCGTGGTATACAGAGCATGGTGGGCTTCCCAACGATTGATTGCCAGCTCGTTCGGGTCTGTTTGAGGGACCGGAGTCTCAGGACCGTGCCCCGAGGGGGTACTTGTCGGCGATTGCTCCCAACCGATTTCTTGTTTGAAACGACGGTGTTTCTTCTCGAACTCATCGAAGCTTTCGTATCCCTGTTTCTCAAAAGATCTGCACCCCTCTTTAAACTCGGACGAGGCATACTCCTCTCCGTCCTCAACATTCATGGTATTCAGCTCATGGTGGGCTTCCAGACGATTGATCAGCTCTTTCGAGTCACAGTATCCGTCATCGTACTCGAACGGGGTATCCTCCCCTCCCTCCTCATCAAGCGTGGAATACAGAGCATGGTGGGCTTCCCAACATTTGCTTGCCAGCTTGTTCGGGTCACAGCATCCCTCTTCGTGCTTGTACGCGGCATCCTTGTCTCCTTCCTCGACATACTTTGTGTAATCTTGAGATTGATACTTGCCTTGAGCAGCCATGTTGGATTCTCACTTCAGTGAAGCACTCAATAATGTCTGTTGTATGACACTACTATGTCGAAATAGACCACAAGGAGGTGGGGTCGAGGTGTCCAAGAGCAGTACAACACCTGGGGGTGAGAGACACTGGCCCATCCCTTCTTTACACTCCCTTCGCAGCGAGAACAACGTTTCACAACCTTTTTCGTGGCAGCGCACAAGGGAACGTGGCCTTCTCTCTACTCTCTACTCGCCTTGCATGCTCGCGAATGTGATATCGACACAACTGAAAGAGATGCAATCCTAGATGTGTCTTCCTGGCCCCTTGAAACCTGCAGTGGTGAACGACCGCAAGTGGATCGGAGCAAGCAAGAAGCTGTAGGTGTTCCACCATCCCCCCCCCCCCCCCCGTTGAGGTGGCCTGTGGATGTGGTCTCTCAACTTGACGACTCAGCTGCAGCAGTCAAATGACAATCGTGGAGACGTACAACATTCGCGTCCAGGAGCTGATGGGGATAAGCTCTGTTAGAAGCGGAACGAGATCCATCTCTGCGCTCGTCGCTTGAAGCCTGCAGAGGTAGACAATGAAGGGAAGAGATACGAGCGAGAGTTCGCGGAAAGCGTCGATCATGGTTCCGCTATTCATATGAGGCTCTATCGGCTGCTGGCCGCCCTGCGCGACACTGAAGAAAGGTCAAGCGCCGCTTCCCAGCTGAGCCAGGGTCACGTTTCTCTCTCTGGGGAATATGCTGAGAACCTACAGGCTGCAACGCTGGCGAGCCGAGAGCCAACACTCCCAACCGGGCCCCCTGTCAGGTGCAAAGCGCGGAAGAACGACTGAATAACGGGCTCGGGGCATCTGCGCTGGGTACGAAGAAGATGTGTACACACCGAATCTCACCAGAGCGCCCTCAGCGTTTGCAGCCCTTTACGCTGCTGTGTCGCAGGATCGCGTTCTGCGATCCAGCTGCAGGCCACCAATGGCTTCCGGAAGCGCCGCAGACGCTGACGAACCATCGGCGCGGACAGCGTGGTAAATGGGATGCATGATAGCCAAAATCGTATAAACAACAGTCGTGTGATGCAGTATATTGGACAACGGGAAGACGAGTGGCGATATCTTCGTCCTCCTAAGGCCACACATACGTGCGGACGCCACTCTCACCCCCCACCTTGGTCTTTGCGTGCCATCCTGTCTTCGGATCGTATGTAGCGGTCGTCTCCCGGTATGTCTGCTTCGGGGTGCCGTCCGAAGCCGAATACTTGTGGGTCGTCACGGAGGCTCTCATCCTCATAGTAACATTGCGAGGCAGCTCACTCCCGTTGGGGACATCCCACTCGGGGTGTGCGACTTGATTGAAAAAAGCTGGGGCTGAGGGTTTGTAATCATGGTGGGCAGAATCAAACTCGCGCATGTCGCGGTCTGCCCAAGACAGGCTCGGCCACACACAGCTGGGTCCAAACTGGAATGCCGAGCGACCGAATTGAGAGTCCCACAGAGAAAGCGGGTCGAAGCGGAAAGGGCTCATCGTCTCGAACACCCCACTGAAAGGGTCGTGCGAGAGCGCACCCAGCGATTCGAAGATCGACCTCATGCCGCCGTGAGAAAATGAAGCAGGATGGAAGAGGTGCGACTGGGGATGGAAGTGGGAAGAGCCGGGATACACGCCACGGTACCCGCTGTTCCGTGCGTCATACCCGTGAGCATGGGGTCTACTCACACGAGGGTTGGAGCGTGTGCGAGCCCTTGGGTAGTCGCGGCTCGTGTCAAAGTCTGGTCGGACAATCTCGATGGTCTCGCCTGACGATGCTGTTGACACTGTCGAAGGAGCACGCTTGACCATGGCTGTTGAGGACTTTCCAGCTTCAGCCTTGGAGGATTTGGAGTTGTGTGCCATAATTGATAGTTACTAGAGAGGGAACGTCAACTGATCAGTGAAGGGCGAAAAGTTTGAGTAGTTTGAGAAGTACAACTTCAGGATGAAGAAGTGGAAACTGCAAACGTTTGCCACTTCAATCTGGGGCGTTCGACTTGCCTTCTGCCTTTCAGCACTCCAGACAAAGGAGTGAGCTATATTCTTGTGTGGCGATGACGAGGTGGAATGTTCTAGAGTTAGTTGACGAATCACGCGTGTCATAGAATACAGACAGCATACACGGGCTTCGCACTGCTAAATAAACGTCAAGTCCCCTAACTCATCTGGCTGGTGAATAATGTATGAAATGCATGGGCTTGCGAAGAATGTCTACAATGATGCAATCGTCAGGCGTCCGTGACGGTACGATACCTACATCAAGAAGTGGAAGGTCACTGTCACACGGTATTGGGTCCGTGAACTTCCGCTCCCTCAACATCAGCGGTTAGTCCTGTACAGGCGAGCGAGCAACGGGGGCCTGGGGGTTGCTCTGGTCTACGATGCCCCAGGAATCAAGCACGACCCATGCGGATTTGTGTCCCTGCGTTCCATAGCCCTCATCCTGGTGCTGCCCATCGAACCACCACGCTCTAGACTCGAGCGTCGCTGGCCCTTGCGTCCCGTCGAGGTATACACAGACCGCGCGTTTCGGCCACCTCGGAAGTACTCCTTTTGCAGCTTGATAAACGCCCCGAACCCCAGCCTCGGTCTGGTCCAGACAACTCTGGATCCAATCGCCGAGGGGATGGTCGGAAGGCCGGAAAGGGACACTGGACAATGCAATTGTGACAATGGCAATTGCTCCATGGTGCAATGCCGCTCTCTCCCTCCATCGTGCCTTCTTGGAACCCCCTAAAGATTTGTGCGTGTCTGTAAGATCGTCGGCGTGGCAAAATTCGCTGCCTGGCGCATCGCTAAGCCTCCATTCGTACGGTCCGTCCGGACCATTCGGATGACGCGTGGTGAATAGACTTCCCACTTGGCCCGGCTCTATCTTGGATTCCGCGAGCGACATTGGCATGGTACTGATCAGATCTTTGAGGTGATTTTTCTTGCCATCTGATATCCATTTGAAGGAATCTATGAAATTGGACGCAGCTTCCATGAGCCGCTTACGGGCTTCGTCGTCCCATTGATGCACTTCAGCCTGCGGAGAAGCCGATACGTCCGCTTGAGCGGTGGGCTGCTCTTCTTCGGCTTCTGCCCCGAGGAGCAGGTTGAGGTTCTGCGCTGTAAGAGCCGGCAGTGTAGAAGCCCGTGCGGGCTTTCGTTGTGTGGGCTTTTGTGAGGTCGCCTTGACCCCAGAGGCAGGGGATGATTTTTTGGAGCGCTGACCTGGACGCCGTGAACTAGGAGGCCGAGCTAAACCTGCCTGTGTTGGAGGAAGTCCTGTCATCGAAGTTTGTGGGGCTGTCGGAACCATGGCCGCCTCATTGACCGACAGAGAGCGCTGCGGGATGAGTGATCGTGCGCTCTCCGGAGCCGAGTACAGCCCTTGTGTCGGATGGTGGTCGTAGGACAGGCCGGGAGAAGGAGCGGACATCATTGGCACGTAGTCGCTCGGCGACAGCGGAATATACTGTCCTGGAACGGAGCCCGAGTAAGACAAATTCGATGTCATGTCGGACTGATATGCAGGCGACCACAGCAGCTGGGGTTGCGGCTGCGAATACTGATAGAAGGCCTCCATGCCCCACAGAGCCTCTATTGCTGGGCCGACCGGAGAGATAGAACACCCCGAGGCATCGCCCGCAGTACTTGTTGGCGTCTCTTGATAGTCGGCATACGGATCGACTGGGTCAGGATATTGTTCGTAGCTCATGATGCGTAGTACTGTACGGCTAGAGAAGAAGAGCTTGTCGAGCGTTATATAGTAAGCGTATGCGCTGTGACGCTCCCCGCTACGAGTGAGAAGTCCAGACTCCGCGCTGATTCGAGGGAGGCGGTGCCTCATCCTTTGTTGCTCCACTGCAGAGTGCGCTTTAGTCAGAGTGGGGTCTTGTTTGAAGGGGGGGGGGAGCGACTGTGATACGGACTACACAAAGCATGCTCATCAAACCCGATTTGAGTTCCCACTTCTTAAAGTCAGTTCTGACACTATGCGCTCCGCTCTCCGCGACAAGCTCAAACGTCAAAAGCGGCTGCTTCTCCGCTTTTGTTGGCGATTTCGGGCTCTGCGCTGGATAAGCAACGTGTCGGTTAGAGGACCGCTTTGGTGGCCCGCTCTCGTCACAATCCCATGCGGGGCAGCTGAGGCGCAGTCACTCCGAACGTGATCGCTGTTCTGCCCCGTCGCACCGACCTCTCGTGGCGACAGCGCCTCTTCAAGTTGTCGAGGGGTCTTGGGCCAGCATTAAGTGACGCGGACCACTGCTCGGAGCTGACATCTCGTCACGATGATCTGAAAGGCCAGATAGTCAACTGCGAAACGTCTAGCTCCCTGGCGTCAGTACAGGTGTTCAGTGTGCGAGGCCACACGCCCCGGCATGGGTAATCGTGCATCCGGGACCCAATACACATTTCTAATCACACGCCATGTACATGGAAGATGGGTATCGGTTCCACTGTCGAGCCAGAATAATCGGTAGAGACGAGGTCGGAGAGGAGGCGGAGGCGCATGAGGCGCAAGAGTCGATGGTCGGTGCGACACGTTGGACGAAGATCTCAAAGGATGACACACTTGTTCTTCTTCTTCACTACAGGCGGCTCGAGTGCGGCGACGATTGCCTGAGTATGAGAGCCAGCACAGCAGATGAGGGAAGTAGGGGTGACCCACCTCGTCAAAGACATTCTTCAATCCTCGTTGAGTCAAAGCCGAGCACTCTACGTACTTCACCGCACCGAGTTCCCGGGCCAGTCGCTCGCCCTGCTCCATGCTGATCGGCTTCAACTTTTGCCTCGCCAACTTCTCCAGGTGCTGGGGATCTTCCCGCAGGTCGACCTGGGTGCCGACGATGAGGCAGGGAACACCCGGGCAGTGGTGGTGCACCTCTGGGAACCACTTCTCCTTGACGTTCTCGAATGATGCCGGCGAAGTGACGGAGAAGCAAACGAGGAAGACGTCGGTTTGAGGATATGACAAGGGACGCAGGCGGTCATAGTCCTCCTGTCCTGCTCTGTCAGCCGGGCTGGCGGCCGCTGCCGGATGAAGGTGGACTGACCGGCGGTATCGAACAAACCCAACGTATACGGGTCATCCCCAATCATCACCGTGACCGCATCTCACACTCAGCGCGATACAGCCGACATGACCTCGACAGCAGCTCACAGTTGTCAAACACGGTCGGCACATATTCCGAGGGGAATTTATTGGTGGTGTAGGAGATCAACAAACAGGTTCTGGCATAAGTGGTGCCCATGCGTCCATTCCTCGATGTGCGAGACTCACTTTCCCACCGCACCGTCACCAACTACCACGCACTTGATCGTTTGCATTGTCGGATGAAAGTCGCTGGGCATCAACACTGACCTGAATGATGTTCTATTCGCCCGTCAGGAGCACCGAGACAAAGGACGCCCTAGGGGAGGGAGGGGATTGGTGCGGTCCGCGTGTCCATCCCCCATGACCGAGCCCCAAAGTCGGGTTCGGCGGCGAGGATGAAAGGTCTCGGAAGGCATGGCCGATAGGGAGACGCGACGACGCGACGCCATCTGAGGGCTATGCGGGAAGAGGCCGACACCGCAATCAACCCTGTCACCGCCATCGCATCACGACGCCACCCCGGGTCGAGCACGAGACCTTATCCATCCTACCGGTCGTACATGATTTCGCGCCTCGTCGTGTGTACCTCCATGGCGTGGGATGCTCGTATATGCTCACCTTGTGCTACTGCCGGCTGATGGATGCTTGGACGATCCAAAGATCCGTCCGAGCGCGTCCAATCGATAGCCAAGCCTGTCGCGAGGTCGCTGTTGTCCGGGTCTCCTTTGTGATGTCTTCCAAGCTGTACGAGTACTCCAAGTGTGGATGTCCGAGCTGTGCTATGCGTCTGCAGTGCGAGCTGTGAGAGAAAGAGGCTTGAGATGGCGTGAGATGTCGATTGAGAAAGGCGAGGTAGAGAGAGGGAGAGCAGGAGGCGAGGCTGGCTCGTGGGCGCAATAGGCACAGGGGGTTCCAAGAGGAGAGGGGGTGCATTAGATTGCGCTCGGACGGTCATTAGTAATCACCTGCTAATGTCATTAGGACTCTGCACCTTGTGGCGAGGGGGGGCCGCGGCGATAAGAGCGGCGTTGTCCGCAAGTGGCGGATGTGGCGCCGGAGCCATGTGGAGGCGGGTCAAGAAGTTCACTTTCTTGGTCTCTCGCACTCTTGTCTTACGTATCACGCATAGTCGAACTGAGAGCAACAGCAGCATGGCATCAACAGCACAGCCAGAGGCAGGGCCCTCGCGTAGCCCACCGCCCCCGCCTCCAGTGACGGGGCAAGAGAAGAAGAAACCCGTCGTCATCCTCTGCATCGGTATGGCCGGATCGGTCAGCTGTCCTACACAGAGCGAGAGGATAAGCTGACGAGCAGGGCAAGACGACCCTCATGCAGCGGCTCAACTCACATCTCCATTCGCAAGATAAACCACCATACATCCTCAACCTCGACCCAGCCGTCACACATATGCCGTATACCGCCAACATCGATATCCGAGATACGGTCGACTACAAAGAGGTGATGAAGCAGTACAACCTCGGCCCTAACGGAGGTATATTGACGGCGCTCAACCTGTTCACCACCAAGTTTGACCAGGTCTTGGGTTTCGTGGAGAAACGGGCAGAGACAGTGGAGTGAGCCTCAGCCACGTATCAGCTATCTCCAGTCCTGACAGCAGATACGTTCTCGTCGATACCCCCGGGCAGATTGAGATATTCACCTGGTCTGCCTCTGGAGCGATCATCACCGACTCGCTCGCCTCTTCCTTCCCCACCTGCATCGCATACATCATCGATACACCCCGCACAACAGCACCAGCAACGTTCATGTCCAACATGCTGTACGCGTGCTCGATATTGTACAAAACCCGGCTACCGTTCATGCTCGTGTTCAACAAGACCGATGTGGAGCCACACGACTTTGCCGTTGAATGGATGGGCGACTGGCAGGCGTTCCAGCGGGATCTGGACGAGCGGGGGCGGGACGAGAACGGGGAGACGAGTTACTTGAATAGCCTGATGGGGAGCATGAGTCTGGTATTGGAGGAGTTTTACAACAATCTTCGGGTCAGCTACAGCATGTTCGTGCGGCTCAGAGCTGACGTCCAGGCGGTCGGAGTGAGCGCCATGACTGGTCAGGGTATGCGAGCGTTCTTCTCCGCCGTAGAGGAGTGCAGGCAAGAATACGAACGGTCAGCTTTCAGCTTTCAGCTTGCAGAGGCCCTGGTGCGAGCAGAAGCTGACGAGCAGGGAGTACAAGCCCGAACTGGAACGCCTGGCGGCAGAGCGCGCAACAAAGTCCGAGGCGGACAAGAAGGACAACCTTTCCCGTTTGATGAAGGACATGAACGTGGGCAATGGGGTTGGAAGTGGGAATCCGTTCGGCCCGCATCCGCGAAACGACAGGGAAGATCGATACATGGACGAAGACGGTTTGGGGTCGGACGAAGAGGCCGAGATCCGGCGTCAGGAAGAAGAGGAAGCACAGGCGCAGGACGAGGAGGTCTTTGATGCGCAGGACATGGGCGAGTCGTGCTGCAGCTTTCTGTGAGAGTCAGCTGATAGACAGGTCCACCGGAGATTGGCGGTCTGCCCAGTGGACGGACGGGCATGAACTGGCCGCGGCCGCAATAGCCCCGAGTAAAGGACTTGGATGGTCTGCATAGCTACACATTGCATGCTACTTGGTTTGGCTGTTGTTCACTTGGCAAGCCGGTCGAGACCTTTAGAAATCTCATTTTCTCCCCGCACAACCGTCGTCTCGCCCCTCTCTCCAGATACACCGGCACCTGCTCCTGTAGTGGTGCTGGTAGTGCTCCCATATGCCGGGGCATGCACCGTATGTCCCGCTCCTGCTCCTGTTCCTGTCGCAGTTGCAGCTGGCCGGGGCGCAGTGTTAGAAGTGTCCCGCCCAGCAATACCCTCTCCGACATCATCCACAAACGCGTTGATGTTCCCGCGTATGCCCTCGCCGGCACCTAACATCAGCCTCAGCCCACCCTTCCTGTAAGACGACAGTGGATAAGAGAAAAGGCTGGCTAGACGTACCGTGGAACACTGGGATCAGCTACGTCTAATTCGTACACTTGGCAAAAGAAGAGACATACCGTTCCATCCGCCTTTGACTTTATCTGCGAGCGCTATCACCTATCAGCCCGACTGACGACAAAGACTACTCTTGAGGGCATGAGGGGGAACGTACCGTTACCTGCTTGCCCGCCTGCTGTGCCGTCACCTGGGTTGCTCATTCTGTCGTTTTCGCTTGTCTTCTTTGTTGATTCACGAGAGTGGTGAGACCGATGGAGGTCCTGCTGTCCTGTGGGCTGTGGGGCGGTGGCGAATCTTGGGAAGGACGGAGTTGGCTGCTTCTTATACTTGTACTTGTACTCGTCGACACAGCTTCATCTGACGTCATCTCAAAATAACCTTTGGGCTAGACGTGTTTCATCTCGTTCTCCCTCGTCTTTCGATGGGATGGGAGCAGCCATATCAACAAGTGAACAAGCGTTCATGGGACTTCGAGACACAGCGGACACGACGGGACAAGACCACCTGTGCAGAGTTGACATGAAGACACGACACTGGACGGTCGACGCCTCACGTCAACCGACTAACCCCGTACCATCCCCAGCACCTAACCCCGCCAAGCCATGGTTGCATTTTTGTTTGGTGTCGCCGACAATATGCCAGCTCTATCCTACCTCCCGGTTCTTCCCGCTCGAGCACCACATCCCGGTGCCCAACATCCACATGCTACCTCTCCATCCACTTCACGTCTCCTCTTTTCTCCTCTTTCTCCCTCCACATGATCGCTTAGATCTGCTTCGACTTGGAGATCTCTACTTGATCAGCTCGGCGAACTCCGTTGTGAGCAGATGCGACGCACGCTCGACCTGCGCAAGGGCCTCCTCCAACAGCTGCTTCTTGAACGCCGGCTTGGCGAGCTCAGCCTCAATGTTCTCCGTCACAGTCTTGACCAAAGCGCTCTGCTCGGCCTCGCGCTGCTGCTGCTCGTATCGCACCCACGAGTCGAGAACAGCCTTGAGCTCCGCCTTGACGGCGTGCTCCTGCTGGAGGAGGAAGTTTTCGTGCTCGAGGGCGTTGGTCTCCTTTGCCACGGCGTAGAGGGCCTGGGTGAGGGGGACGACCTCTTTGAGCTGGTTGACCGAGTCGATACGCTCAGTCACAGCTTTGGTGTGCTCGGCACGGGCAGAGCCAAGGATGCCCTTGATGCGCTGAAAGTCAGTGATGTTCGTTTTGTGCGTGTCGCCCTGCCCAACGGCTCCCTCCCATGCTTCCAAGCAGAACTCCCGAGTTCCATTCCTCGTCCTCCCTCGCTCCAAACAATGTGATACACAACATTCAGTGAAGACTTGTACACACCTCAATGTGATTGTTGGCCCAGGCAGAGTAGGGCGCGCCAATGGACCGGGCAACAGCAGCCAAGATGATGAAGAATCCAACAGCGAGCACAGTCTCCTCGTTGGCGACCTATCCACGCATCAGCTTCAGATCAAACTCCAGCCTCCTTGCGACGCACGTAGAGCTCAGTCGAGACGGCAGCAGCAGTCACGGCCGTTCCAAGGACGACACCGCCGGTTTTAGTCCAGAGAGAAGTGGTAGGTACAGAGTCGATGATGGCAGCAGCTCGGTCTTCGGGCGATTGTTCTGCACGTCAGACTCCATTCTTCCCTCCACCCTCCTTTGAAAGACTGACGAGTCGCCATGAACCGAGGACTGCATGTCAGCTGGACTCTGTAGCGGATAAGCGGATGAGGGACGCACGCCATGGGGGCGAGGACGCGGGGTGCCGCGACTGGCCGGGCACCTTTGCTGTCAGTTGCATTCCACCTCTGTCGACTGTTAAGCGTACCAGCACGCAGATTGCGGAGGGCGAGACGGGCCGACATCCTGCAGAAAGAGTCGAGGGGGGTTGAGTAGGATGTGGAAGGTGTTCTAGGTGGTATGCTGGTATGCTGCTGTCGGAGTGAGACGGAAAGGAAGGGAGAGTGGCCCAGGGTGATAATCCCGAAATACCGAGGGAGTGTGGCACTTTACCACCGAGGTTCCTGAGTTAGCGGTGTGGACGGATTCACCTTGACTACGTTCTGCATTGCATCAACGCTCTTGCCGGTATACTTGCCATGTCGGACGACGGACTCGCAGACGATCTCTTTGGAGAGGACGAAGACGTGCCGCAGCCCACTGTCAAATCGCCAGGTACAGCTACACCGCCCGTGGACCCCCCAACACCGGTAGCATCCGGCTCTCGACCCGCCTCGCGTTCACCCAAACCCGAGGTCAAGGCAGAAGGCGCGGAAGACGATGACGAAGGGCTAGGCGATGACCTTGTCAGCTTCTCCTTCATCCTCGCTTGGTAGCTGACCATTAGTTTGGCGACGATGACGATGATGACAAACCTCCCGTGCGCGACCGCGACGATTCCTCTGCCACACCACCTTCTGGTCCTTCGACCCCCGGGGGAGATGGGGAGCGAGAAGGGGTCGACCCGCTCGAGTATGCCGAAGAGGATGTCGAGCAGCCTCCCGATGACGTTTTTGCCAAGTTTGTCATGCGGACATGGAGGAAGCTGGCTCCAAGCGACGGACGGGTGAGCCATCCTGGGTGAACCAAGTCTCCCCTGGCACATACTGATCGAGCTAGGTCTGGTCGCTCAAGTTGCCCACACACGTCAATGTCGAGTCCAGGCCCTACGATCCCGACCTCTATCGCCTCACATCCTCCTTTGACCCTGACGAGGTCAAAGATCCCTCGGTCGCGCAGACCAAGATGATCGGTCTGCGCAATACACTGCGCTGGAAATGGGTTACAGGTCCGGATGGGGAGCCGATGCGACAGAGCAATTCGCGTGTTCTGCGGTGGTCAGATGGAAGCGTCAGTCTCCAAGTTGGTAACGAGGTGTACGACATGTCTCCCTCGCACGGCAGTCTGGGCAAGCGGCCAAACCCATCAGCTGTAGCCAGCGGGACCACTACGGCTGGAACCAACACGCCTTACGCCTCCGGAACAGCCACTCCTGCGGGCCCATCGAATGGCGCTGGCGTCGGGCAGAAACTCGGCGCTGCAGCAGCAGCAGCGGCCGCCGCCACAGGGGTCCCCGCAGACGAGACGACCTACGTGTGCGTGCCCGACCGCGGCAGCGGTATCCTCGTGACCGAGTGTGCCGTCACAGGATCCATCACGCTCATCCCGACATCCATGACGAGCGGATCCCACATGGAAATCCTGAAGAATATAGGCAAACAGCACGTCAAGCACTCGCGCATGAAAATCCTCGACGACCTAGAGGACCAATCCCTCGTGCAGTCCCTCTTGCAAAAAGCGGCCGGGCCCTCGGGACCCAAATCCAGCGGAGGCAAAGCGCGCAGCAGGCGGCCCGCCGGTTCGAGCGGAGGCAGACGGTCGAGGCCCAGAGCGGGGAGCGACGAGTCGTCCGACGAAGGTCGGAGACGGTATTCTGGTTTGCCTGGCGCGGTGCGGGCCAAGAGGGAAGAAGCGGATTACGATGATGATGATGGCTTCGTGGTGGCTGATTCGGACGAGGATGAGGGTGGACTGGGTGGAGAAGGGGAGGAGACGGATGACGACGATGATGCCGAGTACGGCGCACGGCGATCGAAATCGTCTGGAGGCGGTAAAAAGGGGAAGAAACGCCGAGGGGGCGCTGAAGAGCTGGACGACCTGGAAGAGGCTGATAGGCGGATCGAGGCTCGCGAAAGGGAAAAGAAGCGTGCGAAGAAGAGCAAGGAGACGATCGGGAGTGAGGAGGACGCAGAGGGCGAAGAGGAGGACATGGACATGGATATGGACGATGAGTGAATGAAGACATGTTCTTTGATGGAGAATCTGCACAGATGCATTCACAGACATTGCAAGTGTGGAAAAACAAACCTTTTGAGCACGCATGATATGGCCGGCTCTTACGGTTCTTCCCACGTCTAAAGTCTCCCGCCTCACACCGACAGCTATGAAAGCCATATACTGTGCTTCTCTCTCCCCTGTCCGTCTTCGTTGCTGCTGGTCCTGCCATGGCGTCTGTTGTCTGTCGTCCGTACACTCTCGATGCGGTATGCTGATCATGAAGTAGAAGGGAGAAAATGCGATCATAAACATATAAGTGGTAGAAATGGGATGGTGATGGTGATGAATGTATGGGTCGAGTCGGCTGCCGTCGTGCAAGGGTATTCATACTTGTCTGTTTCGTTTTGAATTTCGTATTTCGTTTTCGTTTTTTTGGCGTCTGCATCTGCATCTGCTCGTGGTCGCGTCTTGGCATCTCTCACGACTGGTAGCCTTGGGCGTACATCCCTTGGCGCACCTGCTGCAAACATCAGCTGTCGCACACCTGATAAGCCAAGATACTTACGTTGCCGGCATAGTACTGCTGACTGCCCGAGGCCTGCGCTCCACCCATGATGCCAAGTCCGCCCAAGTTCGGCTGCGGCTCAAACGTCATGCTGGTCTGCCCTAGCCCAGACAGCCCGCGGAGCCCGCCACCAACTGGCATGTACGGCACGTCAATCGACGGCGAGGCAAACTTTGATCAGCCCAGCTCAGACGCGCATGAGGAACAAGACGTACCGGGTTGAAGGGGTCGCTGGCAGGACTCATCATCTGGCCACCTGCGTCCCGTCTGCCAGGTTGCGGAGTTCGAGGCGACCCTCTTCCTCCTCGCAGACTCGGACTCCCGCCTCGCATCGCCGGACCGATAGGCATGTTCTGCGGAACCAACAAGGGCGAGAGGTTCATCGCGCTCAGACCAAAAGAGCCAGCCGTAGGAGCAGCCATTGGCTGTGCGTACCCGTAAGCTTGATGGCCGTAATATCCGGGCTGCTGGCCCATTTGCGGGATCTGCGGCTGGTGCCAAGAGTTGTTCCGCTGCGGCTGAGGCTGGTTGAATGGCGAGTTGCCCAGTCCTCCAGCAGGCACAGGTAAACCGACAGCTTCAAGAAGTAGGCGGTACGGAGGAGTAGAAGACGCCTTGATGTTTGGCAAGACGCGTCGAACCGCTTCGACCATCTTGGTCTTCTCGTCGTTTGACAGAGTGGAGATGGCCAAGATCTTCCCGACAACCTGAGCGCCGTTGTTCGCGTCAAACAGGATATCCGACAAAGTCTCGTCATTTGTCGAGGTGAAGATGGAGGAGATGAGCGTGGACGAAGCCGTAGGCTCTGTGGTCTGGGTGATGACTTTGAATCAGCCTACGCAATACCACCAATCTCGTTACTCACTGCGAAGCACGGTGAGAGAAGCTAATTTGTGGGTACACAAGTGGGCAATGTGTGGCGCAAAGCGGTTCGCCAGCAGACCATACCTTCCTGGCAGGTTGGACTGGTCAACCAGCCAGGTGAGCAGCAGAGCCCCGTTGGGGTTGGTAGCGAGGGGGATCGAGTTCAATATAATGCCCGCAGAGATACGTTTCTGAAAGGTCAGGTCGATTCCAGTACAGGGCTGCTGAGAGGCTCACCTTTTGGTACAGACTGGTATGTGGCGACTCGAGACATGTCCTCATGCACCTAGCACCAAACCTGTTCTGCGCAATGTCCCACATACGATCCATCATGGCGTCAAACACATATTCGTTGAAAGGCGCGCCGAATCGCAGTGTTCCAGCGCACACGTAGTTGCCAAGCGAGTCGCACATGAGCGGCGGGGCAAATGGCATGAGGTGGGAGGCGATAAGGGACTTTTCAGCGTCGGTCCGGGCGCATTCGATGATCTTCTGAGCAGCCCATGTACCGTTCTTGTGTATTCCAATCATGGCCAGGTTAGGCGCGATGCGCTCTAGCATAGCGTAGCGGAGTGCGGGGTCGGTGCGTTCAAATAGCTTCTGTATAATGGTGTTCCCAATATAGTCGGCCGAAAGCTATCTGTCAGCGGCAGTAAGGACAGAAGAGTGTGAAGTACCTCGGCAGAGTCCTCCATTAGCTCGCGAGAGATGGCATCAATCTCCTCCTGTCTCATATCACCAGCATCCAAACGCCGGCGCAGCTCCTTGAGTCGAGGCGCGTCAAAGCGACGCACGGAACGGTCGTGAACATTGGGGATCATAGTGTAGTACGTAGCGGGAGCTCGAGGTTCTACCATGTCAGCTGTTGCCCCGGTTCAAACAGAAGCAAGCTGACCTGCCGCAGCCCTAGTATGAACATCCTCCTCAGATCTCCCTCCGCTTAGCACCTGCATGATCATCTGCTGCTCAGAGACCACGCCGCTCGGGGCCAAGCCTCGGTCCAGGACCTGCTCGTGGACGCCGTTCTTGACCATTTCGAGCACGAGCGAGGACCGGTAGTTCTCAACACCCCCTCCCTCAACAGAGATCTGCTGTTCGGTAGGAACCGCCGCGGCGCCTTGCACGGTATCGAGCGCGGTCCCAAGATCGCCCAATTTGGGTGTCTGCTCGCCGTCGGGACCATCGAGAACTGGTGATCTGGTCGGAACACGAGCAAAGCCAATGCGGACCGGTCCGATATCTGATCCGAGGATGTCACGGCCATTGAGGGCGTTGCGCGCGGCGACGGCAGAGTCCAGATGCTCAAAGTTGACGAAACCGCAGCACTGCAGATGAGCTGTCTGGGCTGAATCATGACCTTTGAGGCTTACTTTGTGAATAAGAACTCTGGCAGATTCGACGGCGCCGAAGGGCGAGAAGATCTGGAGCAAGGTAGCCGACGAAGTGGCCCCAGGGATCGAGCCGATCCACAGCGCTCGCGTCGGCAACGAGCTGTGTTCGCTGTTCTGCTCAGGGGATGATTGTTGTCCAGGAGCTGGGACAGGCGGCGGGACAGTCACAGCCGTACCATTGGTAAAGACAAGTCCAGGAGGAGCAGGAGCGATGCTGCTGGTAGGAGGACCAGTGGGCGCTGAGTCGATCTTGCCAAACCCGATGCGGACAGGAGCAGTCTCGGAAAGAGCAGTAACATGTCCGCCGAGGCGGTTCAAGACATCGTCTCTCGCACGCATAGCATCCGACTTTTCCATAAAGTTGACGAAGGCACAAGTCTGAGGATGAGCAGAGTTATGGGGGCATAGGGTGTACTCGCCTTCTCCGGCAGCATTCTGACACTCTCGATAGCACCGTAAGGCGCAAAGACATGCAACAGGGCATCACTGGTGGCGCTGACATCGAGATTACCGATCCATAGACTTCGGGTAGGCATCTGCGGGGTGGCGGAACCAGCGACATCCGGCGTGCCTGTGCGAGAAGTATGCGAAGAGACTGAAAGTCTAGGACCTCTGCTCGTCGAGCTGTCCCTTGATCTTGTCAGATCTCTGTCTGACCTGGAACGTGGGTAGGCATACGGATTGTAGTTCGAGTAACCGAGGTTGGCCTGTACCGGGGACTGAGGAATGGATGCCAGGGCGCCGGTACGATTGGTCGCCCGACGATTCGGGTTGTCCAAAGCGCCAATGGTTGTTGCCCGAGGACGGTGGACGTCTTTGAAGAGGCTGGCCGGACCATACAGACCCGCGAGATGGGAGCTGGAGCCATAAGGCGAATCGTAGACTGCCAACTGCTCGATGGCTCCGGCGAGATCATCTTCAGAAGCCGCACCAAAGTTTTGGTGGTCTTTGCCGTAAGGAGAAGGCTGCGTGACAGAAGGTCGGAATGCTTGACGATTAAAGTTGGAGACAGTACTGGCTCTTAATCGGCTGGCGGGCCCATTGTTGGCGATGGCCCTTTGGGCCTGGGTGCGAAGCTCGGACATGGAAGCCGGTGGAAGTTGGGCATCGCCACCTTCAGCAAGCCCCAGGTAGTCGAGGGTAGAGAACTGCAAGTCGTCGGCGTTAAGAGTCCCGCTGGAGCCAGAAGGCGATGTAAAGTCCATCTCGTCGTCAGCCCGAGCGGCCGCTTGACCCAAAGGCGAGCGGGATGGGTTGGGCGCAGGTGCGGGGGCGAAAAGCGAGGCGCCGTAACCGTTACCCAGAGGTCGTTGCAGCGAAGTGAGCGAACCTGAGCGGACACGATTGGCAGTGGTGGGGGTCTCGAGGTTGGCAGCTGACGAGGCGGTGTGTCGCAGCGCCGGCCTCGAGGGGTTTGGAGCCGAATTTGGATAGGCTGGGGACAAGGCCGAGGTGCGAGCGTTATTGGGAGGGGTAGATGATGGGAGTTCGTCAGGGACTATACGTTGGGCCGGTAGGCTCGAGGGCAAGGTGCTGCGCAATGTCAGCGTACCATTCAGGCGGTCATGACTGTGTGTCCACGCGTGCGTGTGTGTCGTGTCGGGTGAACGGAGGAGGAGAGGAAGCACTCACCCAGCCCTTGCTCGTCTGTACCCTCCGGCGATGGAATGTACTGGTTCCACGTCGTCCTCGCCGTCCTCGTCTCCGAGATTGGGCTTGAAGATGGGCACGGGCACGCCGACCTCGTCTTCAATGATCTCCCTGGCCCTCCTGGCATATGCAGCACTCGGCGCTGGCGGGGGCGTGCGCCCTTCGCGGCTCCTGAGACTGGTACTGTTGGCGCTTTTGCTCTCTGGCGAGAGCCCGTTACCGCTCCCACTACTGTTAGTGGACCGCTGTCCGATAGGGCGGGGTGGAGACATGGTCGTGATCGTAAGCGCTACCGAGTAGCGTGTGCTTGTGCCGTCGACCTTTTTAACAGATGCCCAGTGTCAAAGGGAGGGAGGCGGTAGTGGAGCGACGAGCGGTTAGCGAGGGTGATGATGAATGGGAGTAGACCGCTATATGACTCTGGATCAGAGGAAGGAGGTGAAGGCTGAAGGGTGTGGGGGAGTGCGCCGGTCTGGCCGAGCGGTGGTCGATGAACTGTATGGATTATAGCTCGAGTGTCGAGAGCGAGAGCGTCGGTCGTCGTCGTCGTCGTGTCGTGATGCGATGTCGTGAGCAGCAGTGCCGCAGCCGCCTGTGCCAGGCTGGCCGGGGGTTGGTGGTCGTGAAGGTAGATCTCCTCGACTTTAGGTCAGGGCTGACGAGCACTGCCCCTTGGTTGGAACAAGGACCAAGTATCGATCGAGGGTCAAGGAAGGAGGGTGGGTGAATGGGAGGGAGGAGTTTCAGCAATATAAACGGGTGATGAAACGGGGCAGCGAGGGGTGATCCGAGCGGGGTCTAAGCACTAGGCGACGACACGGGAGCGAGCGAGCTGCTATTAGGGGGCAACGAGGAGGGAAGAGAGGACGGTGGACGTTGTCGAGAAAGAGACAAAGAGGACAAGAGAGAGTGAGACAGTAGACACCGCAGTTCGCAGTTGGACCTCCCTTTGGCTTACAGCGTAGGTCATGATATCACGTGAAACACAGTGGCAGGTGGCAGAAGCATAGGTAGCTCGGGAGACATGCATGCTATATCGAGCAGAGAAGCAGGGCAGCATCGCCGTCGTCGTTGCTCAGAGCTTACAAAGACGACTTGTCGGGCAGTGATAGGAGACGAAAAGGCAGACGCAGTTCTTCGGACGTCTCGATGTAACGACTTGTCACAGGAGTATATGCTCATATCTATGAGAGACATAGTCCAGGTGTTTGCTGCTAGGCTCCCTGTACTCGCAGCTGTCTCCACGCCAGCGTAGTGGAGATCGTCGCTCATCCAAGTGGCCCCGTCGCCGACAGGAAAGACGATGTCATGGAGAATGGGATGGAAGATTGAGACGTTGCGACACCGCTTGGTGCCTGAAATTCGTTGAAACCCCGTTCGCTCTTACGTCATCTTCTATTCTCTGTACCAGCGGCGATCCAAGACCGCCATCCGCCATTCTTGCTATCTCCTCTCTACCCTCTGGCCGCTGGGCGGGCAGGCTGGGGAGGTAAAGCGGGGAGGGGAGAGGAAGACGCGATGAGAGGGTATACTCGTCGATGGAGAGCTGACAGCTGACCGCTCGCTACTCACGGCCAGAGGGCTCGTTGACCGGACGCAGCTCCTTCGTGACAAGATATAGATAACGCCAGTTGGGAGCCGCTCATCCCATCTCTCTCAAGCACCTGCTCCAGCTGCCAACATCAACTACTCCAGCTTCCGACATCTTACCTGACTCGTCTCAGACCGCTATCATGTGCTGCAAGAACCGATCTCGCCTTCAAGAAGTACGACCTCTAGCTATCGCCGAGCACCACCTCGACCAGAGACAGGTCGTCAAAGCGGACAACATGTCCATGATCAGCCAAGGGACCGCGCCCACCCAGCCCCCTTCGTACAAAGCGGTCATGCGCGCCGACCAGGCCACCGCTCAAGACAGCCCGGCCCCAGGCCTCCCCCTCACGTCGGCTGAGACTCGACGTGAGTCGTACTCGTCCAAGGACCGCATATCAAGCTGAACCACAGTCGCCCCCATTGCGCTCTCCGACGCCGAGAAGACCTGTCTCGCTCTGGGCGGCCACGATGAGAAACGCAAATACGGCGCCGTGGGGATCATAGCCGGTGTCGTCTTCTTCCCGTGGGGTCTGTTCTGGTGAGCCTTCCAAATCTTCTACTTCAGACCTCCATCTGAACTTTTCAGGACCCGATGCGACTCGTCGGTCGTGTGCAAGCGATGCCACACCACCCTCAAGGCCAATCACTGTCAGCGAGACCGAGCACAGTATCCCAATACAGCCTATGCTGGAGAGGGGAAGGACAACTATCTCAACTCTGGTATCACATCCCAAGA
Source organism: Tremella yokohamensis (assembly GCA_024343385.1). NCBI lineage: Eukaryota > Fungi > Basidiomycota > Tremellomycetes > Tremellales > Tremellaceae > Tremella > Tremella yokohamensis. Next base: position 1,422,472 of record BRDC01000026.1, on the reverse strand, counting down.
CTCTTGTGGGGGATGCCGGCGTGCACGCCGTCACCATCGTCGTCACTGTGGCCGACACTACCAAGCTTGCTGAGCCCGGCGATACCGTTGTATCGGTGTTCGAGGTATACCGTACATGTAATATAATGCTCTAAACAGATGATGCTGTGTGATATGCCATGAATCCCAGATCAACACTCCTACAACAACCCCTCACTATCATCCGTCTCTTCCTGCACATGCCCGACCCCACTTTCTCTCCTCCCCCACCTGCCGGACCCCTCTCGCCGATCCATTAACGCCCTCTCGGCATTACTGACCATACTGCTCGTCGAGTCTTTCCTCCCTCCCCAGCCTTGCACCTCCAGCGTCGCCCGTCCACTAGAGTGGTGGGGTTGCTGAGCATGCTCCGCCTGTACCGCCCGGGTAAACGACCCGAATGTCCCGCTCTCCCTCGCGTCCCAAGGCGACGAGTACCCGTTACTCGGGCGTTTCTTGCCTACGTAGGTCGTATGACCCAAGCTGCTGATACTGCCTTGGCTCTTCGGACTCGTAGGGCTCGCCACACGAGTGGGCGACCGGGGCGTCCCATACGCCTGCACGTCCGCCAAAGCGCCAGATGTCCGAGGCGCAAGGGCAGCAGTGTACGAGCGCCTCTTCGACTGCGGCGACGCACGAGCGGGCGAGGTATTTGCGCTGTTCGGAGGTCCATGAGCATACGCATGCGGCAGGGGCGGAAGCTGAATCTGCGGTCCTGGACCGCTACGGCCAATACTGCCCGTACTATGCTTCGAGACGGCCGAAGCGACGGAGAACTTGCGGAGCGCCTCGTCACGAGACTCGAGCTGAGCAATCTTGGTCCGCATACCAGGAAGCATACTCTCCTCGCTCGTCTCGGACCGCGGCGAGCTCAGCGGAGGGCTGGCCATTCCGCCAGCGCGCATGGCGCGGGCTTCCGTATGCGCCAAGAAGACCTCTTGGGTGGTGAGGTGTCCGACGGTCCACGAGTCGCGGAACTCTGGGCGGGGAATGTCAATCTTGAGCGTGACGTCGTCTTTGGTCAGCTTCGGCGACGAGCCAATGATGTGTGCAGGGGGCGAGGCGATTGATGGCGAGTCAAGCGCGTTCTCGTCCGACGATGCAGAGTCGGAAGCGACAGAAGGCGCGAGCTCCGGCGGGTGATCATCTGTGCTTGACATGGTCGAGTCCGTATTGGACCGCACGGGGAGGGGAACTTCGTGCCGGAGGTGTGAGCTAGCGCTGGCATGGGAGGCTTGCCGAAGCATCGGTTCGCCCGGGTTGATCATGGCAGTCGGGTGGGTGGACCGCGGCGAGAGCCCAGGAGAGCCCTTGCGTGGGGAGAGGCGCAGGGGCGCCGTACCCCGCATGGGCGAGGTGGGCACGCCAAGCGACGGGCGCCGTTTATCGTAAGCGGTGTTAGCCAAGGCCGTATCAACTGGCCTTAGCGGGGACGATGCCGTCGGAGTGCTGGACGAATCGCGCCGCATGGTGTAGCCGGGCTGGAGTTGCGGTATTGAGCCGCGCCTACTTCCATTGGACGAAGGGTACGGGTACCCTTCGTTCGACGAGCGCCGTTCGGGCGAGGCAAAAGCCCCACTCGATGTAGAAGGCCGTCTGCCTGTACCTTGATGAGATACAGGCAAAGAGCCGGCTCGAGGAACCATGAGGCGGTTGTTCTTGTTCGGCAAGGCTTGAGCGGCCGGCATGACCCTCGGCGGTAGTCTGATGCTGAAGTTGCGCTTGACAGCTTCGGTGACTGTGCCAAGTTCAGACTCTGCATCGCCCGAGTTGCCCGAGATGGCAGAATTGGCAAACGAGCCGTAAACAGAGCGCGTAGCACCGATGTGCTCGTCTCGCGACGAATAGCCCAAGGAAGGCACGCCCAAGCGAGGCGACGTCCCGCCTTCGATCTCTTCCGAGTAGTCGAACATCTGCGGGGAAGGCGGTGGCAGAGAGATCGACGGCTCAGACGGAGGCGAAATGAGGTGCTCGAGTAGCGTCTCGTTGCCGGGAATCCCATCGCCCTCTTCTGGGATGTCCGGCAGGTCTTCCAAGAACGTTTCATCTCCCTCAGCCCCATCGGCATCTTCATGGTGCTGCTCTTGTTCGTAGTGAGACTCGCCCGGTGTCCCGATATCGATCTCTCGCACGGCGGGAGGATGAGCCAACTCCGATTCGTGTTCCACGTCGTGTGAGCCTCCCCCCACTTCGGCCTGATCAGGTATGGTGTCCAACTCGCGTGCTCGCGCCGAGAGTGACGGCGAGTTGATCTTCTCACACTCTGTCGAGAGCCTCGAGCGGATCGACACCGGAGACAACGAGCCCTCCTCGACCTTTTGCAAAGTACGGCGGCTCGAGATGGTCCTCTGATCTCCGGTGTGAACCGGCGAGGCACGCGGCGTACCGCCCATCTCGTACTGCTCCTCTGAAGGTGTACCGAAGGGCCTGAACTCGCCTTCGGGAGCAGGACTCATGCCTTCCTCGGCAGCCTTGGCGGCCGCCGCAGCCTCCGCTTCGTCAAAACGGGCGATATCCTCCTGCTCGCGGTCGATGGCTCGGTGGATAGCAGCAAGTGACAGCTGTCGCGCGGTCCTCCGGCGAGCAGCTAGGAGGGCCTTGTCTGTCTCATCTTCTTCGTCCTCGTCTTCTTCGTGATGGTCCTCCTCCTCGCGCTCTTCCGGAGCGCTGGATCGATCCGAGAGGTAAGACATGAGTCGTGAGCCCTTGGGACGAACAGGGGCGCCAGACTTGAGGCTCTCCATGGACGGCTTGTCCAGCGTATACGTGCTCCCCATGGAGATGGGCCGAGAGCGGGGTACAGCCACCCCTGGGTCTCCTTGCGCCTCAGCGCGCTCCCGTCCGGCGGCAAGCAACGAATCGATGTGAAGTGTTGTGGAGGAAGCCCTGGCGGCGGGGTTCGACATCATGCTATTTCCGCCGTTGCTGATGAGCCTGCGGTGGTCGGTTGGATGGAAAGACGAGTCGCCAAGTTCGACGCCGAGTGGCACCTTTGTGGGCTGCGGGACGATCTGCGCCACCGATTGCTTGGGAGTCAGACGGATGCCGTCTCCCGGCATTGGTGGCGGGTCGATCGAGAGGAAGTTGATGAGTGTGATTGGGACGTCGACATAGATGCTGTTGTTGACAGTCACGCGGAGGGTGTACATCACTTCGAGCAGCCGAGTTCGGCGAATCGACACCATTCCGCTCTACCCCTGTCAGCTCTGCAATGTTGCCCGTCAATGAGTGACGTACGGGGATGTGAAGGGACAGATCCCATTGTCCCTTCTCGCCTGGCTCCACACCAGTCCACCACCCCTTGCCAGTGACGTGCCCAGCGCCATGGTCGCCAAAATCAGCCTCGATGATTTCTTCGCTGACCTTGCGGCGCTGAGTGCTGGTCTGACAGGCATCGGCGTCTGGTTCAGACTTGCGAGCCGACTTGAACAAACGGGGCTCGGTGTCGAGCCGCTCGTCTGGTCGGAAGCATTGCACAGTCTGCAACAGCGCCAAATTGAGACTCTTCACCTGCCACTCAGCTGAATGTTCCCTCCTGTTCGGGCCAGCTTACCTTGCGGTTCGAGTCATTCTTGATTCCGACCTCACACCAGACCCGTTGCCCGCTGACCCAGATACGCCTTCCCAGCGCCACACTGAGCTCCACTCGCCCCTTCTCGCCCGTCAAGCTCCAGCCAAGACCTTTCTCGATGATCGCCTCGACGGGCTCTGGCGATGGAGCCAACACGACAGTAGGGTTCAAATACGGCAATACCACGATCGGGCGGTAGAAATGGGCGATACTCCGCTTTCCGGTCGAAGTGAGATGTAGCTTGACAGAGCCGACGACGACATATCGGACCGATGGCCCGTTCCCTTGCGTGCCATACGAGCCCTTGGCTCCACCGCCAAGCGGAAGGCGCATACGGAAAGGTATCGAGTGTGTGCCCTCGGCTGCGAGACGGTACCCCTCTTCGTTGGGCTCAGAATCGAAGAGCGAATGACGAGCGGGCTCTGCGGAATCATGAGCGAACAGCGGCAGGGCATGCGGGTGGTGGTAGAAGATGTGCCGTGAAGATCCGAGATCTGGAGTCAGAGTGATGTCTCGTCGCAGCAAGCAACTCACCTTCAAAGCCAACTACGCGCACTTTACCACCACCGATCCTCAGGCCTTCAGACCGCTTGCCTCCATTGACGCGAATCTCCATCCTGCCCCGGACTTCGCCTCCCTCGACTACACATTCACGCTCCAGGACCACGTCCACCTCAACACGCGCTTTGCGTTTCTTTGCCGCTTCTACACGGACGTGATCTAACGGTCCGCCCGAGTCCTGCCAGCCTTGCAACTCAGGCGGTGCGAGCAGCTTGTCTTTCGAAGCTTTGCGCGATTTCTTCCCCAACATGACGTTGAGCTCCATGGAGGCTCGTTGATTGTCTGATGCAGGGTGGAAGAGCGTGCCTTGGCGAGCCAGCATAGCCGCGCCGTCAGAAAGACTGCGAGCGCGGTGCCCAGTCGTCTTCATGTGCTGCGACATGGTGCTCTCGCTCCACGGTCGCGATCTCAAATCGTCGTCTTGCTGATCGATACCCCCGGCAGACCGTGAGTGAGCCATTGGCGGCGCGGTCATATGCCTTGTTGGCGGATATGGCGGGTGGCCGTTGGATAGATTGACCGGTAGAGGTGTCGGCAGCAAGCTAGATCGCAGTCCGTCGATGGCCTCGCCGGCCTTCCATATTCCATCTCCGTTGGGCGAGAAAGCAAGCATCATCCCGCCGGTCTCGGCAGAGAATAGGACGGCATTCTTTGAATGGGTCCCAGTTGACAGGTCCGAGAGGCGTTTGGTGCCATCAAGAGATGGCCGTGAGGCGTGTGTGGGCGGATAGGCGCTGTTTCTCCGTTCTTCAGGGACGGACTGGAGGTTGACGGGACTAGACATTGAGCGGGGCAGGAGTGAAGACGACGAGTTGGCTCGGCGATGCTGGGAATCTGCCTGAGGCGAGGCGGTGAAGTGGGAGGACGCTGCTGAATTGGATCGATGGTGTTGATGGTAGGACTGGGAGGGCATGCGATGCGGTGGGTCCGGGAAAGATGTCGGCAGACTGCCAAGGGAGTTCTGTGTTGCGGAGGTGGACATGGCTTTGGGAGTGGATGGAACGGGGAAGGGGATCGGGAGGGTCGACATGGTAGTGCTTCGTGACCTGCCTCCTGCTGGCTTCTCCGTGGCATTTGTAGCGGTAGAAGATTTGCGCGACAGAGGAGAGCTCGACTCGGGCTGGAGTGGTTCGTCGTCCAGCCCCGAGAGAGGAACGTATTTGCCGCCGCTGATGGTTGCCTCTTGCTTCTCCCCAGCTTTTGACAGACGACGCAAAAGCTCCGAACTTTTCGAGGGTCTGATATGACGATTTGTGCTGTTGCTCGTCGCTGTAGATGTCGTCGAAGGTGTCCTGGACGGGGCTGGGGCTTTCCATTTGCCTTTCTCCTCTGTTGACAGCGGTCTCTCCCGAACATGACCCGCCTCGGATTCTTGTTCCCCCGACTGAGTGAGAGGCGAGCTCGAGCTCACAGAACTGCTCGCAGCGTGTCCGGATGTCCGCGCTCTGGGACCCATGGGTCTGCTGGGGGAAGGCGGGATCGCGCTGAAGCTCGCAAACCCTTGAGCGGACTGATGCCGCTGGTGCGTGGGTCGGAGGGAGAAGTTTGGCTGATACAGCTGCTGCTGCTGCCTCGGGGCGACCTGTCCTGGCGGGGCGTACCGCGCTCTCGGCGGCGAGGGGGCGGGACCAGGCTGGTAGAGTGGCTGTCCTCGCGTGTTGGTAACGCCATACTGAGCGGGGAGTGGAGCCGCGAGGGGGATGTTGTGTCGCAGGGGGGAGGGGTTGGAGTAGGTAGGACGATTGTGGACGCCCATACCTGTCAGCGTGGGCTGATAAGCGCCCCCGCCTCCAGAAGACGAGGTAGAGGGGCTCATATCGGCTGATGGGGGCGAGAGGGTGGATGTGAAGATGCCTAATCCTTGCGAGGAAGGCGTTGGCGAGATGGTGTGCGGTGGCATCGCGTCGACTTCGATGAGCTGCGGTGCAGTGCGGTCAGAGACGAGTGAGACAGCCGTGGCTGCTGCCGGGTGGCTTGAGTGAGCAGCAGTGCTGTCTGCGGCGTAGCAGCTACGCGATTGATGGAATAACCTGGCGGTGAGAGAGAGAGAGTTATGACTAGCCAAACTCTTTTCTTGGGTGTTGATTATGAGCAGTGCAGCTTGAGCGGCAGCAGCAGCAGCGAGAGCGAACAGCAGCACGCTCGGGAACCGACCGGAGGGGAAAGAGATGTGCTGAATGGCCTTTGCAGGGTCTGGGTCAGCTGTGCTCCGCAGGTCGCGACGGCGACCTAAGCCTGCAGATCCGTCGGGGTACCTGCCTTGCTTGGTCTGATGAGCGGTGGTTAACGTCATCTTTTCCGGATCGCACAATCTGCAGAGGGAGAGCGTAAGCCCGGAAGGGGAGAGACACCTCGAGAGAGAGGGAAGCAGAAGAAGGAGAGAAGAGATGGCTTGTCTGTTCTACCCAGTCAGAGGGAAAAGTCAACAAACCCATCTCAACTCTACCGGCAAGTCCCATCCCATGGGACAATACCGGAAGTTACGTAACTTGTCACGTGGTTGATGTGCCTGATGAAGAGGGCGGAGCTGATAGGCTCGGTTGGAGAGGAGGAACAGCGTATCGTATCGTGCCCTCGAGTATCGTTTTCTCCCTTTCTCTTTCTCTTTCTCTCTTTGTTAACAAGTCGAGCGACGACGACGAACATAGAGTAACTCTGGGCAGGATGATAATGACCGACACCCCCGGTCAGCGGGAGCTGTAAGCTTGGTCATTCTCAGCTGGTGAGCGAGCTGACGGTCAGCGACGCCTGCCAGAACTTTTTCAACTCTCAGTCGGACGTCCTGACGGGTAAGTCGCTTTCATTGCCAGTTTTTAGGCGGTCGAGAAAGGGTACTGACTCGCAGCAATCGTCAAACATCGTACGAACCGCCGTGGTCAACTGGGCTGGCTACATATCGCGACGTTCGACCCCGAAGGGAAACATGTGACCATCATGATCCACCCCCCGCCGAACGAAGACGAAGTCAAGTTAGAACTTGCGTTCAACCCCCCTATTCGGAGTCCATACGAGGCGCGGCCGAGACTGCTGACATGGAGAGACCAGGCGTATGCCCATTTCGACGTGGTGAGTACTCGTCGGAAAGACTTGTCCTGTACACACGAGGACAGCAGCATCTAGGAGAGTGGGACTGACATACAGCCCAAAAACCCCGCGATCACCTACTTCTCGTACCCCTCGCCATTCCCTTGGCTCTTGCCTATCCTCATCGGCCTCGTGTTGCTATTCTTCGCCATGCTCGGTAAAGGACAATTGGCAGATTGGTGGAGGGGCCAGATTGAAGACTACCTCGGACCGTACGCCGTGCGCACAGCGGCCCTCTTTGCGCTCATCACCGTAAGTCTCCTCTGTTCCATCGTTCCCATGGATTCAGCTGAGCAGGTAGCATATTGGCGAAACGGTCTGGGTCGGCTATCTTTGCCAGAGACACCGTGTTTCGACTCCCATCGCCGTACGTATTCAGCTTATCTGTAGGAGGCGTAGCTGAAATACAGGCCAAGTGGATCCTCTCTGTCGTCCTTTTGGGTGTTGCGGCTCTCACCGAGTTCAACGAGTGTGGTAAGTTCGCTCAGTCGTTGTCGCCGTCGTGGCTGACATGCAGTGGAGTACGAGCGTATCCGCCACATTTACGCCCGGACCGATGTCGGCGCCATCCCTCCCCGCGTCGGCCCTGCGCCTAAGAGCAAGACGGCCTGATCGTGTCGCGGGCGTGTCGTGTCAAACGGAAAGATGGAATAGATCATTGTATACTCGTATAATCGGAGCAGTGGATGCATTCCCTCAGCATCCAGAAGGATACCGCGTCGTCATTCGTACAAGACGTCCAGGAAAGTCTCCGCCAGTCTGCCAACAACATGCGGTCCCACGGATGTTTGACCCAGTCCTGTTGATCAGTGACAGACGTGACTACTGTACGCATGGCTTACCATATAGTGCGACCATGTCGCCTCCTTTAGACGGAGCAGCCTTGACTTCTTTGATCGTCTCCTCAAGATCGCTCACCAGTTGGTCTACCGACCCAGCAGTGAGACGCTACATATCAGCGTCTCCTCCTCTCTGTGATTGAGGGGTCAACTCGCCGTGAACGCCATGTGCAATGCTGCCGGGTGTGCCAAGCCATTCAAGTGCCAACCCTTCTTCGACATAGCATCTCCCACTTCGTATATGCTCAATGCTGGATCTTTCGAGGCAAAAGCCACCACCGAGATTTTAGGATCTCCCAACACGTAGAGCGATGGAAATCGCTGCCGGATGACTTGGGCGAATGCTCGAGCTGCTGTCACAATCTCTGTGCACGACTTGGTGTATCCACTGTTCTTTCAGCGCCGCCCACTTGATCATCACTGCAATACTGACTCGGATCCCACATAATTAAGCACGGCCCACGCCCCTGCGAGCACTGCTCCAGGACGCGATCCAGCCATAGAGGGACTCGCATACACGCCTCCTGACCAATCGGTCATGACGTAGTATTGGTATCTTCTCAGCGCCGCAGAGCGGTACATGATCACTGAGCTGCCTTTTGGACAGAAGGCATATTTGTGCTGACGATCAGACTCAGACCATCGAGCAAGCAAGGACGAAACTGACAACATCGCACGAAATCGCGGTGACCCCTGGGACGGAAAAGTCAAACTTGGGCACCCCATCACTGAGTCCTGCGGGGCGTAAGAACGGCATGAGGAACGATCCTAAACAGCAGTCGACATGCAAGCCAATCCCGTACTTGGAGGCTAGACGTCCTATTTGGGGTATAGGGTCCTGAGCGTCAACTGGGCTCTACTTGTGAAAGACCATACTGACGACGGTGCCATCCGGAAAGTTTGGAGCCGATCCTACCAGCATGATCGTGTTTGCATTTCTGCAAATTAGCAAAGGAACCGATGAATATGTCCTTAATCACATTGCCCGCTTCATCCGCTTCACGTCGGCTTGTCTGGTCTTCGGGTTGACGGGAACCTCTCGGAGCTTGATGCCAAAGTATTCTGCTCCTTTCCAGAACGCAGCATGAGCGGAGCTCGGGACGACCCTAGTAGATTAGCAAACGTCCTTGCGATACAAGCTTGAAGACGGACATTTCTGGATGTGTGATACCCTTGACATCTCGAGCCCAATCCCGGTGAGTCTTGACAGACATCAAAATACTCTCAGTCCCTCCAGATGTAGCTGCGGGTGAGCGAGGGACTTGGGTAAATATGATGCGTACTTGTCCCCGCTCCGTCTGGACCGTTGAAACTGAGAAGTCAGCTCGATTGCGATGAGAGTCATCGCATATGGGCCCACAGATTCAAGCACATGCTGACAATCTCGCTCTCCATCTTTCTCACCCCGGGGAACACGTCCGCGTGGAGAGGGTTGCTGAGCAGAAACGCAGACATGGCGTCCTTAATTACCTGGTTGAGCTCTTCGCCGCCCTGCATCATGAGCCGCTAACACACACTCGCGCAGCGCACTGACGTGATACACTGTTCCGCTGACACGTCCACTTCCCACATCGCCCTTCTCCAATGCCTTCATGCCATTGAACTCGGCCTGAAGCCAATCCCTGCTCCTGCCTTGAGCAGGCAAAGACCGTACTTGAGTTATTTGAACCCCATCGGGATAAGCGGCCGGCGACCATTTCGCAACGAGCTCTGCCCGCACTTCTGCCAGCTCGGAGTCGACCTTTTTCGCGACAGGAGGAAGGATAAGGAAGAGCTTGACAGCCCTCTTCGACAGATCAGCTTCATGTCCGGGAAATCCGGAGGTGCAACTGACCGCTTTGACAGAGCTGTACACAGCCTGTATAGCGCTGAAAGGGCCAGCACACCATAGCTCCGTCACCAGTAAGGTAATGACTCGAAAGATCCCATAAGCCAAGAGTATCTGCCCTGCCAATGCGAAATAGCGCTGGAACTGCTGGAATTCGGGTGTGTCTAAAGGGAATCGACCGAGGTAGACCGAGACAGCTGCTCTTGCTTTGGCGGTCTCTCGGGGGTAGACGAGGGGCACAACCGCCCAGCCCAGTACGAGTCCCAACAGACCCGCTGCTGAGAGTATCGCCATTGTTGCAGACGGCTGGTCGAGTGTCGATGCTGAGGACGAGTGGCGAAGATTAACGCGTGTCGCACGTCGAAAGCCAATTCATCGTTTGACATGACGAAGTGAATAGCGGTGCCTTGTCACCGACGCCGTACACGGAGTTCACTGCGAACTCCGTCCATGGCCCGATTGCTTTCAAAAGGTGGAGGTCGCCCACCTCGTCACCCAAAGAGAAAGGTTGACTGGACTGGCATCTTTGGCTTTCATCTTGGTCTTCGACAACGAGCAGCAAGCATGCCAGAGCTACCAGGTGGGTATCTCACACTGACAACGAGCAGACTCTGACACGACAGAGGTCGAACGAGCTCGAAAGCTCATACACGACACCTGCCGCGGGTACAAGATCAAATCGGTCAATAGCGTCGAAGACAAGATCGTATACACAGCAGGATGCACAAATGAGACCTTTGTAGGTCTGAGCAAGAGGGAAGCTGCTACAATTCTGATCAAAAGGCCAAAGAAGTCACAGGACGTACCATCACGGGTTGCCATCGCAAAGGGAAGACGTGAGTCTGCCGTATGTATGCCGACGGGGGTTGAGTGGCAGCTTCTGGATGTCCTTGTCGGGCGATGGCAAAATGCCAGTCATGCACTTTGGAATGACTGGAATGATACAGGTATATGACCCGGCCCTGGGAACCCTTGGGAAGCTCACCCCTCAGCTCAAAGGGCAAGAACCAACATGGTACAGGCGCAGACCAAAAGAATCGCCATCCACATGGCCGCCACGAGTGAGCAATATACAATTCTTGGTCATCGAAGGAGTCTGACGTTCAGTTTTACAAGTTGTAGGTTCGAAGTGGCGCATTTCGAGTATGGAGCGCTGAGTGCAGCGTGATGGTCCTCGAACCTCAACCTGGATCAGTCTCTGACGAACCGGTGGAGCTTGCATTCCTTGACGGTGAGGATTCCTCTCAATGCGCGCGCCTCGGCTCTGAACACGAGGTCGCCGACTTGGTCGTCTGCGACTGGTCGAGTCGCCGGTCGAGGGTCAATCGCCCGTAAAGGAGCTGGGTTTCGATCCCGTATTGTCGATGCCGGATTTGGGAGAATTCAAAAAGCTCTTGAGCAAGAAGAAGGGAACGATAAAGGGTGTTATAATGGACCAGGCATTTTCGGCGGGCGTCGGTAATGTCAGTTCCAGTTGTTCCTACGTACATTCACTGACGTTCAGTGGGTGGCCGATGAGTGAATACCGGACAGAAAGGCTGTTCGGCGGCTGATGAATAGAATCCTCTACCACGCGCGTTTGCACCCCTCATGTCCTGTGCCGCATTTGACCGAGGAGGAGATCCAATCGCTACACCACTGGGTCCGGCAAATACCTCTGCAAGCCGTCGAAGTCAACGCAGATTCCCTTAAATTTCCAGAGGATTGGCTATTCCGATGGCGGTGGGGAAAGGGGAAACGAGAGAAGAAGTCTAAGGCGCGGAAAATCGCAAAAGGAGACGCTGTCGAAAGCGACGATGAAGCTGGAGAGGACGTGAAGCCAAAAGACAAGAAGTTTCTGTCATTGGTCGGTCGCCGAGTCCTCTGCTCATCAAGGCAAGCGGCTGATGTCTAGCCGGATGGGTCACCAGCCACCATCGATTTTACCGTTGTCGGCGGGCGAACGAGCGCATATGTTCGAGAGCTGCAAAAGATGCCGACCGGAGTGGAGGTGAAGCCGAAAATCTCGAAGAAGAAGAAGGAGAGGAAGGGTGCGGATGAAGAGTCTAGCGGGTCAGATGAGAACGTCAATGGCAGCGAAGAGGAAGTGGTGAAGTCTGCCAAGACCACGCCTAGGCAGAAGGCGTCCGCTGTCAAAGCCGAGCGAGTGGAGAACGAGACATCTGAGCCGACTTCGATGAACAAGCGGCGGGCAGCCGAGGTTCAGCATGTCAAGCAGGAGGTATCGCCAATCAAGAAGGTGAGCGTACTTCCGGTAGAAATGACACTCACTAACCAAGTTCTTATTTCTCAATCCTTCACCTTGTTATCCGGTTGACCGATACTTTGTCCCATTGGCCTTCCGCACCGGACCCCACGCGATCATGCTTGCGTTTCCAGGCTCGAGAAAGTCTCTCTGCGGCATCGCCGCATTCGCAAACGAAAGGATCTTCAAACGCTTCCCGCCAAACGAAGCCTCGCGTTTCGTCCAAGCGCTCGCGAGGGCGCAAAGAGTCTTCCGAGTTGTCCGATGCGCCTGAGGATAATCCATAGCGTTTGAACGATGCAAACCGGCTTATCGGTGATCTTTGAAAGGATCTCGAAGTGATTCGAAAATGCGTGTCTTCGCGGCTTTTCGAATGCTTGGGGACAAAGGGCGAAGCAAACGGCTGACACTCTGGCTTCTATCCTTTCGACTCGCACGAGGTGATTCTATAACGGCAAAACGACCTCATATTTCATCGCCACCCATACAGGAAATTGTGCCATCATCTGTCAAGCAATCAAAGCATACAAAGTCATGACAGCCGCTTCCAGCCACACTGACACGGGCAGCGGCCCTACGGCAACGGCTTCACACGAGACTCGCAACAGGGCGATGCCGGATTGGGTGCGAATGCGCCGCGAAGTCCTGACGCCCCTTCAGAATTCTCAGTCCAAGACCAACACAGGGACTCTCGAGACCAAGCCGCGTGACAGACGAGTCGGACTGGTTCCCCACCGCATGACTTCCGCTCAATCGGGCCCGCCTCCACCCACGCCAACAACATGCAGTGTGATGACAGACAAGATACGCGCCACAGTGGACCAGCTCTCGAGGGACTTCCTCACCATGCGTCTCTCCGAGTTCTTCAAGCCTGAGAGCTGGCCTGACACAGTCTTGCGCGACAACGATGAGAAGCTGTACGTTCTAACCGGCTTGCACTATATGACAGAGACATACAAGGTCAAAGTCCCGTTGGACGATCAGCGCTGCTTCTACACAAACTGGCATGACACGAGCAACGATGTCAAAGGCAGCAATTCTGAGACACCGCAAAGCGATCACCAACTCTACTATGTGTATGCTGGCAAGCAGTGGTTTCTGAACCCGAACGACTCTTGGTTCCGGCCCGGGTGGACCTGTGGGTACGAGATAAAACTGAGCCGCAATACACGTATAGAGCTGGATCATGTGATCTGGAGTTGCTACTCGTGGTGCTGCGTAGACCAGGGTAAAGAGAAAGTCGACATGTCGACGCTTCTCACCTGGATGGACAAGCATCAAAGTGTCCTCGAAAAGCCATGCCGATCGTTACGAAACAAGGTCCGCTTCGAACACAGTGCACTCAGGCCAGAGGGAGCCGACCCTCGCCCTGTTTTCTCCACCACTGATGTCAAGTCAAGTGAAGATGGTCCGCAGCTGTTAGCCGAGGTCTCCACCCGGCGCCCCGACCCAGCCTAAATAGGGGCAAAGATGTGTCGCAGCCGCAAGCAGCGCGCGGGTGTGACTAACTGTCTTTACTGTGTAATTATGATTGTGAGGTTTACGCTTTCATGTATTCAGTCAGATTTGATTTCCTGTCGCTTCCCAACACATGGTGACTTGTCGCGCTGCCGAGCGGATCGAGTATGGAGGTTCCAGGTTCTCTCTACTCTGACGTAGCCTGACGTGTTTCACTCCACGATGCCCATAATGGTGCGTCAGAGGATTCGAAATCGTCAGTATCCGCCTTGCTTCTAGGCAGAAATGGTGAGAGCACAGAGGACGCCTTCTTTCCGTTGTCCTTGGTCTTTGCACAAGGAAACCTAGCCTTAACGCTGCGAATGGGGTCTTGAAGCACCACTCGCATTTCACACTTGCTTCGGATTCTTGGTCACGTGGCTGACGTCACGGTCGTCGTTCACGAGGACGACGACGACGAGCAAGACTTTATTGTTGCACTTTGCTTTGCATGTTGCGTACGCGACTCCATTGTTCAACCAGCTGGCTGCCCACGTCGAAGCATCAGCTCCGTGCCTCATCCTCAGGCATCGCTGAGTTGACCTCGTCTCGTCGCTTCGTTTCCCCGCGCAGCATGTCCTGTAGGTCATTCCTTCTCCCTTTCCTTTCCTCGACTCCGAGTTGCCTGTTCCCTGCGTGACTCTTGAGGAGCTGTTCAGGTGACTTGCCCTGCTCACTGATAGCTAAAGACGGTACTGACGGGTCCTGCTGCCCGCCCGCTGCGCCCAGGCCAGCTCCCAAATACCCGGTGCTCGAGCCAGCCGGGCACAAGCTCAAAGGGACGTATCAGCAAGTAGGGGACTTCAAGACGTACGTCGTGAGTCTATCCGCCTCAACAATGGCTATGGCTAAGCGTAGGTCGGGCCCGACGATGCGAAACATGCGCTGGTGGTGATCTACGACATCTTTGGCTTCTGGTGGGTAGTTTGCTTGTGCTGAGATGTCGCTGATGTGTTTCAGGGAGACGACCCAGCAGGTGCGGCTCGTCGGCTGCAAGGCGCTACATGCAGCATCAGCGCTCATACTTAGGGCTCGGACATCCTCGCTGCTCATCTCGCATCTACCAACGCGACAAAGATCTACATGCCCGACGTATTTCGCGGTCACCCATTTCCGCGAGACAAGGATGGGGACAAGGACGAGCTGTCCAAGTTCTTCTCTGGCACGTGAGACATCGGTAACATGCCCAGTAGCCGATAGGTACTGATAACAGGGCAAAGATCAGCGACCGCCTGCCTGAAGTGATTGAATTCGGCAGACAGCTAAAGGAGAAGTACGACCGGGTGTCGCTACTCGGATACTGTTGGGGTGGGCCACTGTCTCACCAAACTCACCCGTGCTGATGGTGCAGGCGGCAAAGTGACTTTGCTCGCTCTGTCGAAAGAAGTCTCGCCGCCAACGCCTTTCTGCTGCGGCAGCATCATCCATCCTGCCATGATCGCCGCAGAAGACGGAGAAAACCTGGCTGTCCCCTTGGGCTTTTACCCGAGTAAAGACGAGCCGGAAGATGCGATCGAGGCAATCAACAAGGCCATACAGGCCAAAGAGTTCGCGGGCAAATGTGACTTTCACCATTACACCACGGTGTAAGTATCTTCGTTCTGCCCGATAAACAAATCTAACACGTAGGCATCACGGATGGGCGGCGGCGAGGGCCAATTTGAAAGACCCCGAGAACCTCAAGCAGTATGAGGACGTGTACGAGCGAGCGTCCAAGTACTTTGCAAAGTCGTGCTGCTAGTCGCGAGGCGTCGAGCAGAGGCAGAGTTGTATCTACATGAGCAAAAAAGCATGGTATGTTAGCCTATTTACGGTGTCCGACATCACGGTGGCCAAGCTCGTCGCCACCTGAACATCCGAGGCTGTCCGCCCCAAAAGTACGTCGTCCACTGTTGTCGTCTGTCGTACATGGCACGGTGCGAGCTGCGCCATCCCCACCGACGTCGACGCCACATCCGGCGGCCTCTGAGCGTCAGTCGGTGCTTGAGCATACATTGAGCGTCAGAATGGTAGCAGCAAGATGACTGACGGGTAATACATGTTCTGCCCTTCTACCCGGTCGTCAGCTGGCACATGTCTCTGATGCCTCGCGGCAGTCGCTCACCCAGAGGCTGATGGAATCCACACTGATAACAGACGACGTCGTCTTGACTTCCTAGCGGGAGAAGAGAGACGCCACAAATATGAATCGTGCGATACGTTCGCGCGTGTTGCAGCCCGCCTGAGATCAGCTATCGCCCGTAGCCTGCATGTTGGACTTGCAATTACATTGCGGGCAAGTGTTGGGCAGTGGCAGAGGGTCGGTATGGTAATACACGCCGACTGTTGTCAACTCGGCTCGAGCTTGTCGAACAAACTCACCCATACTGCATATGTCTCAAAGAAAGTGGTAGATCTGATCGAGTTGTGACGCTGGTGGCGAAGCCAAATGCTGCTGGGCCTCCGCAGTCGAACGTGCTGGAAGGCAGTCAGAGCAACTGTATGTAAAGCCCTTTGATCGTCTCCTTTGTTACTACTGATGAAAGGAGGTCCAGTAGGTGCAGAGATGCGCACGTCCAGAGGCAGACGGCAGCTCAACACCCCCTGTTCGTCCTGAATACAACTGACCAGTCGAGACTTCCACCCAATATGGGTAAGTGTGCATCCACTACGCCTGACTCGCTGAGGCTGACAGTACACCAGCCGCCCTGTCCCCCGATTCGAGCTCGGAACTCGTCCAGCCCAAGACTCTGCAACACGAATTCCAACTCCCAGCCTTACAAGCGTGGTGGCAGAAGACCCCGTTGCCAGATGGAGCTGTGGCGCTGCTCGACATGCCCCACAACGAGTTTGTCGAGACGGAAGAAGAGATTAATGTCATAAACGGTGCGGTCTACGTGTTGGCTGTCAAGTGGGTCCGCCCCCCTTCCACCCCTTATTTTTCTCCTCGTTCAAGCTTTCAGTGGATATGGGCGATGAGACGCTGAGATTGCCGCAGGTACGACAAGATGGACGCCTCCAAGAGACCCAAAACGAAAGACGAGCTGCGTAAATGGGTCGTGGTCGAGTCCAACAAGGTCCTCGCAGATTTGAAAAACAAAGTCGAGCCTCCTTTCCGTGAGTCTCCCATTCTTCTCCTTCACTAGCTTGCTTCATGCTGCGTGTAGGGGCGCAGCTGACGGCAGACGCGTGGTCGGCAGACCAGATGCAGAAAGACGTAGGTGGAATGGCTGAGGAGCTCTTCAGAAAGACCTTGCCGCCAGACACCAAGGTTGTCGACGGTGCCAAGAGTGGCGGGTCGAAGGATCCAAAGTCGGGCGGCAAGTACTGACTCTACTGTCTGTTGTTATGCCACATTTGACTCGCACACCATGCACACAGTACAGATCGACCTCTTCAGGCTTACGTGTCCAGTCCTTCGCCAAGTCTGTAGGCCTCTACCTTGCCCCTCGCCCGCTCCACGGCATCTGCCGGTCCGAATGCTCCTTCTAGCGCACGGAGAGACAAGTCCAGCAGATCGGCCTTGGTCAAGCCAAAGTGCTTTGCCACGAGGTGATGTTCGTTGGAGTTGGCGGAATGGAATATGCCCACGTCGTCCGTGTTGAGGCTGAGAGGTACCTTCGTCTTCCACCACTCGCCAAAATGGTGCTCCGAGTACTTCTCGCCTTCCCTCGTTGACTCGGAGCTGTTCACCATATTGTCGTTGTCGACTCGCTGTCGAACGGGCAGCATTCCCGCAAGGACGTTGCAGCTGAGACACATCTCCAGTCCGATACTCTTATCGACAATCTCTTGCTTCAGGCGATGCGGTACATGTATAGCGTGGCCCAGGCGATCTGGATTCCAGCTCAAGATCTCGTCCATCTCCTCTTCTCGGTCGGGCAGTTCGGCAAAATGAACAGTCACCTTGAGTCCGAGCATCTTGGCGCGCTGAAAGATCGGGCGGAAAATTCGCACGTCTCCTTTGGACGGATCGCCCGCAAGATCAAGGCCGACGACAGGCAGGCCTTCATCGCGCATCTCGAGAGCCATGTCCAATACGTCTTCGGCAAATTGCAGGTCGTGCCGCGCTCGGTCTATCGATAAGATAAGTCCAGCCCACATTTTCTCAGGATGCGAAGCGTTCCAGCCCTGGATGACAGAGAGGATAGCCCGTATCACCTCGTCAGCCGCTACGGTGCCCAGGGCGCGAGGCGTCGTCCGTAATTCGAGATACACGACACCGTCATCTGCAAAAGACTGCAGAACCGATCGAGTAGCCAGCAAAAGATGGTCGAGCGAAGCGATGAGCGCGTACATGTACGAGTTGAACAGCGGGAAGAAGCTGCCCCTCAGTCGGAGTACCTCGGCAAGGGGTCCTTTGACTGACGTTTGGACGCTGCGCCCAGCTCCGCCACCTAGGACCAGAGCGGGCGGGTCAAGCTCAAAGCCCGCCTCGGTGGCCTTTCGCACTGCCCATATCTCTTGCAGCACTCCTAAAGTGATAGACCCAGTCAGGTGCGCGTGGAGCTGCATGTCAGTCCTCAGTTCAGCCCGTTGATCCGCCGGAAAAGGCGGTTCTAAGGCAGAAGGATACTCGCTTCTGATTTCGGTAGCTGACGGCAAAAGTCGGGATCCACCTCCATTGTCAAAGTCAGCGACTCGCGTAAAAATCTGGGACTGGGATGAGACACTCCGTCATGCTCCGTCGGATGCAGAGTAGTCAGCTTGGTTCGGTGAGGATGTGCTATCAGATTACAATTACAGTTTCGCAGTCGGCGATGACCTGGAGTAAACCGAACGTATGTAGTCACGTGATCTCGGTTATGAATCAGCCCGAGGGGTCCGCCTCGGCGATGTCCATCAACGACTTTGACACCAAAACGTACTTAAACCATGCCAAAGGGGCAGGCCAGGATGGTCGTCAGACACTTGTCATCGCTTCTCCGCAGCTCAGCAAACTCGCTCAGCTACAATAGACTTTTGTAACTTGTCGCTTTGACTCTACAGCAACAGGTGAGCATGGGGTCCGCCTTCTCTTTCCTTCGGCGTGGCAGTCGTAGTCGTGGTCGAAAGGACTCCGAGCGGAAGAAGCAAAAACATCAGCAAGAGCTGATCAAGAGCTCCAACACCACCTCAAAGAAGATGCGCGTCTTCATCACTGGCGGTTCTGGCTGGGTAGGCTCCCATGTCATTGCCGAGCTCCTCTCCAACGGCCACACCATCGTCGCTCTCGCCAGGACACCCGCTTCAGCCGAGAAGATCCGTGCCGCCTCCCCCGCCGCGGCCGGCGCGCAGCTCTCCACCCTCGCGGGTGACCTCAAGGACATCCCGACCCTCGTGGCTGCCGCCAAGGAGGCCGACGCAGTCATCCACCTCGGGTTCACCCACGACTTCTCCCAGTTCGAGGCTTCGCTCAAACAGGATGTGGACGCCGTTACCGCCTTTGGCGACGCCCTCTCCGGCACAGGCAAGACCCTGATCAACGTTACGGGTCTCATGATCCACACTGCCCCCGGCGTCACCATTGACGAGGCGTACCGTCAAGGCGAGATGGGCCGCGGCGCCTCCGAGAACAAGACTCTGTCGTACGCCCAGTCTGGCGTCCGCGCCATGTCTATCCGTCTCTCACCGCACTGCCACGGCACCGGCGCCCCCGGCTTTGTTCCCTTCATCGGCATGACCAGCAAGCGCATCGGCTTCGTCCCTGTGGTCGACCCCGCCAGCAACTGGCCCAGTGTCCACGTCAAGGACGTTGCTCGCCTTTACCGCCTCGCACTCGAGAAGGGCCAGGCTGGCAAGGTGTACCATGCCTGTGCCGAGGAGACAATCCCCATCGGCTCCGTCGCTGACGCCATCGGCAAGAAGGTCGGCGTGCCGACCAAGGTCACTTCGGCAGAGGAGATCCAGAAGGAGCTCGGCTTCGCCGGTATGGTCTGGAGCAAGAACATCATCGCCACCGGTGGGCAGACCAGGTCGGAGCTTGGCTGGGCCCCTCAGGAGATCGGTCTTATTGAAGACATCCAGAAGAACTACTTCAACTAGGTCAGAAATGAGTAGCATGGTGTCAGAGTATGATTTGTCCTCGGACAGATTGTCTTGCGCGAGAGACTGGAAGTATGCAAATTTGATGTCGTCGAATCTGTCTTCGCATCTGCAATGGTTGTTTGCTTGGCAATCAGTGAAGCGAACCTTCCATGACTCCCTGCATTTCACTTCGTCCATCTACTCTACCTGAAAGACTGCCTTTTGCTATCGTCGTCATGCTCCGCTTAGAGCGTCTTGAGAACCTCGTTGGCGTGCGAGACAGTCACCTCGGCTGGGCTCTCCTCAGTGGCCACGCTAAGGACCTTGCCGTCCTCGATGACGAGGGCGCCGCGCTTCAACCGCGGAGCGCCAAAGACAGGTGAGGCGTCAAAGACGAGTCCGGAGGCGGTCCCCCACGATCCAGCATCGTCGCCGGCTGTCCCTCAGTTCATGTGCCGCCTGGGTTATAGGGGTGACCCACCGAACTTCACAGTGTCCCCAGTGACGCCCGCCTCGTTCTTGAGCTTCTCACCCCAGGCGCGCATGACGAACATGTCGTTGATCGACACCACGTAGATATCTTCGACGCCCTTGGCCTTGAACTCGGCGTACGAGTCGATGTACGACGGGACTTGGGAGGAGCAGGTGGGTGAGAAGCTGTGGGCGTGAGCTCGGAATCCAGGATACTCGCATAGCAGCTCACGCGCCGGGAACGTAGACGATCACGTTCTTTCCCTTGAGCTTGGAGAAATTGACCTTGTCCTCGAGGTCGTTGACCTTGATCTCGACGTCAGGGACGGCATCGCCCGCTTTGAGAGGGGCGGCAGCGACGAGCGAGGCGACGGCCGAGTGGGCCGCCTTGGCAGTGGACGAGATGATGGACGCTGGATCATCAGCAAAGGGTCGCTCAGGACTACACCAGAGGGGTTACTCACCCATTCTGACTTGATGAGGGACGTGGAGCTGTTGGGGCCTGAAATGGGCGCTAGGGAGAGACCGGCTGGAGTATCAGTCAACCCGTAAGACGACCTGATGTGTGAGGGAGATACTGACACGGCTGGACGGATGGACCTTGTAGATATACGAGTGAGAGAAGAGCGGGCGATGTTCATGCTCTGTTTAGACATCGGATGTTCCGAGTTTATGCGATGGAATGGCTTATGAAGCTTTCCAAGCTATCGGAGGGGAGCAAACGCCGTGACTATACGGAGTACTGGTGACGTCGAGAGATGGAATGCGGGGCTCCAATACTCCACGTGGGTTCAGACCGAGCTCGAACCGGCCAAAATTGGCTGCTGCTGTACAGAGCGCCTTTGCAACAACAATCATAAGCGAGATGGCCTTCCTCACGCAGCACTTGCCTTTCGAGGGCGAGATTCCGGCGCTCCCTCTCCCAGGAAGACATCTGCTTCTGACCGATACCCTTCAATCGCCGGCGAAGTTCGTTTTGTATCACTTGATGGCCGGAGCCTTCGCCGCCAAGATCAAAGTCGTCCTGGTGGACTTTCGTGGAGAAGGGAGGCCAAGCCACGAAGCAGGACTGAAGAAGCTTGTGAGCTGCTGCACCATTCACATAGAGTCCCTCTCTCATCATCAGAATGTCACGCTACCTACCTCGAATCAGCTCTTTGTTCACGTCGCTCCTTCTACTTTGCCATCAGGAATACCTACACCCGTTGGCACACCTAGATTGTTCGACGATGAAGACTGCCCCACCCTCCGACCGACGTTCGATGCGCTTCTCCATCACATACAAGGCAGCTTCATCATACTCGACGGGCTTGGGGAGCTCTTGCGGGTGGGGTTCTCGTCCGTGGATATCAGCAGATTCGTCCGAGCCGTAATGGGGCGCGCGAGGATGGTAAGTTTACCTCTACGGGCTAGATTTGTGACTGATGGGTGACAGTCTGGTGCAAGGATCGTCTCAACTATGCACGCCGACAGTCTGCCACTGATACCGTCATCCTCGTCAACACTGCCCCCTTCGGACGAGCTCGACCTGCTGGAGAGGCTATGGCGGCTGGATGGTGGATGGTGGAGAGTCGCACACCTATCCTCGGGGAGGTCTGGTGATGTGCATGGAGAAGTGAGCTGATATCTGTGAAATGCACTGCTGACGTCAGATATCCGCACATGCGAATGAGAACAGCTTTCCGCGGATCCCTCGAGATCAGCCACTGCAATACCGACTGGAAAATACTGCGGTCAAGGTGTTCCCCAAGGGAACTGGGAGAGGGTTCCTCTAAGCGTTTTCCGCGTCTTGCCGCCTGTGGGCGCAAAGACTGGACGCTTTGCCAGATTCACCTGAGAGATCAACGACGACCAAGGACGGTGCCCCAAGCAGGCTGCACCACTACTCGCCATCGATCAAAGTCGGCTTCTGTAGCCAAAAGCACGACACGATCTCAGCGCTCGACACATCTGTACCGTGGCATCTGCCTGGCGTCGAGTCCGACTGTTGAAACCTGACGCTTAGTGCTGCCGCCTTGCCCTCTCAGTCCTTCGCCTATGAAATGCGGCAGGTGGTCAGCACGCAGAGCGGCTGCGTGGGTATCGCTCTTCCCGTGCAACAAGCGGGAGGAGATAAACATATATATGCATGAGAATTCTAGAAGCTCAGACCCATGTTGAGAGCTGGCGACATGTATGAAAGTTGTCGAGCGTAGACGCCCGCTTGGTTCACCAACCGCAGTTGGTGATAAGCTGGTCTATGGTGACATTGGCGGGGTCCCTTGGTTCCTCATCCTCATTGTCTTTGAGGGGCAAGAACTCTGTTGACCTGGTTCCCTTGGACTTGATGGCGCTCTCGGCCACCTGCCCCACCGCGCGTTTGGCTGACCTCGACGTCTCGCGCGTGGCGCCGTAGAACTCTCTGGCACGGTTGTTGCGCGGAGCCTTAGCTACATTCTTAGCGCTCTCCTCAGTCAAGCTCGATGACACTCCACTCTCCCACAAGGTGTACGAAGCAAGACAGCCATGGAGGTCGGGAAGGTAGTGTGTAGTGTTAGAACTTACAGTTCGGGAGAAGTGGTTCCTCTTCGCCCCCTCTGTCACTCACCGCATCATCCGAGAATGTCACTTGGCATGGAGGAGGCGTGCTGGCCCTTGTGGCAGTCTCGGACATGATAGTCTGATAGGACTCCGAGGGAACCTTGGTGGGTGAGGTTGCGTGACTCTCGGACGGACAAGTCATGGCGGATACAATATGAACTGTGATTCTCTGTGAGGTGGACTCGGGTGGTGGGTGGATCTCTTATCGATGGGATTGGGGGGGAGGGGGGGCACAATGCTTATATATCTCTTGGGCATCCGGGTCGTCTGGCGCACCGACCAACATTTCACCGCCGACACTACAAATCGACAAACGTCCGTTCATGCCTTTGTCGCAGAGGACGAAAGGAAGAGGTCGAAAAAGTGAAATGCTCTGCATCGGAGAGTGAAGAGAAGCTCGATCGCAAATCTCTCCCAAAATGGGAATTGTAGCGCACGGATAAAAGCTACGATGAGCGAGCCGAGATCCATTCGGCAATCAAGTGTGCAAAACGAGATAGTCCACCTCAAGGGACTGGCTATTGCAAACCCCTTTGCGAATACTCTCTGCGGGCCCGATAACCGCTCCCCGAGAGCCGCAAGCGCCGATATCACTCACATAACTCGTCGCAGCTGCTCTGCTTTCGGCTCACTTTCGAAGGCACGGGGACGGACGTCTATCTCACAGCGGTCTGCTTGATTGATGAGTCTGTTAGGAAGCTACATACACTTGGGCAAGTGGTGTAGTCGATTGCTGAAGAGTGACATCGCAAGTATGCAGAAAACTGTCCGCACTGAGCAGCTGCCAGCAACAGAGTGAATGCTCAATGCAATATAAACGACATCTAAAAGTGCTGTTGTATGGGATGAGGCCACCACCTCTCACTGTGGAAGAGCTGGTGCGCTCACTACTCTGGGCGGTACTCATGCAAGCGAGAGAACAGCTGCGGCTAGCCCCACAAGATGACTTCTAAGTGCACCGCCCATGAAAGGCGCGCGCTTCTTATAGACTGAGCGCTGTCTGCGCATTTGGCAATTGAAGACCACCCCGGGGCTCTCCACCTCGCGTTCGTGTCGTCTGATCCGCTCATGGTGTTTGTCAAATGTCTGACTAATAGAAATGCCAGAGCGCACATATATGTGAAAACCCCTTCGGGTTCACCAAGCAGCCTCTTCGACTTGTGCTTCTTCTCTCCAATTCGCCTGTTTGCAAAGTCCCAGTGGGACCCGTATTTCACCACCTGCCTGCGGCCACCAGTCAAATTCCAAATTACCTCTGTTACAAAAGGAAGGAATTACAGAAGCAGATGTTGGGGATCGCACACGGGAGGAAAGCGCTCATTGATTTGGTAATCAAATCATTTCGACTTGCACACTTCGTCACTACCGAGGTTTGCAAAGGTCACTGCAGCGACAATGCGGTGACTCCGGCAGTCCGCACATCCAGCGTCATATTGCAAGATTACTGGGAGCGAGATACCGATACACAACGGCGTCGCCGATCGGGCAAGCCGAATCCGGTCCGGTCTATTTGGATCCGTGCGGTGTTCCTGATCAGTCACTAAAATGCGTCTGCTGGTCGCTTGTAGCATGCATGATATCTACAAAAAAGTGGAAAATCGAGGAGTACAGTAAAGTTACCGGAAGTCGAGTCGATATCGAGCAGAGTTATGTACAGTCGGACACCCTTCCTTAGGTTAGGCGGGTCTGGATATGAGGCCAGCCTAAGGGCTAGCTGCTGTAGACGCAGGTTTGCACACTCCTACCAGTCCGACCAGTTTCCCTGGTGCCTTCGGGCATGGACGGTTCTTTGTCCCCTTATGTACTGCTGGGCAGCGTTCACCATTGACGCTGTGCGATCATCGACTTCGTCGGGCTCCTCAGTTTCTGCCTGCCTTGCACGATGACGGCGATGCGATTCTGAGCGAGGCTCGCAGATTCTGCCCCTGTCGTGTCGCACGTGAGTCGGGTCGTCTTCTTGATATGTGCCGGGATAGTTGTGACGAGATTGTCTGTATCCGGGAGATGTGTCTCGCTCCCTCCCACTTCCCAATGATCGTGGATCACTCCCATGTCGATATGGATCAGCGGCTCGTAGTTTATGCGGCTCCTCGACGCCTCTCGAAGCATACCCCCTCTTTCGGACGTCTTCGAAGTCTGCGTCAGAATCAACGGCTTCTGGTATGGGGGACAATGAGCGTTCTCGAGACACCAAAGGTGAGTGAAGATGTATATTATCAAGACGAGATGAAAGCCTTGCCTGGGCTCGGCTCGCCGCCGAACCTGCAGACGCCCCTCCTTGGTCTTGATGTGATCTCTCACGGTGGACGTCTACCCCTTGAACCCAGCGTTCGATCCGAGTGCCCTGCAATGTTGAAGAGCGAGAGTCTTGGGTGGTCACACCGGCCATCTCTTGGCCGTCGTCGCCGTCATCGTGTTCCGAAGGCGATGCCCAAGACGATTCTGAATACGATTCTGCAGACCGTTCTGAAGTGGCGGCGTCCTGTTGTGCTCCATTATAGATCTCGTGGGGGAAGAGGCAGGTCAGTGCTGCCGGTACGCGGTCATCCCCACTTGGATATGTGATAGATCCCCTATCAATCGCGTTGTTCTTGTCACGATCATGTCTATCATCTCTCCATCCTTTGAATATCGCATCCCTCTGCTCGTCCAAGCGATTCAACAATTTGTTAAAAGCCTCTTTGCGGCTTTGGTGGTCGAGAGACTTGTCCGCCTTGGAGGTCTGCGTGTGGGTCGCATCCAGGCAATTGTTATACTCCTCAACGAGGCGACTCTCTTCTGACTCTCCTCGACGTCGGAGCCGGCGATCGACATAGGTCCCTGAATTATCACTGATGGTTCAAAACTCGCCAGGCCAGTGGGTGGGAAGCCGACTGGTGGCAAATCCGACTCACCCATGTCATCGTCCACCACGCTCGCCTCTTCCAGGAGCCGCTCATATGTGCGGACTTCGTCGCTCGAGGCGGAGCTGATAGACCTCTCATCATCTATGTCAGACATGAGTTCTGATTCTAGTCAATAGCAAGGTGGAGTTGTACTGTATACGTTGAGGACAGAGTATTGGAGAACGAGATTCAGCGCGGGGGGGGGGGGGTGGAGGTCTCCACCTTTTGCACCTTGATTCCTCCCCGAAGAAGGCCACAACGCTCTGCTCACGCTTAAAGACCTGCAACACCCTTTCATGGCTTCGACCGAAAGGTAGATATCACAAGGGAGGTTTTGGTCAGCGTTGTGAATTTCATCGTGACAATGGATGTCTTCCTCAAGCCAACTCCCTGCTTGCTTCAGGCGTGTGGCGGACCGACAGAAACCGCAAAACGCCGGCTGCCCCATGGCCCTTTGGCGTAGGCTGGCATGAATTTGCGAAAGCGATTGGCGCGGATATGACGCCCACGACGAGATTCGTTTTAGCCCCATTCAAGCTCCTCACTGCAAAAAAGCTTTTCGCAAATGATTCTTCCAAATGATCTGTTGCGCGCGAGGGGCATACTGACAGCTCCCATGTATCGTCTCCCTTCCAATGTCAGCTCTTCATCACGCCACGCTTTCATCAGCCATCAGCGATGACAATTCGGATCAAGAGAGGACCGGGGCATAAGATGTGCGCCGGAAAGACTGGTACATCAGGCAGGGATCACGTTTGCTCCTACGAGCAGTCTCCACCAGCCCTCCACAACTTCGGCCACAGACCGTCCAGCTCCGGGCGCGGCGCATGAGTAATTGAAGCGCGCATCGTGAGCGACAAGCACCGCGCGATAGTGAAGGTAGATAGCGAGAATGATTGCACCATGCCAGATCTGGATGAATGAGTCTGAAGCTCGGCCAGAAGAGCTCGGCTCACCTGATGCGAATGGCCAATGTAGTCAAACCTGCCCGGGTATATGCACTCCGGTACGTGAAAGCCGTAGAACAGCAAACCTGCAATATACGTCAAGATAGAGATCCCGAAGGGTGCTTGACGGGTGAGCGCAAGTTATTTTCGAGCGAGTGAATCTACATAGAAAGTCCAGCCCTCTCGTCCAGCCGTACTCGTACAAGATTTGTACCATGGGCGCGACCATTGCGAAGCAAAGGAAGAGGAAGAATGCAATACGCCATTTCTGTGAGGTCAGAGTTGGACTGGACGATGATGACGCAGACTTGCCTTATTCTTGCGCTCGTTGAACCATCTTTGAAACGGCAGGTAAGAGCCAAGACTGCCACAGAAGAAGTTGGTAGCGCTATACACTAAGACAGCTGTCGGCTGGCAGTAGAACCCGTTGTATACCACAGTGCCGAAGGAAGCGGCGATCAACCCTGACATAAGCACCGCTCGATCATTATTTTCTCAGCTTACACGAGATGCCGATGTCTGGTCTAATCAGCCTCGATATATGAGCGGTCAAAGCAACTCACAGTCGACGCAAGCGCCCCACTCGAACCACGGCTTCGAAGCAGAACCACTGATGACGTGCCAAGAAGCAGAGGAGAAAAGACATGAGACTGCCGCAAAGAAATACACTGCCAGCATGGCAGTGTCCAATGGGTGCGCATCAGTCAATGGACTGTACCACATGAGAGTCTGTATTCTCAGATTGGGACCGTCTGCTGCGGTGGACAACTGACAGGTATTAATGCAAGGATGAGGAGAGTCGGCACAAAATGCGAATGGATATTGACTGCACGATTAGTGGATGACTCGATCACAAGTGGTGACGCACTTGTCTCGTTGTGCCATCCCATTGCACTCTTCACGAGGGGGATAGGTCCCGTTTTAGCGTGCATGGGAATGAAGCGACTGAAGGGTGAGCGCACTTCAGAATGCTAGCCGAGATAGTACTGACTAGCCTGTATGGATGTGCTCATTATTCCTCCAGATGAATGGGAGGTCGTCGTATTTGATGAGTCGTGTTCCGTCTGCTGACTTCGCCAGCGCCTCTCGCCGGGTCGGTCCCACATGCGGTGCAACCTTATCGGCGGACAACAGGGGGCCCGTTTGGTCGATGATATCGGGCGTAAGGAGTATTTCCGCCTCATGTAGGTCGTCTTCGTCGTCTGATGGCAAGTCATCTGGCCCGGGGTATGTCTGTGCCCTCTGAAGCTTTCCCGCTCGGGTTTTGGCATCGTGTTGAATCGTCCATTCCCGCACAATGCTCGGAGCACCGACGGACTTGGACCGTTTCATGCGAGTTTGAGCAAAGGCTCGGGCTGATGCAGGCGTCCTGTTTGGGAAGAGGTACTCTGGCTCGTCTTCCGTCTCATCGCCGCGATCATCACGAGCTGAAAAAGAGGACTTGGGTCGATCGTCATTTTCCGACCAGCCCAATCGCTCCCATCCCGCCCAGTCGTCAGTCGGCAACAAGCTCTGCACCATCTCCACAACCTTCTTCCTTGCTATTTCTACTGGCCTATACTCTGCGGCGGGAGTCGCGCCACCTTCGCCCTGTCGTAGCGGTATTCGAGCGTCGAGAGCATTGAGTCGGGTCGAGAGCGAGCGCAGCCAATCCCTGTTGACTTTCCACGCCGGCAGCTTTTGAGGCAGGTACGCCATGACGTCCTCCCTGATAGTCGACAGCTGTCTCAAGAGGGTCATCTCCGCTCCTGGCGACAGAGGCGGATTGATCACTCTGCGTCGGATATCGACATCGGGAGAGGTGGAGGGATCGCGAGAAGACGAAGCGAACGCGACGCCATCCTCTGAGGAGGTGTCAGACGGGGATGCCGGGTCAAAGTTGACGGGAGGGGTCATGTCCGACCCCAGACGATCTCTCAGCGCTCGCTCGAGCTCTCCTATATATCCCAGTAGGGCCGCACGAAGATTCGGGATGGTTTGTGCAAATGTCGGTATGGCCGGATTGGAGAAGCGTCTGCCCCACGCCGTTGATGGCCCCGGACCAGGTCTTTGGGCCGCCGGCGACGACATGGTGCGCAGAGGAGGTGCCGGGACGATGCGAGTGTTGGTGTTTGGATACAGAGTAAGAGTCGAGTGTACATGGAGAACGTGCACCGGAAAGAGCAAGCTCGGTCGCAGCAACTCGTCAAGTTGCCGGGGCCCCCTTCAAAATGACGATGCGAGTGTGGCAGGTGGCACCGACGCTTGTGGCAGTGTTCCACAGCTGCCGCGAGGTGTATGTTGCAGACGGCTTGTAGACCGAAGAGTAGTGGAGAGTCAGGTCTTTGGAGTGTCGTATGTGGAGCATGCACATCGTCGGTATGGGCGGTGAGTCTCCTCAGAACATGGCACAAAGGACGATTTACTCACCGGCTCTCAGATCGTCAGGGGATAGTCGGCCGCCGGCAGTTTCGCCTCAACGGGTCGCCGCTTGCCTTTACTCGTCGATGTCCACCCGATGTCTCTGTCATGGAGTCCAAACAGGGTTTGTACCTTAGGACATGCACTCTCGACCAGCGGGGCTCCCCTTGTGTCGATGAAGAGAGTCATCCCCGGGCCGTGCAGCCCGTCGGAATCCTCAGTCCGGCTGTGGTCGCAGCCGAATGCGGCACTCACTGGAAAGCAAAGAACTCCTCAGTGTCTTGCTGTCATTGGAACATGAGGAAGAATAAACGGCATGAACTTCCTAGCGATCGTCGGAACTGAGAAGAGGGTCCGAAGTGAGCTTCTGCCTGAACATCGCCATCGCAGCATCGTCCTCCACCCACGACTTACATCGAGGATGAACCCGAGCATCTAATCTAGCGAGCAAACCGAAGGCTTCCATACGTTTCGTGAACACACGACCCATGCAAATCTTCGGTTGATAAGCGTCATGCATCATTCGACCAGCTATGTTTGTGACGGAGACGTCCTGCCATGTCAGCGTGGAGCCCTGCAAAATGATGAACATCGTATCTTCTATGACGATACAGTCCTTCCCGCAAGCCTAGCCGAGCACCGACAGAGGGCTCCTCAGATTGACAATACCCGTCCAGTGCGAAAAACATTGCGCCCAATTGACTTCAGACAGCTGGACGATGAGTCACATCGGAGCTAACGAGACCTCGGGTCCATCAGATGCGGCTTTGCCCAACACATTAGCGAACCTCTGCTCCTCCCCCAGCCAATCCTCAGGCAGGCAAGTCGCTCAGTCTTGTC
Source organism: Tremella yokohamensis (assembly GCA_024343385.1). NCBI lineage: Eukaryota > Fungi > Basidiomycota > Tremellomycetes > Tremellales > Tremellaceae > Tremella > Tremella yokohamensis. The sequence goes on along the minus strand of BRDC01000026.1, from coordinate 1,392,721 downwards.
GTGCACCTATGATCATGAGTGCAGCTCTCACCCGCAATAAACGTCCAGGATCTTCACTGGCATTGCGAGCAGCACGGGCTGTCACTGACAACGTCTGTCAATCAAGCATTGCCTTGACCGCCTTCTCTCCTCCATAGAAGCCTCTCCGGAAGATAGCTCGCAGATCGCATAGCATGCAGTATGTACAATAAATCTCAACGACGTCCGCTGAGCGCCTTGTTCAGTACCAGAGTGGCAGAGCTTCTCACCTGACCGCGAGGACAGGAGATCACTCTGTCGCCCTGGTACTGACACCAGCGAACAGGCAGGGCAGCTGTCCTTACCCTCGACCCGCCAACAGATATGGTTGGGCGCGGTCGGGTTGGGGTACAGCTGCGGTCGTGCTGCGTGCTACATACAATATAAGCGCACTCCGACTCAGTTGACCAAACAGATCATCTCCGACGTGGCTTCTGCACCAGGGTGAACCCGTCCTCATCGATAACAGGCTCTTGTCGTTCCTTTGGAGCTGGCTCAGCTGAAGGGATGAGCTGCGGCGCGTCTTCCCCGTCTACCTCCATGCCTTCCTCTTCTGAGCTCCAGTCATCATCGTCCCCATCCATGTCCAGCTCATCGGGGCCCGCACCCTTCTGAGCCTGCACTCCCTTCTTCCGTATTTCGCCGGCCTTACGCTCCAGGGCGTCGACAAGCACGGTTGGCTCTGCTGTCGAGGTGACGTCCTTCCACAGACGAAGGATGTCGCCAGTTACCGAGTCGATTGAGCCGTCTTCGATGTTGGCGTCGAACTCGTCAGACATGATCTGGTTGATCAAGTCGGCTAGATCGTCAAAGTCTACAGGAGGCTCGGACGACGAGGCGGTGATGGCGGTGGGTGCAGTGGCAGGAGACGGGGCGGACGGCTCGAACAGGTCAATGATGGTCGAAGCGAGCCATGTCTTCTTGTCTGCTGACTCTGGCCCGCCCCACTGTTCTGTGACAGCGATGGTCAAGGCAGGCCAGAGGTCAAGCAGTGCCAAGAGACCTCGAGCAAAGAGGAGAAAGGTGGGCGAAGGTTGAAGAGGGGCGATTGTCTGCTGAGAGGTGGACGCCGACATGGTGGGTTTATATCTCTCTTCTCGCGCCGCTGGGTGGGTCGGTCGTGGGAACGGAAAGTGATGCAATGGGCCGAAAGCGGTGCAGATAGCGTGCGAAAGAGAAGCGGCCGAATGTGTGCGCCCCTTCTGTCGAGACGCAGGCGGTGCTGAAGGACGTGAAACGATGATTGATCGGGGGACAGCGACCAAGCTCCGGTTCACGCCTAGGGAGTAGGTATGGGCGTTGCAAGAGGTAGTGGGCCGCGTATGCTCGGTCCGACTGGCAAGCTCCGGTCTGATGTGCTTGACGTGGGAGAGCTGCTTGCTGGTGATGAGGCGCTAAGAGGTGTCCACGGGGAAGGAAGCAAGTGAAAGTGCTAAAAAATCCAAAAACGCTGGACCTCACGAGTGGAGGCTGGGCGGCGATTGCCGTTAATGCCGAGATAGATGCGTGACTCACGTGTTGTGGCACTTCTGTGTCCCCTCGGTCCCGGTGGATGGTGTCCACGTCGCAGCGCGCGCAGCTATTTCCAGTCTCAACACCTTTACCTCGTCCTTCTATACCCAAAAGAACAGCGCAACTTGCTCAACGGAGCAGGTGGAGACGATCAGTACGGCTGGCAACGATGTTGCGATCCTTGCTCGCCGCGCCGCTGCTCTTGCTAGGGCTTGCGAGCACAGCAGTAGCTCGCTCTGCGACCGGGGATCGAGTCCTAGTCGTGCTCGAGCCTCAAGCAGAGAAGGCGGCGTACTCGAAGCTCTGGGCGTCTCTTGAATGTGAGAGAAACTCTTCTCACGCGAGAAAGAATACTCATGGGCAGCTCGCGGCTTCGATCTCACCTTCAAGAGTCCACGAGATGACAGTGCCGAGCTGGTCAAGTTTGGCGAGCCGCAATATGACCATCTGATCATGTTCGCGCCTTCTGCCAAATGTAATCCTCCTTCTTTGTAACCTGTGTAGCCGAAGACTGATGGCTAGCCTTCTCGGATCCCCTCCAACCAAAGAACGTCATTCAGGCGCAATACACCTTCTTGAACACCCTATACCTCCTATCCCCCTCCTTGTCTGAACTCACCCGCGAGACACTGCGAGAATACGATCTCGAGTTTGCCGAACCGCAGTCGGTACTTTTGGACGCATTTTCCCATCTTCCAGAGACATCACCAGCGACCGTGCTCCTCCCACCTACCAGCTGTCTTGCTCCTTCGCCTATCCTGTCCACTTCGACCCTTTCTGGCGGCCCTATTGTCTACCCGTCTGGAACGGTGCACACAGCTGGGCTCAACCCCTACCTCATCGACGTGCTGCATGCACCAAAGACTGCATACGTGGGCGAGGAACGCTTGCTGGACGCCGACGAGGCCGCAGTTGAGGAAGCTGTTGGCGGCAAGAAACAGGTTGTGCAGAGCGGGAAGAAGGCCTCGCTGGTGTCCGCCATGCAGACTCGGGAGAATGTCCGGATAGCATTCCTCGGAAGCGGGCAGATGCTGAGTGACGAATACTGGGGAACTTCTGTCGTCAACACAGCCGGCGAGAAGTGAGTCTAGATGGCTTGTCGTTGACATATTTGAGCTCACATTCACAGAGTGCACACCGGCAACGCCGGCTTCGCCGAAGATCTGACAAAATGGGTCTTCCAGGAGAGTGGTGTCGTCAAGGTTGTCTCTGCGTCTCATCACCGTGCAGCGGAAACGTCGCCGAGAGAGCTATACACGAAGAAGGACGATATGGTGCGTACAAGCACAACCGCTCGCACCCCTCGCAGCCCTAACCTACAGGTCTTCTCCTTGACGGTCGCACAACACTACACAACCGACAACGGAACTTCTGCTTGGGGTCCGTTTTCAGTGTCCGACATGCAATTCGACTTCACCATGCTCGATCCACACGTCCGGACGGCATTGCTTGAGGACAAGTCCGCCAGTCCTCCCGTCGGGACGACATACACCGTCAATTTCAAAGCTCCGGATAGGCATGGAGTATTCAAATTCCTCGTTGATTACTACCGTCCAGGGTGAGTGTCCCCTCTTGCTCGTCTGCGACAGGACGCTGAGATGATCCAGGTGGAGCTATATTCGAAGCGTATCAAAAGCATCGGTCGTACCGCTGAGACATGACGAGCATCCCCGGTTTATCGTTGGCGCGTGGCCATTCTACACAGCACCCGTCTCGATCAGCATCGCATTCCTGCTGTTCTGCGGCCTGTGGGTAATGCTTGCAGAAGAAGATCGAACAGGCAAAAAGAAGGCCGAATAGACTGCCTTGTCTTGCGCAACGCACTATGCATATCTTAGCATTGATACGCTTATCAGGAGCTTGCTAAAGTTCAGACACGACACAATGTGAATTAGACCTCATGCTCCGCCTTCGCGTCCCAACAAGTCGGAAGAACAAGCTCATCCCGCTAACGCCGGCAAGGTCAACAAGAACTCATGACCAGTAAACGCCTTCTACCAAGCTGTCCCATTCTTGGAATTCGACATCGTGTCTGCCGGCGAAGTCCAGTCATTGACAAGAGCGAGAGTGTCGGCAAGAACGAGGGTGTAGGCAAAAGCGAGGGTGTAAATTCCCAGATCCCCCAGGCGGACCCCGGCCTGCTTGGGGTTGTTCCCACGCAGCCCGTAGGTGACGAGGTCGAACAAAGGAGTGAAGTAACCTGAGTCCGTGCGCCCCGCCTGGCCCGGAAGCGATTCTCGCTTAGGAGACCAGCGTCTTGATATATCGGATTGGTTGTATGGGACATTGTCGATAGTACTCTCGACTCCTTCTTCACCATTTGGCAACACTGTACGACTAGCAAGTAATGCTCATCATGGCTGCCTTTAAAGTCTTGCCCGAAGAGGCCAGAGAGGTCGACCATCCCGATGAGACCACCAAATTCGACCCCCGACCTGTCCCATACTTGTCCGTCATGCCATCTTCAGCTCTGACTTGGAGCAAGGGCGCGGCGGGGTATTGCAGCATTGGTGTAGGTCGCTGATAAACCCTGGACCTGGCGTAGAAGTCTGGGACTTCGGGTTACGCTGACCACTACCAAGTTCTCTCTTGCGAACGAGCAATTCGCGCCTCAAGTGCTACACCAAATCCCAAGATCAATTAATGTAACCTTTGCCTTCAGGCGCTGACATGACCTGACGACAGCCGCCAAGCTTGATTGATCTCCTCAAGCCGGAACGGATCATAGAAAGGATGAACGCGATGCTACGAGTGAGCTCTCTGATCCTCTGGCTTGCCACTGAGTACGCCTCAGGCGAGCTACCAGCACTTCCCTCAGTCGACCGATAAGGTGATAGAGGATATCTGGGACTTGTACGAGCCTCGGCACAGCGTGTCGCCCATGCCGCCCTACTCGCTCAGATCTCAAGGTGACTTTGAGAAACCCGCTCAACTCTCGCCCCAAGACCACTTGACTTTGCTACGACCTGGTATGGACGACGGTTGCGCTTCGTCCTCCGGCCCTCAGCCAGGTGTAATGCTTCCACTGGGTGACTGGTGTGAGTCGTAGTGCTTCGCAGTGTCACCACTAGAGGCCTTGCGGTGACTCAGGCTGATCACAGACTGTCCCAATCCCGGTTGTGCCTATCCCAACTTTGGCCGTAACCAGATTTGTCGCCGGTATGCCCGGCTCCTTGATTCAGTCAAGGTTGCTCAGATGACAGATGCCAAATTACAAAGCCCCATTGGATCCCGAAACCGGTGAGTGAGCGCTCGGTCCAGGAATGTCTCATGCTGAGAAGCAGCCTCGATACAAGCGGTGGTGTTGCGACTACTGCGGGGCCAAGAGTCAGAATCGTCTGGTCTGCTGATGGCTTGCATCGACTGACCACAGATAACATGCACCGTGCGATGTGCAGTCGGTGCGACTCTCCAAGGTAGTAGCAGCAGTTCCGAGAGCACGGTAGATTGGCGGCGTCCCAATTTGAGTCGTCGCGATACCTACATTGTCAGCTGTACAGTACTCCTCAATATACCACTGTTGTGATCGCGGATATGTCCTTGAAGGTTACCGGGGATGCACGGTCAGAATAGATCGGCGTCGAAGCCCTGGCGGTTTTAAGTGTCACTCGGTGTGATGCCCGGCCTTGGACAACGAATGGGAAAGGCGTGACATCCTCCCCTTCCGCTCTTTGTCGTCCGTCTCTTGTGAGACTCCTAACCTTACTCGCCTTTACAATATACCAGGTAAAGCGGTGCGATGATCCAAGGTCCATCGGGAAGCGCGACGTGCAATCTGTGCAGTGCCCAACAGCCACAGAGCAGAAAGTCTTGCGAATCCGACGGCACAGCACCTCAGGAGACACGCTGCACAATTTTGGGGGAGTAGCAGCACGAGGAGTTTCGAAGACCTATGTCATCAGACTGCCCATAGAAGCACTACTTTGTAGAAGAAACGCATGCTCCGGTGGTCTTCGCAGATGCACAGTGGCCATCGCAAGCAAGTCACATAAATGCATGAAGTAAATAGCGATACAGTAAAATGAAGGCCTGGTAGCAGGGAACACCCCTGCACTTGATAGAACGAGGCAGGGTACTAATAGGTCGACTGGCTTGGTACCGACGTACCTGGCAGGTACTCGAAAAGCCACGCGTTGGGGTACACGGGAACGAACTCCGGACCGTGTTGATCAACCAAGGGAAACCCAGGCCAACTACTCAAATACGGGCTTTCAAGAGGTTCTCCCGTCCCGACCCACCGTCTGGCGTGGATGGCAAGTGATGTGGACCAGTGTGCGCTAAGTGGGTCGCAATGAAAAGTCACTCCTGTGGAGGATCTTCTTTGACGAAGACGAGCCAGTTGTCATCCTGTGCGGTATCGACGGGACGGGACTCGGAGTCTGCCGAGGTCTTGGTCTTGGTCTTGATTTTCTCCAAGAAGTCTGAGAGAGTGGTTGATTCTGTTCCCCAAAAATGCCATCGGAGGTCTTTGATATCAGTCCGTTTGTCTGGCCGTCAATTTCATGTGTGACGATGGAGGAGGCCCAAGGCGTACTCACGGGTGCTGAGGAGCGCTGACACGCTTGCTTTAAACTCTGTCAAGGACCGCTCTTGGGCTGCCCGACTGTTGGCATTCTCAGTCGCCGCCACAGAATCGGGATTCATGGCAGGCTGTGCTACTCTGGGTCTGGCGGAGAAATGAGGATTGATTGCAAGTAACTTGCGTTGGACGAGCTCAATTCGACGGGCGGGCGTCTCTTGGATGTAATTCTGTGAACTAGACGCCACATCCCATTTGAGAACCCGGCTTGAAAGGAGTGCCATTGAAAGGAGTGCCATTGAAAGGAGAGACCTTCTCGTTGCTTCTAGCGCGGGGCGATGGTGTCATCAGAGCATCTCGCTCGCTTATAGGGGTGCGGGCACAAGAGACTTGAGAGCTGTTGGTCGAGGTCAAGTCTGAATTTACTTCCAGGGTGAGCGTACTTGAAGCGCATCTATGATACAGCAAAGCTGCTGGGTACATCGGAAGTCTCGTGGTCAGAGTAGCCTGTGCACTATGAGCAAGTCAGGCGACCCCACTGCCACATTGGAGGAACCGCCACAATCGCTGTGAGTACACCGCCAGTAGACTTGACTATACTGTAATTTGCATCACTTGATTTGTATGTACTTCTTTCGCATCCATTCCCCTTCACTACGTACGTAAGCTACGTGCGGCACGACAAGCCGCGAGAGAGCGGTGCTTGACCCCACCCCGTCTCACCAATGTAAAGTGAGAGTCCGAGGCGAGGGTTTTTTGTCCGACGAGTGAATCGTCAGAATGCCCAGCTGGGCGGTCCAAAATGGCGAACGAACTCTATGACACCCCTTCTGTCCTCCTATGGATGGCCTAGGCAGCCATGACTTTAGGCTTGATGACATCTCCCGCGATGCTCGCTCGGGCCTTCCGAACAGGCGGCTCTTTCTTCGCCGCCGGAGTAGAGGGCTTCTTCCCGGCCGGGCCAGGTTTGGCTGCTGTGGTGGCTAGCGGACTGAGCTCGCCAACAACGGTCGCTCGTCGTCGTTTGGGCTGCGGTGCACCATCAGGCTGAGCAGCTGGTGCAGGTCGGATAAGCGGCCCTTTGGCCAGTGCGGACGACGGAGCCTTGAGGGAAGACAAGTCTGGTGTGGACTTGGAGTTGGTCGATGAGGAAGAGGTGAGTGAGGATTGCGAGGAGTTGGGATGAGCATGATTTTGCGAGTGCGACTGCGGATCCTCGGTCGCAAAGAGTGGACCAAAGGTATCGGAGGCTGAATGGGCAAAGGTGACTCCGGCCATAGCGGCGAACTGTCATTCAGCTTCAGATCTTCGACTGGAAAGGGGAAGGACGACTCACAATGCTGAACAGGTCGTTTCTCAGGATACCTGTCACCTGGCTGCCCTCTGGCACGATAACTCTCCCCACATATTTCTGAGCCTCTGCGAGAGGAACCCATACTCCACAAACGCCGGGCGAGTAGAACACACCATTCTGATTCTTCTGCTGCATCGTCTTGTGCGAGCCGACCAAGCTGCCTGGCGCATGGATGATCTCTCGGTGTTTCGTGGACGGGACCGACAGCGCGTTGAGCAGAGCAGTGGCATTCACAAAGTCTGTGTCGACCCGACGCAAAACAATGCCCGTCTTGCCCTGGGGAGTGGTATAGTGATGCGAGTAGACCGGAATTTGGTTTACCACACATGCGTCCAAGCCAGGACAGATGGACCTGAATGCTCCGGGTCTAGCTCTCGGGGGCGCCGAAGTGCTCGGACTCGAGGTCGAAGACGATGCTGATGCTGTGCTCGTCGATGCCGGGGCGCCTGGAGCCGCCGCCTTGGCAGGGGTAGGTGCTCGCTCAGACGGCGCGGACGGTGCGGATGAGAGTTTCGAGTCGGTCGACGCGGCCGATGCTGGCCGAGCTACTGCGGACGGCGGCACAGTCAAAGTCGCATTGTCGGCTGGCGGTTGTGGCTTGGCCGGAGACGGTGTAGGAGTCGGTTTGACCTCGGCCGGCTGCGGCGCAGGAGACGGCGTCTTGATGCTGATCACAGCTTCGACCTCTGCCTGGGCTTGCAAATCCTCCAAACTGACAGATGCCAGCGGAGGGGACTTGAGTGCTTTAGGATCCACTCCGAAAGCAGGAATGTCGAGGAGCGAGAGACCGCTGATCCCGCTCGTATTCTGCAGCATCATCGGGCTGAGTACGCCGGGCGTGGCCAGCTGCAGGCTGTCGCTGGAACCGAAAGGTGTGGTGAGGTCGGAGAAAGGAGAAGGCTGATCCGGCCCGGCCGAATCGGGCGTGACGGTGATGCCACTGCACTGCTGCCTCCAAGCTTGGTAGACAGCTCTGGCATGCTCGGCCTTGACTTTGGATTCCTTCTTGTCCTGCTCAACTCTTGCGTTGGCTTCCGCCCATGCAGCCTCAAGATCTTCAGTGCCGATTGCGCCTTCGAATGGATCGATATCCATCTCCTCAGGCGAGACGGGATCGGGCGATTCGGGCCGCTTCGACTTGACGCTCTTCTTGCGCGAGATCTTCGGTGTGAGAGCTAGCTTGTGGAACGAGCCCACACCGATGCAGCCCCATGCGCCGGTGGACGACAACGGTCGGCCCTTCCGACCTCGAGCGGGAGTCTTGTCTGCCTTACCCTGAGAAGGCATGAGCTCATCGAGCTCCTCAAGGGTGATGCTCTCTGGACCAATCAAGACCTCTTCAAAGATCTTCGAGCCGTTGATCGAGTCGAGCTCTGGCAACTCGGAAGATCCGCTCGAAGGCGATCGGGACTCTGTCGAAGCTCGAGAGCCATAGGCCATGGCGCTCGAATCGTCGGGGACAGTCGACAAGGGCGAGGCGTAGTCGAAAGGCTCTTGCTTGACATGCATTGCGTCGGCAGCTTCTTGAGCCCACGCAGCAGTCTCGTACTGCTTGTCATGCTCGGGCGGGAGATCTCCGACGTTCGAACCCAGCTCAATATCCGAGAGAGCGTCCTCCGTCTTGACAGGGAGTTCGCCGTCCTCGTCGAGCCAGCTTTGGGGCTCAACTGTCGAGTCGTTGGGGTCGAAGGACTCGGCGAGGCGAGGTAGGTGTTCGCACGGGCTGCCTTGGGGCTGGGGAGGGATGTCCGGTAGAATTAGGTGTGGCAGAGCGGGGGACGAGGTGATATCCCAAGCGGCAAGAGCAGGGGCGGCATCAAGCGGGACCCGTAAGTGATCTCGGAGGAAGCCCTGCGCCCGTGCTGTCGAGGTGCTTTCGGCGATTGACGAAGTGTCGGAGGCTGTGGGACGGGCCAGATCCAGGACCGGACTCGCCAGCGGATTCTCCGACTGCGGCATATTGAACAAGACACGCAGAGCGTCTGTGGCCTCTTTGACCTTGTGCTCGTCCTCGTCGTTTGGCGATTTGTCGCCGTCCGACATGATGCCAGAAGCCATTCCCCAATCTTCCACCCTGGTCTCATCTCCCGAGCTCGACGTCGAGTCTTCGTCGTCGTATCGCCCGTGTCGTGCTGTCCAGGTGGTGTTGTCCAGCGAATGAGATGGGAAGGGAGAGGTGTGGGGTAAGCTGTTGAAGGTCGGGAGTGTCGGGGTGAAGGATTGGAAGAGGTCTTGGAAGGTCGACTTGATGGTGGGGAAGGTGGCGGAGAGTGAGATGGGAGGTGGAAGGGATTTGCGAGGCTTGAGAACGGGTCGTACTGACGGTCCCGGGTCGAGATCCATGTCCGAATCCGAAGAATCACTGTCTGACGAGTCATCCAGAATGCTCCTCATGCGCGAGGACGCTCGTGGTCGGCGGGGTGCGGGCTGGACGACGACAGGCGTGACGTCTCGCGAAGTGCTTTGACTTCTGGATCGAGACGAATCACTCTCCTCGTCTTGACCTGCGCCAACCACCAGACGGATCTTGACCGACGGTGTGGACTTGCCACTCTTCGGCTTGGACTTTGACTTCCCCTCCTTATCACTGTCGGTCTTTGAGGCCTTCTCCTTGGTAGGCTGAGGCTTGATCTTGGGCGCAAGTTTGCGAGGTGGAGCTTTGGGCACTTCAAGCCCGTCGAAGGGGTTCTTCCACTTTTGCTTGCATGCAAGGTGGCTGAGAAACCACACAGTGCCTTTTGGACGGATCGGTCTGGCGAAGGCGTCGGGATGGAGAGCTGGCTCGAGGGCGGACTCGACGACCGAGCCGGCGAGTTGGTGTTTGGCGAGAAGGGGCGGACGGACAGGTTCGGATTTCTCGCACCTTTTCAGGTGAGAGCGGATGGACGTATTGATAACTGCCGCAGGCTCGATCGCGGCGGAAGGTTGTCTCAACCATCCTTGTTCAAACGCAATGGCCGCGATTTCGTCTGCTGAGAGTGCGCGGTTGTCCTGAGACAGTTAGCAATGCAATTATGAGGGCCCCACAGCGGAGTATCACGACAGCTTGGCATTGGGCTAGCCCGATGGAGAATCATGGTGATCGAGACAATGTGAGACAGGCGAGCGAGATTTGGGTAGGAAGAGGAAACCCAAATCGAGACTCACCAGCATGGCCAGAGCCGCGCACGAAGCCATCAAGACCTCATCCGCGCCGTCCTCGTCGCATACTCCGCACTTGTCCTTGCCTCCATACCTGTCCGGGAAGGGACAAGGCACCTTGTCCTTCTCCTGTGCATTGCGCAGCCCGTGGCTCTTCGCCTCCACCACAGTCTTTGAAATCTTGGGCGGGTCCACCTTTGCGGCTCGAGGAGCGACGTTCGGCTGACGAGGGACCAACTTGCGGGCCGAGGGCGCGGGAGAGGGATGGGTGGAGGGCCCGGCTACTGGGGTGTCGACATGGTGTGTGGATGATAGGGAAGGTGCTGATGCGTCGACGGACGGACGGTGTCTGCTGGGACGTTGACTAGTCTGATGGCTCGATATGACCTGCGGCGTGGATGACGTCCGAGGGCTTCGAGCCATTACTGGGGGGCGGGGCGTATCGTGGGCGCCAAGTCGTCCTGGACAGCAGGCGGCTCGGTGCCAACGATACGGTGTGTCGCGCGTGTGTCAGTGGCAGAGGAAGCGCCGCGTCGGTTCTCATGTACGGTACACGTCGTCGCGTGTGCCCTCGATGCTGTTGCGCGAGATGCCCGAAGGGTCGGTGGCAAAGGCGATGCCCGCCGGGATGTGGTCTGCACTAGAGCTCGTCGGAGGCGACGCGGGTCGGATCTGAGCGGCGCCCGTGGTCGCTCTCACGGTCGAAAGGAGAGTCAAAGGTATTGCTGATAGGCCCGTCCAAGGCCGAATGGCTCCACGTCGACCCACAAGTCAGAGGGGGATCTCCTGCTGATCCTGCGAGGTCGGTCAGGAGGGGAAGGAGACGCGAAGCGCGGGGTCCTTTGCCTCGACAAGACTGCGTGGGAGGTGTTTTGCCACCGACGACTCGAGGGGCGTGTTGGTGGAAAGAGTGAGAGGACGGTGCGACGGGGAATGGGGCGATTCCCACAAACGACCGAATGAGGTGATGAACGGAGAGAGAGAGAGAGAGAGACAGATGAATGAATGCCGTGAGGTGAGGTGAGGAGCGGCGGGCAGAGTCGTGCCGATGTGCGTTGGGTCTGTCGTTATTTGGTTGTCGGAGGATCCGAGGGATGGGTTGAGAGTTGGTGTGGGTGTGTGAGGATCGTCACGATTCTTTTGGGCTTTTTCTTTTCGTATGACTGTCGTCTGGATGTGGGTCAGCACTGCTGGTATCTACCAAGTGGTGAGGAGGTTGACAGAGAAAAAAAAGGCGGGATGAAGGGCGGCGGCGGGTGGTGATTGGAAGGGAGCGTTGATGGAGCTGTTGCTCTGGTCCGAGCGGTGTGTGGCAAAGGACCCATCTCCCGCAGTAGCTGTTGCTGCTGTTGTTGTGCATCGGAGGGAGGGGCGTAGAGGGTAAGAGGGAGGGTCATCACGAAGCGATGATGGGGTTGATGGGGTGTGATGAGGGGGAAGGGGATCCTTTGAAACGCGACAGGTGGGTAGAGCAGGAATGGGAATGGATGGGGGTGAGTGGGGGTAGGTAATGCTACGTACACTTTATTCTATGGATCGGCCCCGCCGATCTTGCTTCTGTCGCTGCTGCCGCTTCTGTTTCTGGTCGTTGTCTCAAGTGCCCAAAGAGTCGAGAGTCGAATGTAATGGATGGACGAATCGAATTAACGAAGAAGAGAGGAGCGTGTCGTGTACTGAGAGTGAGAATGAGAAAGAGTGGGTGGTGAGGGGTGACCCGACCCGAACTGCCAGCTACAAGCTAGCTGCCAGGGGCCCGCGGGCAGAGGGGCAGAGGGGGAGGAGGGCCAGGGCAAAAGAAGTCGTCGAGTGTCGTCGTCACCAACCTGCATCCACGCCAACTCTCTTTTCTGCTCGCATGCTTGGCTTGTGCTGCTTGTGCCGCTCTTGCCCAGAGTAGGTGAAAGCTGTGGCAGGGTAAGCTTCGGCCTATAACATGCTCTCTTGCCCTGAACATCCCAATCCCACTCGGCCACTCGGGCTGCAGACCCCGGAGACCCGGAAAATTTCAGCGACGGTAGAAGATAGGGGCATTCCTACACGCCTGCGTTTGCTATTTGGCCCATACTCGTAGTTATACAATTGCTCGACCCAAAAAAGGCGTCATGCGTTCCAGGCCTGGTCCACTCCACGACTCTGCTTCACACTGTTCGGTGTGAACTCACAGCTCGATGACCCGGCTGATCGAACGGATCGACATCCCTACCCCCTTCCCCCCAGCCCCCCCGCGCCCCGGACCAGTCGGGAGGGGGGTAAGGCGGCTTACTGGCTACAGTAGACCAGCAGGGATTAGACGCGTCGCATAGGCTGGCTCGTATCCTAATTGCGCTGCACCCCACAGCCGCAGCTGGGGCCTAGCCCATAGCTATGCTATGCTACGCTGTGGTATGCTAATGACGTCGATTCGAGCCAAGGGAAAAGCTAATGCCCGCTGGGGGGATAGGGGGTTATCGGAACAAGTCGGAGTGTGGCACTTGTCCGTGGCACCTCCAGCAGGGCAGGCTGTTCCACTGGTGGGTGTTTAGTCGGATGTCGAGGGGGCAGAGTAGGCAGTGGTCATCGCACGTTGGTGCTCGATGATGCCCATTGAAGGGAAAGGGGAACATGTTCAAATGACCAGAGCGCGAAGGCCTCTTCTCCATTGTCCACCCAGAAGGCGAGTGAACAAATTACGCACGTCATGCCTCCTCCATGCTGCCCCTGCGATGAACATATAAACCTCATACACTCTCTAGACCGTCCAGCGCCCTGTCGTCCTTCAGTTCACTGTCCAAATCATGCCAGACCTCAGCATCTCCTCGTCAGTCTACGCGGACACGCTCGACCCGACGCAAGAGTTATTCATCCCTGAATGGGCATATGATACGCTGAACCCATCTGACGTACACGCTCTCGTCGAGTCACTCTACGACACCACCCGTGAGTCCCCCTTGCCCCCAACTTCACCATCTTCAAAGTGCCTTAAGAGTCGAATCTGACCACAGGGACCAAGTATACCCTCCGACAGAGTACACTCGACGACCCGTCGATAGTCGAGACGTACAAAGAGCGCCTTGCCGCTCAACTCACTCATAATCACCCCAGACTCACTCCGTCCGACCTGCCGGGCTTTACACCCCAACAAGACCTGACTTGCACTTACGTCGCCGCGAGCCAGACGGCGGACATTTTGTCTGGCGCCAAAGATATGTTTGACAAAGCTCAACGCGCGGCAATATGGTCCGAAGACGTTTTACTGAAGAAGAGTATCCGACATCGGCATTTCCAAGAACCCCTTCATCGTTGGATGGACAAGTGGAATGCGTATGAGATTACGCAGGATATGTGGATGTGCAACCCCGATACCGTCCCCGAGTCGGTGGCGTCGCTCGGGATGGTCAGTGGTTCGCGAGACTTTGTTGATTTGCGAGGTCGCCGCTTCAAGTACTGACCCCGGCATTTCTTTCTGCAGATGACATGTGCTATGGTTGATGCATCTCTCTTTTCTTTTCAGAACCGCTCAGGCCTCCTCGGCCCAGTACGTAGCCGTCGTCTCCCGCCTCACCCATCGACCCAGCTCCGTGTCCACCTTGGACACCCTGTATCTCACTTCGTCCAGCTCGTCCTGCACTTGTGCGGCCTCTTTCTCTTCCATGGCCATCCCAACCTGGAGTAATCGCTCTAATACCTCATCTTTCACCTCCAGCTGCATCACCCGCTTCACCAAAGATCGTATCGTAGCGCAAGTTGGGCCCTTGATCGCAGCGCATCGCACCGCTATTCGCGACAGCACTTCAAGGCGCTCGGCATCTGTCATATGAGCTTGGAACACATCATACCCCGGTAACTCACCAGCGTCCGCCGCTGCGACCTGCACCAGCTCCTCTGCCTCGCGAACCCAGGCATCTCTGCCATCCGCGGAATTTGGCGAGACGCCGATGATCATATTCTCAAGCAAGACAAGATACACCGTTCTCTCCTCGCGGATGTTGCGCAGGTAGCTGCCCGGCAGTGCATCCGTCGTCCATAGCATCGTCAACCACCGGATGACAAAGTGCTTGAACACCAAGCTGGCCGCTGCCGCAGGTATCTGAGTCCAAGCTTCGAAGACTTGCAAGATGAGTCGCCGGGCCGGCGTATCTGTGAGTGTTTGATACATGATCTGCACCAGGCCAAAGGTATCACGCCGCTGCAGGATGCGCCAATCCTGCGAGTTAGCCAAGAAGCCTCCTGGACTCTAACAAGACTGACCGCTTGCGTTCGCACCCCGTCACGCAATAGGCGCAGCATCCACGCTCGTTCCTGCTTGTGTATATCACTCGACGACATGAGCATGCCATAGAGCATCGGCACGTCACCCGCATCGAACACTGGTCGCTGCAGGAAGAACCGGCTGACGGCGGGATAGAAGAAGTTGGCTGGATTGGCGAGTGACCGCAAGGCGTGGGCGAAGAAGAGGGTGATAAGAGGAGGCAAGCGGGCGGGAGAGCTTGAGCCAGACGAAGCAGGCGGGGGAATTGCGTGACGAAGAAGTCTGAGCAGGTATTGCAATTGAGCCTGCTCCTGAAAAGTCGCCGAGTCGATCTTTTCGAAGAGGGCACCTAAGAGCCTTAGAGCTAGAGTGCGCAGCTCGCCGTCCCGAGCAGACAGAGAGCAAACGAGCAGACCAAGCGCATTGGTGCGCATGATCTCGACCCATTCCAAGCCGCTGAGGTCTTCCACAAGTGTAGCACCAAGAAGACCGAGAAGGAACACCGGGTCGTACAGGTCTGGCTTCCCTTCCGAATCATGTAGACTGCCACGCAATCGGCGCCTCAGTGGGAAGGCAGCACACGTAGCAAACACCTTCTGCGAATCCACCGATACAAGCGCATCGTATGCCCGCTGCTCCCTCGGAATGCCCGAAGGCGACCAAGAGATGAGAATAGACGAAGCGGATATTCTGCGATGCTGTTCAAAGAGCTGGAAAATCGATAAGATTTGCCTGTCTGACCTGGACAGTGTACCTCGGTATAGTGGGAGGAGCGGCTCGACATATGTGGGCTGACAAGAGACATATGGCGAGGCGAAGAAGAGGGCACGGATAAGCCCAACGACGGCGGGTTGGTGAAGTGGTGGCGTGTCGGTACGCGACAGCGACTTGAATGTAGGACTGTGCAGGACGAGCTGAAGCGACTGGCGAATGAAGCTGGCCTTGAGATTCGGGACGCCGAGGAGCTTTGAGGCGAGCTCGATGGGAGCGACCTGCTCCAGATGATCCTGAACGATAGTCGTGATCAACCTCTCGACATGGGAGGTGGACAGTTCTATGTCAGGCACAGTCGGCACGATTGATGCGAGGGCGGTGCAGGCCTCCTTGACTTCAGGCAAAGGTTCGAGCGATGACTCCAGATGCTTGCCCAGATCCGCTAAAAGCTGGTTGATCAATGTCACGAGTGTCGCTTGGAGCGCTGGCGCACTTTCTGTCGCCAAAAGTCGGATCAGGCGCGACGCTGTCGAGGGCGACAAATTGTTGATATGGGCGATCCCGGTAGCGACCGCCGAAGCGTCACTCGCCAGAAGCTGTCGCACCAAGGACAGAGAGTCTTCCACGTGCGCAGCAGACACCAGCCCTTGTAGTGCAACACTGATGAGCTGTGGTCGCAAAGGCACCCATTCCTCTGGAGTCACACCTCCTAGGAGCGCTTGGTACGCTGGGACGAGTTCTGGCCGTTCTGACGCAGTGGGAATCGCCCGTAGGTACTGGACAAACGCTTGAGCAGCAGTGCGCTGCGTAGCAACGAGCTCAGCGACCAATTTGAAGGCTTCTGGTCTATCGATATCCACTAGTCTTCCAATGTCGCCTTTCGTCAACTGGAGGTTTATCGGTCTCTCGCCCCTGGGTCTTCGGCACGTTTGATCGAGCTCGAGAAGTGTCCGCAGTGGCTTTATGATGCCCAAATCAAGTATAATGGGTAGGTGACGGAACGCCAGTCCCACATCTTTGCTTTGGCAGAGTAACTCGCCTAGGCTATCGGCAACAGTCTCCCTGGGGAGAGAAGCGAGTCGCTTTGGCTTTTTCAGCAACCTCTCTGCTGCTTTACCAGCTTGATCTGAGGAGAAGAATCGAATCCATGGCCGCGCGACTGACAGAGCCTAGACATCAGTCAGCACGCTTTGTATGTCTCGGCCGACTCACCTTGAGCAGCTTGTCACCCTTCGGCTTTTTGTCAAACGCTTCAATGCAGTGTAGTGGGTAAAATTCTGCTACCAGACTATCTTCGGGCTTATCTGGTGAAAGTGAATTGACGATACGGCCTAGTATGGCTGAGATTTCATCTGGCTGCGAGTTGGTGAACAAATCTCGCATTTCGGTATCGTCGAAAATGGCTTGCTTGAGACGGGACGACGGGTGTTGTGAGAGACATCGAGCTATAACCTCGAGCAGGAAAGATCGCTGAGATGTAGTTCGAGATTGGACGGATGCCAAATGCGCAGCGAGACGTCCTATCATGGCAACCTGCCCCTCCGAGCCCAAAGAGATGAAAGAGCGTTCGAAATTATCGACAACATCGGGCGAGGATTGTGTCATCCCTTTGACGAGTTCACAGTGGAATGAACGGTCTTGCCAGATCCTGACTTGTGAGTAGATGTCCAATCCCTCGAAAATGACTTACTGCTCATCCGACAAGGCGGGCGGTGCTTCCTGTGCCGCTGCACCATTGACGGCCTCGCTCGACCCGCGCATCAAGCTAAGATCATTGCGGATGGACTGCAGAACCGCATCCAGCCCAGGGCGATCTTGTCCAATCTCCTTTGCTTCCGCCAAAATTCGGGCAACTTTGTCCATCACAGCCTCCACGAACTGGGCGTCCTTCTGCTTGCTCCAGAATTCTGGCAGCAGCCGGCGCAAGTAATTGAGGATCACCGCCGCGGCTTCCGTCGAGATATGTTGCCCTTTGATCTTGGCATGCAGCTGCTCGAGAACTGTCATGAGAAGCGGGCTTGGCATCTCCTCTCGCTTCGACCAAGAGAGGTAGCCGGGCAAAAGGTTGGTCATGTCCTCGAGGTACTTATAAGGCGCTTTCTCACATCGCTTGACGCAGTCGTCGAAGAATGACAGGAGGTGGATTTGCTGAGTCAACAGCATCGGATCAAGAATCGAGGGATTTCGAGGCATCGCATTCAGCCAGAGGTCCAGCTCGTATGGATCGTGCTCGAACAACAAAGTCGGGTTGAGAAGGCGCCTCACCAGCTGTGTGCCCATCTGGAACGTCATGGACTGACGGGTACTGAGTAAGAGCTGGAGGATGTGATACAGGTAGGTGTATTGTGAGCTCGCTTGTCGTCAGTCCCGAGTAGCATCTCACAGACGTGACTCACCTGCTTTGTTGGTCCACTGCCAGTCTCGCCACTCGATGAGAAGCTCAAGAACGTGCAACTGGCTGAGCGCCTCAAAGCTCTGCACATCTCCTTTGGCATGGCCAAAACCTCCTCCCATACCGGCGGTACCCACAGTACCCACACTGGCCACCGTGACTGTGTCGTCAACCACGCTACTCGAACGCGCCTCTTTGCGTTGACGGCGCTCTGCCTTGACACTCGAGGATGAGACCAGAAGTTTGCCAGGGTCGAATTTGATCTCGTATGCTATGCTAGGCATCGTTTTGTAATACAAGCGGAAGAGGTGTAGAGCAGATTCCGTGAGCATGGCAGATCGAGTCGCCAGGGCCTTCTCAGCGTCTGTCTCTGGCTCAGCGGGGGACATGGTCGCCGACTTTTGGGCGAAGGCGATGATGGCCTGGATCTCTGGCGCACGACGGCGAGCTTCGGACTCGAGTCGTCTTCTTGCTGCTGTCCAAGGATTTTGGGTCGAAGATCCCGAAGGTTGCGTATCCACCTGTTGTTCGATGCTTCGAAAGATCGCTATCACAGCGTCCAACTTCTGCAGGCAGCGCACCAGCGTCGTTGCAGTCATGTGCTGTACGAGACCGTCACCAGCCAAAAGCGCTTTCGACAAGTAGTCTTTCCGCATTGGAGAGGGAATGATGGACTCGATGACCACCGAAACGTCGGGTGGGTTCGATCGAAACGGCAGCTCGGCGTCCTCTTGCGCAGCCATCAAGCCTTTATTGGATCCTTGGCGAAAGGAATAGATACTGGGTGGCGGAATCGAGACGATCCGGCCGACGTAGGCCATCGTAGCAAACCAGCGAGTGTCAAGTTTTGGATCAAGCGCCAGAGCAGAGTGGGACCAATAGCTTGCGACCAGCTCCGGACAGGCTTGAAGCACCTTGATGACCCACTGGCCGACCTTGTCCTGCTCGTCTACGACCTTCGATCCTACTCGGCGCACGACATTCGAGAGGATCCGGTTGTGTAGGCCTTGCCTTAGCTTTTCCTCTGGATCCGCCCGAGGGTTGTGGAACTCCTCATCCAATGCTCCTGCCTTCTTCTCCGCCGGCTGTCGAGGATACCACCCCTCGTCTTGGAAACAGAGCCCGATTCCGGGCTGCGTGGTCACACCGTCCAGAAAGGCGGAGACTACTTCGCCTACCTGCTTGCCGGTGGTCGGTTCGGTATCGGCACGACTCAGCATCGGGAGCAGAAATTCGAGAGCCTTCTCGTTGAGGAGGGTAAGTGCAGTTTTCCGTGCCACCCCGACTCCAGTGTTTGTAGGGGAAACAGCTCGCCATACGGAATCGAGAATGCGATAAACTGTGATGGGTGGGTCAGATGACAGATTCGACCAGATGTGGGGCACGATGAACCGCGCATTGACCTGGAAGGCCGAAGAGGAAAGAAGTGGCAGGATAAGACGGAGCAGAGCGTGTCGTATATCTGTTGTTAGGCATCGAAGATTGGAGTCAGAAGCGCTCGGACAACTTACCTAGTCTGTCCAACGGGTCGCGATCTCCGTACACCGGGGCGCCCTCTTTGTTCCTTCTCCTCATGGCCAACATCTTCCCCATCCGCCTCGTACATCCGCCCTCCGCCAGCATTGACCAGACACGAAGGCCTAAGCGGCCATCGTCGGTATGAACTCCGATCTGCGGAGGGTCGACATGAAGCGCAGCTGCCGCGAGTTCCACGCCGGCCAGTGCCTCGTCTCGCTTCTCGGACTGGAAAAGATGGCAGAGCTGCTCATCAGCTTCAGGCATGAAACGGCCTCGTAGGAAGTACGAGTTCGGCGTATGGCTCGTTGGTCGCAATGACCTTGTTCACTAGGCCAGTCAAGGAGGACCGGAAGAACGGCAGAGGCGTGAGAACGTTGATGATCGTCGCGAGAAGCTGAGCGGCGGATACTGATAGCCCCTCGGTCTTCTGCTGCATCGGATCAGCTACTTCTACCATTAAGTGGTCCCATCTCACCCGGTCCCCCTGCTGCCACGCCGCGAAGATTTCGTCACATGTCGGGGAGAGCTCGAGGTATTGCTGAAGCACAGTGATGATCGGATGATTGATTGCGAGGGGAAGACGAGAATTTGGTGTGAATATGTGTTCATGCAGGGCGGTGAGGGCTGTTTGGGTCAATACCGCTCATATGCACCAAAAGAAGTTGCGACATACATTGAAGTGACCCAGTCTGAAGAGCTGCTTGGACTTGTCGTCCCGAGCTGAAAGAGGGTTTGATAGCCCCGCTGACAGCGCCTGACGTCCTGCCGCCGTTGGCTACAGCTCCATCCTCCCTCTTGCGCTTCATCCTCGATGTCTAATCCCACTTCTCAGGCCCGTTCGTCTTGCAAAGAGCATACTCTCACCAAAATCTCGTTGGGCATTGATGTTGCCGAATGGGTCACGTGTTTGGTCGCGTGGCAGGGCCATTTGCTTCCGTCACCACTCGAGATTTCCCGGGGATGTGCAGCAGCATGTAGCGGGTGTCGAGTGTACCATTCCAGTCTGCTGGCGAGGTGGGCGACGAGGGCAAGATGTCAGCGCAGACAGCGGGTCCAAGCACAAAAACAGCCAAAACGGTGAAGCGTCTCCCAAGACCGATGAGATGGCCACTGACGAGCAGCCAAAAGTCAAGTCCTCCTTGACCATTGTCATCAAGCTCGGTACGCCCTTTCCTCCGAATTGCTTGATGGGCATATGCTCAGCGAGACGAGAGCCAGCGCTGACCACAAGGTACATCCTCCATCGTCTCTCCTACCTACCCATTTCTACCGCTTCTTCAGCTCCTGTCATCGATAGTCGAAGCCGTCGTCAAGCTTCGAGAACTCGGTCACCGGGTTGTAATATGTTCCTCGGGCGCTATAGGAGTCGGACTACGGCGGATGGGCTACAAGGAGCGGGGCAAGCTGCTATCGCAAAAGCAGGTAAGCTGTCGTCCGTCGTCCGTCGGGGCTGAGCTTATGAACAGGCGTTGGCAGCTGTAGGTCAGGGCCGCCTTATCGCCCTGTGGGACAACCTGTTCTCTCAACTGGATCAACCCATTGCGCAGGTCCTGCTTACTCGTACCGATATATCAGATGTGAGCTTACTGAAATCGATCGCACGCGAGCTGACTCTCAGCGTACACGATATTTGAACGCTCAGAACACCTTCAACGAGCTTCTTGCTATGGGAGTGATTCCCATAGTCAACGAGAATGACACTGTTTCCGTGACTGTGAGCCTGTCTCCTCTGAAGAGGGGAATATGGCTGACGATGCCAGGAAATCAAATTCGGCGACAATGACACCTTATCCGCCATCACTTCGGGCATTGTTCATGCCGACTACCTATTCCTCCTGACCGATGTCGAGTGTCTGTACACCGACAACCCTCGGCATAATCCGGATGCGAAACCCGTGCGCGTGGTGCGAGATATCGAGAAGATCAAGCAGCAAGTATCGGTGGCGACGTTTGGCACAGCACTGGGTACCGGCGGCATGTCGACAAAGCTCATCGCTGCCGAGCTGGCCACGGCTGCGGGGACGACAGCGGTGATCATGCATTCAGGCAAGGTCGACGATATCTTTGACGTCATTGATGGAGGAGTGGGACCGTCAAGAGAGGAATCTGAGACGCCGCATCTGGACGAGGGACCGTTATGCACAAGATTTCTTCGGCGGGATGTGGCCATGAAAGAGTGAGCGGCCCAAAACGTTTCAACGGTTGGAAGGAGGGGGAGCTGATTGCCAGTCGCAAATGGTGGATCACCCATGGTCTACATGCTGCCGGCACAGTGGTCATCGACGAAGGAGCACTGCGCGCCATCTCGCGAAAAGAGTCTGGAGGACGACTCCTGCCCGCCGGTGTTGTGCGTGTGGAAGGCGGACCATTCGCATCGCACCAAGCTGTCCGAATCGTCGTGAGGCGCCGGCGGCGACGACAAAGAAGCAACTCGAAGACCCACTCGCAAGATGCAGGCCATCGGCCATCGCTAGACGAGTCCCCCTTGCCAACTCCTAGCCGTTTGCACACACCTTCCACTCCAAATTCGCCACTACCAGTCCTGAACACTCTCGCTTCACTACGACACGGGCCGTCTCCTCTTCTCTCGACCACACATCCCTCCGATCCCAGCTCGCCCTCGTCTTCGCAGCCAAACACACCGACCATCGAGCCAGCTATGAGCCTCAGCTCCAGTATCGCCTCCCTCGACCCGCTCAGCCGGAGCATACCCCCGAGCCCGGCCATACAGGCTATGGCTGAGAAGATGGGCAGTCTCAATTTCAGCATGAACGGTTCCACTGCGAGCCTGAGGCCGGACTCGCATGCTCATACACTAGCGGTCGAGGAAAGCGGCGAGTGGGAAGAGGTGGAAGTTGGGAAAGGCCTTGCGCAGTATAATTCGGTCGAAATCGATCGCATAAAGGGGATGAAGAGCGCTCATATCGAGCAGGTGCTGGGGTACAGCGAGAGTGAGCACGTGGTGGATAGCATCACGCTGTTCTGAGCGCCGAAGCAGTACCCATAATTGTATATATTCGCATTACCACATCATGCAGCATGTCTGTAGTTTACCAAAGGCCTGAAGGTGTAGTCTACATCTGCATATCTGACATTCTAGGTCATGCGGGTCATTTATTATGTTCAGCAAGATTGAACTAGGGTATCTGCGTGCAAGTGATTTCTCCCTCATCCCATCATCCCCTCCCCTGGCCACCTGCTGCTCGCTCTCATCCTCTAGCCTCCGCTCATCCTTCCAGCATCATCGCGTTCAAGCTCATGGCTTGCGGGCTTTCAATATCGCAGCCTCTCTAGCCGTCTGCCTCTCGGCAAGGTCAACACCGACGAGCTGGAATCCGTCAGAGGACGCCTCGACGTAAAGTTATGGAGACTCACAATCTTGCTCGCCTTCCAGAATTGAACTACGTTGATGAACTGCTTGGCCAACATGATCGGCAGCGAGATCAGACCCGCAACTTGCGGCCAAGTGGCGCTGCGCAAGCCCCACACGAGGTACGCAAAGACCTTGGGCTGTGCCGCGGCCAGCGAGGCGGACACGAATTCGGGTATGGGGAAGGCGGGGTAAATGGGTTTGGTCCAGTACGCGTTGAGGTACAGGCAGACGAAGAACATTTCGTTCATGAAGCAGAAAATGAAGAGGGTGCGCTGGTCGTCAGGCGGCAGCCTGAGCGATGAGAGGACGAAGGACCAACCGAGTCGTTGTAGTACAACCAAAGGATACGGCTGACATCGGATGTGACAGCTTTGTGGCTCGAGCTGCCAGTGACGAGCGAACTGACATTAACAGTCTCCATAAGGAGGTATGGAGACTCACGAGTACATGTGGATGTAGTGCGAGGAAAAGTCGAGCGTGATCAGGAACTGGAAGAGCAGCTGCAGCCGAGGGTAGGCGGTCGACAGGAAACACAGCAAGCACGCGGTGGTGCATCGATCCGTCACCATATCCAGAACGGCCCCAAATTTGCTAGTCTGCCCGAGAGCCCGGGCCGCCTGGCCGTCCACGGCATCCAACAGGCAGCTTAGCGCGTATAGCGCTGTGCATACTTTGGGGTGGATCGGCATGTAGTACAGCGACGCGCCAGCCAGTACGACGCGCGAGTACCCAATGAGGTTGGGGACAAAGAGGAAGACGTTCTCATCGACGCTGCGGGCATCAGCTTCGTCCAATCTTTGAGACACCAGCTTACGTGGTCGTTCTGCTCGTTGGAACAGGAAAGGAGCGTCAGCTTAGGCTCTACAGTCACTAGCAAGGGGTAGCGCACGCGAGGTCCACCGCACTGCAATCAGCAAATCGTCCTCTCTATAAGGGAGGGCATGCAACGAGTGATGAGCTGCAAGGATCAAGACTCACTACTTGGCATCAAACACCTCATCGACCCGCGTCCTGCTCCCCTCTCTGCGTCTCGTGACCACATCGGCGGTCATGCTCGGCTGAATTGCGCTCGATGACGAGTCTGGTGCCGGCGATGATTGTTTGGACCGTGTGGTGGGTGCCATGGGAATTCTATCGTCTCGTTGGGTCACCCGTCTCCTCTGTGTCTGTCAAGTGGCGATATGCCTAGTGGTCGATGCCGAGCGGAGCTGGATGCTTTGTTGTACTCTCGACCGACACTTGCTTGTCAAACAAGACCGAGAGACAGAGTGGAAGATTGGCCTTCGTGGACACCACCGTCGGCCTCTGAACTTCGGCCACATATTCCCCGCAAGCCGAGATCTAGATTACGTAAACATAGGATTGCCGACACGCGCTTGAGGTGTAGCTCACCGACCAAGTGGGATGTCTTCTTTGGTCGTTCTGGACGAGATTGAGCAGAGCTCTGCAAACACGGGAGGACGGAGCAGCTCAGCATGACGGAAGCGGCATCGCCTCCTCATCCGCCGCCGCGGTCCTTGTCGACCGCATCGGCCTCGCTTGCCACTGCCGCGCCGACTGCGCTCCCATCTTCGCGCAATAATCCCATCTCTCTCCGGATCTACAAGTCCATATCCACCACTTTCGATGACCCGTCCTCACGAGAAGCTTTGGAGATCGCCTCGTCCTTCTATGCACCGAGAACCACTCTCGATAAAGGAAAAGGCAAGGCAGATGACCTCGATTGGGACAATGATGAGGACCTGCCACGGCGCCGGACGCTCAAGGGCCAGTCGGCCGCCATGGCCCGCAAGTACCTCAAGCGAGATGTGGAGAGCAAGCTCGCGGGAGGCAGCAGGCGCTTCTTAGAAGCCTTTGGGGAAGTGGACAAGGTCAGCTGAACTATGAGATTAAGACTGCAGCTGACGCCCTGTAGAAGCTAGCCGTGCTGCGGGAACATATGCTGGACATGCAGTTGCGTTGTGACCAGGTGCAAGCCGAGCTGGATCAGGCCAATAGCGGGACGAAGAACTTGCTGGAGAGAGCAGATGGTCTACGGCAGCAGAGGCGAGTCCGGCGCAACTCTCTACCCTCACCAGCTAATGAAGCAGGGAGACAGCTCAGATGCGCTCGGCAATCATTTCCGTCTTTCTCGCCCGGTTCACCCTATCCGAGGCAGAGCTTGCGGCGCTCACTTCTCGAGAGGTACCAGTGGGCCAACCAGTATTTGATGCTCTGGACAAGGTGGAGCGGATAAGAAGGGATTGCGAGTCGCTCCTGGCGGGAGAGGAGGGGAAGACCCAGGCCGGGTGCGTTAAGTCCGGTCTGCCTGTGGCATTGTGCTGATGCCAGACTGGACATCATGGCGGCTACGAGCGAGCAGATGGAAGCGGGGTATAAGAAGATCTACCGATGGTGCCAATTCGAGTTCCGGCAGTACACCAAAGAGGGCCACCTGGAAGTCGGGCCAGTAATGCGCGAGGCAGTCAGGCGATTGCAGGCCAGGCCAGCTTTGTTCACGTAAGCATTGCCTTCATGAATTCGGCTCGTGCTGATTGTAGCGACGTCGTATCTCAGCTCACCTATACTCGGCAGCAATCTGTACTCAATGCTTTCCTCGATGCCCTCACGCGGGGCGGGCCAAACGGTCTCCCTCGGCCAATCGAGATCCACGCTCATGACCCTACACGCTATGTCGGCGACATGCTCGCATGGGTACATCAGACCACAGCCAGCGAACACGAGTTTCTTGAGAGTCTATTTGGTGTCAAGGAGCGGAGACGCATGGTCGGCGCGGAAAGGCAAAGGGATGACAGCGACAAGATGGTCGCCGAAGCTTTGGACAAGGATCTTGATGGCTTGAGTAGGCCGCTCAAGGTGAGTCGGCTTGGTTCTGTCAGTTGGCCTAGCGCTTAGATCAGATGCGCATACAGCAGACTATCAAGAGTCAAGAAGGGGTGATCATGGCGTACAGAATAGCCAACCTCCTCCAGTTCTACCTTGTGACCATGCGGAAGACTATCGGAGACGAGGCTCTGCTTGTCAAGACACTGCAAGGAATATACGACGAGTCGTACTCTGCCTTTCTCGAGACGCTCGATGCTCAGGGACGGTCTCTGCTTCGCTTCTTGCATGTGAGCGGATCTCGAGCTCCCCGTCGTCGCTGGAAGCAGGACTGATGATAGCCCCCCGATGCCAATCTCACCCCTCCACCCGCTCTTCGAGACTCTTGTCAAATTCTTCGCGAGGTCATTGCCGTATACGACACTTCGCTGGTGGACGAGTCTGACCGTACGTCTGACTTTGCCGATGTGCTCGAGAGAGCGGTGGGACCCGCCGTGGAGATGTGCGAAAAGATGTCCGAGCTACGCAAATCATCTGCATGGGACAAGGATATCTTCCTGATCAACTGCCTAATGTACCTCGAGGTAAGTCCTACAGGCCTCCTGCAATATGTGCAGCGCTGACAAGCCAGCACACGCTCGAAGCGTACCCCTTTACAGCGCCGCGGCTCGAAAAGCTACAAGAGCAAATCCAGTCACACGTCGAGTCCATGACGTACGAACACCACGGTCAGCTGCTCGAACAGTCCGGCCTAGCGCCCATCATGAAGACCATCCGGACCCGACCGCCAGACACGCCTCTCTCGCGACTGCCCGCCACAGCGCCCAAACCGCTCACGCAGGCCCTGTCGACGTTCACTTCGTTCCTAGGTACGATCGACGTGTACTCGTCTCCTCGCTTGGCACTTCTCAGTTCGGCGCGCCTCAGCGAAGAGATACATCGGCGGGCGCTGGCCAAGATCAGTCAGGCGTATGGTGAGCTGTGCGAGCGCGTATTGGATAAGAAAGAGGGCTACGAGTTTGCCGAGACGCTCTTGCGTAGAGGCAAGGATGAGGTGGCGGTTGCCCTGGGGGTGCATGATGAGGATGGCGAGTTGTATTGATCGATTGATCTTTCATGAGCATATTAGCATTGCCACGGTTTAGAACGTGCAGAGGGAGGTGGAGCCGATAGCTATGCATATCCCATCTAATCATCCCAAGAAGTAAAGTGTTTTGTTGGCGCAGGGGATGAATGCTTGGCTCAGGCTTTGCTGAAGAACAGCTCTTCCAGCTGGCGCAAAGTGTCCTCGGGGTTCTTGACAGTGTGACCAATGGTGCGGGGGTCGGAGAAGATTTCCTGCGGACATCAGCAACTACTACCACCAGAAAGGAGCTTGAGACGCACGTAGTCGTTGCCGCCCTTGAAGGTCTGTAGGTGAGTGATAGCCCCACAATGGAAGGTGTACGCACCTTGTCGCCGAAGAAGTGGATCTCTTTGAAGCCTTCCTGCTCAACGTGGCGGAGAGAGTAGGTCTTGTCCCATCCTACACCGTCAGCTCATGCCCGGCAATCATCACGGGTATAACTCACCCTTGGGGAAGACGTCAAAGGAGATCTGGCCGCCGATGGAGAAGGTCAAGCCGAGGTGGGCGAACTTTTCCTGCAGCACCGATACCATGGTTGTACGGATGTTGTGTTGCTGCTGGTCAGCCAAGCCCGTAGCGACGGGCAAGACATACTTTGTCATACGCCTCGAACTCGTCTCGCTCCTGCTTGCTAAAGCGTCAGCTCAGATCGCCGGGAACCATGAGCGGACGCACGAGGCGTTACGGCCCACGGGGGAGATGTTGATCATGCCGTTCCTAAATTCGATGAAAGTACCTCTGAACATCAGTCCACGCGTGGATACCTGTGTATTGGAGGGGCGCACCGCTTGATGGGGCAGTCGACCTCGGACAAGTAACGCAGGACAAAGTTGACGAGCTTCTTGTACTCGTCCTCGCCCACGTGCTGGATGAAGCTGGCGGACGCGAGCTGCTTGTTGAGCTTGTAAGCGATGAGACCGTTCTCGGCGAAGCCAAAGTCGAACGAGGCGAGGGCTGGAGAATCAGTACGGTCGTTCTCTCAAGTGCCAGCTTCTCCTTGCCCATTGGCCCCTCCCATCCCATTGCCTACTGGAGTGAATGACTGCAACTCACGCTCCTGTCCGTCCACCTCGAGCTGCCAGACAATCTTGGACAGATCACTACCGCCTACGAAAGCCGTCGCGGTGTAGTCGCGCAGCTTTTGCAGAGCCATGATCATCTCTGAAGAGCCCTTCTGTCGGGGTTTGGTGAGCGTGTCGTCGACGTCGAACATGACGAGGACGCCTGGGAGCTTGCGCTCGGCAAAGGGCTTGACGCCGTGAGGGAAGACGTCGGCGGAAGACATGTCTTAATGTAAAGCTCTGTGACGAGTGAGGAGGATGCGCGAGATGAGCTGAGGAGCTCTTACTGTCTGTAAAGAAGAGTAAAGATGAAGATGAGGAACAGTGGAATGTCCAACGCGACGCCCTTCATCTCTGGGTTGTCCGGAATCGGGATAAAGTTCGGATCCGGCGGAAGCGAACTAACCCTCCCACGCTACTTTCCCTGAAATTCACATGAGCCCTCTGGGTGAAGAGATGACGTGGCACGGAATCAAACGAATCAGACTCAAGCCAAGAGGGGCGTGGTGGAGGTGAGGTCTTGAGAGAAAGATCAGTCACGAAACACGTCGACAACTTGCTGGCAACCAAGCTGGCAATGATCAAGCTAAACTCCTTTCTCTTTTCTCTTGTCTCTCTACTCTTCGACTTCTGAGCACTCAAGAACCGACTGGGAACATACCCACATCGCCACCCAATGCCGGTGAACACGCGCGCTCGTACTCCTGCACCTGCACCTGCCCCTGCACCGGCAAAGTCAGCGACCGTGTCCGCCATTCCTACACCAGCGAGCCGACTAACACGCCGCTCAAGGGCCACCTCGACACCGCAAGTCGATCAGACGTCAACCGCCTCGCCGTCCCCTGTACCAGAGACCGAAACTACGAGCTCGACTTCCGCAGCCGGCTCATCGACTTCGACCACCCCGACCCCACCAGACGAAGACGCTGACGGGATGTACTCGCCTGCAGAGCACAGGCTGAGGGAGAGGAACATTGAGGATCTCGGGGATGTGGAGGAAAAGGGTCTCTTGAGGCGGCGTTCGAGCAGCCCGGCTTCCAACGGCTATGATCGCAAAGGCAAAGGCAAGGAGAGGGAGGTGCGCTTGGAAAAGGCCACGTTCGTCGAGGAGCAGCACGAGGGAGAGGGTTTGACCAGTCGGAAAGACAAGGAGGCATTTGCGCTTTTGGTCGTACTCTGTGAGTCTTCCTCATTGACCCTTTCATGCAGCTGCTGACCCTGTAGATCTGTAAGTTGTGTGATCAGAAAAGACAATGTAGCTCATAATCAGTCTGCAAGGCGTTCCCCTCGGACTCACCTTTGGGACCCTACCCTTCCTCCTCAAACCTCATCTGTCATACTCTCAGCTCGCCATATTCGCCTTATCCACGTGGCCCTACTCTCTCAAACTCCTCTGGTCGCCCATAGTTGACGCCTGGTTCGTTCAAAAGTGGGGCAGGCGGAAAAGCTGGATCGTCCCAGTGCAAGCCGTAGTCGGACTCGGTCTGTGGATCATTGGGGGCAGAGTGGAGGGCTGGCTAGATGAGGTGAGCCTTTTCGCGCTGCTCGAGGTCGCGGCTGATATTCAGGAACCCGTTAATGTCAAATTCCTCACGGCAGTGTTTGGTAGTCTGATCTTGGCGGCAGCTACGCAGGGTGAGCAGCTTCCGCCACCGTCTCCCACTGGCAACTGACTCTCAGATATCGCTGTTGATGGCTGGGCTCTGACCCTACTCTCTGCACCGAACCTATCTTATGCTTCCACAGCACAGACTATTGGTCTCGGAATCGGCAATGCGTTGGCCTTTACCGTGTTCTTGGCATTCAACTCGGTCGACTTCTCGTAAGTCAGCTGCAACTTAGGAAGCGGAGCTGATTTGGCAGGAACAAATATTTCCGATCGCAGCCTCTGGACTATGGCCTCGTCTCCCTCGGGGGCTATTTGCGATTCTGGGCAGTCATTTTTGGTCTGGTCACGATCTGGCTGGCGAGATTCAAGACCGAGGACCCTGTTTCAGAGGATGATCCCGATATGGACGTGAAGAAAGTCTACAAGATCATGTGGTCGATCGTGCGACTCAAGAGTGGGTACCATTCAGCTTCAGTGCCCTTATACTGATTGGTAGATATCCAGTCTTTCCTCCTCGTCCACCTCATCTGCAAATTCGGCTTCATGGTGAACGACTCTGTCACGGGCCTTAAACTGCTCGAGAAAGGCCTTTCGAAAGAAGACCTGGCCGTTGCTGTTTTGCTGGACTTTCCCGCGCAGATGATCGCCGGCTGGCTCGCGGCCAAGTGGTCTCGACCCGCTCCGGCATCGCGACATCCTCTCACAGGATCCGCCAACTCTGCGCAGAGTCAGGTTCTTCGGCCGTGGGTGTATGCGTTCTGGGCGAGGCTTGGAATGGCAGCATCGGCTACGCTTGTCGTACATTCCTTTCCTACTGGAAAGATCAGCACGGGCTACTTCGGTCTGGTCGTCGCCACGACGCTGCTCTCCTCCCTGACCAGGTGAGTTCTGAATTGGCACTCGGGAAGCTGTTGCTCATCCGGCAGCACGGTGCAATTCGTCGGCATCACGGCTTTCCACACGCAGATTGCGGACCCGCTGATCGGAGGGACGTACATGACGGTGAGCTGGAGCTGTTCTATCGCTCCCGAACTCCAGGTGACGCCGCAGCTCCTCAATACCGTCTCCAACCTCGGTGGTACCTGGCCTAAACCGCTCATCCTTCGATCGGTCGACCTCCTGTCCTCCGCTACTTGTATCACCAAGGCCGGCCCGGCCGGCCAGTGCGTGACGGACCACGATAGAGCCGCGTGCTTGGCACAAGGGGCGACGTGCCGGGTCGACAGAGACGGGTACTACGTCATGTCTGCCATTTGTGTCTCCCTTGCCGCCGTGGCATTTGTGGGTTTCATCTTGCCCACCGTCAGGCGACTACAAAATCTCCCTCTGTCCGCATGGAGGGTCAAGATCCCTCATTGATCTGATCGTGTTGCTCCATTTCATCAGCTTGCAAGCATGTATGCATCTACCCTGTATTGAATCGATGCTACATGTCCACATCGACATCACCATCGGCCTGTGTCTCGTCGCTTCTCACGAGCTCGATGACTTCCAGCACACGTTCTTCGAGCCCTGCCTCGGTGATGTACCCGTTCAACACCCTGATCTCGTCTTCGTGGTCTTGCATGAGAGCCTGGAGGTCCTGTACTGGCCAGTCGGGGAACCGAGCTGAGAGCTCGGAAGACAGGGGAGGCTGGATAGACGTGACGGGCGAGAGGATGAAAGCTCTGGGGAAATCTGCATGTCTCAGCTACAATTGATCATGGGGGGCACGAACGGCTCACTGGGCATACCGTGCAGGATTTTCAAGGTGGCATATGCTAATGTGCCTCTCAGCACTTGCCGCTGAGCTTGTTCAGATCGTCCTTGCGTACGAGCAATCTCCGTCCAACTGCAAAATGTCAGTGATACTGATCGAGATATAGGTCCTGATTGCTCACTTGTCCTGTATGAAGACTCGTCTCCAGGTGCTGAGAAGCGCCACCTGCTTTCTCCCTTCAGGAAGATCGACATCTTTCACCAGCCTGTCAAGTGCAGCCGCAGGGTCGGCCGCCCAATCCCCATGGTTGGTTTTCAAGGTCAAGACGTCGACGAAACCTTCGACGTTGAGCGCACGACCGTCAAGCAGATGTTGCGCAAGCTCGACGAACAGCGATCGTAACGTGGGGCGTTCGCTGAGGTTCTGCAAATGTCGATCTGCAAATGCCGGAAGCGACATCTTGCCTTTGCGATCTACAGCAGCCGCCCGAATCGCCTTTTGCAAAGCTTCCTGGACTTTGAGCAGATCAAGCTCGTCGTCAATAGCTATCGAGTCAGCCTGTTCAGACTTGAGACGTAGGCAAGCTTACACTCGAGAAGCTCTGCGCGTTCCGCACTCTCTCCGTTGACCTTGATTTCTGCCACGGCCGCCAATTTGCCGATACCGCTTACAAGCTGTCCGTTAGCACCAGTACAGCCGAGTCTTATCAAGCTGACCTGTTTTCGAGCGAGGTCTTGAGTAGCGACGTTCGCAAAAATGAGACGTGAAGCAGCTTCTCCATATCGCTTGCAGGCTATGTCGTGCATCCAGCTCAGCTCTGGATAGTCGTATTCCGCGAAGAACCTCGTCAACAGGTGGCCATAAACCTCATCTTGGTTCATGAGTTCGTGAAGGCGCCCTGGTTGTCAGCTGTATAATTAATCTGATACCGTGTACGCACCATGCTCGATATAGTACTCATACAACACGAAAGCGAAAGGCTCGCCAAATCGCTCAATGTACGTTTGCAAGCGGACTTGACTTTTTGCGCCGGCCGAAGGATGGTGGCAGAGGAAGACCAGCGTCGAATAGTCGGAGTGATGCTCGGCCAGCTCGTACGCTTCTGCAACCCGATCAACGTCGACCAAGGGACGGATAACACGCGGTTTCAATGAAGCCCAACGGTCTGCAAGAGAAGCGCCCTGTGAGGGATCGGCACCAAGATCGAGCTCCCTGCTGTACGCTCAGCAAATGCACTAGCGATACTTCGATGGCTCACGTCTTGGCAGCGCGCATCTTGTCCTCCATGTTGGTGCACAATGCGGCAGCAAGATCTACAAGCTGTCGCTTCAGACGCGCTTGAAGTTCTTGTTGATGTCTCAAGGCGGGCGAGACCGACTGGGACGGCGCTTCGTCTACTGCCGAGCCTAGATCACGCGTGCGGTCTTTGATCATTTGTGCAGTCGCGGTGTACAAGGCGTCGAGATTGTCGATGAGGCCGTCAGCAGCCGTCCATAGCTCACTGGCTGGCCGTTCCCGGTCAATCTCGTAACTTTGTCGCTCGTCTTCGCGGTATACAGAAGCCGCTCGATTGACGATCTCCATTTCAGTCTCAGCCCGTAGAAATGAACCAAACCACTCACGATGAAGATATTGTTGATTTCTGCAACCCGAGGACCAAGGTCAGACTTGGAACTTGACGACCGTGAGGAACGATACAGATTGTAGGCAATCTCCATGACTTGGTCCAGATTTTTGAGCTGGCAATCAGCATATGCAATTGGGGATCGAACGGTCCGACCTACGTGTGATCTAAAGAACGCACGCACGGCATCGCCGTCCTCGTTGGATATCTGCCCGGACATGTAGCCAGTGATTGCGTCGGACAGCAAAGCCGATGCGGGATGACGTTCATCGCGACTTCTGATCAGTGTCGCCCTTCCCAAGATAAATTCACGTACTCCATCAGAAGGTTCTGATGGTCCCACAAGTCGCTTGCAGCCTTGAGTTTCTCGCCATCCTCCGACAGTGCTCGACGAACTGTCTGAGGTAACTGTGTGTCAGCAGAGGGCAGCGGGCGGACGAAGCACGAACATGACTGAGCAGATGGTTTCTACAAATGTAACGAATAAGAGCACGATGCCGTGTTGAGCGATCGAGCAGTTGAGGACGAAGCTCAAAGATTGATGGCAGATATGGGGAACCTAGTCTCAGCAAACAGTCAAAAGGGATGAAATATATCTCACTGCTTGATAACAGCTGGGCGGAGACCGCCAATGCCGCCTCTGATATGTCGCCATCAACAGTCTCGGTATCGAATGAAAGTGGGTTCTGCAAAATTAGTGCTGAAACACTTGTGATTGATGGACGATTTACTTCTGGACGAGTACCAAAGTAGACAGCTTGTTCGAGGCTCGATCTTAGCCTGGCGGTAGGTGTTTGGTTGGGGAGGAGGGCACTTCCAGCATCTTCAGAGACCTCAAGGCTGACGATGCCGCCCGTCGCTGACATGGCAAAGAGAGCAGGAGCAACCCCATGTTTGGGTGATCCGTTCTTCTGCCCGACCCCGAGGAAGCTGTTATTAGGATCTTTGAGATTGATCACGTCCTCGTAAGGCACTTCTGCGAGACCTCAGCCATCCTGGAATTGAATGAGTACGTGGACGTACCAGGCGTCAATGAGGTAGCGATGATCGCGGTTGGCAAGGTGACGAGAGCCAAGGGGCTTCCAGCGGGTATGCTGAGACGTGGCTTGCCGAGACTTGACTGCCTCATGAGTCCAAGCACACGCACGCAGAGAAGAGACCGACGGGAGAGGATGCAATTGTGATCACCCTTTCAGTAGACAGATGACCTGACCTCGGTGCTATTGAGAAGAGGACAATAACAAGCCTTTCTTGCGCGACTTGAGCTGATCCTGATTGTTGGTCAAACAGGGATGCGAGGACAGCGATGTTGTCGAGCCTGATCCGTGAGACCGGGCCCTTGGCAGGAGAGATAGACTTACCCAAGAGCGACAATGTCTTTCACTTCGATCTCGGCTGCAGAAGTAGCCCACCCTTCGCCGGCAAGCGCCTCGCGGATGGCGTCCTGAATGGAATATTCCTGCTGAAACTGAGGGAGTGTCAGCCAGTCTACGATTATATGGACTAGAGAGGCACCTTCTGCCCATCGGCCGCTAGCGTCCATCGCTGAAGGGTCTTCGACGCCAGCAAGTATCCGACATCGCCGTGAGAAGACACGGCGGTGACACCGTATCGATCATCTTTCGCGCCAAAAATCGTGGGTGTTGCTCTGCCAAAGATTCCGCTGGACTTTGTGAGTGGCACTATAGTCGCTACAAGTCTTCCCGCCGAAGACGTGACAAGCAGACGGAAAGCCGTCGAATTGGAGGTGGTGATGAGGAATGAAGTGGGCTGAAGGATCAGTATGACGAAGGCCGTACTACTCAGGACTCACAGAGAGAGACCATAATCCTTGAACGAAATCTTCGGCCTCCAAGTCAACCTGAGCTCGCTGATACCGCTCCACATTTGCCAAGGCGAGGCTGACGCTGTCCCACAACCTGATTTCGCCGGATGCGCCAATGATGACCAGGCCCGGTTCACCCGACTTATTTCCGGACAACAGTGCTGCAAGCACTGGGGAGCGGTCCCTTATGTTGTCATGTGACGGCCTCGGTGCAGGAAATGTGTAGCATGTCGGCGAAGAGTGGGCTCGCTACCTGTTGAGCTGTAAAGCCTTGATCATGGTGGAAAGCAAACCTTGGCGTAATTCCAAGCAATGACGGTATCTGGGTTCGCGACTAAAGCAAAGCCAGACTGAGGATCTACTGAGCCGGCCACAGGGCTCCGTGCACCATCTATTGATCAACTTGCCGCCTGCTCGAGCACGCAGAGCCTACCTGAGCTCTTGATGAGACGTGAGGCTTCAACTGGCAGAGGCCCGGCGGACGCGACGGACTTTCGGGCATCTCTGCTCCAATATACCTTCTCATAGCTGTCCAGCTCCTGCCTGCTCGTCCTCACCGTCTCGCCGGCAGAAGACGCAGGTGAGGCGCGGCGTACTTGGGTATGCCTGGTGCTCCGAGCCGAGGGAGTCACCGGATATTCAGAAGCGCGCTCTTGCCTATCTCGCTCGGAAAAGATTGAAGGGGTCCTTCTTGACACCGAAGTCGGCGCGCGGGACCCGCCCCTCCTCGGAGTCGCTCGCGGAGCTGGCGAGCTGAACATGTCGACCTCTTCTAAGTCAATGTCAAAGTTATGCACGAAAGTAACGTCTCGGCTGATGGTCTTGACTTTGTCGCGTGGTCAGGAGACTAAGGGGTGATGTGGCATTTTGATTTCGCCACTCGGCTCGCATTCAGTGCTCTCCTTCTGCAACATACCTGTATGCAGTCGCGTTTCTGCTTACCATCAACAAAGTGGGAGTAGTTAGATCCCAAGAGCGCCGCTGGGATGTCCGAAAAGCGGGATGGGGCGGTGAGTCTCTCATGGTCCAGCGACATGTTGGCTTGAATGGTGAGATCCGGATCTGACGGTCAGGCTCCCCCGCCCGCTCGCAAGCAATGGGACAAGGATGAATGGGCACAAAAGGCAAAGGACAAAGATGCAGAGTCTGCACAGAGGGCCAAAGAAGCCGAGGCGGCAATGGCAAAGGGTATGTCATGACCAATTCGCACGACTTACAGCTCATGTCCAGGCCAAAAGCCCAAGTTCAAGGACAGGGACGATATCCCGAAACCTACCGAGAACATGAAGCAGCGGACAGAGGATATCGGTCTGAACAAAGATGTAAACAAGACCATGCTCGTGCAGACCTCCACGACGGGTAGAGGACCAAGAGGGCCGGGTTACTACGTCAGCTGAGCTCCTCGGTGGGTTGGCCAGTAGCTGATGAACCAGTGTGAGCTGTGCAACCGGACTCTCAAAGACAGTCTGTCGTATCTGGATCATGTCAATGGTCGAATGCGTGAGTCGCTATCGGTGCTAGTGTTTACAACTGCTAACCATACAGACCTCATGCGCATTGGCCAGACGACCTTTGTAGCCCGGTCCACCGTCGCTCAAGTGCGGGAAAAGATACGCATGTTGCGAGAACAAACAGCGAGCAGAGTCACCGCGAAGAACTTCGACTTCAACTCTCGGCTGGCAGAGGTCAGAAGCGCGCAGCAGTCAGCACGAGAACAACGAAAAGAGGAGAAGAAGCGTAAACGGCAAGA
The DNA here is from genome assembly GCA_024343385.1 of Tremella yokohamensis. Lineage (NCBI taxonomy): Eukaryota > Fungi > Basidiomycota > Tremellomycetes > Tremellales > Tremellaceae > Tremella > Tremella yokohamensis. Next base: position 1,356,435 of record BRDC01000026.1, on the reverse strand, counting down.
ACGGCGGGAAGAAGAGGAATTGAGCAAGCTGGGTATCGTGGGCAAGAAGGCAGCCAATGGGGATGGCTCCAAGGACGATCGAGCAGTGGAGAGAGCGGTGGCCAAGGCGCAAAAGGAGGCAGACGACATGAGCGCGATGATGGGCTTTGGAGGATTTGGCGGTGGGAAAAAGCGGTGACGGCGACTATGTTGCGTCTCGCTATGTATTCTGGATCCTTGACCACCTGCCCTCAGTTCGACATTGTTGGTGAGTGATCCCAAATGCTTGGAGTGCTCTGCTCATCTCCAACAGTATGCATACGCCATTGCAAGCATCAGACAGAACGGCTGAAGTGACTGACGTGCTTGGACGTTCCTTTTACGGGAAGAGGTCTTCCATCAGGGACAATATTGCGACCAATGAGTGATGGCATGACTAAAGCGGGCGTCGCTCTCTTCCTTCTGAAATGCGTCTTCCTCTCGTCGGGCAATGAAACTGTGCCTCCGCTTCCCATCTGTTCGCTGATTCGATCAGAAACGATTATCAGCTACTACCTTTGACGCACGCGGAGCGGCCGCATGTCGACGACCCATTTGAGGAACAACAGCAAGCACATTGACGCCTCTTTTCCGCATCCACATTGTCTTACTACAAGAATACCTGGCACGAACCGGCAGAACGCAAGTATGGAACAGCCAGACGACTGGTCTTTCGACCTTCCGGACGACGAACTAGACAGCTATATCGAGTCCGAATCCGTGATTCCGGAAACGCCCGCGGCCCCAGCTAGACCCGGGCGGCACAGACGCCGCCTGAGAGAGCAACAGGCGCTGTTGCAAGATAGCGCCCAGCGAATGACCGTGTCGCCCTCCACAACGACAACCACGCCCACTCGTACGTCCGGGGGGAAGAGGTCGATCCGAACTCGACCTGGGTCCCATACCCAATCCCGAGCTGGAAGCTCGACTACGAATTTCGAGCCTCGAAGAGCTCGACGGACGGAATCATGGGCGGTCCTTCGTCAGCGCCAGATCCAAAGGGAGAACAAGAATCGGCCCTCCTTCGAATCAGGTGTAAAGCTATCCGACTGGTCGTGTGCGTAAACAGAACATGACCAAATCATCACCCGAGAGGGCTGATGATAAACTGACACGCAGGTACCGGCCATCATACCATCTCGACGTCCCTCAGCCGCTGGACATACGAATCTCGTGAATCGAGACCTCTGACGTGTTCCGGTTGTCGCGCGACGACGCTCGACCTGATGAACGAGTCGTACTGGACGGGATGTAATGTCGATGGTGAGCCTCTTCTTTTGCTTCCGCGTGTACTGGTTGCTGATATGTCAGCCCACGATTATGCCGTGATTGACAACACGAGGCTGCAGTGTACGAACTGCGGGATTGTTGTTGAGACCATCGGTATGAACTGGGATAAAGACCCGCGTCCAGGGGAGGCGATTCCCATTTAGGATCTCGTAGACAGCAGGGTCTACATGGCTAGCGGGTTTGCTTGAGAGTGCTCATGAGATGGATTTAATGTCTACATCGTCTGACAACGTATTTTGATAAACGGGAGGAAATTCCTCGATCCATCTACTCGTCACCGATCTCACATTGCACATTGGTATGAATGTGCCTACAAGCGGCAATCACCGCAACCACATTCATACCAATGTTCGGTGCTTCGGTGACGAGTACATCTCATGAGAAGAAAACTGACCAAACTACACTCAGGGCGACGATGACCTGCTGGGCACAAAGCGTTGCGCTCAAGTGGAACGGGCTAGCTAAGATGAGCCGCTGAGGCGCACGGATCACTATCGACCCGGCCTTCTCAGCTGGCGAACAAGGATATTCAACGCGTCGCGTCGCGTCGGGGAACAGATAACATCGTCGCATCTCGCCGGGACAAGTGACTGAATATACAAAATGACGTGTGTCGTAGTCTATAAGGTGGAGGTGAATGTTGGGCAGAGCAGCATGCCAGCCTATTCGTTGTGGAAACCGACCGACTCCTCAACAGCAATGGTGAGCTTTTGCTCGAGCACATCGTACGACTTGTAGGGCGGCAGGTCGATACGGTTCTGCAATGTCAGCGAGGCATTGAAAGGATGTGGGGATGAGACGCACGAAGCAGGTGTGCGATTTCGGGAGCTGGTTGATCTCTCCCGCCTTTTCGATGGTGAAGCGTCTATGATGTCAGCTCAAATGGGTCTATGTATCCTTGCCAGCTGGAACTCACCGAGGCCCATCTGATCCTTGCAAGTCCCTGTTGACATTAGCATATCCCGACAATGTTTCCGGGCGAAAGCTTACTTGAAACCGCCCACGGGTCTGTCATCGTCAGCTGGGAATCGATCAGTAGTGACTCAGCTCACATTCTACTTGTTCCAGTTGTGAACTGCAGCAACCGACTCTTCTTCTCTGCCGGCCACGATCGCACGCACTTCCAGAACCACTCGACCACCTCGTCTGTAGGGTTGAAGCCGCGGTAGTCGCTACGGGATCAGCACCAGGTCATGGGAGCAGCTGCTGGCTCACGTGTGTTTCTGCCAGTCGTCCACATCGCACTCGGAAATACCACCAATAAGAAGCTGAACAGATCAGCGCAGCTCTGGATCAACACCAGGAAGAGAAGGCTCACCTCAAGCTCGCGCTCATCGAAAACGCCAATAAGGTGACTGAATCAGCACTTGCTCAATAAGAAAGGGAAAGAACCTATCTCCAGCGGGACCATGTCCGTGAAACCCGACATGAACGCCTCAAACTGTTCCTGTACACGTGTGGAAATACGGTACTCGGTGACAAGTCTGCGCTGTCAGCCCGACCAGGATCTGCTATTCGTGACCTACTCGACATATTTCGCCTTGTTCTCCTCGGTCACATCGATGTTCCGGCCATTCTCCATGAGATCAACAGTGACGACCTCGCCAAAGTGCTCCTCGGTGATACTGAACGTGTCCTCGATGACATCGGTGATATCGTTCTCCAGCATCCACGTGAGACCTCGGTGGAGACCCGAGTCGACCGACTCCAGGTCGGCAAGGGTGATCTTCTTCTTCAAGATCATCTTGTAGAACGAGACGATAAAGTAGGCATCCAAGAATCGACGGTGGAAGATACCTAGACCGACGACACGTCCGATAAACTTGAAGTAGTTGAGGTGCTCTGGGTTGACGCCCGAGTTCGGGTTGATCTGCAGCGTGTAATTGTCGTGAGCCGAATACTCGAACAGGCAGTAGAAGGGGTTGAACATCTCGTGCGAGAGGAGGAAGAAGAACTCTCGCGAGACACCGCCGTAATCGAGACCGTCTTCGCCCTCGAATTTGATCATCAATCGCTTCTTGAGGTCGTTGGGAGATTGCCGCATGATCTCGGTGTACGAGCCTTCGAAGAGGTTGTCTCGGCTCACGCGGATATGGCATTGGCCCGTGTTGGACCGCAGAGCAGGTTGAGATCGGAAGTAGATGAGCTTTCGCCTGAAGTCGCGCTTGTACTGCGGCACGTTCTGGTCGAGCGATGATGGCAGACGGGGGTCGTCCCAAGTGGTCGTCTTGGTGTTGTGGTCCACAAAGTACACACGGGCAGTGGACGTGAGCCGCATCTCCCATCCGCTCGGCAAGGGACCGAGCTGAGAGACGGTCTGAGGCTGAACCGAGAGGTTGCCCTGGTTCGGCCCGATGACACGAAGGAGCTGTTGACGGCGAGGATCCACCCAGGTGGTTGTGCGTGTGTTGTGGTCGACGAAATAAGGTCGGCCTTCAGGGGTGAAGCGCTGTTCCCAACCAGCAGGAAGAGGACCGGAGCCGGCGGTGGTGACACCACTGCTTCCGACCGGCATAGCTCCACCACCTCCAGAGCTCGGGGTGACCGCACCTGTCTGTTGAGGTCCAACGTCAAGCATGTCATCCGCAAGGTTTCGCTGGTTGTGCCGGGCACGAGCCTCGCCAGTCGTGGTCGCCTGATTGGCAGTGTTCGACACGGCATTGTCGCTTGGGCGGTTCCATGTGGTCGTACGGGTGTTGTGGTCAACGTAATACTGTCGGCCGAGATGGTCAATACGCCTCTCCCAGCCTTGCGGCAATGGGCCAAGCTGGTCCGAGTGCGAGTCGAATTGGTGACCGCCAGGGGTCTGCGTGCCGGTCTGACCAGTGGCCGCCGCTTGAGCTGTGGGGTTGACTGTTGGCGCACCGGAGGCAGCGGCCGCTTGGGCATTTGTGCTGATAGGCTGGGGAACGGCAGCGGACGGCTGGACCACGACCGGGGCCGCGGCATCGTTGGCCACTGCAGGAGAAGCAGGCTCGGGTGTGGCGTTCGCTGCACGAAGTTGAGAGCCGGACGGGCCAGCGGCAGTGTTGAGGCTGATGGCTGATCCGTTATTGGCGGGAGCCGCCAGCGCCGAAGTGTTCGCGGGCGTTGGGCCAGTATTGGTGGGCCCGTTGATCTGGGAAGAGAGGTAAATGATGAGCTTGCCATTGACGGCGAGGTTCTCGGAACCCTTCTTGAGCTCGCGCGTGAGCATCTCTGCGTGCGTCAGCTACGACATCCGCAGGAGAGAACAGCTGCGCACCTTGTCCGCCGAGCTCGAGGTCGATGACATCGGTCACCTTGACATTGATGACACCGAGGAATCCCTGGTCATTCTACCCGTCAGCTCGGTCATCGAATTCGGACCGGAATAGCTGACCTTCCTCTTGAACTTGCGCTGGTCAAAGATCTGCACCGAAATGACCGACGAATCCTTGACGGTTCTGCGAATCAGCGCTGTCCTATGCCGCGGGATGAATGCCAGCGTACATGTCAAAGTTCCTGCTTGGTCAGCTATGATCCATCTCTACTAACAGGGCAAGGACGCACTCGTTCCAGTACGGGTTCAGGGTACGCTTGATGACCGACGTTGTGTGCATCTGCTCCGAGTCGACGGTAACGATGGCAAACGGGTCGGGCAGACGGAGGATATCTCGCTTGATGAGCGAGTCGGCCGCGACGACTGAAGAGGTCAGTGGCGTCCCGCAGAGAAAACCAAAGAGGGAACACATACTCGTTATGCGGATCGTCCGCGACCTGTCAAGACGAGGATCCGACATGATAGAGTCGCCGGGCGGGAGGGGACGATAGTTGGTAGAGGGTGGAGCGGTCGATGTCGATGTGCGCGATGCGATGTGTACAAGCGAAGAAGAGAGAAGAGAAGACACGTATCAGCGAGAGTCCTCACCGATTGACAACACGATACAAAGGGAGTAACGAGGGGGGATGAAGGAAGGAGGAAGGAGGAGGACGGGTCGCTGAGTCATGCCGTTCTTCGGGATGCCGGATGGTCCGTTGACACGATGGAGCGGCGACCCGGCTAGTACAGAGTCTGACTCACAAATTTGCCCTATTAGGCTGGACCATCTTGATAATCTCTCCCTAATTCGTGTGAATAGAGACAGGCCCGTCACGGACGACTTGGATGGTGACGAGCCTTTGCTTGTTGTTGGGACTGACTCGAGAGGATGAGGTTGTATAGAGACGAGAGTGAAATGGGATTTGCTGTGCGGGTAAGGCCAAAGGGGGCGAGAGGAGGGACACAGGACGGCGACTCCCACTCGAGCGACATTCAGGGTCACAAAAGTCACAATTAGCCCTCTTCCGAGCCGACGACGACACACGTCACTGACCGACTGCGTTGCTCGAAAGCAGGCTGATTTTAGACCTCAAGCCTGTTCGAGACTATCTCGTATCCCATAGCGAGTACATGGATGCGACCCTACAACAGTCCAACACCAACCCATGACCCCTGCCACTTCACTACCTGCTGGTGGCAGCCTCGACGTCTTCCGCATCCCCTTCAATATCGTCCGCTTCGTCGTCCACCTCATTGGCCCGCAGCTCACGGGCTTGAGCAAAGAATAGCTCGACTTGCGTCTCGGAAATGTTTTCGATGGAATAATGATTGCCTCGCATTTTCAGCTCAATGACTCCTGACAAGAAAGTGTGAAGTCGACTCACCACGCGGTACCAAGAACATGGCTCCAGGACCCATGACAAAACTCGTGCGATGGACCTTGACCTCAACGGCGCCAGTGATGACATAAAAGACCTGCTGATCAGCCTCCCCTCGGACTCAGCGCGCCCGCGAGAGACACTCAAGACTCACATAGGAATTGTCTTTCGAGTTCTTGCCAGGCTTTTTGCCCTCGACGGGCAGGTAAATGACTCCCGCGGCGAGGAAATGACTATCGCCAAACACCTTTTGGTATTGAAAGGCTGCACCGGGTGCATTCGAATCTTGCGGGTTTAGCTGATAGTAAGGGAAAGCGATACCTGCGCGGTCAGCTATCACCACACCGACCCAACGATCGACTCACGTCGTTTCAGCTCCTTCCCGGACGGATACTCTCTCACGAGCCCGACAGGATCAGTCTCGGCATCCCACCCTGCCTCTGCGTCCATAGAGGCCTTGGCGTTCGGTTTGGCACTCTGACTCCTGCCTGTCCGAGAACGCTTGTAGCGTGCTGACAGCGGCTCGGCCGGCTCTTCCGGGATCTTGACGACTTCCTTGATGACCGACAGCTTCTCGCCTCGCTGGTAGTTGAACTTTTCGCCCCGCCACCAAGCAAGAGGAGCAAAGTGTTTGCGGCCCGATCGGCGGATCGTAAAGTCACCAGAGACGCCATCGTTGCCATCTTCTTATCAGCCTTTGCCCCCCAAGTAGTCACTTGTCGCTTACCATCCTCCATTTGTGATATCCGTTTCTTATATGCACGTGCGGCTTCCTGGCTCGTGGCTCTATTGCCTCTAGGCTTAGACGATCCCGCTCTCTTTTCAGCTTTCGGTGGTCGTCCTCTTCGCTTCTTGACCACCGGACTGGCACTTCGCGAAGCATCGTCATCCTCCTCCTGATCGTAGACCTCAGGTGCAGGAGGTTCCTCGTCATCATCCCCGTAGTCTTGCTCCATCGGGTCGGCTTCTCCACCATTATCCATATCCTCGACATCGTCCACATCCCCATTCATTCCCGAGTCATCCATGCCCACATCTCCACCATCAAAGTCCTGCAGCTCCCCGGCATCATACTGGACAGACGGGCCGGCGTGATCTTCCTCATCGCTGTCCTGCGCCTTGCGAGGCGTACGCTTGCTGGCCATCGACAAGCGGTTGACGGCATCCCGACCTGTTTCTGGCTCCTCGTCATCCTCTTCAGCATCGCGGTGCGTCTTGCGTCCTTTCCGGGGTGAGGTCGAGACAGTGCCTTGAGCACGGTTGGACACCTTGCGCTTCTGCGGCGAAGCAGATACCGACGTGGAGTTGCGAAGCCGGGAACGGGTAGAAGGAGAGGGGACAGGCACCTGCTGCGACACGTCGTTCGCTTCGATGTCATCGGCGCCCAGACCAAGCTCGTCCTCGGTAGGAGGAGACGACAGGCGGTCCGCATCGGTCCTACGAGCCGCCCGGCGGCCGGTCGACTTGGCCGGGGATGGTATATCGCCAAACGACAGAGCAGGCGAGGCGGGCGGGAGCCTTGAACCGCGAGGGAGAGAGACGGAGGGAGGGTTGGAGCGAGTAAAGAATGGAGGAGGGGTTGCACGAGGAGCATCATCCTCGTCCGCCAAGAGATCCTCGTCGAAACGATCCTCATCGTCGTCGTCACCTAGCATCTGGCTCATACGTCCTCTGGCCCGACGGGACGTGCCGACGCTGGTGACCGTCGCAGGAGTGTCGAGGACAGACATCATGCTCTTCCTCGCGCGAGAATACTCTGTGCCCGCTGGCGATCTGAAGAATGCGTCCGGATCCTCGAAGCCGTCCGACATACGAGGGACGTTGGTCGGCATCGCCGCACCGGTCCGGCTGGACGTCAGTCTCCCACATCTTCATTTACGCATGTAATCCCGAGAGCATGAGGCGGGATGACTCACGTTCCCATCGCCTTGGGCTGAGCATTATACGGCACATACGCCTTCTCCGGCCTCGCACGCCGAGTGCCCCCCGGCGTCGTCTGCGTTGCGCTCATGGCGACGTGGGTGATATCGGCCAAGAGAGGTATGTTGGCGGCTGTCTCCTTGATTGTCGAGCGAAGCAAGAAACAAGTACCAAGCGATCGATCTATCAAGCTATCGAGCTTTGATTTTGCAGCAGTCAGGCAACGGTTGAGGTGATACGCCTCAGTTGTTTATGTGCCTTTCCGGTGGCCGGTATGGTGCATGAGATCAACGCGTCAGGGAGTCAGGGTGGCAAAAGTCAACGGGGGTGAGTGTGGCACTTTCACCACCAGCTTCTAAGACTATCGATACATACATGCATATGGCGTTACTTGATCAATGAGTGAGTGTCTGTATAAACGGGTGAGATTGTCCATGTACATGTATAATGGGTCGTCTGGAACTCATCCCTCTATCCTTCTCGTCTCCGCTTGCACCTCGAGGCGTTGCCTTCTTTCACACAGCAGCACTGCCGCTTTGTCAGACTCGCGAGTGCACTCGCGTCACGGCCGGCGTGGTCATGGCTGACCTGAGTGGTTTGCGCTCAACAATGTCCTGAGCCAGCTTGACCCGGCGCAGAGCAATAGCAGTCACCAACACCGCTACATCTCAGCTCTGCCCTTCTCAGACGGCCCGAAACACCCACCCGTCCATGCCCACGCAACTTGCATCCACCACGTCGCCTTGAGAGCCGAGAGCAGATCTCCGGTGGCTTTCTGTCGTTCCGTGATGATTAGACTGGCCACGCATACGCCGAGCACGCCTGAGATTTGCATCATGAGCTGCCACAGGGCGCCGGCGACGGACTGTTCGTCCCTTTGTCGTCAGCACACCTCCATGTTTCTGTACTGGCACTGAGATTGGGCTTACTCTTCGACCAAGTTGGAAATCATGACGTTCCCAAGGCAGACGGTGCTACCTATCAACTTCTATTCCACGCAGTCGAAGCAGCTCACAAGTCCATGCCGGGCGGGAAGAGGATCAATCCCCAGAACTCGCAATACCAGTACCGCGTGCCATTAGGTTGAACAATGAACATAAGCGACGCGATCCTTCCGCGTCAGCTTTATCGTCCTGCACACACCCGTCGACTCACCCAGAAAAGACGCATCCGCCACTTATGAGCCATGGTGCCCTGAAGCGGGGTGCGAGATACATGATAGCGCCCTGTCAATCAGCCTCTCCTACGACTCTACTGCTAATGGCAGATGCTCACGGCAGCGAGGGCGCCCGAGACGTTGGCCGGTATAAGCCTGATAGCATTCTGCAGGGCCGACAGACCCTGGTAGTCTTGATAATAGATCGCAAAGGAATATATGAGCGAGTAGACCGAGAAAGCAATTGCGAATGCGGAAAAGTTGATCGCGGTGAATTTCCAGCCGTGTCGCGAGAAGAGGGACATCTTAACTACAGGCGGCAGGGTGGTTCGGTGCTCGAGGTGATGTTCCCAGAACCCGAACACAACGAACAGGACAATTGATACGGCGATCATCGCGGGCACCCCTGAAGGTCAGCTCATCGCCTCGCATTGTGTAGGTTTTTGAGTAGAACTCGCATGGCTCTGACCATCCTTTGGCTACTTGTCCCGACGAAGTGAGGCCGAACGACAACAAGAAGATGGCGGCTGTGATGAGAGCACAGCCGAGCCAGTCCACCCGCTTATCGGTATTTTCTCTCCGTAGGTCGCGAGAGTCATTGGGGATGATCCATAATCCAAGCAAGAGCGGGATCAACGCCAAGACAGCCATGATGAAGAACAAGTATGTCCATCCACGACTACTGGTCAGTCACCCCGCTCTCTTCTGTTGGTCGCAACGTACCTGCTGACGTCGGCTACTGCACCGCCGATGAGCGTCCCTGTTGCCGCTCCTACCGGTCCACCGAGACCGAATGCAGCGAATGCGATGGACCTCTCTGGATCTTCGCGGAAGGTTACGCCAATGATCCCGAAACCGGCCGGTGAGGCAATGGCCAGCCCCAGGCCGACCATGGCGCGCATGACGCAGATGACGATGTAGTTCTGCGGGTCAGCACCACATTGAACTACAGTGTGAGAGGAGCATAACTTACTCTGATTATTCCCGATAGGACCGAGAAGAGGGCAGCGATGCCCAGCCCGACACAGAACAGCAGCTTTCGTCCGTACATGTCGGCAAAGCGTCCAGAAACCATGAGCACGCTGGGGTCAGAAGCAGTTTCTTGCCGCTGTAGGGAGGGCGTACCAGCCGTAGGCGAGAGTGTAAGCTGACACGACCCACTGCGTTGCCAGTTGGGTCGTACCGAGGTCTTCGGCGATCTTGGGGAGGAGCAGCGTCGTAGCAGATACACTCGCGGCCTGCCTTTTAGCTCGATACCTACGGCCACAGGGATGGCTCACCCCGGTAAAGTAGGTGAGCATCATGGCTATGACCAACAAGACCATCTGCAACTTTGGCAGAGGCGGCGGCGGGTGTTCCTCCAGTATATCCTCTTGGCGAGGCAGCACACCTCCCTCGGGTACAGAAGGCATATCGCCCTCTCTCCCCGTCAGAGCCACCAAACCAATATTGACCCCATCGAGTGGGTTGACAGCCGCCATCTCAGACGCGCGGGACGTGATCATCCTGAGGGACTCCATGGGTACAGGCGCCGCTGGAGACATCTCGAACGACTGGCGTATACGCGAGATGGCGCGAGAAGCAGACGACGAGCGGTATCGCAAGACGGGTGTTCCACCAAAGAGGTGGGGATCACCATCGTTGTCCGTGCCATCGCCATTGGGGGGCTTGTCATCGTCATCTGCAATAGCACTATCGTCCACCCTGTCCTCGGCCAGAGGAGACATGGCAAACGGCGCGATGGTCTGGCGCGCCGTGGCAGCACTTGAACGCCGGCGCAGCTCTGCCATGACGCTTAAGTGCTAGAAAATATGAGTAGTCAGATGGGGAACTGTAGAGGGAGGGAGTGGCAAGATCGATTTGAGAACTGGTGCATGCTGCTCTGTGTGCGTCTGGTCCAGGTTTTTCTATCAGCCTGGAATTGAGGTGGCGTCGAGACTACCTGTGGTAGGACCACTTTAACCGTTTAAGATGTTGCAGTTCAGAAGCTTTATTCCCGGCTTGTCGCACCGATGCCGCCGGTCAATACAGGGCAGGTACCGGCACTTCGCACCGACTTCCTGACGCCACGGATCAAGGTCGTGTCCAGACCAGTCCATGGCCCTCATGGCCCTCATGGAAGACAGACAGAGCAGCGATAGGAGCAAATGAAATCAGAATGACACAGAGGGATCCGGCCGGCCTTTTGCCGGGGTATAGTAAATCCGTCCGAAATCCTTCCGGCCGTCCATCAGCCGACACCGGCATCGTATGCGTGCGTTGAAGAGCACTCTGGTACGAGTATGTTGAAGAGCACCCTAGTAGCAGGGTCGAGCCACGATGTCGTCTGGACACCGTCACCAGGTTGTCTCCAACGACCATGTTCGCCGTCGCGGGGCGTCGAGTTCTCGATCTATTTCGGCCTGAACCCCTTTGATATCAAAGCTACCACCCCCTCACAACCAGGATCCTGACAGTGACACGAGACCTGCACCTCTGTATCGCTGCAAGATATAAGCTGAATTGTCACTGACCTTGTTCCCCAAGTTCTGTGAACTCATTTCGATCTAATTCTCACTTCAGCTCTGGCAGCGTCTTCGACCCTTCTCACCGTCCTCCTTCGAGCAACATCATGCGCGCATTCGCCATTTTCGCCACACTCTTTGCTGTCCTTTCCGGCGCCGCCGCCCTGCGTCACGGGGACATCGACACTCACGTCGCTGTGCGATCAGATGGGTGAGCTTCCCTCGGCTAGCTTCTGCTGTCATGGCTGACAAGCAGCAAAGGCGGCATCGAGCACTTTTACAAGAAAGACGCCGACGAGTATTTCCGCAAGCGATCGATGGAAAAGCGTAACCACGAGCGTCTCGACGGGCCCGCTGCTGTCGAGAGGGCCAATGAGCCTCGGACAACTGTCGCATACTCTGATCCAAACTGGAGCAACAACTCGTTGTTGAGCGACACGATCGCCGTCAAGGGCGATGGGAGCGGTATCTCGAACGCCAAGAAAGACCAACAGGCGCAGGCGTGAGCGACTCCCGATGCTTGTGTGTAGCTGCTGACATATTAGTGATACTGCCTGAAGTGCCGGTACTGTAGCTGTAATGATGGAGACTCGAGCATGCATGATGTTGCGATGTTGCGTTAAGAATGCATGCTGATTGGGGAGGAAAGGGAACCATTCTCACGCCGAGGGCCGAGCGCCGAGGGCTTTATGAGATCGACACATGGCGTGACCGCAAAGGTCCTCATTTCTACTTCACTTCTCTCAATCCTCACCCGCTCCCCCCTTTCCATTCTTCGCACAGAAACAGAGGCAGCAAGGGGGAGGGGGAGCCAGCACCACCATCCGCGACCCACGGCCCCGGACCCCATCCATTGCATCTACACACTCTCACTCTGTATATACACCATCAGGGCAGGGTCAAGCAGCAGCACGCGGACGGAGGCAAAGGGGACGGGGACGGGGTTGACCAAAAGTCTGGACGAGGAAGACTCTTTCGAGAAGCGAGTTGAAACTGTTCACCACTCGACCTTTGTCTCTCAATCTTCGCCATCGCATCTTCGACATCGCAGTGGCGTACGACGCACGATGCAGATGCCGGCTACGATGCCGCTTCACGGCCACCACCATCACCATGCCCCACATCATAGTCACGCCGACCCGTGGGCCCACGATTTTATATGTTGCGATTCCGACCACCATGACTCAGCATCCAGTTCGACCGCCATGTCGTCCCTCGACGGCAAAGAGACGACTGTACCTCCTCCAAGGACACCAGGCAGACAGCGACAACAACCCACGCAGCACGAGCATGCCTATCCCACACCTGACAGCAAGGACGCAGAGGCCAGGATGACCGCCGGCGATGTCTTCTGCTGTGTCGATGGCTCCTGCGCCGACAACGGCGGCGGCGCAATGTGCTCTTCGACGGACATGCAGTGCTGCGATGATCCCAAGTGCGGCTCTGATCAGCAATGCGACGAATGCGACACGCACCGAGACAGATCGAAGGTGCCGATGGGCAAGACCACCGAGGACCCTTCCATGGTCGACCTGGAGAAATGGGCTTGCAGCAAGGAAGGGTGTCAGGCTATACAGCAATATGTACGTCGGCTCGGTGTCCCATTGATCCTCACCATCACATTGGCTAATGGCCAGCTCGAATGCTGCACGCAGGATAACTGCAACCTACCCATCATCGATCCCCCTGCACATGTTCACGTCTCGGCCTCACAAGTAGTGCCAATCCCGCATCAGCACTTTGACTGCGAATCATGGATGCAGCTCCCGACGCACGATCATACTCTCTGCGGATCTACGCATGATCAGGCCGTTGCCCAAGCGGCGATGGCTCACCACACTTGTCACTGGCAAAACTGTCACCAAGTGTTCGCCTCCATGCCCGATCTTCTCGCGCATGTCGCCTCCGACCACCTCGGCGCCACCGGGTTTCCCCCAACTGCTCCTTTGCAGGGCGTACCCATCACGCCAGATGCGACTGCAGCCCCTCAGTCGGTCGTCGTACCGACCAACACACCTACTGGGCTGCTCGACACCACTCCTCAGATCCCGGCCATGTCTCAGGCCGAGCAAGAAAACTTTCTCAACTGTCTCTGGGACGACTGCCTGCCCGCCAATCAGGAATGCCATATCGATCATTCGGCCTTGTTCTCTACTGCATCTACATCTTCGCAGATGTCAACGCCCGTCCTGCATCAGCATACCTCTCAGCCGTTTCACGTCCATGCGGCTCAACCGCACAGCCACAACCACCATCACATGTCGGCCACTGGTGAGCCACTCTCGCCCCAGACGATGCTTCGGCATGTCTTGGAAGAACACCTGGGCATTCCGAGCGACATCATCGGCTGGGACCAGAACGCTCCATTCTCTCCAATCCCTCTTCTGCAGTCCCAAATGCCAAAACCTCTGCCAGTTAACACCCCTGTACAGGCGCATCACCACGCCCATGTACATGCGCACGCGCATGACCACAAGACAGTCCAGCCGCATCATCACCATATCCACAATCATCTGCCAACACCCTCACCGTCTACCAATCCCCCATCACCGCCGGTCCCCGTCTTGTCATGTCAATGGACCGGCTGCACTGCCGGCCCATTCGACGACTCGGGTTCACTCATGGCGCATCTCTCAGAGGAACATGTTGGAAAAGGCAAAGACAGCTACGTGTGCTTATTCGGCGCTTGTGCCGAAGGCGGTGGTCGCATGTTTCGCAGCAGACAGAAAGTCTTGCGGCATCTGCAGAGTCATACGGGGCACAAACCGTTCGTGTGCGAGGTGTGCGATCAGGCCTTCAGCGAGGCAGCGCCCCTCGCAGCGCATATGCGGCGTCATGCCAAGGAGAGTGAGTGATACCTCGTCCGTCTGATCATGGAATGCTAAGGGGAAGAACCGTTCAAGTGCCAGCACCCCGGATGCGGGAAACAGTTTGCCATTGCTTCTTCACTCACGATCCACATGGTAAGTCTTCACTGCATCACTCGCTTTCTGCAAAGAGCTCACCCAATACAGCGTACACACAATGGCGAGAAACCCTTTGTGTGTTCTCACTGCGGGAAAGGCTTCGTCGAGGCGTCCAACCTCACCAAGCACATCCGTACTCGTAAGTCTTTACCCACCCGGCGTTCTTTTCCATGAGACTAATGAGCAGACACGGGCGAGCGACCTTTCGCCTGTACCCATCCTGGCTGTGACAAGCGCTTCCCTCGTCCTGATCAGCTAAAGAGGCATATGAGCGTGCACGTCGACGACAGGGAGAGGAAGAGGAAGCGTAAAGCGTAGCATTTTCTGCGAGGCGTCACGTAGCAGACACTTATGTTCGCATCATGCACTACGTCAAGGTGGCATTCCGGCCGTCATCCGTAACTTCGACTCCATACACTCGATGCGAGACCAGACACGAGAATGCTGCAGGCTGAATAGTGATCCATGTTCCTACAACCGAAACCATTGACACAACTCGTCCTAGTTACCAAGGCACCCTCGTGCACGACTAAAACAATACCAAAACGCATGTACAGCCAACTATGACGCCGACCCTTCCATCAAGCGACAAAGCCTTCGACAGCCTGATTCTCGGGCCAGAAGTTGGCGCCGAGGTTCATGCCCATTGCCATACCGGTGCGGACGGCGGTCTGTCTGTCAGCCTTGGTCACCGTCAAGCAAGGTAAAGAACACACCTTGACATCCTGAAGAGCGTTGTGAGCTCCGCAGTTGCCGAGCGCCATGAAGCGCCATTTCTCAATGTCCGCGGCGGAGGGGTTCTGCGCCTGATGCTGCGGGAACATGTTCTCGAGCATCGATTGGGTGAATGCATTGGGGTTGGCGTTGGGGTTGGCGGCAAAGGGGCGCTGCTGAGCCTGCTGCTGCTGCTGCTGCTGAGGGAGCGGGTTGAACATGCCGTTGATGGCCGCCGGGGTGAACCCGCCGAAAGGCATGGCGGCCTGAGCCTGCTGAGAGCGGGCGCGGGCCTCCTGCTGGGCCTGCTGAAGCTGCATAAGGAGCATCTGCTGGGCCCATTGCGGGGTCTGGGTCTGCGAGGGGACAGACGGCTTGTCGTTGACGAGACCGGCACTGGTGGACGGCTGCGAGTGCGGCGAGGAGCCCTGGATAGCCTGAGCGTAAAGAACCTCGCCCATCGGCGGAGGAGTGTAGACGCCCGGGTTCGAGTTGGCCGGCGAGCTGGTCGACGAGTGGTCGGCAAACGGCGCCGAGACGTTCGACGTGGCGATGGACGAGTTCAGGTTGAACGCAAAGTCCTGCGACCAACTGAGGCCGTTGATCGAAGCAGTCGCCTTGTCCGCGACGGGCATGTTGCCAAAGAGGGCCTGGTGAGACGAGATGGCGTCCATGTCGGTCGACGAGCGCGGGGTGACGATACCGTTGACACCAAGGGTGTGCGGGATAAAGGACTGCTCTTGGGCATCGTTGTTCGACTCGTCATCGTCTTCACCGTCGTCGCCTTCGCCCTCGCCGTCGACATTGGCAAAGGTTCCAAAGACTTCCTTCTCGACACCGCAGACCTGCTCCATCTCGTCGGACCAGGCCGAAGTGGCGACAGTGTTGGGGAAGCCACCGGCCTTGCGCCAGCGGTTGACTTCGGCAGCGAGCTCGTCGCGCTCAGCGCAGAGCTGGCGGAGGAGGCGGGACGCCAAGAGACGCTGCTCGCGCTGGTGACCCAAGTGAGAGATGGAGCCATTGACAATGGCCGACTTGCTGGGTCGTCGGTGAGACGCGAGCGAGGGCAAGAGCCGGGCAAGGTGGATGAACTTGCCGTTGAGGGTCTCGCGACGCGCACGCTCAATGGCATTGTGCTGGTTGCGCTTCTCGGCGGTGTTGACTCGCTTGCGGGGCTTGGACTTGCCGGCGGGCTTGGGAGCACGGACGACCGGGGCTTCAACAGCTGCAGCCTGGAGTTCGGGTGCCACCGAGGCGGGCGAACCCGTGATGGGGGTGATGGTAGCCATAATGATAGGTGAGATTGTGTCTGATGATTCCGTTACAGGCTAGAGTCACGGTTTGAGGATACAGTGGTGGTCGATTCGTTTCAAATTTGTATATGCACTGGTCGATAAGGTCGATCGCGACACAAAGTGGTGATGTGTTTGTTGGTGGTGGTGGGTGGGCGGGGTGGGGGGAGAGGTGCCGCGAGACGAGTCTCAAACGTGCACAAGGTAGTCGGAGGATGGGATAGAGGGGGTTTAAGCCGTCAGTTTGAACAGACGGTGTCTTTCGACGGCGTGGACGAGTGTTGTTGGATGAGAGAGACGCTGGATTGGGTCGCGAGCACTGGTGAGTCAGCCCGGGGTCCTTGCCCGCCTAATCCCGGTCCCATTCCACCACTCTCCAGCTTGATTGCATCGCATCAACGGCAGACCCATGGGCCAAGCCAGAGCCTTCGACCATCTGAGCCTCGACGCCTTCCAGAAAGAAGTCGTCGCCATCAGACGACTCGACTCGACAAGCAAAGGCCAACCCTTATCGCCTCTTTCCCATCCTCTCCCATACCCGACTCTCTCTGCACAACACGGACCACCGACTCACGAGCAAGCGGGATCCAATACACAGCCAAGGGGACGAGGTGGGGGCTGATAGCCGACGTCGAGGTCGAGCTCGTCACTCCAACAAGTGTCCAGGACGGAGGGGGGATATGTCGAAAGTGAAGAGGAGAAAAGCCCTCGTCGACCGACCATTTGCACCTCCCCCTCCCCCTCCGCTGGCTGCTGAGTGTGGGAGCGAGACGGGGGCCGAAGGATGTCCTTTGCCCCAGCCCCAGCACTCAGCTCGACACACAGACTCAGGGCGTTTCTTCCCATCAAGAGACTCAGGGCGGGCGCGGAGGAAAAAAATAAGGAGGACAAAGGCTCCTCGCCCGTCTCCTCAGAGGTACGGGCGACCAGGGCAGTCCAATCAATGTCAGGGCTGCAAAGCGGGTCGTGGGGAAAAGGGCGCAGCGGGAGAGCACAACGGTAGGGTCCCTTCGACACATCAATCTCGTCTTCAGGGGCTGATGGGGCCTCTGGCTGCCCGCTTGGCATCACCGCTCTGCTTTTTCGCCTGAACGGCTCCGCAGCGGGCTCTGAGTTCAGGGCCAAAGGAGGGGAAAACGCCGGATGGACTGGTTGCCCTTTTGGGCAATCGTGTCGTACTATCCTGGAGCGAGCTCCGAGGACATCGGAGCAGGCTACCGAGTCACTATAGACTGTGGCGATTTCAATGACGATTCGTGGCGAGATAGCGACGAGTCCAGCCAAGTAGCGCAGCTTGGATGGCGTGAGAACATGACAGCGCTGATAACAGATGGCGAGCGAGAGATACTCAGATCCACTGAATGTTCGGAATGTCCAAGCGAGAGAGAGATAGCGAGGTGAGACCCGATGTGAACATTTCGTCATTTGACTATAACCTTCACAAAGGGAACTCCGTCAAATCTCGGTCAGAAGGAGCCAGCACCGAGGCCGCAGCGGTGCTCAGAGATAAGACCGGGACCCCTTTTGTGGCAGAAGAGGCTATACTGTGCATCTCATTGCTGCATAGTACAGGCAATAGCAGAGGCAGTAGGACCTCCATCGCCTCACATCAGGGCAGACATCTTGATGTTTTTCCTGACCGCGCTGGAAGACCCCTCATGAAACTTGTACAAGGCGCGGAACTTCTTGACGGGTGGCTCAGTCGCTTAACATTCAGCAATGTCAACCTAGCGTACTGTGACCTACCTGTGAAGACATCATCAACGTCGAGCGAGACCGAGTCCGCCGGCACGACAGCCGAACCTGATTTGACAATCTTACGACCGAAAAAGTCAGTAGCCACCTGCACATCAGCGTCGCAACGCCACCTCTGCTTGCACTTACAGCCTCTTTGGCTTGGCTTGCGTCTACCGCGGCCTTGCCACCATTGCTGATGTCTGAGCACTGGTCAATCTGATTGTCATAAACATACCGAGCGATACCATAAGCCCCCGCAAGAGACTGTGCGGTCTCTGTGCCACCTCCCGGCTCATCTGCGCCTCTACGCCTGGCCAACTCGGCGTCCATCTGTTCCGTCAGCGAAAGTTTGCTGACTCTATCAAAAGACTCACTGCCTGAGCAACAAGTTGTCGCACGGCGAAGCGGGAAGCTGCAATATCGTCCGCGCGTTTGCCGTCATAGTGAACAAACACGTCGATTGGTCTTCCATCAACCAGAAATCTTGAGTACTCGAACAGACTCACGGTTCCAGACGCATCATTGGCTGCCCATTCTCGCCTTTTTCCTGCCAGAACTTCAAGCCGAGAGGGATCATCAAGTCGACCAGCCTGCCGAGCACTGCCTTCTCCGCGCTCTTTACGATATTTGCATTGACCGGTTTGAGCGGAGGCGAGATGATCCGCATCAAGAGAGGAATGAGTTCTGTCAAGGTGGTCGTGGGTGAGAACAGGGAGCGCATGACGGGCGTAACGGTATTTTTAAAGCTGGTCGATACCTCTTCGTTCACAAGTCTGGCTTGATACGCCTGACGATCAATCACTACAAGCATATTCACCTTTAACCCACCTCGTAATCGGCTTTTGGCCACTCTGTCGGTCGGGCGTTGTTGGCGGGCGCCGCCATGTGATTGTACCACGGGACGACTGCGTATGGCAAGTACGCCATCAACTCGTACTCTTGAGTCTCGTTGATCTTCGTGGAGATCCGGTCGTAGTATTCGACCCAGTCGTGCAACTTGTTCAGATTCTCCAAGCTCGCATCGATTGGCTTGAGATTCGGGTAATGCTCGAACATGCCCTGGACAACCTTGTCATAGTCTCCGCATGCCTGTACTTGGAAGGCCAATCGATCTACAAATCGTCCATCGTCTATACCTTGCGTTTTCCGACGCTGCTTGGCCGCAACGGGGATGAATAGCGCGTTCCACACAGATTGCAGGGTGGTGCCGGAGTCTTTAAGCCCGACTGACGACGTTTTGATCGCTTCGTCTGTGACTATGGCGGAACGCGATTTGATAAACTATGTCTTGAGCTGAATCTAAGAAGAGAGACTGAAACGCACCTGCAAGGTGTTCAAGCAGCTCCTTACATCACCAGAGGTCACATCAACCAGCGTCGTGAGCACCCGAAGGTCGGCTGTCAAGGTCTCTTTGTCACAAATGTCTCTTAGGCGCTTGACGAGGAATTGCGCCTGTGGCTTCCGGAAACGGATGACTCGGGCGAATGGACGTAGTTGTCTGAGAGACGGGGCGTAGAGGTCGTTACATATGCAAATGATGGGTCGTCGCAGAGGCTTGGCTGCCGTATTGCCTACACGTCAGTCGGCGAAGGAGGATGTGACAGAGACTGACGTTTTCGGTTGGCTGGCACATCCTGTATAAGTTTGATCAGACTACGGATGAAGCTCTACAGGTCTCAGCATGGCGGGTGAGAGAGATATGAGAACCAACGGTGTCCCCTCCCCCGCTAGCTCCGTCGATCTCGTCAATCACGACGCATGTTGGCTTTCCATCTGAAGCCAGACCAGTGCCGGCGTCAATAGCATTCTTGATTCTGCTCGTGACTGTGGCGGCCGAGCGATCATCCGACGCGTTGATCTCCAAAGTCTTGTAGCCTGCTTGACGAGCAACGATATGAGCTAGTGTCGTTTTGCCATAGCCAGGCGGGCCAGATAGGAGGACAATCTAGGTTGTCAGCTTCCTCGATGATCGAAAGGAGACCGACTCTATCTCGCGGACGCCCAAGAGGATCGATCTGCACGTCAGCTGCGGTACCTTCGCGAGAAGATCAACTGACAGGGATGTTTTCGTCGTTCTCGAAGCGTCTCTTCTTCACATGGGTGGTCCGTTTGAACACGCATTTGTCCCACTCCTTAAGCCAGTTCAATACTTCTCGGTGCACTCGCTGAAAATGTCAGCTGCGAGCAACGTGCGCGAACCGACTCACGTCTTCTCCAAGTAGGTCCGCAAACTGCTTTGGACGATACTTGTCCACCCACATGGTGGGAGCATCTGCCGCCTTCTTGCGTATACTTTGACCCAACCGCTCTCTGTGTTTTTCGTTGTCAAACCGTCGTTGCAACCTGAAATAAGAATGTCACATCCACGAGGAGCCGCGGAAACTCACTCGAGAGCCTTTTGTTGCGATTTGAGCTCCTCTACCTCCTTCAAGAGATGATGCAGCGGTGTCGCGAGAAGGCTCGATGCGAGGTGGCCGGACTTGGACACCTGCGTCTGCTTCTTCAGTTACCTCCCACTTCCACAACATCTGATCAACATACAGACGCTGCCTTCGGTTTGGGTCGATTCCGTCGTTTGATCGTGACAGTCTCCCCGGCGGCTGTGGTGGCCAAGACAGAAGGTAGAAAGCACGGCTCTCCTACCTCCAACTGCGAGACGAACGTCTCCTCGGGCGGAGGCGTGAGCGGGACCCGAGATGCTGGCCGTCAGCTGCGTCTGGCATGGCCCACGGCAACTGACACGAAGCTATCGGCATACTGTCCTGCTCTGGCACATCAAAGTCCAGCAAATCGGAAGCGCCAAAAGTAGGAAGCGTCTTCGGAAGAGAAGAAGACGGCAGTGAGACCTGATCTTCTTGGCTCCTGTCCAGCATAGCTCTGACCTCGTCCTCGAAGTCTGACGGTTCCTCTTCCATATCAGGCGGCGGAGAGTCATCCATGATTCTCTGTCGGGAGGTCGCGGGCGGTATGTCGAGATCTATCTCCATCTCCAAGCTCATCGAATCCACCTCAACGACTTTGTCATTTACGGACAATACGTCGGATTGGTTGGACCGGGGCGGCGTCGGAGGCGCTTCGTCGAACGACAGGAGATCGGTGGGCTCAAAGAGCCTTACGGGGGATGCCATCCTGCCTGCAGGTCAAAGTGACAGAGCAAGCAGATGGCAAGACACGAAGCAGACGAAAAGAAAAGCAAAATCAGTCCAAATTGTCCTCTGACGCGACGCGTCGGCCGCCGCACAGACCTCCACTTTCCATGTCCACCCCTCGTCACAGCAATACCACCACATTCCCTTCTGCTGCATATCCTCTACTCCTCCAGCTGAGACTTATACATACAGCTAGCTACCTTGAGCCAGCTCACACCAGACACTGAAGCTGCTGAAGCTCGAAGACTGCTATGTCGCGTGAGTCTTGCCGCTAGTCAAGCCTGATGGTCAGCCAAGAAGACCTACGCCAAGGGTGGCGGCAAATCCAAGCCACCTCCGGCCATCAAACAAAATCGTGGAGACAAGTCGAACAAGTCGAAGAAACGCAAGGCCCGTCCTTCCAGCGAATCAGGCTCAGATTTCGAGCCAGAGGTCGACAATCATCGTGCGAAACGCGGCCGCCCCTCAGACAAGCCAACCGCCCCGAAAGCAGGTGGCAAAGCGAGACATCCTCCGCAAGGCAAAAGGGTCACCCGCAAGGCTGAGCAGAGCGACGACGCCGAGGACGGCGATGAGAGCGATAGCGACGATTTGACCGAAGAGGAAGATGAGAAGTTTTTACCTGATACTCCGCCGAGCGAGGACATGGAGTGAGTAGCTGAGGAGACAGGGCGGGATTGATGACAGCTTGAGTACGCTCGTGAGCTCCACCCAGACGACCGCGATGAAGGAGAGGCGCGTCAAGAGGATCAAAGCATGGGGAGCATTACAGATGAAGGCTATCGACGATGGATTCACGCTCGTCGACTTGACTACTTCCAAAGACCGACAAATGTCATTACCAGAGCGAGAAAGATGAGCAGCGTGTCGGGGGTAGAGAGGGCTGACAAGCAGCAAAGACCAGATCAAGGAGGTCATCGAAAGCTGCAAGGCTGAAGTAGAGGAGTCCAAGCAGGCGTGGAAGGGGGCCATGCGCGCCATCGACCAGAAAAACGTCAGTTTCACAGACTCTGTAGATCGTGAAAGCTGACTGGCAGAACGGGGTGAACGAGATGACCGAGAGCCTGAGCGCCAGCTGCAAAGATGGCAGGAGTCAGATTATTGCTGTGCTTCATGCTGCCATCGACGATGGTACGTCGATACGATGGGCCGTTAGCCGAGACTGATTTACAGCGAAGGGATACGACGCGAGGCTTGCCGGCGTGGTAGCCAAGGCCGAGAGCATGCGAGATGCCGATATACGCAGCATGACAGATGCTTTCGCCGTTCGTCTTCTTGTTGTGCTATTGGGTCTGTGGCCCGCTGATGTCCATCAGAAGAGGGACGATGCGGGCGCGTTCATATCGAGGTTGCGAAACCTCATCAAGTTGGTCAAGTAGCCATCTGCGACATACTTCCCAGTCCACCGCACTGTACATACCAAGTCCGAGAGCCATGTTATCACGCACATGTATGTATGCATATACATGTCATGCAGCTCAGAAGTCGTACAAGTCCATACGATCATGCCGTATGCCCACCTTCTTGGCAGCTGTATGACTATGCCCAGGTGCAGGTCCATGATCAAGATCATGCTCGTCCGCCCTTCCAACCTGCACGCTCTTCTCCGCGACAACCTCCTCCCCAGCTTCCGGTATCTCCTCTTCAGGTCCAAACCGCACTCTCGACCTCTTCTTGAGCTCCTTCGGCGGCCCTCTGGGCTTATCCTCCGTCCCCAGTACCACAAGCCCTGGCGTCGTGGTCGTAGGCCTATCCACACCTTCCACCTCTGCCGCAGCACTCACAGCTGTAGCAGTCCCAGTAGTGGGCAAACTCTCCCTCGTCTCTGGAGGCGGGGCGGTCCTCCTCTCCCCCACACCGCCCTCCACACCGAGGTGAAAACGCTCAATGACGAACGCCTTCCTCTTCAATCTGAAACTCAGGTTGTTCTCACCGGCTCCACCGCCCCCACCACCAGCTGCCGCCGAGCCGGAAGACGATACTCCTAGGAGGGTGGAATGGCGCAGAGTGGCCGGGAGAAGGGTGTGACTCGTAGGGAAGGAATGGAGGTGCAGTGTGCCGTGCGCGCCGGCAAAGAGGAGCGGGAGGGTGGGGTCGTCTCCGAATCCCCGTAGCTCGACACTGGCATCTACGTCCCATGATATATCTCTCACCCACTCTTCTCGGCTTTTTGCTCCGTCTGGCGGGGAGCGTACGAGCCATGGCGGGAGGGTCAGGAGGACGGAGGCGGAGGAATCGCGTAGGAGCTCTTTGAGCGAGTGCAAGAAACGGTGGATATCCTGTGTGATCAGCCTACGTCGCATGGCGAGGCGACGCGGAGGGCTCACGCTGGCGGAAGGGAGACCCCAGTCGGACGAGCCGAGCTCGTGGATGATATATCGCTTGGCGACGTTCTTGCCTTTACTCTTAATGATATCCGTGTGAATAGCACGCAGCGTGTCGCCCAACACTCTGCTTGCAGGTCGGGAAGACGGACCCGCCTCGTCAGGCATGTCCAGGGGAATATATCGTAGCTGCTGCTTCGCCTCGAGCTGTCTTAGGTGGGCAGGCGGGATAGTATGCAGGAGCGACAGGCCATTCGATGATCCTGCCCATCAGCATCCTCAGCCATATCCTATCCCTTAGCCTCGACGGACTACCTACTCACCCGCTACGCTCGTCTGGAACTTGCCCATACTATCGTACCTCCACGCAATCCTTGTCCGTCCAACATCCTTCTGTCCCCCCACTTCACCCTCAGACTCGCTCCCATCCGCAGCGGTAGACCGAGCATCTCCTCTCGCCGCCGCAGCAGCCCTCGGATCCACCCACATACACCCACCCACGACCCCCTCGCACTCCTCCTTCTCCCCTACGCAAACCACCTCCTGTCCGCTCGTCAAGCCCTGCGCGATAAAGTACCGCTCTACCAATCTGCCCCACGCGGAATGCGTGTCGGGCGCTAGGACAGCGAGGACGGAACGAAGAGGGAGACCGCCGCCGAGGAGGTCGTCCAGTGATGGTAGGCCGGTTGGGAGGATCGGGATGCCGCTCGAGGGGGAGATGTGACATCCTGCGGGGAGAGGATTGGCGGCGGGTACACGTCGCGTGAACGAGGGCATCTTCGTTCCCTTAGTGCGCGAGCAGAAGAAGACTTGGTCGCAGTCAAGAGATGACGGTTCTCGTCAAAGACGAGGTGGACGAAATTTGCCCCGAGCGGTGGAGGTCGTCCACACCTTCGGATTACGTCTTCAAACTATGCCAAGCAACTTTAGTCGTAGTGCCCGCAGACCACGTAGGCGACACTGAGCAGGATGCATGTATAACATGCCTGGACAGGATGCAAGACAAGACAAGCCCCGCCCCAACTCCTTTTGACTCGTCAACAATAGATACAAATACGCCTGCGACACGCAAAGACGCCACCAAGGCTCCAATCACTGTCCCGCCGGTCCGAGATCATCCAAAGGCTACACTGAGCAGTCGTCATCGCCCACACCGACACCAACGAGTCGCCACCAGACATCAATCATCACTGTCGTTCCCGTTCTCCTGATCGAGCGCCATCCCACTCTGCCCATTCCGGCTCACCGACCTCGACTGCGCCAATCGAAGATCCTGCCTCGCTCCCTTCTGCGTCCCGAAGGAAAGCGTCCACTTCCTCCATGCCCTCCTTGTTTTCAATCTTCTCCGGCACGACAGCCGGGCGAGATACAGTCGATGGCGGCCGCGAAATAGAGGACGGCTGATCGTAGGGCGGAGGGGCAAGGTCAACCTCGTGGGAGGCGCGAGGACCTCTGCGCACCCGCAGAGGTAATTGAGACGCCTCGGAGGCTGTTCTTGGACGTCGCGGGGTCTGAGGCTGGAACATGGCCGGGACAAAGTACATCAGGCCTGTCGTCCGTCTTCTGCCTGACCGGCTGAGCAATGTCGCCGGAGCAGTCAAGATCAAGTGACCAGCTCGGCGGAAGACCGAGGCGATCTCAGAGGGCAAGCCTTCGTTGTCGGTGCTGGTCGAGGAAGGGCTCGTGGGAGATCCGGAGTCGACCGGAGAGCCCGACATGGAAGATATCAACAGCGATGGCAAGAGCTGATAGTCTCCCCGCTTGGCGGAAGTCAGGCGAATGTAGACGAGACGAGCGGCGCCGATGACGATCACGACACTGGCGACATACATGAGCTTCTTGCCCCACGCGCCGAGGAAGGTGATGAAGCCGGCGTCGTCCGCATGCCACGACGAGCCGTAGAAGTGAGAGAAGAACGAGTGGGGGACGGAAGCGGTGGGTGCGTTCTTGCCGTACAGGGATTTGGGGAGGATGCGGACGTCGGCGCGTGGGCGTGTTTCGGTCAAGGGGTGTGCCGAGGAGTAGATGGAGTATTGAGCAGAGAGGAACATGGGCCTGAGGTGTCAGTGTCGAGCTTTTGGCTGAGAGGCAGGGGTGACTCACCCAGTGGAGAACATGACCGTCGGGTAGTTGGTGAACCACTCGTGGTTGAAGGCAGGGAGACCGTGGATGGTATCATCCATGAACGCCGATCCTTTCGAAGAGAAGATCAAGTCATTGGAGACGCCGACCGGCTTGGTGATGGGGAGAACAACCTCCCAATCGCCCTGCAGCAACAAGTCGAGCCGGCGACGGCAACCAATGTCGAGGTCCATGTAGATGCCGCCAAAGTGGTGCAGGATAAAGTAGCGGATGGAATCGGCGCGTTGGATCGGGTACTTGTACGAGTCGTACATGGAGAGGTACGACGGGTAGTACTCTGCGATGAATCGGCGGGAGAGATCGTCGGTCCAGAGCATGTACTCGTAATCGGGCATGCCCTCGCGACACTCTTTCCACGCCTTACGCCATTTCTCGGGGAGATGATCTGTCTTCCATGTCTGGTGGATGAGACGGGGGATGGTCTCGCCGGGACTGATTGTCAGCAAGCAGGAGGGGAGAATGGTGGACGACTGACCGAGTCGTGACGTTGAACAACCGTTCCCAGCTGTCTGAGCCCCGAACCGTGCCATCCCAGTCTTTGCGCATCCAGTATCCCCCGGTGCCCTCTCCGTCGACACCCCAGGGGTCACTCGAGAAAGCAGAAGCCTCTTCCTCCTCTGCAATCTCCTCGAGATCTTCCCACACCTCAGGCAGCGTTTCCTCTCCCAAAATGCCAAGATCATCCTGCCTCCTGGCTACGCCACCGGACGGCTTCACCTGGGCTACCGGCAAGTCCTTCAACGGCCTGATCCCATCTTGTGGTCTCCACGGTACCTCCTCCTCTGTCAAGAACGCGACCTGGGGCAAGGCAAAGTAATACGAGACGGTGCTGAGGACGACGACCGTGCCGACGAGGAACAAGCTAAGGAGGACAAGAAAGACGATGACAGCTTTGCGCGTCTTTGACGCCCCCTCCGCCGGTGGATGTCGATTCGACAGACTGAGGCTCATGGTGCGTGCCCTGCGTCTGGGCTGGGCATACGGTCTAGGCGGTCGGAGAGGGTTCGTATCGAAATCGCCATCGGGTCTGGAGGACCCATCCGAGGCGCCGGCGCCGATAGAATGAGGGGCTATGGACATACTGACGCGCCTGCGAGGGTAAGAGGTCGCGTTGGACGGCTCGACGATGCGCGGCGGCTGAGGCGTGACTATGCCGACGCCCGCGCCGACTTCGACGGCGATCGTGGGATGGGGATGGAAATGCGTCGAGTGGGCAAACGAGACGGACGACTGGCGGTGCGGTCTTGTGCCGGGTAGTGTTCTACCTGCCGTCGTTATGCGCGGCGAGCTGCTGGTCGACGAGTGAGAGAGAGGGAGCGATGGCGGCGAGTAAGACGAGTGGGATCGCGAAGTGCCGGGCCGTTGGCCGTTGGCATTGGAGAACGGTGGGGATGATGATGATGGAATCGTGAACCAAGTGATATCCCTCTCCATGAGGAGAAGGAATGGGATATTAGGGGGGGGCAACCGGCCTTGGAGACGAGGGGGGCAGCCAGAGTGCCCAGAACGCAAAACGGGATCGGCGGCCGAGCGGAGAGTCCGGGGGGGGAGGGGGTTGCCAGGTAGCGGCGAGAATAGAGCACTGATGCCTGCCAGGGCGGTTCGAGCGTGAATATCGGGCAGGCGGCGGGTGAGGGGATGGGCCAGGGAAAGAGACAATGCGATATCGTATAGGATGTGGGAGAAGGTTCGATGCGATGCCGCTGATGGTGGGCAGTGAGCGGGGAAGCAAGACAGAGAGAGGGCAGAATCACAGAGGGTCAAGCTGTAAGTGTAACGGCAGCACAAGGTGAGCCAGGAGAGAGAGAGGAGAGTGTCAGGGACGGAGTAATCGGAGAGCAAATAGACAGGAACGCCTCGAAAAAATATTGACCTTGGGTCGCCTGGTTGATCCCGCGTCGTATGGCCAAGCCAAAGCATGGTGACGCGTGAATAGCATAGCTGCCAGACTTCACGTCAGCCAGCTCGGCGAGGCGATGCATACAAAGACTTGCATAGGCTAATAAGTACCGAGGAGTGGGTGGTCATCGTGAACAGGTCACATCGATGCGTTACAAGGCACAACAAACAAGACGAGCACCCAGCCAATCAATCACAAGACCCCGTACCCATTCCCTAGCCGTAGGCCCGTGAATCGAGGAAATCCTGCAGGACTCGACACGGCGCGTCGACCTCGGCCGTTAGAGGCTCGGCCACGCAAAGATGCTGACTCTTCGCCAGTCGGCTCGGGCTTGTTGCTGGCGAATGAAATCTCGGTCAACAGGTTCAAGGGGGTTTGACCAGCTGACGACGACTGATGTTCTCGGGGTGTATGCACAGGCGGACGTGGCGGCGTATTGACGGAAGGGCGATCATCGTTCTGACTACCGAGTCTGAGCGGTTCCGACCCGCTCCTAATCAAGACTCGAGGCTCCGGATTGACTATGGCCATCTCGTCGACGAGAACAGACAGACTCGCTTGCGTGGTATGAGTCCCACTGGGTTGGGAACGAGTGCCACGCTTGCCACGATTCCGGCGCTTCCACAGTGAAGAGTTGTTGAAGTGCTGATCAACGGTGGGCCGGAGTCGTTGCGACGAGCAGCTCTGGCCGGGAGCAGCTTCCGCCTCGGAGCGTGCGTGCAATGCCGGTGGTTCACGGGAAGGGCCAGGGACACGTCGTTCGGCTTGCAAGCCGCCAATGGTCATTGATGATTGGCCCACTGACCCAGACTGACGAAGTCTTTCGTTCACCGCTGATACCGCTGATGTCTGTTTCGCAGAGTATGCCACGCTGACCGGTCGAGAAGAAGCCGGTCGGAATGGGGCCGCCATAGGCGACAAGACGCTGCTACGCGTTGTCTCGGGGGCGATTGAGGAGAGCGTGGTGTTCGAGTTGGACGGAGCCGGCGCTGCTTGACAGGCAAGCGGGCGACTTGGAGTGGTTGTCTGTCCGGCCGCATGTCCCGGAGTATCGTACGCATGCCGCCATCGTGACGACGATGTCGGTCGACCAATACCCAACGCAGCAATGCCTGTAGCTTGTCTACCGCGAGACCCGGAGCCATACGAGCCAGGATTCGGCACTGGTCGAGGTTCTGATAACGGGTGGACCGCGTAGTCCTCTCGATTGGCCCAAGGGATGTCGTTAGCGCTGGAGTGATCCAAGGGGTCGCTCGCGAGTGGCGGGAATCGATACGGTTGGCTACCGCCCCTTCCGACCGCATCGGCGTCGCCGTAGCGGGGCGGGAACTGATACACGAGAGGTTGCTCCCGCACCCAATGATGACTCCCATGCCAATGGGCCAGTCGCCATCCGGCTTCGGTGGCAGAAGGCGGCTGTGGTTGCGGCTGCGGCTGCAGACCGGGATGTATGAAATCCGGATCCCACACCCGCCATAGCCCTTCGATGACGGTATCAGAAGGCTCGTCAAAGTCGTTATAGTCGGCAAAGTCCCAATGAAACGAATGGACCAACCACCCGTCCGACTCTCGTCCGATGAAGAGGGGAACCCCGACGTACGGGTGGTACAGCGTGGCGAGGTGAACCGGGATGTCCACGGGCTCGCGAGTCGGTGCTTGAATGTGAATCTGGAAAGAAGGATGGAGAGAGATGGGAATGGAAACGGTGGGAGTGGGAGTGGGAGTGGGAGTGGGTGGTGGGGGATGACAGATGGTGGCGTGGTCGTGTCGCCTGAGAAGACTAGCTGAGTGTTGCCCGATGTGCGGCGCCCAGGGTTGCGAGCCTGGACGAGGGTGCATCGACGTCCGGCAGTAGGTACAGCGGATCGGACCTGGGATGTGGGAGGCGTAGAAGACGAGCCACGGGTAGGGGTACGTCCATTGGAGGTAGGGGTACCGACGGTCGGGCATGGCTTGGCAGGTGGGTGACCTGGGTTAGTAGGGCGGGAAGACGGGCCGGGAGTCCAGGTGAGAGAGGTTGGGGGGGGGGGGGGGGGGGGGGGAGATGAGAGCAGATGGCGAGGTGCAAGGTGCAAGCAGGAGAGGGAGAACGAGGTGAGGAAAGAAAGAAAAGAGGAAAGCGATCGTCATTACCAAAAATCAGTCGCGTCCACCTGCCTCGCTCCGTCCCAATCGTGATAAATGCAAAGATGCATACTGCTCACTGCCCCACCGACGTACCGACCTATTTTGCTACACCTCCTAAAGACCCCTCCATTCGAGATCATTGTCGATGGAGAACTTGGCCTCGCCATACATGGTCTGCGCATCGACGCCCACATGGACGGTCCACTCGCCGAGCTCTGCGCGCCAAGTGTTCCACAGTTCGTCCCAGTGAGAAACGGCGTCTGCCCATCAGCCACCATTCACAACTACCCATGTGCTGAACCTACACTTGTCCAGAGTAACCTCGACAGTCTTTGTCTCTCCCGGCTTGACGCCGTACACCTTGTCGAACGCCTGCAGTGTCCACTGGGGGTGTTTGAGGCTAGTGGGCGTTTCTGCCGGCGGGGCGAGGTAAAAGTGCACCGAGTGGTCACCGACCTCGTTACCCGTGTTCTTGACGTCGACCTTGACCTTGAGCTTCCACTCGTCCGCCTTGGGCTTGGCGCCCTTCTCAGGCTGCTCGACAATGGCGAGGTTGTCGTACGCCCACGAAGTGTACGAGAGACCGTGGCCGAAGGGGAAGAGCGGCTCGATCTTGCGGGCATTGTGGTGTTTGTATCCGACCCAGATTCCTTCCTCGTAGTAGATCTTTGTGCGCGCCGACTTGAAGTTGAGGTTGGCGGCGATATCCTCCTCGCGCTTCGGAAGGGAGATGGGGAGTCGACCAGAGGGGTTACGCTTGCCGTATACGACGTCGGCAATGGCATTACCAGTCTCGTTGCCGCCGTACCAGGCCCATACGACCGCAGACACTTTGTCGAGCCAAGGGAGGGCAACGGCCGAACCGGCCTGGACAACGACGACGGTGTTGGGGTTGGCAGCTGCCACCCGGGAGACGAGCTCGTCCTGCCTCAAGGGAATCTTGAGGTCGGGTCGGTCGTAACCCTCGGACTCCCAGTCGGCATTGAGACCGACAACAACGACGGCCGTGTCGGACTGCTTGGCAAGCTCGACGGCCTTGACCATGGCCTTTTCGGCATCGTACGACTCGGCAGATCCGATACGAAGAGCGATGAGACCGAGGGCACTGGCGGGCTTCTCGGCAGCCGGGGGCAAGCGCGAGTCGTGAAGCACGCGGAGGCGGTACTTTTGTCCCTTCTTCACCGACACCGAGCCGATCACCTCACGCGTACCCATGCCGAAGAACGCAGCGCCACGCTCGACCTCGGTGGAAAGGTCGAGCAGCTTTTCGTCGTCGAGCCAGAGCCAGCCGTTACCGGTGACTGTCAAACTAAAGTCCCACTCGCCGTCAATGGGCGAGGTGAAGGTAGCCTTGACCTCGGTGCAGTATGTCGAGCCGAGATCCTGGAAGTCGGCCATGAGCATCTCTGAGCGATCCCAGACGGAAACGTCGGTAGGCTCTTTGGCCATGTTGCCGTCGTCTTCAATCTTGTACTGCAAGAGGTCGAAGCCGACCGAGCCGTCCGAAGCGGTAAAGTTCTCGTCGAGCAGCGGAAGGAACTTGGCGCCCTTGGTACCGAAGGCATAGTCGAGCTCGACGCCGGCTGGCTTGTTGTCGCTGAGACCCTGCCAAGGTGTGATGGCCCATGCGGCGCGAAGGGAGGCGGATCCACCACCTGTAACGACGGCCGCCTTCGCGTTGGGACCAATGACCGCGACCTTCTTGCTCTTCTCAGTGATTGGCAGTGCGCCGGCGTTCTTAAGCAACACGACACCCTCGCCGGCGGTACGGCGAAGCAGCTTTGCATCCTTCTCGCGCTCGGAGTCTCGCGTGCGCTCTTTGGCCGGTTTCATGTACACAATTTCCGGGTTGAGACGAGCGAGCTTCTGCACCCATCCAAGCAGCTGCTTGACGTTGTTGTCGATCGTACGGGGGTTGATCTTGTGCGCATTGATGAGATGCGAGACAAGCTGCTCTGTGCGCCAAATCGTAGGGCCGGGCATCTCGAGGTTGAGTCCGGCATTGATACCCTCGCTGACCGAGTAGGTGCCGTACCAATCGCTCATGATCAACCCGTCGTGGCCCCACTCGCGGCGCAGCGTGTCCTGCAACAACCAGTTGTTCTCGGCACAATGGGTCCCATTGACCTTGTTGTATCCGGTCATGTACGCCCACGGCTTGGCGCGCGCCTGGGCGATCTGAAATGCGCGCAGGTAGATCTCGCGGAAGGGCCGGGCGGCAATGACCGAGTCCTCACCGTTACGCTCGTGCTCCTGGTCGTTGCCGACGAAATGCTTGATCGTAGCCGAGACGCCGTTCTCCTGCAGACCGTTGACGTACGAGGCGGCGAGTTGACCAGAGACGGTGGGGTCCTCGGAGAAGGATTCGAAGGCTCGGCCGCCGATGGGAGATCGCTGGATGTTGATGGTGGGCGCGAGCAGGCAGACTGCGTTGCGGGCTTTGGTCTCTTCTGCCAGCAGCTCGCCAGTGGCGTGCAGGACCTCGTGCGAGAAAGTGGCACCGAGGCAGGTGGCATTGGGTGCAGCGACAGCAGGGACTGGGGTCAGCTAGGCCATGGAGATCACTTGGGCGTAGCAGAACTCACTCATTTTGAAGAACGACTCGCCACGAGCACCGTTGGGCCCGTCGGTCACCTTGACACTGCCTGTCAGCTACGTCACATCAGGCCGACGAGTCGTGACTCACCTGGGGATGTTGAGCCGCGGCACCGGCACGGTGCTACCCATCAGCTTCCATCTAGCTACGCACCGAAGGAAAGACTCACTCCCACCACCCTCTACCCGCCAAGACAGAGATCTTTTCGTCCTGTTTCATCTTCTTGACCAGCTCATCCAGGTCGGCATCGAGGAACGACCTGTCCATCTTGTCATTGAACTTGTCCGTGACCGACATGATTGCTGTTTTTGCTCGTCGTTTCTTTCAGCGAGCTGAGTAGGAGTTAAGAAGGAGAAGAAGGGAAGAAGCACTCGTACATCCATTGATCATCACGCTCGCCCTATGCACATCTCGGCTACTGCGAGTAGGACAGATACACCCACCGATTCGAGCGGTGGCCTGCAGGGGAGAGAGGGAGAGATGCAACCGGTACATTCGGCAGTCGGCAGTCGGTGGTTGATGAGCGGAAATGCGGTTAATACCCATTCAATCATCCCAAATGCGGCAGTACCGTGCGGTCGGTCTATTCGCCCGCCGGCCAGTTCTCGGAGAGCGGTGAGCGGTGCGACGCCTACGTCGCACACGTCGGCCTCTTGCTTCTGCTGACGAGGTCAGCAAACGAGAGTCAACGCCGAGAAGCATCCGGGCACCCGCCGTACGGCTAAACTGATCAAAGCAGAAATGGCATCCCAGGTCTACTGGGGGGTCATCAGGCCGTAAGGGCATCACGAAGCGTACGTAGTCTAGACAATGAACAAAGATGACAGGGAAAGAGTGTCCAGGCAGGGCGGAGAGATGGTAGAGATGTCCTTCTGATCTTCCCCTTCTTTCAATTTCACCGATGGATGGTAAGCTAGTAACCGCCTGCAGCGGCCACCACTAGCCCACCCACGTTGGCAACGACGCCGTTGAGCAGCACCAGGTTGCCGTCGGCGGCGTAGATCGACGTTGTCGTCGAGTCTGAACCAGACCCGTTGGCGGAGACCGAGGCGGTCGCGCTCGCAGTTGCGGAATCTGTGCTGATGACGTTGAGCGGTACTGTGCTGTTTGCTGCTGAAGAGGTGATGCTGCTCGAGGACGACGACGAAGACGAGGATGTGCTGGATGAGGTCGAAGATGAAGATGTGGATGTCGGGGTCCAGGTCGAAGAGCTAGACGAGGGCGTAGGTGTCCATGCGGGGGTGGACGAAGATGTGGTTGACGGTGTCCATGCTTGGGTAGATGTCGTGGTCGGTGTCCAGGTGGTGGTGGGTGTTGCCGACGAGGTGGTCGTTGTGCTGTCGTCTTGGAACCACCAAGTGATCGACAGAACGCCTGCGCTGAGGTCTGCGTATTGTTGGAAGAGCTGTACGGTCAGCTAGACTCGAGTCACTCGCACCCAAAAGGCTCACTCCTGGAGACAGATCCAAGTCTCCGTCGTCGGGACAAGAGGGACACTCGTCTGACGTGTGAGCTGTGCCCCACTGCATGGACGTCTCATCTCACCTCTGATCTGGATCCCGCAAATAGTGTTGCCATTCGCCTCGATGCAAATGTACTTCCAGCACTCTGGACCGGGGTATCCCGAGCCGTACAGATTGGAATCTAAACATCAGCTCTTGCCTCACGACCCACTACACCAGTACTCACTCAACGCAACCATGTAGTCGCTGTTCGAGGACCATCCGCCACAAGCACCCTCGGCCACGTCGACGTAGAAGTACGTCCCCGTACCCGAGTACGATCGCTTGCCAATGGTCGAGTTGCGCTTGGGCAGGTCGACATCCCGCTCATGGTGCAGACGGTGTCCCCGTCTATTCGGGTGATGCTTGGCTCCTACGGACCCAGCTGCGAGCGCCAACAAGGCGACGAAGGCTGATGCTAGCATGGTCGGTGGTGGATGGGCGTGCTGGGATGTATGGTGTGTCTGGGGTTGTCGGAGGTGGATTGAGTGATGTCGTTTGGCTTCGGCGAAGGAGGCCTGTCGAGCGAGGGTATGGCCGACTTGGGTGTGTTTGGGGGATTGGTAAAATGAGTGTAAGGTGAGACCTGTGTCTCTGGCGGAAACGGCAGCCGGGTGAGGGTTGGTTTGGTCGACGGTCGACGTTGGACCCAAGAGTAGAGAATAAAACGAATGTAAAGAGCGTGTCGCTTACCTGCGATGAGTAGCAATGAGGATGAGAGAGAGGTGGGGTGGGGGGTGTAGAGGTCAATGAGCTAGGAGGAGAGAAGATGAAACGTCAAAGTGGCCCATTGTCAAAGGAACAGGGGGGGAAAGGAGGGGGGGAGGAGCTCGGACCCAACCCTCAACACACAGGGCAAGGGGGGTCAATGCGCATCACGGGCCATCACACAGGAGGCAGGGATGGAGGTCAGTGCTCGGCTCCTTCTGTTGACCACTGCTGTGTTATTCTGTCACACAACTGGTCGACTGAATGCGCATCCGATGAATCATGTCGAGTTGAAAATACAAACATCCATGACGCCAGTCCGTCAGGCGAGACATGTGGTCGACGCTACCCCCGGTGTTGACCCGGCGCCACACTATCGGGACCCTGAGTGTTTGTGTTGACTGCCGGTGGTTTGTGGCACATGGACTGAGTGGCATAAGTGCGACGTCTCTAACCAACCTTTCTCGAACCCAGAGAAGCATGCTCCCATCGCCCTTCAAGCTCCACATCCTAGCGGACGCCGGCCTTCCTGTTCGGGCGCAGCATACGAGCGACCTCGTGTCGCGCCTTGAGGAGGCTCCTTGGGGACGGGAGGGGGCGTCGACCCTGCACGGCGACAACGTCCCCTCCAGGATACGCACACTGTTGGCTTGAGTCTGCGTTGCGGCAAGTCTGACCCGAACACCCTGCTTCTCGACTGGATTATCTTCGTTCATCGCACGCGTGGTCTCCAGAGCAGAGCAGAGCAGAGCAGAGCAGAGCAGAGCAGAGCAGAGCAGAGCAGAGCGGGTGCGATCGTGTTCGTCGCGCAGTTCAGAAATCATCTTGTTCGCCTCCTGGGTCTCGAGTTCGCGGGCCGGAGTGTGCACTCGATCCAGCGCACGCTGCAGACCGTGGATCAGACGTTCTTTCTCCTCCATCTGCCTCCGAGCACGATCCAAGATCTTCTCCTCGCGACTTCAGCTGTTGTCGGAGTTCGGCGATGATTCGCTCGTTTACCATGTTGATCTTCTCTTGCTCAGCTGCGCGCTCCTCAGCTTGCGTTTTGGCAGCCAGGACGTCGGCGATTTGCTTCGTGTGAAGAACTTTCTGCTCGGTGATCCGTTCCGCCAGACAAGTGTCCATGAAGAGGAAGAAACGTTGCTTGGGGTGAACGTCCGGCGGAGAAGGTGGTGTGGGCGTTGGGAGGGAAGGCTGATTGTTTGACTGGTGAGGTCCGTCGCTGGAGGGTTCGGGTGGCGATACGACAGTATTGTGTTGGCTGTCACAGGGGATGGGCGCATGGGCCCGATGGCTATCTCGTCAGCCACCGCCTTCTTAGTGATTCTGGAAATGCTGACCTCATCTTGCCCTGCCTCTTACCTCGCTCAGTGCGAACTACAGGCATTGATTGACGCCGGTCGTCTTCTTCCTCGTGGCTGAGAAAGATTTGTTGACAAAGAAGTATAATCTGACAGTATCGAGTAACAATATATGATCTAGTTTCACACCGAATGTCCCCGGGCTCGGGGCGCCCCTCGCCGATCCCTCCCCACTCAAAGCCACATGATACAGCGATACATACAGTAGAATAACGCCCGAGTCGCATGATCGGAGGAAGGGCCAGGAATACAACGATCTCATACGCAGGCGCTCTCGCCAGCCTCCGCCTCGCGCTGCTCTCCCGCGGATCCCGTGCGATGTGTCACCACGGCCTGTGTCGACTGCAGCTGCAACAACTTGGTCTCGGCGCGATTAGCCCGTCCTCGCCAATTTGCCATCTCCACCTTGGCATCGAAGGCCGCTTTGCTGAGCTTATCCACGGCCGCTTCCCTTTCCGCGAGCTTCGCCACCAGTTGGGCGATCTCCTCTCTCTCCTTCTCCGAGCCCATCTCCAAATTCGACCGCAATTCCGCCAACTCCTTCCCGCGGGCTTGTGCCTCGGCGTGCCACTGCTCCGTCGACGCTTTGTATTGATTTACCTTGCCCTCTCTCGCCCTGAAGCGTTCGAGCAGTTGGACATGTCTCTCCTCTGCCGCACGGAGCCGATTCTCCATTTCGGCACCAGCAGAATCCCGGTCGGCCGTGGCTGAGACACATCGTTCTCGCAGACCATGAATTTCCGTTTTTTGCTGCGTAGCGTGCGATTCGAGACTGGCGAGCCTCCCGCACATGGCATCTTTCTCCAGCTTCAACTGCGAGATCGTTTCGTCCGCCGCGGCTCGATGAGCAGTCGCCTCGTCGAGTTTGGTTCGTAACTGTTGAATGTCCCGCGCGTGCCGCTGTTCTGCCGCCTGCAGGTGTCGCTGTCGTTCGTCGGCTACGTTCCGCGCGAAGCGGAGCTGCTCATAGTGATCGAGCAGCCCGATCGTGCCAGGGGCTACCACCGGGCTGGCGGGTTTGTCGAGTGGGGTAACCAGTGAGGGGGACGTGATAGGGGAAAGAAGTTTGTTGCTGGTATCGGAAATCAGGGAAGGAGTGTCGTCGATGCGCACGCACAGAGTCTCGGACGATCCGGCCTCGGACGCAACGGTGGTCGGGGGCGGAGTACCGAAGAGATCTTGCATCTCCTTGGTCGACAGTTCTGCTCTGCGTCTAGGGGACGAGCCTCGCTGCTGCTGCTGCTGCTTGTTCTTCCTTCTCTCGTCAGCCGACAAACCCCTCTGCACTCCGTCCGACTCGCCTGCGTTTCTTGATCGTCTCCTGAGCGCGGGTAGGTGTCGCTATGGGCATCATGATAGGTTGAACGCGCATCCTAGGAATGGAGAGGAGCGCTGGCGGAGCTGATACGAAGGAAGGCGTATGGAGGAAAGAAGAAAATTACAGCTCTTCTGATAAACATCAAATCCCAAAGGACCCCCTGGAGCGCCCCATCGACATGAAACACGAGGTGAGGGGCGATGCTTCCCTCCAACGTACCTTGGCTAGTGCGCGTGGCGGGAAAGACGGGCGCCTATGCATACAGCAGTGTCTGTTCGTGCTTGCACAAAGTATACCCAAAATGACACACCTCATCTCCATCCCGGTTCCTCTTATTCACACGACGCCCTCGCAGGCTCGTACATTCAGTACCTTCTGAACCCTAGCGAGCTGTCCCACCCAGGAGGCTTTCCCACTGGAAGACCGAGCGTTTCTAGTTTGCTCAATGGCGGCGGTGGGAGTGGTGGCTGCGAGCGGCTACTGGACGGTGCAGGGACGGACATCCTCGATCGGCCTGCTGGGATCGGAGCCGAGTGGTACCCCGTACCAGGTTGCATGGCCGCACCACCGCGGCGAGCCTCCTCGAGCTCCACTTTGAGCCGGCGCACCTCGTCCATCCTACTCTTGAGGTCTTTCTCCATGCTGGCAATGACGAATTCGTGCTCTTTCAACTTTTCCTCTGCCAGGGTCAGACGAGCTTGCAGGTCGTCTGCTCTGGTCCGCCAAGTCTCGACTTTGGTCTCGTGTTCACTTCTCTGCCGCTGCAATCGCTCGGTCGTCGCTCGCAATTCCTCTTCCAAGTCGCCATAGGTCGGTGCGCCAGTTAGGCCGTTCGCTCGAGGACATGTACAGCTCGAGGTCGTCAACGCCCTCTGCGCCTCTTCAACATCCCGCTGCAACCTCTGAATCTGCCCGTCCTTCGCCTGACTCTGCTCCAGCAGCGTTTTCTTCTCCTCGTCCCAGACCCGCCGGTGTTCCAGTGGCAAGAACGCGAGCTCTGTCGCCTGCCGATGTACGGCCGCCTCGAGCTCGGCGATCGTCTTCTTCAGCGTCCCCACATGATCCTCCAGAGCGTGAATGTGCGCCTGCTGCAGCCTCTCCTGCCTGTCTATCGAGGCGCGCACAAAAGCCCACGCCTCAGCCGTCTCTGGCGGCCCATCCTCCCAGTCAAAGTCATGGCCCGTTTGACTGTCGACTTCAGCGGCATGTGCTCGTGGTGTCCCATAGGTTCTCGAACTGGCAACGGAAGGCGAATGTTGAACGTGACGCGGGAAAGAAGCAAGGGTGGGAAGGGTCGAGGACGCGTCTGAAGAGCTCGATTCGAGGGATCTGACGGTCAGCCGGGCTTCCTCTAGATTGGGATGGGCTGAAGGAGAGCTCACAGGGTCCTGTGACGCTTGATGAATCCCGGTAAAGGATCGACTGCGAGCTTTGGTGATGGGCTGTGGAGACCATTCGAGTAAGTGAAAGCCATGGGTGACGCCGCGGGCGACACTGAGACTTTCAGCTGCGGCGATGATGGTGGTGATGGTGGTGGTGGTGGGAGTTGAGATGTCGGTCGATTCGGTGGGATGGCTGGCGGAGAGTGAAGGTCTGTCAACGATGGGCGAGGGGAGAGAGACTGTTCTCGAGGTCCTTTGAGACGGGCCATTGTCGGAAGATAAACAGGTTCTCGCTTGGATGTTTGGGTGGCGTCGAGGGTGAGGAGGGCTGTGTGTGCTGGTGATGTGACTGGTGGTGTCGGGTGTCGAGCGGTGGTCAGTACGAGTAGAGGTCAAGGTGAGAGAGGTGATGAAGAGTCAACAAGTGTCAGTGTAGACGGGGGTCACGGCGATCCTCCAACTAGAGTGTGTCATGAGGGTGCTGTTTCTGAAAAGAGAGAGGATGACAGGGTCAAGTGGGGATCGGGCGGGCGCCAAAGGATGAAAAGATAGCGCGCACGAGCACACAAGCGTCGTACATCACCCCACCACCCCACCACCCCACTATACGACACACCATACCTAATGGCTATGTTCTCCAAGTCGCAGGTCGACTACACCTGGCCGAGCTGGACAGAACGCGCAGTCAGTCATGATGAGAAGGATGGGATGCTGTTCCTG
This sequence comes from Tremella yokohamensis, assembly GCA_024343385.1. Classification (NCBI taxonomy): domain Eukaryota; kingdom Fungi; phylum Basidiomycota; class Tremellomycetes; order Tremellales; family Tremellaceae; genus Tremella; species Tremella yokohamensis. The sequence goes on along the minus strand of BRDC01000026.1, from coordinate 1,316,950 downwards.
TTGATGCGGGTCGCAGCAATCGGCGCCGAGTCGAAAATCACGTGTCAATCCAACTCCTCCGACTGGTCCTTTTCTCTCATCTTTCTATCAATCCTACCTCATCCTGTACATCAAAATGGCAGCCACCATGCCGCCCACGCTCCCGCTGGGGTCGTCGGTCCCGTTCATGACCGCTCACGCCATATCGGTATCGCTGCCGACGTGGGACGACAACATTGGGTACGAAGAAGCCGATCCTCGGGTCGTCGACAAGATGGAGACGGGATATCCGAGATTCTTCATCCACAGGAGTATACAAAAGGTCAGTCCTCATCCGGCATGATGTACGATGATGAGTGCTCATAAAGTCAGCTTGCCTCCATTTGCATTGACAGATTTGGCCGAGAAAACGAAAAGTGCATCCTCCTCACCTCGCCCCGGGTCGCTGCAGCAGCACGAGACTTCCTGGCTTCGCAGAACCCACCACTCTCATCCCGCATCGTCGAGTTTGTCATCTGTCCCTCGGCATCTCTACCCGCCACTCCTTCGACTTCTGGACCCAGCGCACATGCTATTGACATCATCGAGCTGCAGATCCTGTTTTTCGACCAGGCGCATTGGAGCATCGCCAAGGCGTTTTGGCAGCATACCGGCGATGGCATTTCCTCACGACTCGCGGAATGCGCTCTCAATCTGCTTGGAGAAGGCCCAGCGCAGACTGCTCGGCCGACCTCGCCTGTCGTCGAGACCAACGGAGCCAAGAGCTCGGCGTACTATTCCAAAAACAGGCATTATGCCCGCCGTTCCCCCTCCGTCCCGTCTACTCCTGTTGCCCCCGTGACACCTGTCACGCCGAATCCGCCAACCTCGAGCGAAACAGTGAGCGATGAGAACCTCACTTCGGAACTTGCCACATATCTCGAAGAGAGGTACGGGCGCAATTTGCCCCTCTTCAATGCCCCTCTCGCAAAACAGGCGCTCAAGCGGAGAATCGCTGGAGGCTTGCTGCCGAGTGATGAAGAGTATGGACAGGTCGCGGACATGGCAAGAGGTGGTGGCTTGGGCAAGATACCTGTCAGCGAGGAGGACGTCTACCTTTATCCGGGAGGCATGAGTGCCATCTGGCATGCGTTTGATACTTGCCGCATCGCCCGACGAAAAACGGGCAAACCGGAAGGCAAGAGCATCTGTTATGGGTAAGCATTTCCTCAAAAAGTATCAGATTGAGGCTAACGGCAGCTTCCCGTACACCGACACGTACAAAGTCTTGCTCAAGTGGGGTCCTGGCGCACACTTTTTCGGCACAGGAGGCTCGCAAGATATACCCGCTTTGGAAGCCCTTCTCGCCTCGCAAGATCCCTCTACTCCGAAAATCACTGCTCTGTTCACCGAATTCCCTGGCAATCCGTTGCTCTCGAGTCCTGACTTGGTTGCATTGAGGCGCTTGGCGGACCAGTACGGCTTTGTCATTGTCGTCGACGAGACCATTGGCAACTTTGTCAATGTCGAAGTCGCCGGTCTGGCAGATATCGTCGTCAGCAGCTTGACCAAGATCTTCAGCGGTGATTCGAATGTCATGGGGGGAAGGTGTGTCCTTTGACTTCACAAGACAAAGCTAACTCCAGTCTCATCCTTAATCCCAACGGGCCGCACTACGCAGCACTCAAGGCCACTATCGATGAGAACTACGAAGACATCTACTACCCCGAAGACGCCGTATACATGGAGCGCAACTCGCGCGACTATCGTGGCCGCATCAAGCGCGTCAATGACAACGCCTACGACATCACCGACTACCTCCACTCGCGCTCGCTCGAAGCCGCCGAGCCGCCACAGGCCGCTGCCATCAAGCGCGTGTACTACCCGCGATACGTCACGCCGCACTGTTATGCCCAAGCGCAGCGTCTCCCGACGACAGGCAAGGGCGGATTTGGCGGTCTATTCTCGCTCACATTTACATCGATGGAGGCATCCAAGGCGTTCTACGATAATCTAGCATGTGCAAAGGGGCCGAGTCTCGGCACGAGCTTCACCCTCGCCTCGCCCTACACCATTCTTGCGCATTATGTCGAGCTGGATTGGGCTGCGGAGTATGGTGTTGAGGCGGGTTTGGTGCGGATCAGCGTGGGCCAGGAAGATGTCAGAGTGTTGAGAAGGTGGTTTGAAGCGGCGGTAGAAGCCGCCGAACGGGTGGGGCAGGCTTAATCTACTGCTTGCATGGATCAGCTGCGAATCTTTCTGGCAATCCGGCCACTGGACACTGATTCCTGATATCCTGATAGTGTAAGATCTCTAAGTACCTTCGCAACATGTCGGACCCATAGTGAACTGCGGGTTCAAAAGTCAAGACACCACAAAAAAAAAGAAAAACACTGAGTGAGAGGCCGGGATCGAACCGGCGACCAGCAGATTTCTGCTTTTTGCAATCTGATGCCACTACCACTGTGCTACTCCCACCCCACGCAGAAACGCCAAACCTCAATATATCCGGCTCCACATTCCGGTAGCGCCGGCTCACTCTTTCTGTCATGAACAGCTGCCCAGAGCATGACACTCATCTGACAAGAACGCCACAGAAAGTTACTCCAGGAGTAAGCTAAGAGCGTTTCTGCTAATGCCAGCCAAGACAGACACAAAGGCAACGATGCAGATCAGCGAGGTGGTCACTTCAGGTGCCTCTCTCCACCTAGGCTGTTTATCCTCCCATACATCTAGCAGACCCCGTCAGATAGCGAGGGCAGCACGCTCATCACGCGAAGATAGCCCGATTCGAAAGTGTCAGTGAAGCAGAAGATGATCGATGTCGGTGATGATGGTTGGTACTCGGATGCCTTGTCACTCTATATGCTATCCAGGGGACATACGGATTATACATGACTTGAAGACGAGACCTGCACCCTCCCTGTGTAGACTTCTGATGCGCGGTGGGCGAGTAGTACTTAGTTGATTTGTTGCATTCACCACAACGCCCAAGCGTCAGCTTGACAATTTGTTCAGGCGATGGAACGTCGGCTCTGCTACAACTGGCGTATGGAACCAAGGCCGGACGATGTCAAGCGCCTGACTGTGATTTTGGCTGTGGCAGAGCAACTTGGCCTCTGCACTTCACATCAGGGCCGTCTGAACACGCGATGCATAGATCGACCGGATATGTAGTTACGGGAAATGACAAAAAGCAAGCCAAGAGATGCAAGGTTGAACTGCGATTACAAGCCAGGAAATGATGCGGGGTATAGACATGAAGTGATTGGGAGATTCGTCGCCGTCGTCAAAAGTGTTGAACTGTCCAAGAGTGCCCGCTCAGAGGCCAGGAGGGAGAGAGATCATGCGTAATCCTCGGTCGAGCCGCACTCGCAAATAAGGTTGAGGTCGCCCGAGGCATCGTCCACACGACTGACGGATGGCCAGAATTTGGACCGCTTGAGCGCAGGGACGGGATAGACGGCCTTCTCGCGCGAGTAAGGGCGGGTCCACTCGGCGTCGGTGAGTGTGGCGAGGGGGTGGGGGGCGTTCTTGAAGACGTTGTTGTCTTTGGGTTGAGCGCCGCTCGTGATTTCGTCCACCTCTTTGCGCATGCTGATGAGGGCATCGATAAACCTGAGATTAGAGACGGTCTCAAGAAGAGGATGCGGGGACTTACCGGTCAAGCTCGTGCTTGGACTCTGACTCGGTCGGCTCGATCAGCCAGCAAGTAGAGATTGGCCATTGTGCCGTCGGGGGGTGGAAGCTGTAGTCTTGCAACCGTTTGCTGAAGTCGGACACTTTGAGCCCCGCGGTCTTTTCGAATTCGCCCAGGTCAATGAGACATTCGTGAGCGACGCGGTTGTTCTTGTTGGTGAACCGGATGTTGTAGTAAGGGCGGAGACGCTCGGCAATGTAGTTGGCATTGAGGAGGGCGATCTTGGAGACGTGCGTGAGACCGCTACCGCCGAGCATCTTGATGTATGCCCAGGAGATGAGGTTGATCGACGCCGAGCCCCATGGCGCGGCTGAGACCGCGGTGATGGGTGATTCGCCGCCCGTGGGGACGAGCGGATGAGAAGGAAGGAAGGGGGCAAGGTGGGACTTGCACGAGATGGGACCGACACCGGGTCCACCACCACCGTGGGGGATGGAAAAGGTCTGAGTAAGCTCATGCAGCTGTGAGAGGGGAGATGCTCACCTTGTGCAAGTTGGTGTGGCTGACATCGCCTCCTACCCTTCCCAGACTCGTGAGACCCACGAGCGAGTTGCAGTTGGCTCCGTCTACAAAGACCTGCCCGCCGTTATCATGTACAATCTTGCACGCCTCTTCGATGCCCTCTTCAAACACGCCAAAGGTAGAGGGGTAAGTGACCATGAACGACGCCAGCTCGTCCTTGTGCTTCTCGGCCTTCTCCTTGAGGTCTGCCAGGTCGAGAGACCCGTCGTTGAGCGCTTTGATAGGAACGACCTTGTAGCCGACCATAGCTGCCGACGCCGGGTTGGTGCCGTGCGCAGAAAGGGGAATGAGGCAGACATTGCGGTGGCCTTGGCCCTTCGACTCGTGGTACGCCTTGATCACCATCAACCCGGCGTACTCGCCCGAAGCGCCCGAATTGGGCTGCAGAGACGTCGCATCGTAGCCAGTAACGAGGGACAGATCCGACTCGAGTTCTTTGAACATGGTCTGGTAGCCCTTGGCCTGGTCGACAGGGGCGAACGGGTGCACGCCGCCAAACTCTTTCCACGAGAGCGGCGACATGGAAGTGGTCGAGTTGAGCTTCATGGTGCACGAGCCGAGGGGGATCATGCCGTGCACCAGAGAATAGTCCTTCTCCTGCAGGTGCATCATGTACCGGAGCATGTCGGTCTCAGAGTGGTGTTTGTTGAACACGGGCTGGGTGAGGAACGGTGTGGTGCGGGCGAGTTTGTCGAGAGGTCGAGTGGACGTCTTGGCGTCGAGGCCGAGCTCCTTCGCCAACGACTCGAGCGCCTGCGGCTCAATCTGCGACTTGCCAAGTGCCGCATAGAACACGTTGACAATATCTGTGAGGTCGAGGGGGCCGACCGACTCGTCGAGCGTGACACCGATAGTCTTGTCATCGACCGGGCGGAAGTTGATTCCAGCCGAGACTGAGGTCTGGTGAATCTGAGCAGCGGAAAGACCAGCAGAAGAAACGTCAATGGTCAGGGTGTCGAAAAAGGTCGGGTTGGTGACTGTAAATCCCATGTCGGCGACCGCCTTGGCGAGGACACTGGTAAGCGAGTGGACCTTCCCGGCGATGCGCTTGAGACCTTCGGGTCCGTGGTAGACAGCGTACATGGCGGCCATGTTGGCGAGTAGGGCTTGGCTATTGGTCAGCGCAGTCGCGTATCTGGACACGTAACGCACGCAGTGCAGACGTTGGAGGTGGCCTTCTCTCGGCGAATGTGCTGTTCACGGGCTGCACGTCAGACTTGAATTACAAGAAAAGACACGACTCACTCTGCAGGGCCAGCCTGTACGCCGGACCTCCTCGCGCATCTTTGCTCAATCCGACCAGCCTGCCGGGCATCTTCCTCTTCATCTCATCGGTGCAGGCGAAGAAAGCGGCATGGGGTCCTCCATACCCGACGGGCACTCCGAATCGCTGGGAATTACCACACACGATATCCGCACCCCACTCTCCTGGAGGCTTGAGCATGGTCAGAGCAAGCAGGTCGCTCGCAACAACCATCTTTCCACCGGCAGCTTTGACCTTGCCCGCGACCGCCTCCCAGTCCTCGATACCTCCGTTGACATTGGGGTACTGTACGAGCGCACCCATGAGCTTGTCCTTGCCGAGCTCCTCGACCTGCTGTTCGAAAGCCGCGTCAGACGAGGCGACCTGGAGGTCGATGCCGAATCCACTCGCACGGGTCTGGAGGACGGCGATCGTCTGCGGTGCCACACTGGGGGAGACGAGGAAGACCTTTTTGCCCTTGGCAAAAGCAGGCTTGGGGACCGAGGCGAGACACATAGCCATTGCCTCGGCGCAAGCGGTGGCCTCGTCCAACAGGGAGGCGTTGGCGATAGGGAGGGCGGTGAGGGAGATGGCGACTGTCTGAAAGTTGATCAGACTTTCAAGCCGACCTTGAGACTGTTCTGGCGAGTAGGGTGTGTACGCAGTATACCACGCGGGGTTCTCGAGGATCTGTAGATCAGCTGTATCCACCGAAGAATGGCTCAACTCGCATTGCGCTGCACGATCGGGGGGACAATGGCATTATGGTATCCCATGCCAATGTAGCTCTTCATAGGCCTGTTCATACCGGCCACCTCCTCTGCCCGACGCATCATCTCCAACTCGCTGTACGGCCTGACCCCCTCGCTGGAGGTATCGCGCAGCTCGGCCACACGTACACCCTGGGGGATCGTATCCGCCACAAAGTCGTCGAGCGACTTGTACCCCAGCGTAGAGAGCATCGCCTCAACGTCGGCGTCCCGCGGGCCGACATGGCGCGGGAGGAACGTGTCGACGGGCGTGAAGACCGATGTGGGTGCGGGGTGGTATGATTCTGACGGGGGGTGCGGGTGCGGCTGGGTGGCGGTGGTGGATGAGTGCAAGGGGGCGGTCGAGCTGGGTTTGCAGAGACGCAGGGAGGTCGAGAGTGGTCGACGAGAGCTCGTGAGAGTGGTCGTTGTCGCCCCTAGTCGAGCGGGCAGACGGGCGAGGGTGGTCGCTCGACGCGACATGGCGGCGGCGGGACGGACGAGCATTGTCGGGCGAGTCCGATCGGACTTTGACGATCTTCACCAGTGTCGAGGTGATGCTCGACTTGCTTTCGAGACACAACAGATGGGGATGTGTGCGAGTAGAGAGGAAGAGGGGGAAAAGGTGTTTCTCCTCGTCCTACTCGATCCCCACGCCTGAAACGGAAGACGGATACGACTTGGAGAGAAGTTTTCCAATAGTGGTGGTCGACGTCCTAAAAGACGGCGTTGATGATTTCCAACGATTGATAGGACGCGTCCCTGAGGTCCTTGGCTCCTCGGGCCCTTATCTATCGCGTCGGGGTAATGCGGACTACTGAAGGCATAAGACAATGACAGAATGGAGATTGGTGTCGATCCATGATGTTTGACCTCACAATCCTATCGTCAGTGCAATGTTCGACTCGCTTGTTCAACAGGGGCATCACCATTCCAATGACCGGGTCCCTCGAATGAGAGATAAGGCGTCAAAGGAGGGTCGACTGATGGTGACTCATGGCTCGACGACATGCACGCTACTCGAAGCCCAAGACGACGCTAATTACAATACCTTACAGCTCAAAGTCTACAGGTCCGAAGCAAGACCCAGCCAAGCAGTACACTCATCAAAGCCCACCGACTCGGCTCGACGACAATCGATCCGCCGGCCGCCAGAGTGGGGAACGAATGGGCACGCAGACTCGGAGCGGCCGTGCCGGCAGTGACGACGGCCCACTGTCCTGCGCCTGTCGTGAGGCCGTTCACACCGGGTAAAGGGGTCTCGGAGGCTGGCAGGCTGCTGCTCGCCACGACAGAGGTGGTGGAAGTGATGGCGAGTGCCGATTCTGACCCAGCTGACGAGGCCAAAGACGATGTGGCAGGCGATATCTGTAATTTCGAAGCAGACGAGGTGTCTGTCGATACCGCAGTCGAGGGTGTCGAAGACGCCAAAGACGCAAGAGCACTGGCGTACTCGTCCGAAGAGAGCGGCGTGCCATCCACATCGGCATAATCCAATCCAAAACCTGCCTATCAGCCCTCATCCTACACTCCCATCACTGCCCAACGTACACGTCTCGCCCACATCCGGAAAAAGGTCGTGCGGGCGATTAGTCAAAACCACAATGTGCGGACCGTCCGCGAGGCCCGCAGCGGTGTACAGCGTGGTCGGAACGACGAGAGTATCGGCGTACCCGTCAAACGACTGGCGTTGGCCGTCGTCGAGACTGACGGTATAGTTGCCTTTCCTACTCGTCAACACTGCTCCTTTTCCGTCCTCAACGAAGCCTGCTATGCTGGTCTGCAGCGGAGCGGGGTGACGTCTGAGGTGGAGGACTCACGTCGACCTCGCAGCCCCATACAGCGTGACGCCCATTCCCTTGAAATACAGAGTGACACTATTATCCTGCCCACACGTCGTGTGGTATGTCCCATTATGGTACAGCGGGAGAGACGAAGCGTCCATGGCGCGCTGCGTCGCGTTGGTCGCAGAGTCGATCCATAAGTCGACAGTGTCGACAGTTGTGTAGGTGATGTAGTGCGAGCCGTCGTCGAGGGTGGTGGTCATTTTTGCTGTGCTGAGCTGAGCTGAGCTGAGCTGATAGATTAACTAAACTACGCTGCAGGTGGCGTTGAGCGGGAGAGTGATCGAGGCGTGAGCTGAACGGCGTGGGAAGTCTTTGCTCTTGAGGGCGTTAGACCTACAGAGGGTCAGAGGGACAGCGGGTCAGAGGGAACAACGGATCTCCTCGGTGTATCTTCAAGGATCAGCCTTTACGCTAGGCTCGTGTCAAAGGGAGAGGCGGCACGGGGGTCCGCGAGGGCAGCGATCGTAACGACAAAGGAGCCGAGGGCGAGGTTGAAAGAACAGACCAACGAGGACTGCGGCGACAGCATGTATGACGTCCTTTCATGCGGCACGAGAGCGAGTGATGAACGAAGCGGCATGGTACAAGTTACAGCGATGCATTGTTTTTGTGCTTTTCGATTTTCATAGTATCATTCTCGTACAGAGCAGCTCAAATTAGAATCCGATGTCCAGGCCAAGACCGAAAAGTTGCTCTCCAACGCTCACTCTACCCAATTTGACGCCGACTCTGTCGAGCAAATCGTCCGTCTCGACATCGCAATCGTCGACCTCGCCGGCGTGTAGCTCGGGCGAATAGGTATACTCTTCGAGATCCTCGCACGACGAGACGGGCGTGACGCATTCGGAACAGTCTTCAGAAGATGAAGTCGATGCTGACATGGAGCGGATCAACGGAGGCGGGAGGGCAAAGTCTTCGACGTCTTCGCACGAGTCGGCCATGGCAAAGTGGGTCGAGGAGGGGGAAGGCGAGGGGAAGAGACAGGGTGTACGAGGAGAGGGCGAGGTGGCCAGCGTAGAGATATCCGGGATGGAGGAAAGAAAAGCGCTTGCAGCGGCGGACAGCGAATCATCGTCGTCGTCGTCTTCCGACTCGTAGTCGTACTCGTCGGCGACCTCGACGACGTCCACCTCGACATTGTCACCCATGTAATCGTCGACGGCAACGGCGGCCGAAACAGTGACGCCGTCCTCGACCTCTTCAGCGGGGAAGGGGGTGACTTCATCTTCGAACGCCGAATAGACGTTTGACTCGGCCCATTCGTGCTGCCTCGCAAAGTCGTCCTCTTCTCCGAGACTCTCGTAAATCTCCTCGAACCAGTTCTCCTCATCGGCCTCGTCAACAACACCGAGGCCCATGGCGGTCTCGCTCCTCCAGTCGGTGAACTCGGGGGAAGCAGGGGCGGAAGAAGGCTCGTCGACCGACTTCCAGGCACTCCTCACTGCCTCTCGAACGACGACACCCTTCCACAGGGCACTCGCGTCGTCCCTCGCGCCGAGACCAGGCTCGAGGTTGGAGAGCTTGAGCTCGGAGAGGTGGAGGAGTCGGTGCCCGAGGGGCGTGAGGGTGGGCTTGGTGTTGGATGGGAACCTCATCTCGTCAATCTGGAAAGACGCGGGTATGGATCGTCTGCGCAAACGGGGCGCGGTCTGGTTGGCTTCGCTGGTCGAAGTCGAAGCGGGTATGTCGAAACGGACAGAAGTTGATTTTTTACCGTGACTTGATGTGATGGGCGTCGAGCCTATCCTGTTGTCTGCGGGAGTGGTGGTGGGTGTCCTGGGAGGGACCGAGTCGTCTGTGAGACGGTCTTGTGCGGGGTGAAGCAGTATAGAGCTGGGGAGAGCGAGGGCGGTATGTGGGAATGCATGCTGGGCAATGAAGACGTTGAAGTCGTTGCTCGGCGTAGGTGACAGCGTGAAGGCTGGTCTAGGGGTGCACAGTGGTGTCAAAGGTGACGTCTAAGCGTCTGGGCAAGTGGGTGGGGTGTCGACGTGTTATCGACTGGGGGCTCGCTGGGTCTTATATTCAGGCAGACATGTTGGATGTCTGTCGAGATATAAGATATGAGTAGTGAGAGCTGTTGATGAAGAAAGAGAAGAAAAGAGAAAGGAAGGGGGGACGGGGGCGTCGTATATATCAATCTCTTTCCCACACCCAAAGGGAGGGGAGGTCGGGTGACGGGTGACGGACGGCTGAGTCACTTGCTTGGTAAAGATGCCACGACTCGAAATTCAGATTATTCAGCTCTGCTCTCCCGCCTTAGTCACCCGTTGAGGCCTTCTGGACCCTTTCGTGTGTCTCAGGCACCCGGGGCAAATCCTCAACTCCGGTCGGTCATTCGGTCCCGAGCGCCGCGTCGCCGAGTCTTCAGCCCATCGTTCTGGGTTCTGGGTCCGAGGGGCAAGGTTGCTTGGCGTGACAGCCTTTTGCTCTGGCGTTCTGGGCAAGAAACAACCAAGAGATGGCGCAGAGGCAGTCACGACGACTGCGAGAGTCCAGAGTCCAGGCGTCAAGTGTATACCGACAGCCGCTACACGGCTATCAACGAGACGCGCGAGACGCGGTGCTATTCGTATCGTTCGACTGTGCGGCTCGGGGTCGGACGTTTTCCGACGAGCAGGAAAGAGGAATACGACCCGACCGGTCGCTGGTTTCGGCCGACTATTCCACTATTCCAGGTAGTTGGTTATTCAGGAATTGAAGATCAGGAAGACATTCGCCATCGTTACGACCATTCGGACACCTCCGATACTTCGGGCGCCGCAAGTCTTGGCCAGTCCCGAAGCAGGCTGAGCCAGACGCAGCAGTGCGAGTGAGTGGGCAATGGAGAGGTCAATGGCAGTGGGCAGCGGACAGCGGACTGAAGGCCCAGACATTCGGAGCACAAACGGGGAGTCTATCTGATTGTCACCCCCGGCACCTTCTTGACCCCGGCGGCCTTGCCTTGCTCTTGGGTACTTTAGACGCGGCCCCCGAACGAGAAGGGATGTGAGTGACGATAACGATCTGACGTGCCGGACGCCTCTTCGCTCCCTCATCCTCTCGAGCGCACTATCCAATTACACGTCGAGCCGCGAGCCGCGAGCCGAAAGTTCGGAACTGGAACTGAGAGGCGGAGGATGTCCGCCTGTCCGCCGGCGGAGCAGCGGCAGCGCGTCTACGGGGTGGAGACGTGTCTGACCGTGTGATTGGGCTGCTGAAGGTTGCATGCCAAGGCAGCTGGCTACCTGGCGTTTACTGTCCAGACCTGGTCGACAAGAGACCGAGCACGAGTGACGATAGATTTGCACGGGGGCACGGGTTAGTCAGCTGGTCAATCGTCGGCGACGTGATGATCAGGCACTGCACTAGCGTCAACCGTCAACCGACTTGAGATGACTCAACCGCGGGTCCATCCGTCCATTCTGCTTACCTCGCTGCTTACGTCGATCCTGATTCTGCTTACTCACCCACCACTGCCTACTGCCCATGCCGGTCCGCTCACCCGAACTACTCCTCCCCAGCGCGACAGCATGGCGCACCTGGCTCTCCACAAATCACAACACCCACGGCCCCATCTACGTCGTGATCAACCGCTCCGTGCCCCCTATAGGCCTGACCACCCTCACCCCCAGCGAAGCGCTAGACGAAGCCCTCTGTTTCGGCTGGATCGATTCCGGCGGCGGGAGACGGGATTCCACCTTGCACCATCTCCGATTCGGCCCCCGTCGTGCGCCTGGTAAATCGGCGTGGTCCGTTCGAAATCGCGAGCATGTCGCGCGTTTAGAAGAGCAGGGGCGGTTGGCCCCGCCGGGCAAGGAGGTGGTTAGACTAGCGAAAGAGAGTGGGATGTGGGAAGCGGCGTATTCCTCCACACCGCCGTCTGATTTGTTGGAGGCGGTGAATGGGGCGGGTGTGAGAGATCAGTGGGAGGAGAGGTCCAAGGGGGAGCGGTATACGTGGTGTGTCCGTCTTGGGAGTGCGCCGTGGGGCTCAGAGGTGCGGAGGAGGAAGATTGAGGGGATACTGCGGGAGCTGGGGGCGGAAGTGGATGTAGCCCACAAGAGCCCGGGAGGCAAGGCGAATAGCGGAAAGGTGAAGACGAGCTACAACGAAGCACCTTCTTCCGTCTCGAAGAGCGACATTCCCACGCGCATCACCACACCAGCCAAACGCAAACGAGAGCGCGACGAGCCCAATGATACCACCGACTCGGCATCACCTCTGCGGCGCTCGTCAAGGGTGAGAGATGCACCTTCTACCATCCAGAACGCATGAAGCCATTTGACACTAGCCCAAAATGTACGATACCGGACAATCTCTCAGCATGCTTGTATGCATAAGGTAGTACCAAAGCCTGAGCAAGCTCGTATTGGGGATATAGCTGTGATATCCCTCATGTGGTATCATCAAGACGTCGGTAGACCATAGGTCACGCTCAGTCGACTGGACGACAAGGCCGCACTGGTCTCGCGATGCTGCATCGAGCCGCGCATAGGCCACCGCTCTTCCCTCGCTTGAGCATGTCTGCCCGTAATTGCGTGAAGTGTTAACTAGCACGACTGGCTCGAGGGCTCGATCACTTTGGTCGTTGCAGAACCACGACCTTCTTCTCCTTGGCCGGCTGGCTCTCCTCGACCGGATCGTCCAGGTGACCATAAGGCTTCCGCGGAGTCCAGGGCTGATCCCACGTACCGTGGCCCCAGCCTCCACGACCGCCAAAGCCACCACGGCCCCTGCCGCGATGCCCGGCGTCAGGTCCCCATGTAGACCAGATGGAGTCCATGTCAGGCCCGGGAGGAGGCATGCCGAACGGACCAGGCGGCCGAGGCGGTCTGAAACCGTGGCCTCGCCCTCCCCTCGGCGAGAACGGCGGTACGCCGAGCGGACCGTCACTCCATATGTCGGCAACATGTGGAGGAGGTGGGAAGCCCGATGGAGGCGGGCCTGGCGGACGGCTTCTAGGTGAAAATGGCGGCGGACCCGGGGGCCCTGATCGTGTGAGCAAACGTGGCGGAGGGGGAGACGGTGGCTCGGCTCCGAATTGCGGTCCGGGTGGCGGCGGAGGTCGAATGGGTCGATCAGGCCGTTGCAACAATTCGAATTGAGGGCTCCGACGACCATCGCGGTCCCTTCGATCTTTGCCCCTGCCACGCCCTCCTCTGCCCCGGCGACCACCGCGACCTCTTCCGCCGCGGAATCCCCCGCCACTACTACTACTTTCGGTGTCTGAAGAGTCTGACATTCCTCCGTGTCGTGCGACGGCACGCCCGGGCGGCGACTGGTGTTCGCTCTTGGACTTGATGTTTGGGCTGCCAGGTGGATCCTGCGGTAGACTTGGGAGCTTGGGAGAAGCAGTCAGAGGCGATCCCTGCGAAGCGGACAGCGTCTTGGCAGGCGCGGGGACTCCCGGCACAGGAAGCGGGGTATCGTCCGAAGCTGGTCTCCGAAGAATCTTGTACTCTTTGGCAGGCTCATCTTCTGGTTGATGACCTCTTCGGCGCTCGCCATGCCGGTCATGTCTTCCATGCCCTCGTCCTCGCTTCCCGTCTTCTCTGGACCCGCGTTCTGGGCGATCATGGCGGTCGTGATGCTCGTGACCGTGCTCATAGCCATGGCCATGACCCGCGCCCCTGCCTCTGCCCCTACCCTCGCCTCTTCCGCGACCTCGTCCACGTCGTCCTCTGCCCCGCCCCTCGGCAAAACCGTCCTCGCTTTCGTGATCCCGCAACACCTCCAAGATCACCTCGAATCGCTCCGCTTCTTGACTGAGAGCGTATCCTTCTCCACGCTCCACATACTTGCTGTCTTCGATATCGAGCTCGGCCGCCTCAACCGCAAGTGGCGGATTGGCGACGTAGAGAATCGGTCTCTGAACCTCGTTCATTTCTCCATTGTGATCTTCCTCGTCGGATCTTCGTCCATCATCGATTCCAGAAGCGATCTCCGCGGCATCGATCTCGGCAAAGAAGGCCACACAGCTCAAAACGGATTGAGCCCAGGGCTCGACTCCCTCGATGGGAATTGGCAGCGACGACAGCTCACGAATGTCGCTGAGCTCCGCGTCACGCTGAATTCGCACTCCTACTCCTTTCTTGTAATTCGTGCCCGATTGGACGGTGAGGGATGGGTCCGCCGAGAGGATCTTCCACTGTCGGGATGCATGCTCGACGTAGCGCGCTGCAGATCGTGCAGCGACAGCCGAGGCGGATGAGCCCTTCTTCAGCAGATCCAAAGTGCGGATGCCTGTGCATTAGCTGAAGATCTCACATGAAATGTCGGATGGACGTACCATCCAGTGGCACAATCACCTCCCAGCCCTTCGCGACCAATCGTCTCACGCTCTTCATAGCCCACATGAGCGCCGAGACATCCACCACCACAGCCCTCCATGCTTCCTTGTCCTCTTCGTCGTCTTCTGTCTGCTCTCCGTGAGAGCCCTCATCTTCGTCATCGATTCTTGGGACTCGAGTCTGTCGTGCATTCCCGTCATGCTCAGCGCCGTGTTTGGCAGCCTCTTTCCGTGGCTGCTGCGGCAAGCCGGGGATAGAAGTAGTATTGAGAGACTGTACACGAGATTCGAGCTCGGATATTTGATGCGTCAACAAGGCGGTCGACAACGCCTTGTTGAGCGCGGCTTGTTTCGCCGCCTGCCTGGTTAGCTCGGTGCTATGTACGAGCGGAAGCGAAATGAGCCTGCGCTAAGAGAGGAGAACGACATACCTTCTGCTGCTCGTCGAGCATGATGGTGGGAATGCCGGGTGGCAAATGCGGCAAGGACTAGCCCTCCATGTTATGGGATCTTGATGCGATCGAGCCGGGCGGAATAGACATTGACAGCTGTCAAACTGTCAGATCTGAAGAAAAGGGGCGGCAGGTCGACTGCTGCTGCAAGAGGTGATGAGAAAGACGAAAGAGGGTCAAGATATGAGCTGCGCAGGAGAGACAGGCAACTCGAATGTGTTTGGCCTGCTGCGCGACGACATGCGACGGAGAAGTAACCAGAGTCGTCCTCGAACACAAAGGATCAGTCGCCGCCCGACTATCACACGTGGTATTTTATCTGCCGAGAGTATCAAACGTCAATATGCCCAATCGCCATTGGCCATCCGTCTTTCCTCGCGCATCGAAGTATCCATCCCATCGTCCTCTGTCTCTACAGCGCCGCAACAAGGGTTGCAAGCAGGCTCAGGATGATGCGCAACATCCGACCCCTCCTCCGATCCCTTCCCTCCCCTTCATCGGCCTCGTCGCTCCGATGTCTCTCCACGACTGCCTCCCGATCCCTCGCCACGCCCGCCATGGAGGGCCGGGCAGCCCCGATCCGCACTCATTCCGTTGAAGAGTTGGTCAGAGGTGTTGGGGTGTGGACGAGCTGACAGCTAGACTGCACGATCTGTCGGCAGAGGAGATCCTGGCGGAATCGGGCAACCGCAAAGAGGCATCGATGCGGCATTTCACAGGTCAGCTACACTGTATCCCGGCGAGGCTGAGCTGACATGTAGTCAACTTTGGTCCTCAGCACCCAGCAGCGCACGGCGTGCTCCGATTGATCCTTGAGTTGAACGGAGAGGAGATTCTGCGGGCAGACCCGCATATCGGCTTGTTGCATCGGGGAACGGAGAAGCTCATCGAGTACAAAAACTATACTCAGGCCCTGCCATATTTCGACCGTCTCGACTATGTGTCGATGAGTGAGTCAGCTGCCGTTCAGATGGATTTCAGCTGACTCTCGAGTGACAAATGAGCTTTGCTACTCTTTGGCAGTCGAAAAGCTTCTCAACATCGAGGTGCCAGAGAGGGCGAAATGGATTCGGACACTATTTGGCGAGATCACCCGGGTGCTGAACCATTTGATGGCTGTCTTGACGTGAGTACTTGCTCGAACCTCTGTATGAGGACGGGTGACTGACCCGTAGCCACGCCATGGATGTCGGTGCCTTGACACCATTCCTGTGGGGTTTCGAAGAGCGTGAAAAGCTCATGGAGTTCTACGAGCGAGTCTCTGGTGCTCGTATGCACGCGGCATACGTCCGACCCGGCGGAGTTGCATTCGACCTGCCTCACGGCCTCCTCGACGACATCTTCAAGTGGGCGACCCAATTCTCCAGCCGAGTGGACGAGATCGAAGAGGTCGTCACCGGCAACCGTATCTGGAAGGGGCGGACGATCGGCATCGGCAAGGTGACCGCTCAACAGGCCCTCGACTACTCGTTCTCCGGTGTCATGCTCCGTGGATCGGGTGTACCATGGGACTTGCGAAAGGTCGCACCGTACGACGCCTACGACAAGGTCGAGTTTGACGTTCCCGTCGGCAAGAACGGCGACTGTTACGACCGATACTTGTGCCGTGTGCAGGAGTTCAGAGAGAGTTTGCGGATCATCGACCAGTGCTTGAACAAGATGCCCACTGGCGCGATCAAGGTGGATGACCACAAGATTGTGCCGCCTCCTCGGGCCAGCATGAAGGAGAGCATGGAGTCGTTGATTCACCACTTTAAAGTGAGCAACACTAATAAAACCTCAAGACTCATGCTGATCATAGCTCTTCTCCGAGGGATACTCTGTTCCTCCTGGCGAGACGTACTCTGCCATCGAGGCTCCTAAAGGCGAGATGGGTGTCTACCTCGTGTCGGACGGCTCGAACAGGCCGTACAAGTGCAAGATCCGTGCTCCTGGATTCGCCCACTTGGCCGGATCAGACTTTATGATGCGCCACCACTTCTTGCCCGATGCCGTGGCCATCATCGGTACCATGGACCTGGTGTTCGGAGAGGTGGACCGATAAGTTCAGTACGAGTCTTCTGGACGACAGTAGGGAGAAGGATGTGCGGAGATTGTACGAGATGCATTGGCATGATCATATTCTAGGACGAAGTGTCCATTCGTCAATTCGTCAAAGGGTTCGTTACTGCTACCGCGTCAGCTGGTGTTCGAGGCAGGAATAGAGAGGGAGCACCAGTTCCTCCGTTGATCGTTGTGGGGAGGGTATTGGTGGATGATCTGTCCGACGTTCGTTGGTGGTCGGTACGAGGCCCAAGTACTCTGCGACAAACACCCGGAGGATCTTGTTCCAGCGCCGCAAGGCAGGCAAAGAAAGCGCCGACGCGTCGTCCTTCTTATCAGCGTCGCCTCTCCTACCCAGACCGAGGTCGACTCACCAGGAGCGTATGCCATACCTTGGGGAACGGATTGGATATCACATGCAGGATGCTCACGCCCCGAGCGAGAAACTGTCCTTAGCAACCCTCACCCAAGTACCTCCAGGATCGGCGTTGACTTACAGGCGTGTGGTCGTCCCCGATCATCCCCTTGTGCATCCTAAAATCCTGAAACCAACCCTCGTCACCGTCGTCCACCTCCACCAGCCTGGCGGTGCGCAGACGCTGGTCGGCAGACTTGAGCTGCGCATGTAACCAGTCTGTATCCCGGTAATACGAGTGTATGCGGGGGCTCGGAGCGCCCAGCAGGTCGAGTAACACGAGAACGTCGATCGTGTCGAGTATCGTGGGTGGAGGGCCGTATCGTCGTTTGGAGAGGGCGTGGTTGGGAGGTAGGTAGGTGTCGTCCCATGTTTCGGCGAGGTGTCTACTCTTAGCACAGCGCCAAGCTTCAAGCTCCAAGCAGGGACCCACCTCGCACCGTAGATCGAGTCGCTGTCTGTCCAATCTTTGATCGCCTCTTCACCGTCGAAAAATACTAGCTGAAGCGTCGTGAAAGCTGCCTCTTCCTCGTCCAGTCCTTCTTGCAGGAGAGCCTGGCCAGACTCGATCCGGTCTTGCCGGGCGCGCAAGAGAGGCGTGAGCGCCTCGGCTAGGTCGAGCAGCATCGCACATGGTGCGGCCGAATCGGTCGCCCCTACGAACTGGCTCTCAGCAGGGATTTAACAGTTGGGTAAAGTGGTTCACCTGGTTCTGCGGATAGGCGGGGAAGTACTTCGAGTCGAAGTGCGCGGCGAGGACGACCTTTCTCGGTGCTTCCGGGTCAAAGGTATAGATCAAGTTGTTGTATCCCAACGGTCCGATCGGCGTCTCGGCAGTGAACGGGGTCTGTCATCAGCTGCTTCCTGAGCCAATCGGTCCAGGAAGTGTGGTCGAGCTGCAAGTCACAGATGGGACGTACTTGTTCTTCGTGCCATCCAAGGTTGGAGAACACGGACGAGATGTACTTCTGAACCAGCGTGCTACTTATCAGCTCCACAACACCAGCGTGAACGAGCCGACTTGTTCTCCGAGCCAGCTGCAGATCAGCGCTGCTGAATGATGGTTCCGTTCCGTTATTTCGACTCACACGGTCGAGGAATGAGCAGCTTGCCGAGATGGCCCTCGTCGGTCGATTGCCATTCTGCCGGCGAGAGCGCTGCGACGTTCTCCAGCTGGGTATCTGAAAAGGTGTAAAAGTCTCTTGGCTGGACATGGCGGTCGGTGCGCGCGATACAGCGACCGACAAGAGTGAAGAGTAGGAGGATCACGAGGGGCCATCGTGTAGGAGCGTGTGATGCTCGGGCAAGCGGGGTGCGCTTCGCCGCGGCATATGCGCCCGCAACCATCATCTCTGCCTTGGAGCGTCCCTCTTGCCCATTATACCGTTGAGTTGACTGGCAGAAGAGAAATGTATGACAAGAAGAGGAAACCAACATTGGAATGGTCGGTTAGATACTGACCATGCCGCCCGGACCCGCTTTCGGCCGTCTCCAATGCAGCGAATATCCAACTTAACTGGAAGACAAGAGACCAGAGTACCACGTACTGAGGACTGTGGAGACGCGTTGTAATGTCGAAGTGGCCAAAGCCATGCATGTAGAATAAGCCGAATGGGCCACCCCGCCCCTACCCTCCTCACCACCTCACGAGCGACCGGGGGCACACTGCCTCTGCCTCTCGCAGCACCGTCCTCCTCCTCCCTCCCTCACGTCCGCATCACAGGATCACGCGCCGCTCATTCATCGTCGTTCTGCATGTACTTTGCGCGGATGTCTTTCCATTGTTTCTGGAATCAGTACTATCCCATTTCCACAGTCGCAAAGCCTGGAAGCCTCGCCCCCTCGTATCCCGCACCCTAGGGTACAGAGATGTCGGATCCAGACACAATCCCAACGACTTTGCGACCTGAACAGCCAGACAAAAGACCCACCCCTCGGTTGTGTGCATCCCACCATGCTGATGTTGCGAGGTCAAAGCCCATGGAAAAGCCGAATGCGCCGAGGAAGATGGAGGTGACGAACACCGAGTTGCGCTTGAAGAGGGTGTTGTATATAGGCTGTTGTGTCCGCGATGATTCGGAGCGAGAAAGGGTCAATGACGGGCGGATCATAGGGCAGTTGACGGTGGAGAAGCGGGACCAGTATGGAAGGGTAGTGGTGAAATGAGCGTGCGAGGGTGCAGATCAGGCATAGAAAGACACAGAAGAAGAGCAGCGTCAGCATGTGCTTCCTCTCTGCTCTAAGAGTGACTCACAGAAGCCATGGTGGGCGGGATGTGGGAGAATGTAAAGACGATACTTGGTTGTCCAATGCTGTTGCGAGCAATTCCGACGTCAAAGGCAAAGGCAGCCCGACTCCTAAGTGGGTGGTGAATATAAACATTACTCGGCGTTAGGATCCATGACAGTCTCCAGGGTGTGCGTGGCTATTCCCCCATCCCCCTCCCCTCTCCTCTCTTTCCCCCCGCGCCTGGGTTGATGCATCGGGCAGCCACTCCTGAAGCAACGTCCACCACCACCACCGACCACCACATACGACCATACTTCCATACTTTCATCGTCATACAGTCCAACTCTTGCCTTTCGCTTCAGATCCTCGCGCCGATCATCTCGACGCATCTCAAGCGGTCAACACCGCCCGACGCTGCCACGAGAGATCAAGACGAGACACGACCACAACACCGGCCACTCGTCTCGAGCTTGGACCATCGCACTTCTCTCTCTCTCTGTCATTCGGCAGCACTTGATTAGTCTCTGTCCCGCTGGAAACCTTTTCGCCTAGACGAGGATTAACCCTCCCTTGTGCAACGCACGACGACAGAGCTGGAAACGAGACACAGGAGCGGTTGTGCGTTTCACACGCGCCGCGTATCCACACCCAACAACCCCCCGTCCCTCCAGCGAGCTAAGCCCAGTCGCCGTCCGCCGTGCAACCCCGATAGCGACAGCGACAACACGAGCGACAGAGGACGGGCACGGCGCTCACACCCTCCCCTCCCCCGTCAACATGAAGGGATTCAAAAAGGCAATGGTGAGTACTGGTGACATCTGTGCATAACACTCCCCCACCTTCAACCCATCGCTTCTTCCTTGCACGCGCGTGACGAGACTGAGCTACCCGGGGCCGTAGATGTGGGCAAAGGAGACCAGTACAGGACTGTGGGACGTGAGGCCCCAGGCCTATGCCTCACCCAGACTATTCTCGGGTACACGTCCTCGAGATCAGCCGCTGATCCCATTCTCAGAATCTCTCCCGCACTAAATCAGGCGACTCGAAATCGAAATCACCCTCCCCATCCACATCGAAACCACAGCCACCCCTACCTGTCAACTCGTCATCCCCTGGCCCGTCATCGCCCTCGATGGGCTCGCCAGCGACCGAACGGACGGGCTCGCCCTTCACCTCTGGCCAAGCTGGCCCCACCACCCCGAGACGGTCACCCGTCAACGACAAGTCGTCTCCGGCACCGCCGATGATCTCCATCTCAGCTGCACCCAATAACGGACCGATCAACACGGAGATGCCTCCCGATCCGATCCCTCATTCACCGCACGGTAGGGGTATGGGCTCGCCGGACAGGCAACTGGGACCGGATGGCACCCCTACGCCTCCGCGTGCGGGACCGCTCAACAGGCTCAGGGGAACTCCCAAAGATACGATACCGATCGTGGGCAAGACACCTAGGAAACAGAGGAGCAGCCGGTTCTATGTCTCGGACAAGGTGGAGATCGAAAAGCTGCCTAATTTCCAAGGCCAGTCGTCCTTGAAAAGTCGATTACCGTTGCTGACCTGCTAGACGTCCGGCCAGAGGAGAGGAACGAGCTATTCATCCAAAAGCTGCAACAGTGCAGGGTGGTTTTCGACTTCAACGACGCCAGTAGCGAACTGCAGGGCAAACAGGTCAAGGCGCAGACTCTTCACGAGATGTTGGAGTACATCACGGGGAACAGGGGCGTCATCACGGAGCAGATCTACCCGGAAGTCGTAGGAATGGTCAGTTTCGTCTCCTCTTTCAACTTCCTCAGCTGACCCAGCAGTTCGCAACGAATCTGTTCCGGTCTATCCCTCCTCAGGTGAATCCGACGGGAGACGCGTTCGACCCAGAGGAGGACGAACCCGTACTGGAGCTCGCGTGGCCGCATCTCCAGATCGTCTACGAATTCTTCCTACGATTTGTCGAGAGCCCAGATTTCAACACCAACATCGGCAAGCGCTATATCGACCAGGCCTTTGTATTGCAACTCCTCGACCTCTTCGACAGCGAAGACCCTCGCGAGCGCGATTTCCTCAAGACGACCCTACACCGCATTTACGGCAAATTCCTCAATCTTCGAGCATTCATACGACGATCCATGAACCACGTCTTCTTTCACTTTGTTTACGAAACCGAACGGCATAACGGCATTGCAGAGCTGCTCGAAATTCTTGGCTCGATCATCAACGGCTTCGCCCTTCCGCTCAAGGAGGAGCACAAGATCTTCCTCACTCGCGTTCTCCTACCTCTTCACAAGGCAAAATCGCTCGCCCTTTATCACCCGCAACTGGCTTACTGTGTCGTTCAGTTCTTGGAGAAGGATTCTAGCCTCACGGAAGACGTCCTTCTGGGCTTGCTGCGGTACTGGCCGAAAGTGAACAGCCCAAAGGAGGTCATGTTCCTCAACGAGGTCGAGGAGATTTTGGACGTGATCGAGCAAGCAGAATTCGCAAAGATCATGGTCCCTCTCTTTGGCCAGCTCGCCAAGTGCATCAGCAGCCAGCATTTCCAGGTGGCCGAGAGGGCGCTCTACTACTGGAACAACGAGTACATCGTCAACCTCATGAGCGAGCACATTGCCGTCATCCTGCCTATAGTCTTCCCGCCTCTCTACCAGAACTCAAAGTCACACTGGAACAGGTTGGTCTGTCTACGGGAAACATGACAGCGCTGACTCGAAGGACAATACACGGCATGGTGTACAATGCGCTCAAGCTCTTTATGGAGATCAATCCCGAGCTGTTCGAGCAGTGTCAAGTCAACTATCGGCAACAACGCAGAATGTTTGTTCAGCTAGCGTGCAGTTGGCAGGATACAGCTGACAAGCAGTGATTGGGAAAAGTCGATCGAGAGATATGAGGACTGGATGCGTCTTCGTGCCCAGGCGACCGAAAATTTCAAGAAAGATCATCCCGATGCGGAACTGCCGAAATCGCTATCAGACGACCCGCCTCCTCGTCCCGAACCTTTCGAGGAAGAGCCGATGATGGACGTATCGGTAGACATGACAGCAAATGGCTTTGACGCCAGCGAGTCCTTCACTCTCGACCGTTCGCTTGCGGATGACATGGTGCCGGTAGCAGACCCAGGTTTGGACAGGCCATCACCCGTCAGTCCGGTAGGCTTGGGCATTCACGGCAATGCCAATAGCCCTGGAGCACCTGCGAGTCCTACGCCAAGCGGAGGAGCTGGAGGTCCACACTTGAGACGGAAGAGCGTGCTGCCTATAGATCCAGCGGTAATGCGAGATCTGCAAGTGGGTGTTTTACTCTCCCGCAGAACGTGCGAAGATACTGATGGGTAAGGCGCATCGGAGCCTTGAAGCGAATCAAAACCCCCCTGGTCCTGCCGAGATGTGAACTATACACGCCGGAATCGATCATCATTTCTTACGACCCAACGAAACATTTTCAAGACTGGACAAGGCGAATCAAGCATGTCGGATGTCGATGGGACCTGACCAAAACTGTATCTATTGTGCGATAGGAAGGGAGTCTGCTTTACCATCATTACCAAGTGATTCTCCGTCCATAACAATACCCACCACTGGCCAATTGACGAGGCGGCCACCCAAGGAATTTTCTGTCTCCGTCGCATCATCTCGTCCTTCTAGATAGAGTCGCGCGAGCAGTGTAACATGCAGTGCATTTTTCAGTTGCAAAGTCCCTATTGTTACTGCTTGGCAGCCTTGAGTGTGCTCGCGATCTGAGCCATCACGCTCGGCCTCTCCCTCAGATAATTGACCTTTGCCCTCCCGAGATCTCTGAGGGTCCCTTGCTCGCCTTTACGCCCTTCGGCGCGCTTGATCACTTTGACCTCCTTGATCATGGGACTGTGCACCTTGTACGAAACCTCCACCCCTAGCTTGTTCACCACGTTCCGCAGGCGGAAGCTCGTGTCCACTCCTCGGCGTCTTATGCCCATCAATACACCTGAAAAAGCGGTCGTGTTTGTCCGTGTGGGCCCGGCGTACGATAAGACCGTCAGTACTGATCCTGGTCGGAGACGGTTCGGGGCGCGACGGGAGAAGAGGGATGGGTCGACTGATGGTGGTCGTTGGGAGGCGTTCAGGTGCGTGATGAGGTGCGCGCCGTTCTTTGGGTGGAGCAAGGCGGGAGTGGGTGTGGTGATTGGGGCGGGCTGGACGAGGGCGGTCGAACAGAATGGGTATGCTGCGAGTCAGTGAGTGGGTTCATTGGCGGCCGGGAGGGAGGGGCGTACGTGTGGAGGAGGAGGATGCGTGGCGGATGGACAGGCGCGAGGGGCCTGCGATGGCGCTTGCGAGATGGCGGCTGGTGGACATGCTGGGAGGTGTCGACGCTTTGACGGCCGAGAAGCAGCAACACGAAATTGAGATGGCATCTGGTGAAGAGGCCTTATCACCTCCCCCCGACACCCCTTCTCTCAATACACGTCATGTCTTGCCACCCAACCCACGCCGCGCGATGACGAGCTACTGCACCCTTTATCTCTCTTCCCACTCGACCATCTCTTTCTTTCTTTCGACAATACCTCATCCCTTCAGAGGGCCTCGCCCATCTCTGGCAGCTCAACATGCACATCCCGCTCATCTCCCATCTCGCCCTCTCCCTCTTCCCCTCTCTCACGCACCCGGCACCACCACCGTCCACCGGCTCATCCGCCACCTTCCGCCCGATCCACGCGCACTCACACTCGCTCGCCAACCCCAATCGTCCCCAACTCTTGCTACACGATGCCACATCCCCCTCGGCGTACTTCTCCCAAGCCGGAGCACTGGAAGACGACCCCGACTCGCCAGCGGCTAGCATCGCATCTGCCGTTCTGGAAGTCCGCACGACACCCATGATCATCCGCCGGCCGCGCGTGCGTCCGCCATCCATGCTCTCATGGGCGCGTGCGGCCCGACACGCCCGCCGTTCCCTCACGGAAGGATACAACGCTACCGTCGCGTGGGTCGCGCCGGACTATAGGGACGATAGTGGTGAATGGGACGATGTGGAAGTGATGGGTCCCGACGTGCGGGACCGCCAGACCCTCATTACCCTGGCGAAAATGGCCAGCAATGCCTATGTCTTGCCGGACGGAGGAGAGTGGTATCCCCTCGGCGAGACGTGGAACGCCAGTACCCCTGTTGGGTGGGAACCTGACGCGGATGGTCTGCGCGGGCACGTATTTGCCGATGATAAGAATGAGACGGTCATCATTGCTCTCAAGGGCACTTCGGCGGGCATATTTGGTATTGGCGGTCCGACGGCCAAGAATGACAAGTACAACGTGAGTTGTCGTTGGTACTTGGCAGAAGTGGTGGCGCTGATAGGGTAGGACAATCTGCTGTTTTCCTGCTGTTGTGCCCGGGTGGACTTTTCCTGGTCGACAGTCTGCGACTGCTATGCCGGAGGGTACAAGTGCGAGCAACAGTGCTTGGAGGATGCGCTCGTGGCGGACAGTGTGTATGCGACGGTCGGCACGGTCAGTATCAGCTGATGTAAGACATCCGGTCACTCAAGCTGATGTGTAGAATCTCTACAACAACATCACCTACATGTACCCCAATGCCACTATATGGCTTGTGGGTCACTCACTAGGCGGCTCGATTTCCGCTCTGATCGGCCTCTCCTTCGGCGCTCCTGTTGTAGCTTACGAAGCACCCGGCGAGCGTCTTGCGGCGTCTCGACTACACCTGCCCCTTCCGCCAGGCATGCCGTCCGACAAGACTGGCATCACGCACGTGTACCACACTGCCGACCCGATTCCCATGGGATCATGCACCGGCGGGTACTCAGGCTGCTACGCCGCTGGCTTTGCTCTCGAGAGCAAGTGCCATACCGGCCAAACCATCCTTTACGACACAGTCACCGTCAAGGGATGGAGCGTTGATGTGCGCACACATCGGATCGGCGAAGTCATCAACAAGGTCCTTGCGGACCCGTGGCCGGGCGCGGACGACAGCTCTGATGTCTCCAGCCAGACCGTTTTGCCCCCTGGCAGATGGGGCTGGATGGAGTATTGGGGCTGGGGAAGGCGCGGACCTAAGAAAGGCGAAGGCGATCCGAACGAAGGGGACGATGATGAGGACGCGGATGGTGGCTGGGAAAAGCATGGTGGTGTGCCCAAGCAGGCCTCGGAGGATGAGTGTGTGGACTGCTTCAAATGGTGAGTCTGCTGGTCTACAGTTGGTTCCAGCTGATCGTTAGGGAATTTGGGCATTTCGAGAAGTGAGAGTGAGAGCGTGGAAGGATGAGAGGAGAGCATGAGGTCATCGTTGCATGCGATTAGATGGGTTGTACTATCTCACACGAGCAGGTTGTGCAGTCGACTAGAGTGTATGTATGTATGTGACTCTCAGCAATGGCGTGAGCAGCAGAAGACACAGATACTGCCAAACTGCTGTTGATAGGGAGTGTGCGAGGTATGTCTATTGTATCCGCTAACACGAGATGGTCTTGAAGACGTTGAAGCCGTCGCTCGCCGTGCTGAGGATCATGCCCGGTATCTGCGGATGCCAATGCAGTTCCTTGACGTCCTTCTGGCCCTGATGAACAAAGAGCAGTTGAGCAGGAACGTCCAGCACCTCTCCACTGGCAGTAGTGGCATTCTGCACTGGCGCTTCGTCCTCGTCTTGCTCGACTGACAAGTCCCACAGCGTGAGCTGGTCGTCCGAGCCGGAAGCGGCGAACACGCTCGAGTCGGTGGGGTGCCATTCGACCGAGGTGATGGGTGCGGTGTGCCATGTGAAGTGCGCGACGGGTGTTGGGGTGCTGTGAGTCAGCAGGAGACCTTCTCAGTGATCGCCATGGCTAAGCTGCTTTGCGGGACTCGCTCAAGCCTCGCTGCGCTCGGCGCCCGCCTCGCACTCACCCCTTGAACATTCTCAAATCCCACACCTTCAACCCGCCCTCGTCCCCACCACTCAACAACAGATAGTCCACACCTTTATTCCAACTGATCACATTCACATCCTCCGGATGCGCCTCGACGCCAACGACGCTCTTGCGCCCCTTGGCACGCACATCCCACACCCGCACCGTGCGATCAGCCGAGCAACTGGCAAATACCGTCCGCTCGTTCGGACTCCACTGCAGATCTTCGATACTGCTCGTATGGCTCATATACGGCTGTGGGCTCGTGCGCCAGCCGCTCTCCGTCGGCGTGGTGAGGTAAATCTTGCTGGCCAAATCACCGGTCAAAAGCCCGCTCGCGCCCCATTCCACGGCGAAACCCTCGGCGTGGCCGTGGTTCGTGATTGTGTGCACGGGCGTCTTCTGACGTGGACGCGAGGGTCCGGCGAGGGTATCGATATACGGTTTGACGTCGAAGATGTGTACTTTGCCCGTCTCGCTGAACGTAGCGACATGGTATGGATCGGGCACGGCGCCGTTTGCCTCGGCGCGCGGTGCGGCGCGGATACGGTTGACATTGCCTACGTGGGGGATGGTCAAAAAGTCCAGCTTGGCATCTTCGTCCACGTCGTCGTCGTCATCGTCGTCGTTGTCACTCTCAGAGTCAGAGTCGGCCGTTTGAGTCTTGGACAGCCCGCTCAAACGCATGATGACAACTTCGTCTTTGGCTTTGCCCTGTCCTGGTACTTCGCCCGCTTGGGTGCCGGAGACGACCCAGGCGGCGTGCGGGAAGGAGGAACGGGATGGTCCGAGGTCGTCGGCGAGGATGTCGAATGATAAGCACGGCCATGCGTAGGAGAGCGAGTGGAGAGCTAGGTAGACGCTCTGGTCAGCGACGAGCTGCTCGTCCGCTGCGAGCTTGGTGCCGGGCAAGTATGTCTGTCGGGTTGGCGGTGCAGGTTCAGAGTCTTCCATCGCAGGTGTGAAGTCTGCCACCTCAGCTTGGCACAGACCAGCTATCACAGATGAGCTTACCATCTCCTTCCTCGTCTCCTTCTCCGTCCACGACAACCTCCTCCTCCGACTCGATCTCGTCCTCCCATCTATCCTCAAACTCGCCCATCTCATCATCGCTCGCCGAGGCGTCCGGTCTCGCCGTATTTTGCCCCACATCTCGAGCTTTCGACAACCCATTCGCCAGGTCCGCGACATCAGACTTGCGCTTGCTCATCTCGTCTGCTCTGCCCTCTTGCTACTGATAGTGATCGCGAAACAGGAAGCGAAATCAAAAGGTAAATCTGCCCGTCTACCAAAAGTGGTCGGATATCCCAACTTTTCCTCAACGACCGTGGGAAACCCTCTGCCCACCATCCAAAAGTCCCAAATCGCCCTCGAACCTCTATCCATCTCTTCATCTTCGCCTTGTCCAGCATCATGTCCCTCTCCAGCCCATTCCACGCCTTCCGCCAAGCAGCAAGGAGCTTCGCGAGCTCCAGCCGTCATGCCGCCGAAGGCTTCTCTGCCGTCCAATCGATCCTATCCCGCCCATCATCGTCTTTCCTCCCCACGCAATCCACTTCGTCCGGTTTCCTGCGTCCTTCCTCCGTGCCCAATCCAGCCATCGTCCCGCGCGGGTATGCCCCAGAAGCTCTTCCGCCAAAATCCGACCCGGTACTGGAGCTACTCACCAACTTGCTCATGAAGCACGGGAGGAAAGCAGAGGCACAAGCAAGAGTAGCACGGATACTGCAGCTCATGTGAGCGGGCAACACTTTGCGTTAGGGGAAATGTCGCTGATTACAGTCAACGCGCGTCCAACTCGCCGCCTGTACCGCTGCTTCAGCGAGCGATCTCTCTCGCCTCTCCCTCAGTCCGACTCATGTCACTGCGTATGCGAAACAAGCGGACGGAGACACCTCGAGCGCTGGACGAACGACAGCGGACTCGACAAGGGATCATGTGGATCTTTCGCGCGGCGGAGAAGGGTCGTAAAGCTGGCACGCCGAGAGAAGTCAGGATTGCCAGAGAGGTATTGAGTGTGCTGGAGGGCGAGGCGGGCGGTAGTGAGGTGTACAAGTGGCTCGAGGAGCGGCACAAGCTGGCAACGGCTGCTAGGTGAGTTGGCCATGTTGGCGGACAAGCTAGTGAACATTGCTGACGCTTCAGATCTACTCTGCCGACACGGAGGTAGCATCTGGATCGACGAGAGATCACTATCTGATATGCATGATGATGAACACATGGCAGCGGCACGCAGTGCCAATGATAACAGAGATGGGGATATGTATACGTCGGACTAGAGCTGAACTACGAACACGCACACGATCCTGCACGAGAATCATGAACGCCCGTTTGTCTTTTGCCTCTTCCTTGCGCGTTCCTCCTCTTCCTCCAGGTCGATCTCGTCCTCTTCATCTTCATCCTCCTCATCTTCATCGTCAGAGTCGTCCTCTGGTGAGTTCTCGCCGCGACCAGTAAAGTAGTCGATGGGGTCCGCCAGGACGTCTTGAGCCAGGATCACGCCGATCTGATGTCAGCCATGCGGCACCCATCGTAGGGAACAGAAATACCGAGAAAGGATCCTCCTCCGAAAGGAAGTACCAGAAGAACGATCCCTTGTCGCCTTCAAAGTCCTCCATGTCTTCGAGCTGCTTGCGCGGGTACTTGGTGCAGAGATTCGTCTCGGACGACTTCCAGTCGATCTTGGTGCTCTGTCCCCTTAGCGCTTTTCACAAAGGAGTGGGTGCGAGTCCCACATTTGAGCTCAAATCGGACGAGTCAAACTCCCTCATCTCCTTGGAGATTGACCCATCGGCAGGAGCGGCCTCAGTACCCTCAGGTAGACTGTACTTCTTGGACAAAGTGCTGTTGGTAAAGTACGGGTTCTCCTTGAAGTGCTGAAACGTCAGCTTGCGCCACAAGGAGAGGTCCAGGGTATATAGCTGACGAAGACGAGCTCAAATGGCCTGGGGTCGTTGGGGTCGCGAATCAGCTCGATATCAGTGCAATGCTGCATCGCCTCGAGGTCGTCTTTGAGCGTGAGGAGAGGTTGCAGCGCAACATGGTTTTGCTCCTCGTCAGCAAAGTGATCCATGACACCCCGGGGGGCTCACGAGTGTGTACCGCCAAAAGCCCTCGATATCCTTCACTTTGGGCCGGATCGACTTGAGGTGGTCAAGAGTCTCTTGACAGGCGTACCTCATAGACCTGAACTTTTTGTCGGCGGCATCTGTTCATCAGCCTCTGAGTCCGCACCAGGTCGACCTTCTCCGAGCCAGGTCGTCAAGGTGCGGGGAGCTGGAGTGGGGGCGACAGACCGGCTTCGAGCTCGTCTAGAAGCTTCTCGGACATATCGGGGACTTCGTAGCCGTCCATTTTTACTGTTCTGTGTGGTCTGCTTGGGAGTGATACGCAGAAGAGGTGTACTGGAGATGGAGCGCGTCAAAGTGGACCTCTGCTTTTCCCGAGCTGGGCGGGTACAAGTGGGGGGAAGATTTAAGACAGCGGGGACAGCCCAGAGGTGCGAGTGGAGGTAGACCACTGTCCGGTCGAGGACAAAGACACTCTGTATCACTATTCGATCTGCTCTCGACGCAGATGAGAATGCCCAGGTGAGCTCGACTATATCTGAGATCCCTGAGCTCATGTACAAGTCACCTTCGGCTCAAGGCGCTGCTCATCGACCTCAATGGGACGCTTCACGTGGGCTCCGAGCCGACTCCCCGGGCCCCCGAAGCCATAACAAAGTTGAGGCGCTCAAAGCTGCCCTTTCTGTTCTGGTCAGTAATCACGATAGTCCCATTCGTGACCAGCCTGATGGTGCCAGCTCAAACTCTACAAAGGAAGCCGATTCGGACCTTGTTGCCAAACTAGGCAAGATGGGCTTCGACATACGTCCAGACGAAGTCATGACGTCGCTCGGGGCTTGTCGACAGCTTGTGGACGACCGCAAGCTCAGGTCAGTATCTGTGATCAGGTTGATAGAGCTCATAAATCTCAGGCCACTGCTTCTCCTGTCTCCCTCTGCCAAGGGGGACTTTGCGCATCTCGACCATTCCGAGCATGAATCCGACTCGGTCATTGTTGGACTCGACCCGGGTTCTCTCTCCTACGATTCTCTCAACAAAGCATTTCGGGTGCTCAAGTCAGAGCCGCCATACGAGAACGGAAAAAGTGACGGGACGAGTTCGCCAAGTCTGATCGCGCCGCACACCTCGATGTTCCAGCAAGCTCCCGCTTCGGAAACCGCCCTAGCTGGATTGTCTCTCGGTATCGGCCCCTTCGTCCGCGCACTGGAAGCTGCCACTGGTGTAGAGGCAGAGATAGTCGGCAAGCCCACCAAGCGATTCTTTGAGCTGGCCCTCGAAAGGCTGCGGAGCCTCCATGATGTTGAATGTGAGGCGGAGGAAGTGGCTATCGTGGGAGACGATGTGGTGAACGACCTGGGTCATGGGGCGCAGGACTTGCGGCTGAAGCGGATCTTGGTGAAGACGGGCAAGTACAGGCAGGGAGTAGAAGATGGGCACAGCGTCGACGGTGTATATGATGACTTTGCTGCATTCGTAGACGACGTGGTGTAGCAGCATAGCGTAGACCATAGAGTATCTAGACTGAGAGTGTAGCATTAGCATCTTGTTTTGTGATTGGCATAACAACTAGCGCAGTCGTTTTCTAATGCGTTCGCAGCCAAATCTGATCCCGTCACAATTTCAGCGATCTTACTCTCTGAGCTCTCTTCTTGAGTGTTCTCTGTCCTTTACAACAGACCAACGAGCATCATGGCTTCCATCGCGTCCTCCAGTCGCACAGCGGCGTCCCTCGTAGCCTCCAGCAGCCGACTGCCCCGCTTGCCAATCAGCGCCTGGATCCTCTCGACCGCCGCTGCCCTCCCTTCCACCTACACCCCTTCGTCAGGCTCGTGGTATGCCCCACTGTTGCCCGCCATCGAACGCCTCGGAGAGCTATTCCCGCCGATCCTGATGGCCGTGCCGAAACACAAGGTGACACATTCCAGAAAGAGCATGCGGAGCGCGAACAAGGGGCTGCACAATAAGACCAGTGGGTGCTCCTCTCCGCACTTACCACTGCCACGATTATGTCGGCGGCTCAGCACACGTTTCAATTGTTTGAGATTATGGCTGATTTCGCAGACTTCTCTCATTGTGAAGCCTGCGGGTCAGTCAAGCTCGCCCACAACGTCTGCCCCAATTGCTATTCGCAAATATCGCGGAGGTCAGCTGTCCGCATTGTCCGCGAGCGCTTACTGATGATTCAGATGGAAGAAGGAGGCCAGGGGTGATATACGGAGCTCGCTACATCTGCCGAGCGGCTCTGATGGAACGAGTGCACCTACAGAATCGACATGAGACCGCAGTCGGCTGTCAGAGGGACGGAGGTCCTTCGATGGGCAGTCCAACATGAAGATATTATTTGCATATCGTTCTCCATGCATCTTCCATCTCAATCTATTATCTGGCTTCTGTCTTGGGACGATCGCCTGGCTGCATAATGGAATCAGCCCAAACCACAGTACTTTGGGACCTACTGTACTGCAGCTCATGAGACAACGAGCCCGCGAAATTTCACCCGACTGATTTCTCATTCACCTCGTCACTCCAATCAAGATGTATTGGTACACTTCTTTCCTGCGGCCGCCGCCCATATCCTGTCCTACGGGGAGCAGCATCCTCATCACGCCGCAAGTAGCAAACGACCTTCGTACCGAGTGTGTGTCCATCTCTCCTGTCTACTAAGCGGCGCTGACCCCCAAGGCTACGCTATGAGCCGACGGATCTGTTCTGCCAATGGCAGCGCGTACACCCGAGTATCGACACGCCTCTGCGTGCAGAACGACTGACGACCTTTTCACCGCCAGAAAACACATATAAACCTGTGCGGGTCGAGCTGCCTGGTCGAGCGAGACCGGGCGAGCGATGGCGTCTCGGTATGTTCGCCTCGGACGCATCGGCCGCAGGCCCGAGTAGCGGCATGCCCATGAGCGTCAATGCTCTGCTGGGAGACCCGGGCGTTCTGAGCGTATGGAGCGAGGGCATATCGATCCTTCCTACCTCTAGCTCTAGCGCGCTGAAGAAGGAAGACAAGGGCAAGAAGGGTAAAGGCAGAGAGGAAGATGTTCCGAAGCAGGGTCGTATCTCGCGGGAATGGACGCTGGGGGATACCGAGGATCGCGCCATGCTGCGTATCGTCGAGCAGACGTCTTTCGACCTTGACAAGGTGAGTCGAAGGTCTCGGTTCGCTTGAAGGGGGCTTTGCTGAAACCTTGTGTTAGAAGATATGGGACTCGGGCTTGGCACTCAGCGCTTGGCTTTGGCGACACTTGCACAGCGACGGCGATCCTCATTCTGCCAACCCTCGGGCGAGATCTGTGCTGGACCTTCTACGGAACGAAGAGGAGTTGGATGTCCTGGAACTAGGCAGCGGCACCGGCCTCGTGTCGATCGCTCTGGCCGCTGCTTTGGCAGCTAGGACCGCCAAGAGCAAGGCAGGAGTGACCGCGACGGATCTGGGTCAGCTGAATACTCCAAACTGATTCCCAAGCTGACAAATAGATTCTGCGATCCCTCTGATGGAGGAGAACATCGCGCTGAACACATCGAGGCGTACAGGGGAGCCCAACATGGATGTCGAATTGACCGCCAGAGTGCTGGACTGGGATTCGCCACTCCCAGAATGGGTGGACGAGCCAAGCCTTATTGTGTGAGTCTTGCTTAAAGGGCGCATGCATCCGGCTCACCAGGAAGCGCTGCGGATGTCACCTATAACACGGCCGCTTTCCCTTCTCTACTCAAAACGCTCGTCTCATTACTGTGCCCTATCTCGTCGAAGCGCAAGCCACAGCTACTGCTGGCGTACAAGCAGAGAGACGTTGCAGAGAGGGACTTGTGGGATCTGCTGTCGAAGCAGGGGGTGGAGATGGAACAGGTTGATACGGTCAGGGGGAGTGAGAATGAGGGGCAGGTGGAGATCTGGATAGGGAGGTACAGGACATAACGCCGCGACCTTGCCAGCTCTCCCAGGTATTCACATGCATCCAAATCCTGTCTATACTTCTTGCACGGTTCCAGTTGCGGCAGTCAGCGGTCGTGTAAGGCAGGTTGATATAGCTGGAAGTGCCACCATCGACTGCCACTCGCCGCCACTCGCCTCGGGCTGAGGTTATTCTCACTGTTTAGCTGCACTTCAAGGCCTTTCTATTGTTTCATCTTCATCTCTGCATCTAAGCATAGGCCCTGCACACAGGATGGCTCCCGAAGCATCGACATCCCGTATAAAGCAGTACAAGCCTTACTTTACTCCAGCCGAAGTCGAACGACTATCTGCCAAACAGCGGGGCAAGCTCAGCGTGTCGAGGGAAGAGAAAGGCAGATTGCTGGCGTGTGGATTTATCGATGCTGTAGGACTACGATGCGGTTTGTGAGTCGCCCCTCCCCTGGCAATTCCAAAGGAGCTTGGCTGACGTATGGCCAGTCCAAGGAAGACGATAGCCACTGCTCAGGTGCTGTATATGCGCTTTCACCTCTTCTTCCCTTACAAAGACTTTAGCTATACCGTGAGTCTCCAAACCACTCGAATGGCTGGCTCCATGAAGCAGCTTGTCAAGGCGCGATGTGTCAAAAAGGATGTGCTGAGCCCAGGATGTCTCCCTCTCCGCGCTGTACGTCTCATCCAAGCTACACGACACGCTCAAGAAGCCCCGAGAAATCATCCTCGCGTCGTATGGCATCCGATACCCTCACCTGGTCAAGAAAGGCCAGGTAGACCAGTCAGCGGTAGATCCCCGGATGCTAGAGGACGAGCG
The DNA here is from genome assembly GCA_024343385.1 of Tremella yokohamensis. Lineage (NCBI taxonomy): Eukaryota > Fungi > Basidiomycota > Tremellomycetes > Tremellales > Tremellaceae > Tremella > Tremella yokohamensis. Next base: position 1,282,856 of record BRDC01000026.1, on the reverse strand, counting down.
CAAGAAGGTGCTCGGTATCGAGCGGCTCGTCCTCGAGACGATGTGTTTCAAATTCGAAGTGGACGAGGTTGGTCCGTACGTTGTCAAGCTGGGTCGAAAGCTAGGCTGTGAGTTCCCATGCGGCTGTCCCTCTTCAGCTTAAGAGCTTTGCGGAGCGTAAGGCAGAGCTGATGTGAAGTGCCCGTGAATTCTTGTCAAGCCGCATGGCGGATCGCTGTCGACTCGTCAGTCGGCCAAGGCAAACATAGTAGACAAGCTGACGAAACAGGTATCGTACCCACGCACCACTCAGCTTTCCCCCGCACGTCATTGCTCTCGGATCGATATACACAGCCGGTCTCCTGGCACAAGATACGTCCGTGCCCCTCACTCTCGGCCTTGTCGATCCAGACGGTCCAGAAGACGCTCTAAGGCTAAGGCGGGCAATACATACTTTATCTACCTCTGGACAATGGGAGCAAGACTTCTCCACCACCGTCTCTCAAGTCGACGGTTAGCCACGTTCCTTGGACGAATGCGCAAAGCTGACGGGTCAGATGTCGCACATTACCTGATAGACCTCTACACCGCGCTCATATCGTCGCATGCGGACATTTCGCACCAACCGTCCCCCGTCTCGCCCAAAGAGCCCATCCCGAACCCAGCCAAGGCATCGGCCTCAATGTCGACTTCAGCATATACTTTGTCGGCGTACTGGACCCCGCAAACCCTGACAGAGCTCAAGATCCATCTGAGGGATCGTCGGCCAGGTAAACCGGCTGTAGTTGCGTGGGTCAATACGCCCGATGATGACGACTCTGTCGCACAGCACGCGAGCGAAGGAATGGGTCAGAACGACGGCACAATCCGGTTCGTATGGGAGAGTGTCGGGGCATGAGATGCCACACTCAACGGCGAGCGAGCAACATAGCTTCAGGCGAGACCTTGTCGCGCTCGATGCAATGCATGAAGTTAGGCTAAAAAGTACAAACAGATTGTCCTCGCCTTGGTTAGAGAGGTAAGTGATGAAAGATATGCTGCTGGTGATGGAAACCAAAATAGTCGTCTCGTCTACTATAGCTACCAAGGATTCTTCGTCGCCCACTGCTCGTCTGCGGCACTCTTGCCCCATCCACTTAGAACACTGTCTTTCTTGTCTGGAGGCGTCGGACCATTCTGATCGCCATCACCATTCGTCGCGAACGGGTTGGCCATCATCAGCTCGGTCGGATGGGGGCGAGCAGGTGGGGCGGCCCGCAAAGGCGGTATGTTGCCGGTCGACGGCGCGGCGTTGGCAGTACCGGTCGCCTGCGACGACCAGGCGTTGAAACCAAAGTTGAATATCGATTTGTTGCCTGACGATGACGAGGCAAGTGGAGGAGAAGGGTCGGCGGCAAACCCATTTGGCGGCGCGGACGAGGGTCGGTCCCACGGGGAAGCATCGCTGATGGGAGGTTGAACAGCGGCATACCGGGGCGAGGCCGCCAGCCCTTCTGGAGGCGTATCAGGTGAAGAGGAGAAAGAAAGACTGCGCATGCCAGTCTCGGCATCCGTGGTCCAGGTGTTCGATGTAGGCTGTTCACGCGCAGGTTCGATGCTTATTGGTGGCGGAGCTGAGCCAGAGCGGTCGAGTTTCTGTGGAGATTGCATCGGACTGAACGAGCCTGGATGACGGGGAGACGGTTCTTTGAGAGCATCAACATCGATGGTCTTCCCAAGCGCTCTCGAGATGGCCTGAAAGTCGAAACCAGCCGTCTTGGGGATCGCTTTGACCACTTCCTCTTCTTGTAAGACCAACGAATCTTTCGAAGCGCCGGCGTCCGCACTCGTGGCCATTCCAATGTCGCCATTGCTTTCCTCTTCACGAGGAGGCAACTCATCGTCATCTGAATTGTCGAGTTGAGGAGATGACTTCTCGGTAGAACGCCGCCGACTGGTCGGTGTGGCGGTGCCAGACCCTGGCGCAGACTTCTTGCCCGATCGCGGGAAAATGCCGAGAAGCTTGTTGTTATCGGCCTTTGCCAGTTCCTCATCCTCAGTGACAACAGTTCGCTCCTGGACGCTCATGTCGGTCTCAGGATCCTGGGCGTCAGCGAGGTCCCTCATATCGTAGGCAGATCAAACGGACGTCTGGCTCGTCAAAGTAGTCTGCGGTCACAGGGAAGCCGACCTTTGCCAAAAGCTGCGGCATGCAGCTTCTGTACGACATGTGTCCAGTGATGACGTCTGTCACTTCCACATTTTCTAGACCTGGTATGGTCTCGACTGGTCGCAGACCAGCGACAGTGTTGATCCCACCAGACGTGGCGCGGAAGAGATAGCCAAGCATCCAGTCGTTGCTAGCGAAGCCATTGACCAGCCGGCCAGCTACGACCGACCGGACATCAAGCCATGTTTGCCTATTTGCGGTGACGGTCGTGCCGAAAAGGAAGACATCTTGGACGAGACCGAAGGCCTGGTGCTTCGCAAGTTCGACCAGAGCATAGAATATGGCCCTGGCGCCGAGTGAGAAGCCGATGAGGGACACTGGTCTGATGCCAGCATGGCGATTCAAAATCGTGTCCGCCAAGACCAGACCCGCCGCTCGGGACCGATCGAGCGCATTCGACCATGGATTGTCGATGAGGTAGCCAAGTTTGGTCAAAACTGGCCTCAGCACAAGTGTGCACGGAGACGGAACGCGACTTACTGATTGGCCATTGCAGCGCACTCATCAATGCCGCCATGACAGTTGCCTGTAACACAGTCTGCCCGACTTGTGTCAAAACCTCAGACGTCAAGATCTTCAACGCGCCGCCCATCTCCGCCATCATTTCCGGCTCCCACAGGACCGAGAGCACGTCCCCTACTACAGGATCCAACACTGAAAAGGGCAGACGAACATCATCAACCTTGCTAGCCATGAAGCCGCCCATCGTGATGTAACAAGCCACTCTCTTATTGTTGTGAAGAGGCTTGAACTCGAACAGGCGGACCTCTCTTGTCCTCCTCGACATGCCCCTGCCGGCGATGTTTGCGCCAGTGACGACACCGCCAGTAGTGATGATGGCTGCCCCGCCGGCGCCGGCCAGGAAGCTTGTAGTACCGGTGATACCAATCGTCCCGAGAACACCGCCAATGCCAGCTCCAATGACAGGCGCGAGCAGACCCGCAGAGAGACCGATGACGAGGCCACCACCTAAGCTCGTTAGCCTGAATAGTGACGCAAAGCGACAGGGCCTCACCGACCGCTGCCAGGCCCATCATCGCATAACGCTTCTTCAACGCTGCTTTCCTCCTTCCCTCGATGACGTCCTTTTGCTCCGTCTTCTCTATTGCCTCCTCAATATCCAGAGCATTGGTGACCCTATTCTCGAAGCGCACGGCGTCTAGCCATCCAAAGCCGAGAGCGACCGCAATGTGCTCCAGAAACGCCCGCGAACGCGAGTCATAGACCGAGTCGGCGATAAGAACAAGGAAGAGGTCGCATAGCTGAAAGTCAAACGTGTGCCATGCAACCGGAGAACAACTTACGACTGTCCAGCGAATATCCAAAGTCACCGTCTCATCCGTATTTGATAGGGATGTGGATACCCCTGGCAAAGACGGCATGGCTGCCGTCTCGACGAACTCGGCCTCCTCCCCCAGATGCTGAGGTTGCTTGGTCGGTGTTTTGTCTGGATCCATATTATGGTCGTCTCGTTGTTGCTCTTCGGCTGTCCCAGAAGCTTTGAGCTTTTCTTGCTGTAAGATCTCCGCCCCCTGGGCTAATGTTCCTGACGCCGGTCGTGCGGACAGTGATTGTCCAATATCCCCATCATCTCCGTCGTCCACATATTCGTCCTGAGATGGATACCGCACCTGCGATGGTCGACTAGGCGAGGGTCCGGAAGATGACGCGTTGGAAGTGTGATCATCCTCACCAAATGGATCGACGGGCACTTCAAGGGGTAAAATAGTAGTCTTCGACTGTGACGGAGGAGAGAGAGGGGAGGGAGGCGGGAGTGGAACGTTGGCTGGATCTACTTGAACATTGTCTAATGAGTTCGGATGCTCTGTCGCCGTCTGCTGATATGCGGGTGGCGGATCGCTCAGATCTTCCTCGTCCTCCTCAGGAATCTTCTTAGCCTCGATGTCTGCCTTCTTCTTCGCCATCGGGTCGAATTCGGGATTCTTGACCGTGTGCGTCGTCATCAAGGCAGGAACCAAGTCTGTGGGGTCTACACCATGCTCGCCGAGACTCTCGATCATCCGTTGTTCTGCGGTTGTGAGCGACACACTGCTGCCTTTGCTAATGCTTTACCATCTCTTGACACTTCCATGTGTTGATAGAGCCTCGCCATGATCTTGATCATCCACACGCTTGCCGATTCGACGACAGCAGGGTCCTTCTTCTTCCCCTTCAGGCCTTTGGACTTGACTCCCTCCCATCCTCGTCCGGCGTCCCTGACCATCCGACGGGCGACAAGCTGGCACAATCCCACGTAGGCTATCCTCTGACCCTCAGTCAAGAGCTCCTTGGTCGCCTGCATCTGACTCAACGGCGTCATTGCCTTGTCCTCGTCGAAGAGATACCGCGTGCGCATGTGGACCTCTTCGGACTCCTCGTCCTCTTCCAATCTCAGACGCGTGTAATCCGATTCATCTTGTTGCACCTTGTCCCGCCACGAGTCCGTAATCAGGGTGTCCGCGTCTACTTCGAGATGTGTTCCAGTCGCATTTGAGCTGCTGGGGCCGCCGAGAGCCGGGGATAGATCTGGGTCGTGGTAGGCTGAATGTCGGTAATGGTAGCGTTTCTGATCATCGTCGTCCAGACCGAGTGGATTGGTCTCGGTCCTGACGACCGGCATATCTACCCGTCAGAGACGTCGCTGAAGAACAAGCATAGACGCACCCTGCCATCCGTCATCATCGTCGATATCTGGCCACGAGGACGGGGGCTGCGGGGCGGGCGTCGAGACCGTCCGTCTTGGGCCAGGAAGCATGTTGCGTTGCTCACTCTGCTTCCGGTGAGATCAACGACAGAGACTCGTGGGGCAGGACACGACGAGCGCGGCTGCCGCCTCAGAGTTCAGCATGCGGCAAAGCGCAAAGCATGAGATGGTAATCAAGACTCATGCGACACTGGGCGTGTCTCGCTCAGGAAGGACCCAGAGCAAGGGGTCGCCCACTTGGGCAATGAATGTGGCACTTTGGTGAGTGGCGAATTCGTCGCACTCGACAGACTAAAAGAAATATACATGTGTCTCACACTAAGGCAATAGCACAGAGTCGGTATCAGAGCGTTCATCTGGTGCGGTGACACGTAGAGTGGGAACCTCCGTCGGCCGTTCCCGGTGTGAGGAAGAGTCCCTTTCAGCCTGTAGACTCAGACGCGGGGAGCTCATCGAGTTCGAGGAGTGCCCATAGCGACGGCCTGGCGAGAGGACTTCTCCTAAGTCTGTATGCGACTCATCAAGAACAAGTGTCGGAGCCAATTCTCTTTGCTTTTCTTGACATTTTGTGGATAGTTCCTTCCAAAAGCTCAATAGAGCATCTCTCCCAGAGGGGTCCTGTGAGATCGCACTATCCCCTTCCCGCTTCTGATCTCCACGGACTGAAGCCCCAGTAGATGCCAAATCTTTCTGCTTTTTCCCCAACTCCCGTGATGTTTCCGAGACCCATTCAAGGAAGCTTGTGAGAGCGTCATTAGGCTTCTCAGGATTATGTGAGCTCGAATTCGTGTACGGGCCATACTCCCTCTTTACTTGATCAAGTTTCATGAGTGCACGATCAATCCGTACGGTCTGAAGATAGATAGGTGTTCCAAGAGTTTGCGAACAGCTCTTTTCGAGTTCGTCCACGTTCTTCGAAGCCATATCTTCGATCGCCTTTAGTGACGCTTGGGTCTTGGAGGAGGGAAACCCCTCAGTGAGACGCGCTTGGTTGGCGCTCGAGGGAGTGCCTGTTGCTGCCAGTGGAAAGTCATATGACAGTCCGTCCGAAACATGGTGCAAACGACTGGGCGAGTTGCGGCGGGATGAAGGTCTCAAATTGGACTCGAAAGCTTGTTCAACGGAACTCAATTCCTGCCTGCTTGGAAGTGTGGGACGAGCTTCGGGCCCCCTTGATGGATATGTCGGACCGCCGTATCCATCAAGTCTGCTTGAACCCCTTGAGCGGTGTAGTTGCGATGGCGGACGCGCTTGGGAGTACCCCTGGGGTACCTGTTGTGGCCGAGGGAAGGCCCGAGCTTCATATACAGGCCCTTCGGCTTGATAGGATTGAACGTTGATGATGGGTAAAGGGGAAACAAATACCGTAGGGCGGTCAAATCTGGTGCGGAGGTCCGCATAGAATGGCTCTTGAGCAGCGTTCAGGCTCGGTCGGCGGAGGCCCCCAGTTTCCGGATTGAGGGGAGGTTCCGAGGGATCGTAGATCGGAGTCGAAGGAGTCTCTGGGATTGATACACTACCTCGTCGGTATGAGGATCTGTGTTCTGCGGCAAGCACAGAGGATACAGGGGCGACTCGCTGCAGTGGCAGCAGTCTTTGGGTACCAACATCTGCTCCTCCGTAAGACGTAGGTGACGGGTATCTGCTAAAAAGTTCCCCCAATTGCGTCTCAGGAGGTCTAGGCCTTCCAGACGTGCTCGAGTTCGGTCGGCGATGATAATCACTTGATTCGCCTGCACCAGATGGGCTTGACCCCGAGGCAGGAGGCCTGCGGCTTGAGCTATAGTTGCTGTCGGATGGTCGCCGAGACCGCCTCGGGGGAGTGGCATACCCCTCCGACCCCACTTGCCCTGGTCTAGGTGCTTGGCTAGTGTCGTAGAGGGTATCAGTGGCGGCAGAACTGGACCTTCTCTGTGGTCTGGACAATGGCGTAGTCGGCCGCGACCTGGTCCGTAAGGTCAGTGACTGCTCTTTGTCAACTGATCTGGTACCGGACCAAGTCCTTTGTGGTTGGGGGGCGTACACCTGACGATTGTCGAGTTGTGTAGGGTCCTCGTATTGGTTGGAGCTGGGGCTGACTTGAGAGAAGCGCCGTCTTCGAGGCGCAACCGAGTGATCGTCTGTTGCTTGGTACTCGCGCGAAGGGCCCGGACTGTTGAGTCCAGGATCCCTTAGGCGTTCGTAAGACTGTGCGCGCGGGCGTGAGCGCCGGTGGACGTCCAGCGGTGCATCTGTATCCTGCCGTCGTTTTTCAGAGCGTTCATGGGGGCGACGCTGATCGCGCGCAAGACTTTCAGGACCGAACGATGCTCGTCGACCCTGTTCCGTGGACGAGTCGGAGCGCCGAGCCTCCCGAGCGGGCTGCTTACCCAGATCCCTGGCAAAGTGAGGGTGACCTTGTGAGGGTTCACGAATCGAGTCGTGGTCGTACGGGGCGTTGGCGGACTCTCCGATGCTCAGATCACGTCTGAAGCTTACGGAGGGCTCGGGCAAGTCTTTGGTCTTGAGTCCAGCCGATCCGTCAAGAGGCGGTAAGGGAGCGGGGGGAGGCCGATCCACGAAAGAGACATGTCGATCCACGGAAGAGACAGGCGGTCCGCGAAAAGCCGGGGGGATGTGAACATGGGTTACTAGTACCTCGGAGGAAGTTTCAGTTCCATCGTCGAGCACCGATTCAACCTCTGGCGGTCGGTAGCCGGACGATCCAGGTTGGGAAGCCATAATGCTATTGAAAATACGACTAGCTTTGCAGTCGTGCAGTACACAACAAGTGGCAGTGATGGAGATGGGGGATGACAAGGGGGAAGAAAGGCGGAAAGAAGTTTGGGTCATGCTGATAAGAGGCGTGGGTGGTGGCTCAGCTTAGCGTTTCCGTGCAGGTCAGGCCGACAAAGGGAGGAGCGCCACTAGTGCTTCTGCAGCTCGCGCCTTCACACAGAGCTTTGAGCGCCTTCTCAGCCCATCCCCAACGTCCTGCAAGTATTGACAAAAGGGTGACGCGCTTCCTTTCAATCGCAGTGTGACAAAACCTCTCTTCCTCTCAGCCGTCCTCCTGCGCTTCGACAGAGTGTTTCGATCGCTAGCCGCCATTTTCAAAACCGCCTTCTGGCATGGTGGCGAACGCTCTTAGCGTGCGAAGTCCCGTGCAAATCTTGAGTGACGCGCATCAATTTGATGCCATTCACAGCGTGTATTCTTGAAGAATGAAGTCCTACTGAGGCCATCTCGGTTGGTCCGCCTCGAACTCTGAGCCAAGATGGGGATCATCTGCGATACAATGTGTGCTCCCTCCACCAAGTTCGTCCAGTTCCACCTCCAGAGCCTGCTCCAATCATTGAGCGGGTTGAGAAACGGCCGGGCTGAAGGAAAAAAGTGTGCGAGGGGAACGGGAGGGGGGCCAAGGAGGGGGGGAGTGGACCCGACCAAGGCGCTTGATATTTTATTTGTGAAGATGTAAAACGCGATACACCCTCGCACGCGTAGTCGAGCGAGGCAGAAAAGCAAAAGCAAATGCGCAGGTGATATACCGATGCGCTCAAATTTTTGCTGAACCGGTCAGACCTGTCGTTCTAATGGAAGCAAGCAACACCGCATGTTCACGTTACATATCGGAGAAGCATGACGGACTTCTTCCGAGCGCACGCTTAGATGGGTACGATGGTTTCAGCGGAAGACGATGCTCTCACAGGTGAGACTTTCCGTCCAATATATGCATATGAACCACGATGCAGATTAACAAGAAACGTATAGAGACTGATTCTTTCATAGCTCCAGGATGCTGTGCAGGAGCTTTGGTCTCTGATAGCAAGCTTACCCACGCCCAGAGTTGGGCGGCCATTTCTCGACGTAAGGCTTCTTCAATCCAAGACGCCGGTTCAGGTCTTTTCCCTCGGTGGGGACAGTGCCACGGCCCTTTGACTTTGACCGCGAGGAGTGCGGAGATCTTGGGCTTGACGGATGCCCTTGCCCGCTTGGCCCAGGCAAAGTAGACAGGCTTTGTTCGAATTCACGCCAGGCCGTCAAAGCCTGCTCCTTTTCCCTACTTGTCAAGGAGGGCGAAGTTGATTCTTCCCACTCCTGGACTTTCGTCCCGAGAGGCTCGATTATCGCCCTCAGAGAGTCCTTCAGGCTGTCGTTGTTTGTGCGCAACCGAGCTTTGGTGAGTTCCCTTCGGATAACCGAATAACTCCTCCTCATGGCGGATCGAGTGGAGCCTGTACCGTCGTCGAGGCGTTTGATGACTTTGTTTGTGTACTCGGAGACATCCCTGATGACTTGTTCTGACGTTCTGTGTTTGTTTGTCTCGTCATACTGTCTTCGGCTGAGAGATTGCGATCGGCCTCTGGATGCTGACGAGGATCGCCTATGGTGTTGCGACTGTGCGAATGTCGGTTCCGCATCCGGACGTAAAGAGTACTGCGAATACCCACCAGGACTGCGTCTTCGGCCTCTCTCAATGGGCGAGGTGGACCCCAAGCGGGGCTGGCTCTGAGATGTATCCCCCAGGTGCGGGGGACTGCTCGGATCCCCGTAGTACATTCCACCGGGGGATTGAGGATCGGGACGGAGCGATAATCTCCTGGTCGGGGTTGGTGATCGGCCAGGACTCCCGCCACTACTGCCCCTTCGGTGACCACTGCCCCGAGACCCACCTGGAGAATGCGCCCCTCTGCCATCAGAGGATGAGGGAGACTCTAATCGTCGTCTGAGGCGGTCCAACTGGGCCGACTCGCCGAGCTCAAGAAAGGGCTGAGCGGTATCATGGCTGAGGGGCGGGACGGTCGCGTGTGCGTGAAGGCCCTCCGGAGAGCGAGGCATTGGGGAGGGATCGACAAGTGGATCGGGAGCCGGGCTCACCTGCACGACTGGGATGTTCCCAATAGGCGGCAAAGTGGTGGCGACCACAGTCCTGACGCCGCGGATGCCGCGGTATGGAGGGGAGTCTGGGGAGCGATCATATCTGTTTGCGGAAAAGCTCATCGTTAGCCGAAGCTTTATACGCAGTAACTATGGTAAAAGTCTGATTCAGTGGATGGAAGAAGAAAGAACTATGGACGCTCTCACACAGGTCATCGCGGCTTTTAGCTTCTGACTGAGAGGTGCTTCTTTGCGTCGACGAAGTCGAGTGGCAATCCTGACAAGGGAGGCCTCTTGCTTCTGCTCTCTGAGCCTTCCCTTGCGTGACCTCACACTCGTCAGAAGCCTGAAAGGATCGCGCGAAAGTCTGGAACTTTGTCGTCATACAGACACCTTCAGTGGCTCCTGACTTTTCCCTTGGAGCCAGTAGGCCACACTCACTAGCTGGCTTGGTGGCGGAAATGAGGTGGAGCACTGCGCGCCCAGGATGAAGTTGATGTGTGTGTACGTGTGCGTTAAGTGACCCATAATTTACACAGAGAGTGCGACGTTCGATGGCCGCTCGACTACTAGTTGAGGTGGGGTTCCCTCGGCACTCTGGCTTGTGGCCAGCGGATCGTGACAAGTCGGCGGCAGTCGATGTAGGGACGATGCTGTTTTGGACTGAAGGGGCAGATTCATTCATGACGACAACATCCTCGCTCCTTCTATCGCTTTTAAAAACACACAGAGGCAATGACAGATTGTTGTGATGTCAGTGTGATTCAGATGCATGTATTCACAATGGGGTAGAAACTGGATAATCGATCTATGTACACTAGCAGGATGCCAAGCTTGATCGACGGAGGTCGGCATAGAGCTCGAACTGAGTCATCCGATCCTATTGAACCTCCTTTCGAGGCGCTGCTCGTCGATGTCGACGGTTTGAAGGAGACTGTTCGCGGCTTCGGGATCCATAATGGCAGAATTTGCAAAACTCTGAATTGTGTCATCCCAACGATTCCACCAGATGTCTTGTTTTGACAGGAAGGCGTTGCTGAAAGCATCATCGGAGAGAATTCCCCATGCTATCGATTGGGCATGTTGCTTGAGCTTCGAAGACAAATCACCTTCCAGATCCAGGAAACGTTTTGCAACGTCTCGTAGTCCCTCCGCATTGAGCGGCCCCACTCCGCTTGCTGTGCACCGAGATGCTTCTCCGCATTCCCAAGACAGTCTGCAGAGCGATTGATGTTGCTCGCTCCCGTCGTTCAATGTGCGTCCCGCCCTTGCGAGTATATCTGACATGTCTTGTAGCCAGGTGGCAGCGCCCTCGCGGGTACCATTCCGATTCCCACGAGCTTCTAGAGCCCAATCGTATCCCTTGGACGCATACGCCACAGCAAGGCTGAGACTACCACCGATTTCAGCGAGTCTCTCGAACAGGCCATTTCCGACTAGTGAGTCCGGGCCGCCAGCCTGGCCGATCAATGTATCGTTTGCGTTGTAAGGCCAGGCATCAGTGTTTTGAGCCATGTCGTGCGAAAACCTATTAGGTGTTCTTCGTGAAGATAGATGACAGCGGGTCTGACTTCTGGTTCAGAGGGGCTTCAACAGGCCAGTTGTTGTTGTTGGAAAGATAGGGGCATTGTGCAAAAGCTGACGAGGCAGGGTGTAGTATTTATGCACAGCATGACCACAAAGGACGCGCCGATGGGGTCAGTTTGCAAAAGATGTAGGTGAAGGGGAAGTTAGCAGTACAGCCCCGTTGCCAACAGCTCCGATGCATTGGAAATCACGCATGCATCTTGCGCTAGCTCTTGGAGCTCGTCAAAAGAGACATTTTGTCCTTCCCTTGACGATAAAGTCGCCTTCGCGAAGCCTATGGAACGTACGCGAAGATATCCGCAAAGGACGCAAACGAGCGCCTGTCTAACCTTTCATGGCCAAAGCGTTTCATAGCCTGGATGGTTTCGAGGGGTCGTAGAGAGCCCAAAGGAGCCTCCAAACGAATTCGCAAATCGCAAATCGCAATGGGTCTGCGCTTCTCTTCGGCCGATGCAACGCACGGAAGGCGAGCTTATCGCCGTCCTCGCTTACGATCCGAGCATGCTGTCGATAAGGCCTGCGTCAACCGCTAAGCCATTTTCAGAAAGGTAAGCGTCCGACCAGAACTTGTTCTGATGTCGCGCGCCAGAATCACATCTATTGTGAGCGCGCCTTCGCATGCCTCCCCCACTCACAGGATGGTCGCGATACGTGAGCCCTTGCCGAGCCTCTTGGCTAATCTGACACACGCAACGAGATTGCAGGCGCTAGACGAGCCGAGGAATAGACCGTCGTGCTCCACGAGATATCGAGACATGGCGATGGCTTCAGCGTCCGAGACTCTATAGGCATCATCGATGATGTCAAGACCGGTAGCGAAATTGTGGGTGATTCGATTAATGCCGATACCTTCTACAACGGTGTCGACTTGATGCCGACGCTTGGATCCTTCCTTCTCCTGATGGTCGTACATGACGTTGAAGCGGACTTTGTTGAACAGTCCGGAGCCTGGCGGTGAGCTTAAATCCGTGCGCATGCATGCTGGGGCCGTACCCTGGGGGTCTGACAGGACGACGGTGACTTCTGGCAGGTGGTCTTTCAAGTATCTGCCGACCCCGGTGATCGTGCCTCCTGTGCCGGCTCCGGAGACGAACGCATCGAGACGGCCTCCCGCTTGACGAAGTATTTCCGGGCCAGTCCCGTTGTAGTGTGCCTGCCAGTTGCTCTCGTTTTCGAACTGATCTGCGAAGAATCCACGAGGCTTCCTGTCAAAAGCATCGGGGAAGAAAGACCCAGTGATGTTCGAGGGACTGAGGGCGAGACTTGAGTCAGAGCGATGCTGGGCCTCGGCCTGAGTCGCTTCTGTCGTGACCACCACATCGTCGTCCCGACTGAGTCGCGCATCGAGTTTGCCGTCGGTGATCTCCACTTGGCCGAACTCTTGCGCCTTTTTTCTCGCCAGATTCTGCGAATGAGCTCGCACAGGTCGGCTCGGGCAAAACTCACCACAAACTGCTTTTCGTCCACGATGCTCACTACTCGGTGAGTTTAGTCGGCATTCCGCAAGGGAAAAGGAACTCGCCTGGCCGGACACGCTCGACAGTGGCGCCCAGCTTCTCAAGAACGTTGACCTTGTCAATGGCCACATCGTCTGGCATGACTATAACTGTCTCATAGCCCCTACAGTATCAGCACGGCGGATGGACAAATGTACTCTGCTCACTTCGCCTTGCCCACCGTTGCCAGCGAGATGCCAGTGCTGCCGACTGTACCCTCAAAAAGGACCGAGCCAGTGTGAGGATGAAGAAGACCTTGCGACTCTGCGTCCTCGATGACTGCGCGTCAGCAACGGGGTCCTGTGAGCCTGAACAGAGCCAACTTTTCAAGGCTACTCTGTCTTTCACAGAGCCTCCCGGATTGAGAAACTATGCATTAGAGCCAAAGACATTCCTTCGTCTGTCGTACCTCCGCTTTGCCCTGAAGATCAGCTGTGCCAAATCTTACGCGTATATTGGGCTCACCAAAATGTCCACGCCCAACGCATCGCTCAAACTGTTGATTCGAACCAGAGGTGTATTGCCTGCAACATCAGGCCAGGCTCGCGATTTCAGATGGCGCTGATGGACCTATCAACCCAATGACTCCATTCACGATTTCATCGCTCCTCAGCTCTATGGGTCTAGGTGGGATCCTCGCAATTGCCTTCTTTCTTCTCCAGGATTGAGCCAGAAGAGCGAGCGAGGTAGAAGAGAGGGAGAAGGTGATGCCGACCAGCACGCCGAATATGAGGTCTCGAGTGAGTTTGTTTGGTGGCCTGATGCGGTCCCACCAGTGCTGGGGGACGAGATCGAGCAGACCCATGCTGAGAATATGTGGATATGCTGTGGTATTCGTTCAAATCACACCCAGTTGGTCATGGATGCTGGACGCGCTGGACGTCATCCTCGACCCTCGGCGGCGGTCTCCGCCGACATCAGGTCAGCTGTGTCTTCAATATACGACTCTTGCTTCGATCGATATGCTTCTCTCTCGAGAGTATTATGCGCACGCCTGAGACAAGAGCTTGCAGATGATACTCACGCTGCAGCCTGAATTCGAATTCAAAGGACAGAACCTCACTTCGCTCATCAGAATCAAGACTGGAGACTTCGCGCACGTGCTTCTGTTACGGGGCTCCGCACGTTGTCGCCCGGAATTTTGGTAGCGTCGACCGAGCCTCGGATGACGTGCTAGACCTCCTCTTGCTTCTCGTCTTCACTCTCACAAGCGGTACACTCAGACTGGCCGACTGGACATCATGACCACTGTCAACGGCAACGCTTCTGGGAGCGCGTTTGATGGCAATGTGGCCCCTGCTTCGTTGAACGGGAAAGACCACCCTGCTAGCCGCTCCGAGGCTGTAGGTGCAGCTGTGGCGCCCATCGCCGAGGCGCACAAGGTCGTTCAGCATGCGAAAGAGGTCATCGAGGGTTCTCATGCGGAGCCAGAGGTGAAGCAGGCCGTGGAAGCGGACCTCGACGATATCGAGCGGTTGGTCCTGAGCGACGACCCGGAACATGTGAGCGTCTTCTCGCGGCCAGGTCAAAGATTCACACTGATGGATGTAGCCTGCGAACCTCATTCCGAGTCTATGCGCGTCATTCTACAATCTCGGATGGGTCACGGGAACAGGAGGCGGCATCTCTATCCGACACAACGAACACGTGTACCTCGCTCCCTCTGGCGTTCAGAAAGAACGCATCCTGCCCGAGCACATGTTCGTGCTACCATTCGCACAATCGTCCGTGCCGAAATCAGGGAGCAAGCGGGACATCCTGCGCGCACCAAAGAAGGTCGGACTGAAGGAGAGCGCATGCACGCCGTTGTTCTGGAATGCGTTCACCATGCGCAAAGCTGGCGCATGTATTCACACGCACTCGCAGCACGCCGGTGAGCCGGCCTTTGTTCGAGACTATCGGGATTGGGTGCGATGCTGATCGCAGTGATGCTTACGCTTCTCTTGGGCAGGGAGGCGAGGAGCTTTCAGATCTCGCATCAGGAGATGATCAAGGGTGTGCGGATAGGCGGTGTGGGAAAGACGCTGCGGTTCTTTGATACACTAGAGGTGCCCATCATCGACAACACGGCGGACGAGGAGGATCTAACAGAAGGCATGGCTCATGTACGTTGGCAGCTACTGCCGTGAATTGATAAGCTGACGAGAACAGGCTATGGAGGCGTATCCAGATGCGCCGGCGATTCTCGTTCGGAGACACGGCGTGTACGTGTGGGGTAAGCAACTACTTTTACGGCTCGTGGCTATCCCTGCTGACTCTCAGGCATCACGTGGGAGCAGGCAAAGACACAGGCAGAATGCCTCGACTACCTGTTCGAGATTGCCGTCAAGATGCTGCAGAACAAGCTACCACTTGTTGGAGATCTATGAGACGGAGACCGCCGTATTAGAGTCTGTGTACAGTAGATCACGTCTTTGTCTTCTTGCATTGCATTCCAGGAAAGGCGCACGTACTTCTTTTCTTCTGCTGACTGTAAGATGCTCTTTCGTCAAAGTAAGCGTCATGGTCGTCGTAGTCAGGGTGGGCGGTGAGTAGCCAAACGAACCTTCGGAGATGTCCAACAGATTTCAGGAGAATCTCAAAGCAAGGGAGAAAGATAGAAAGAGGCTTGGAGGCGCTCGCCAGAATATTCATCGCCGTGCACTGCGACGCCTTCCAGCCTCTGACACGTACGCGTGTAAGACGGGCCAGTGTTCGACCTGCCCCGATCTCGTTTAATTAGGAGCAGGGCGGGCGAGGAGCGACACAGGGCAAGGTGGGCGTGGTGAGTAACAGGCACTCTTCCACATCCTCCTGCTCCCTCGCCCACTCCCACGCCCTCCAGCCTGCTCTGTGCCGTGCGCCTCGGCGCCGAACGGACCGGTCCTGCGTTCGGAGCAGATACGACCAGAGTGCCAAGTTCGCAGCAGTCGCAAAGAGCGATAGCGACTTGTTCGGACCCACGTCCTACGAAGCTGGGCTATCTCGCAGTCGGCCGGGAATTGCTGCCGAGCAAGTGTGGTCGAGCTATATCTCTCCACGTTTGTAGGTACTGAAAGGTGAGACACGGCCGACGATCAGATTACAGTGGCAGCGCGGGACGTATCTCGTCATTTCTCCATCTCCATCTCCGTGCATATCCTGCTTGCCATCTCTCGCTGCCATCTCGCCCGTTCGCAACCCCACAAGTTTCTTTCTCTGCTGAGATAACCCGCCTGCGCCTGCCCCGCTCCCCGCAATCGCCACGGACGCACCGACGAGCGGCGGTTCCTAATCAGTGCCGTCATCTTCGGGTCCTGACACTGTCGCTCCGAAAAACCCGCTGGCCTTCCTTCCCATGCTACCACGAACGGTGCCGGAGCAGTAGCAGCAGCAGCAGCCCAGACGGACCGTCGGCCAAGCTCCGAAGGGAGTTAGAAGCTGGAATGCAATGACCGTGTGTTGCGTGCTCCTGTGGGCCTGGGGATCGATCCAGGGGCATATAAACGCCTGTCTACAGGAAGACAGACCGACAGCATGGCATGACAATGTGGGACCACCTGCTGCGCTTTGGCGAGCGGAGACACATTGCAATACACGGAGCACAAGAAAAAGTTTCGGGAAGGCGTCAGAGCCGAGAGGAGATCGGCCGTTTTCTTCCCTCTTGCCCCTGCCCCTGCCAGACCCTTCTCAGGGTGGATCCCGGCCCTTCAGGGTCCAAAAGGGTCCTTTTGGGGCAGTTACTCCAGGGCACATGGCGAGGGACCAGGGACATGAGGGGGATGCAGATTCTGGCCATGAGGGTCTTGCTTGCTCTTCCCCTGCCACACGCCCACAGCCCCCAGCAGCACTGGTGGATTGCCTGCCTGTACTGGGTAGCGGCAGCGCCAGAGCTACCACGGAATCGGACAGCGGATTGGAGACTGCCAGACCTGCAGGCTGCCTGCCAGCCAGACAGACACCGACCGACCAACCGCCAGACTCTCTGAGAGATGGGACAGGCTGACCTCTGACATTTCGACATTGGTTCGCGCATAGAATCTAGACACTTCTTCCTTTCTGCTTTGCGGTCTCGGCTCGATTCGATAGAACACACGCTAGACTCGGAGCCCTCGACGAGCTCTGTCTCTTGGACAGCCCGACAGCCGACAACCAACGTTGCGATCCGGGCGTTTCGAGTTTCGGATTTCGATTTGACGGGGACGTCTCGTGTGTCTCTCGACTGCGTGGACTACCTGCGGGCGACATACACGGTCCCGGTACATTCTCCCTACCCTCCCTACAGGAGCGACGGAGGATTGCTCGAAAGCAAAAGCAAAAGCGACGCCGACGCAGCAGCTAGGCAGACGCCCTCAGTAGAAGAAGAGAAAAAAAAACCCTCGCAGAGAGTGCGACGCTCCTTCTTTGTCCTGCAAGTTCTCGAACTCGCTGCCAAGGACAGTTTCGACGGCGCGACAGGCGACAGGGATAGAGCGCAGCGCTAGCTGTGGTTGGAATTACAAAACTCGGCGTCGAGCTGAAACCGTTGGACAATCGACACATACCCCACTGGACGAGTCAACGAGGAGTGTCAAGGTCTACCGTCTACATCTGAGACGCGGTACCTACCTCCTTGCTTCCTTGCTCATCACATCACCACCATCATCACCGACAACGGCGCCCCCACGATCGGTCCCTCGGCGGTCGCCCTTTGAGATCTGTGTGTTCCTGCGCATCAAATCATCAGCATCACCATCACCCATCAGGTCCATCAGACGTCGCGGGTCTCGACTCTGTTAGCTCGCCTCGCTCCCGGTACAAGGTGTTCCTTTGAAGGGACTGCACTGCACTGCCCATCAACCAGTCGCCCTTCCTTGCCGCCTCTACGCCTTCTCCTGACGCCTGGCCAACGTGCGAGTCTCAGAGGGTACCAAGAGAGACAGTGCCTCGCGCGCGTCAGAAAGGTACTCGGACACACTCGCTCGCTCTCTGTGTAGAGAGAAAGACACGAGGCAGACAGGCGGACAATCAGAGGGATTTGTACGCCTCGGATAGGCTGAGAGGCTGTGAGAGAAAGAGCAAGAGGAGCAAGAGCATCCTCATCCTCCGAAAGGCGCACATTCGCCCATCTTTTGCATCACCGAGCGTCGACGTCACGCACAGAGAGCCGTCCACATCCTGTGCCAAGTCGGTCATCCGATCGGCTGCAAAGTTTACTCCTTGATTTTCCACAGCAGCCAGATTGTCCCGTCGAGCACAGGTGAGCCATGAGCCAGCCTCCTCCTCTTGCACTCTACAGTATACAAGTAGCCACCTCCCAGCCCATCTACCCTTCTGCCGCTTCTCCAACCCTCACTCATCGCAATGAGCCTCACCTTAACCCCCACCCCTGCTACTCCTGCACCTCGTTGTCACAGCTACGCGCTACGCCCAAAGCGGAAGAGGGACAGTGCTTACACCTCATCAGGCTCGACACCCGACACGGTGACGTCCACGCCGACCCTACCCTCCAAGGCTTCGTTTGATCCCCAAACCACTAGCAATCCATCGACCTCGCCGACAACCCCATCCCATCCTGGCTTTGGCACTTTCACCCCCGGCTACGCCGAGCAGGCGCCTTTCGGCGGCGGCCACGGCGGCGCTGTCACTTCCGGCGGCCTTGTCGGCATCAACGGTCCAGGCGGTGGTGCTGGAGGACAGGGAGGACTCAAGGGAGACGTCTGGTTTACAACTCCGGCCATCAGCTCCCCGCCGTCCCCTTCCACGTAAGTTCCTTCCAATCCAATCTCTCCCCTTGTTAGACCGAGATCTTCCCTCTACTCCTCCCTGCAGAGAGATTCCTTTCACACCCGTGTTCTGATTTCGCGTATTGTGTTGGTTGCATGGGACTGACACTCCGTAGCATAGGCTCGACAACCGACTCTCAGGCGGGAGGGGAATACCCCCCTCCGTCTGAGAACGAAAACGGCGATTTTTACGGTCGAGCTCGCTCCGCGTCTCAGCCTCAGGTGCCCAACTTCAGGCGACAGAATCTCAGCCTGAACATCAATGCCCTTCCGGCGGCTCTTCAGAACGTTCAGTATCAGTCTCCATCTTCGATAGCGAGTTCGAGCGCACCCTTCACCGACTCGTTCTCCAATTACCCCTTCGACATCACTCAGGATTATTTCCAATTCGCCGAGGCCTCGTTGCCATCAGCAAGCGACGGCATCGCCGAACCCCTCCCCCAAACCATCGCTCCGAATGCATACCGTCTACCGGCCTCTCAGCCCGCTTCGCCCATACGCGGTCTGAACCCGAGCCAGCCGTATTTTGTCATTCCGGGCCGACAGAGGGGAGCGACGTTCAGCGGTGGCTTCCAGCCGTACCAGTTTGGAGGACCCCTGATTCCCGCTGCTCCGATTCAGTCGGTCGTTGCCACCGGCCCTCATCCTCCCCAGCCTCCAGCGCAAGCATCCGCCATCCCCGCCCATCTCACGTTCACCAACATCCAATCACCCGTCCATTCCGCGTCAGCGTCCCCGGTCATCGGTGCTCAAGCGACGAGCAACCCTGGCCTCGGAGAACCGGCAAACATCAATGGAACGGTCGGCTTTGATGGGGACAGCGTGATGGAAGATCTTAGCACGCCGATGCCGCTAGCAGTCGCTCAGGCCCAACCGTCGTCAAGCACGAGCGCACTGGGCGCGTATGACATGTCAGGGGACATGCACGACAAGCTTAGCCTTCTCGATCGTATCGTGACAAGTGCCCAAGTGGCGAGGACGGCCCTCTTGCGAGGACAGGACATGGAAGTTTCGGCCAATCTGGGTCAGATCAGCAGTCATCTCGAAATTGCACACGAGCTCGGTGTAGGACCCGCGGCCACGCCTCGAGAACCGACGACCACGCCTAGTTCCCAGGCGGTTTCCCCTGTCGCCTATCAGGCATCTCCCACCATCTCGACTCTACACACCACCATCGCCCCGCAACATCTCCAGAGTCCTATCCAGGCCGTCAACGCCTCGGTCGCCAACTCGATGCAATCAGCCCAGGCTCTCCTCCCTTCACTACCGGTCGAGCCGCATCAACCGTCACCGGTCATGGTTCAGACGACCGGCACCCAGTCCATCACGCCGACCCTCCCTTCGGGCGAGTTCATGTCTGCCGCTGGGGGTTCGGGGGCCTCCAGTCTTCCACAGGCGCCGCCTTTGGTCCATTCGCACTCCTTCCCCAACGGCCATCAGTTGCCTTCTCAATTACACGGTCTAGCCGCGCCTTCCACACCGGTCGTGCCTTCGCCATCCTTTACCGCATCGCTTGGGATCGCCCACGCGCCGCTTATTTCTTCACCACTTGCCTCGATGCCTGTGTCCCGTCCACAATCACCCTTGAGGCCTTATCCCATCCCCGAAGAGTCGTGGGCAGACCTGGGCGAGGGCATGTCGCGCCCGCCCGCAGAAGCGACTCGTCGACCCTCTGGCCCGTTGCCAGACGGCCGACCGGACGGTAGGCCGGTCATCAACCGTACTCGCAGCACATCGGTACACAAGGTGTGGTCGCATCCTCAGATGACCGCCAGCGTCCCACCCTCAGCTTGGCACTCGCGACACCCCTCGCCCGAGGCGGACGACGAAGACGATGGCGACTCTGAGGAGGAAGGACCCCGACGTGTCAAACGGCGGCGGTCGTCCGGTGGCAACGAACAACAAGACGCGGCTGCAGGCAACGCCGTTGTCCTTTCCGAGGACATCCGACAACAGCTCGACGAGATCTTCGACCTCTTCATGCAGCGCGTATGCTCCGACCTCGACGTCGTCGACAGCAAGGGTGAAAAACTGCACCAGGTGTTGATGCCGAAGAAGATGGCCAGACTCGACGAGTCGACCGACTACCGACCGTTCAAGTTCCGCATCCAGGCATTCACCAATGCCTTTCACGACGAGCTGCTCAGACGGGGCATATCCGAGGAGATCCTGAGCATCAAAAAGGTCAAGACGTACCTGTGGCGACAAGATTTGATCTCGAGATTCAACTCGGACGGCAAGAAGGCCAAGTCCAAGGGCAACCATATCTGGAACGTGGACGCCAAGAAGCTCCCGGGAGGCGGATGGGTGTTCAGGCCTTTCAAGCGGCGGATCATTGGGCAGCCCAACTCGTTTGCGTGAGTCATTGACTTGTTGTCTCATCATACATCAACTGATCGCCAGCGTCGTCGGTCAGGAGTTTCTCTGGGATCCGCGTGTTTGGGATCCTCAAGCTGCTTCCGAGACTCTTCGACCTGTCTTTTCGTCGCCGCCTGGCTCGTTGCCCCCTTGGCTCAAATGGGAAGAGGGCAACCGTCTCGTGGGCGTACCCGACCAGCCGTCTCAGCCATTCGACATCAAGGTCCATGTGGACTTTGTAGACGGCGGCGGGTCGCCAGCCACCATCGACGCCGAGTACACCATCCAGGTCGTGCCTGCCATGCTGTCCATGCAAGATCCGGCCGCCGCTGCCGCTGCTGGTTTGTATGGGAGTGCCTATGCCCCTGCTTGGGCTGCCGCTACCGCCGCTGCTGTCGCCCAGACGGGCGAGTACGAGGACGGTATGGGCATGCCTCCTCAACAAATGTGGGTCGCTCCTCAAAGTATGAGTTCCTCAGCTGACTGGCAGGCTCGCGTATGCCATCCCGCCCAACATGGCCCCGGGTCTACCGATACCCCCGCCTGCCGGTGCGCCACAGGTGATGATGGCTCCTCAAGCCATCCCGCCGCCTCAGGCCCTCGCGCCACACCCCGCCCATGCCGGTCATGGCGGCATGCCCATACCCTCTTCGGCGCAACAGCAGCAGCAGCAACAGCAGCAGCAGCAGCAGCAGCACAACGGTCTCGCCTACTCCACATACCCCGCACAATGATCCCCCCAAATCATCTCCTTGCAAATCCGCTCTGTGAGCCGGTATGCCATGCACTTACTTGTACAGTCGAAAGAAGGAGAAGCAGAGAAGAGAAGAGAGTATAGAAACCAAAAGAAGTCATCGTCCGTTCCTCCTCTGCTACCTCGCACGAGATACCCATCACGTCTATCTACCCTTTCTCTGTGATACACCGTAGTTTGCCCCCTTTCCTTCATCTTCATCGTCAGTAGATTGGGGCAACTACTTTTCTAGGGTTTTTGGGAGTGCCGATGCTGCCTCAGCACAGCACAGCACAGCGGGCAGACGAACGCCGACAACCATCCATCCATCCATCCTTCGATCTTCCACACCATCGCCAACATCTTCCAAAAAAGAATATACATCTGAAAGAGAGCACAGAGTCAGATGGGAGGGGAGGGAAGTCTTGTAGATATCGTATGCCCAGCTCGCCGTGCGAGTCTATGCCACGATGTGCAGTCATTTCACCTGTCCAAGTTGCTCCTGATGAGGGTCATGATACTGAAACACATGCATGGTGCGCGAGCTGTCAAGCCTCACAGTGCGGCGGCAGAGCCCTTGATGCAACACTTCCGCAGTTGCCAGTTGCAGGTGGTACAGCAGACAGAGCCGGACACGAGACGGGTCACATCGTCTAGAATGCGCGGTCGTTTTGGGTATAGGTGAGGTATAACGTATTATTACTCTTTAATGAGACGGAGGGAGATATATGACAAGGGTAAATAGGCAAGAACGGACCGTGGTAACAGGACATGTGGAGGAATAAAGAAGTCTTTGCGGCCCGACCGGGACGTCTGAAGCGTCAGCTAGCACGACCACACTGAGCTAGCAGACTCACCGTAACAATGCAATCACGCCCGTGCAATTCGCTATCTGCAGCACCCACAGCTGATGAGCGACATGAAGCCTCCCTGCTTCTTTGGTGCATAATCTCCCTCGCCGTGTTGCTGGTGAGAGTTGACCACCGTCGTGGTTCCACCTCGGCCATTGACGGTCAATTGCGGCATCGGCTGTAGACCCTGTTGACTCTGAATGGGCACGTTCGAAGGGTCGTAGTTGCCGTGCGGCGAAAGACCATCCCGGTCGAGCGCATTGTTGGTAGAAGCGAACGGATGGCTAGTGGTGTTTTGGGCGGATTGCCGCCTGGAGGTGGGAAGTGGAGAGGGCGCAGAGACACCAACAATGGCCTGGTTGGAGGCGTTGGGAAGAGCAGATCCAGACTTTCTGGGTTTCCTGTCAGATCAGAATTGGGAAATCAAAATGCCAAAACGCACAGAGGTGTCGAGCTGCCGGGACCGCCGTTCCGCACACGTTCCGCTCGGTCTCCTCGGTACTCCTTCTCTGCTCGTCGGGTTGGCTGGCGGGCAACCTCTGCGTTCTGCGCTGCAGTCTGAATGGTAAGCAGGGTCCTGGCCTGATCGTGGGTACGACAAACCGAGCTCGCCTCCCATCCCTTGCCACCGTTGAGCAACATCCAATCGTAAACCTCGTCATCCTCCTCGCCGGCATTCTTCAGTGCTGTCGAGAATAGCTCGCGCAAGAAGTCGTAATCGGGAGTCTCGTCAAAGGTGAGTTTGCGAACGTAGTTGAGGTAGATGGCGAATTCCTCTGCACAATGTCAGCTGGACGTCCTGTGGGTGGGGACCGGTCTTACGAGGATAGCCTTCTACCAGCTCTGGGATAGGAGTCGTCTGCTTCTTCTCGCCAATCTTCTCGTACTTTTGCTTGTTGGTCGCAGCCTTCAATCCTTGCCAGGGCAAGCCTCCGCGGAGGAAGTAGAAGAAGACGTGACCCAAAGCTTCTAGGTCGTCTCGTCGTGACTGTTCTCGTCCCAAGTGGGTGTTGATCGACATGTAACGCGCAGTACCGCTCAAGCTCTTTCGTTCACGGTAGGGAATGTGCTGTTTTCTGCTCGTCAGCTTCTACAGCTGTTTCAGGCATCGATTGCTGACGTCTTGGGATCTCTATACTGCTTGGCCATCCCAAAGTCCACCACATGTATGACATTCGCAGTCTTTGTGTGCGGCCGGCCGATAAGGAAGTTGTCAGGTTTGATGTCTCGGTAGATGAGGTTCTTCTCATGGATGGTCTGCACTCGTGATAGCTACGCGGTCAGCAGAGCCTTGACAGCCAACAAAGTGAGGCGAACCATTTGCTTGGCAGTCATGCAGCATGTCTTGACGGTGAATTTACGTCCACACATGTCAAAGAGGTCCTCCAATGACGGTCCCAACAAGTCGATCACAAGGATATTGTGCAGCCCCTCCTGGCCAAAGTAGTACACCTGCGGAATGCCAACTGGAAAATCAGCTCATGTTGCAGGCCGAGAGGCTAGACCCACCACACCCGCTGAGGATCTTGTACGAACGGTACTCATCCCGCAATTGTGGTGCATCTGACTTCCGGGGTTCCTATTCGAGGGTGAGCTGTTGTAAAGTTGCAGATGGTCGCACTGACGAATTTGATCGCTACAGTCTGCGAGTTGAGCAGGTTTGTGCCTGCGGTATCAGTACACGCCCCGGTTACACAAGAAGCGACAGTGCCGAGCATGAGCGGCACACGAGCTGCTCCAAAGTGTGTCCATGCGGGCAGGACGAGGCTCGAGACTCACCTTCAAAGATGACACCGAACGAGCCTTCTCCAATCTTCTTCCCGACCTTGTAGTGCACGCCTACAATGTTGCTCGAGCTCGAATGACCGCCGGAAGAGAGGTGAGCCGCGGGGTTGGAGGTGGAAATGACATGTGTGGTCGCCATATTGCTAGCGGGGTCGAGGGGCATGCGCTCTTGGCGGGCTTAAAGATGTAGGCTATGCACCGAGAGGGGACAGAGAGTAGCAAGGAAGACGAGAGGGTCGAGGATGATCAAGAGTGGTCGAAAGGGGCTTGTGAGCTTTGTGCTTTTTCGGCCAGCTGGACTGGTTGCTTTGGGCACGAGGCAGGTCCGGACGCCCCTCCCTTTTTAGGCGTGCGAGCCGTAATTGGCCCTCTGGCCTCGGAATGTCGTGGGATGAAAGAGTGTGGGTGAGTGTCGGGTGGGCTCGTAGTGAGAGGCAGAGAGGCGAGTGGGCGAGAGACAGTAGAGGAGAGAGGGAGATAGCTTGAAGAAGAAGAGATGAGAGTGGGAAGGAGCGCGAAGTCAGGGTAACACCCACCCACACCAGGGGGGCTGCACAGACTTCGGAGATGCTTTACGTAAGCTACCGGGACTGGGAGCGGCGATGACCGCGGTAGCATGCATTCTCTCGACGTCTTCGAGCTTTCTGTTCTGGCGTACCAGCACTTCTCCTCCTGCTCGTCGTACCCGAGACAGAATACACTCGATCAACTAGACCGCCCACGAGGTCGGCCGAGTGCGAAACCCGTTCCCGCCCGTGACATCTCGTCGACTAGAGCAGCTCGTGCAGCTCTGGCCTAGGTCGCAGCTCGAGCGGCCCCTCGCGGGGAAGGAGCGGCCATGTCGGCGGTCGAGGGGTACGTGGATCGTGAGTATCCCCCTCTCAGATCAGAACGAACGCATTACTAAAAGGTAGACTTCGTCCAGGTCATCCTATACGACGGCCGCGTGATCGTTGTGAGTCCTCAATCCATCTCTATCTTCTTGCCTCAGACATTCTGGCCTTGTCACGCTCTTGTGACGGCAAGAAGAGTCGCTGATTGCAGGGCAAACTGCGCGGATTCGACGTACGGACCAACCTCATCTTATCCGACTGTGTCGAGCGCGAATACTCCCACGAAGGGGTGGAGATGGTTCCGCTAGGCCTGTACATGATCAAGGGGGACAACGTGTGAGTCGATTCTCCTCCCTTACCTTCCCTCGTGAGGGAAGAGAGAAGGCTGAAAGAGCTGACTTGCAGGGCACTGATAGGCGAGGTGGACGAGGACAAAGATGGCCAGATAGATTATACCGAGATCAAGGCGGATCCATTAGGCGAGATCAAGCATTAGGGGGAGTTCGATTCGGTACGGGAGAAGCAGCAGTACCAGCGCAGAAGAAGCAGGGATGGGATCGTTTGGATCTGGATACGAGTCGGGACTGACATTCGTCAATGGTATATACCACGCATTGCATGTATTCCTCTTCTTCACCACACCTTCAGCTTCGGCGAGCTGCCCCACCTACAGATGTACACTCCATCACTGGTCAATGGCATTACCCACTTCGTCCTCAGCACTCACCCGCCAGCAGCAAATGCTCAATGCTATGCATGCCAAGTGCCGGGTATCCAGTGCAGGGTATATCTCCTCCATTCGCATCTCGCACCGCCCATCCTCATGCCGCCGCCACTGTCGCAGACTCCACCTTCATACCCTCATCTCCGTTGGCACTCAAGACAGGCACGCCGCCGCCCACAAACGCCAGCGACAAGGGCCGCATAGTCGCCAGTGCCATCTCCACCACGCCCTCCACCCTCGCTCTGAGGTCTGCAGCGTCGCTCTCGACTTTCATCGAGATCAAGTCAAGCTTAGCGAGGTGCGAGTCGACCTTGATGGTCATGCTCAGTTCGTCGTCACCTGAACCTGCTGGATGTAATGTCACATCCCCGAAATGCGCCTGGAGGAACATGTGGAGGTTGTCAAACTCTCCAGATGGGCTGATGCTGCCTTCGCCATTCGTCTCGACGTCATGCGAGTGGGAGTGCCCGTGGGAATGGGAGTGAGAATGAGGATGTGGGTTTGTAGTCACTGAAGGCCCATTAGCAAATGGATGCTAGCCAGATCTCCTCACTCACGCTTGACCGTCGCTGGACTAGAGTCAATGCCGAGAAGGATGGCAAGGGCAGAGTCGGCAATCATGTCGTTGGACGTGCTCGACTCCCATCTGAGCTCCGCCACTGTGACAGCCATCTGTACCAGCCGTACAGCATTCATGATCTGTCCGTGAGCTGGGAATCTGAATAGACGAGATCGGCGTACCGTCAAACTCGGCAAGCCGTCTTCTTCACCGTCCTCCACCTCGCCGTACATCCCTTCGAGGTGCCATCGCACGACCGACCAATCGACGGATATAGCTATGCTTTGTTTTTGCGTGATGGTACTTGTCGACAGACCAGTGAAGTCTTGCAGATCTTTCGGGTCGAGCAAGGTGTACGAAAAGTCCTTCGACACGAGCAAGCCTTTGACTGGCGTGCCATGTTCCGGACGTGACGCAGCAAGGGAACCAATAGCCTATCGTCAGCGCACAGGATTTCTGCGGGTGGCCAGCATCCTGCTCACCTTGACCACTCGCTCTTGCCTGAACGTCAAGGTCAAAGGTTCGCAGTTCTTAGGGGTGTGGATATTGATTTCTTGTCCTCTAGTAGCGTACGAGTCTCTCAGAGCAGCTCTAAGACGAAGCATTTGCGAGCTCTCTCCATGCACCAGAACGATATGCTGTGCGCCGATCTCCTGGATGAATCGGGAATTTTGACCATAATCAACGTGGGCGCTGAAAGAGATTTCCTTGACGGTGAGCCTGCGGGGAATCTTTCCACCTTTCACAGAATCGATAGAATCGGGTTCGCTCAGGACCGTCTGCAATTAGCCAGTGGCCCCAGCCAAAGACCAGAACTCGACGACTTACCCTTGCCATTGTGCCCTCGATCGAATAACCAGTGACGATGACACCATTCTTGTCGTTCGGTGCCCATTCCTCCAACAACTCTCTGCTCAGTCCAAATGACATGAATTGCGCCGAAGCCATGACTACCAGCGGCCCCTTGATCTCGCTCAATCGTCGAGGGTCTTTGAGCCACTTGACATACCGGAAGTCGAACGGATTGTCTCTCCTTGCGAATCGAGAGCGAATGTTGGCGTTCATGGTGTGCACGTACGTCTTGTAGACTCGCATGCCGCGCTGGAACAGGCCGGATGCAAAAAAGATCGGCGTCGATTGGAGCTCGGGGTGTTCGTGCCAGTACTCGTCTAGCAGCAAGGCGAGCTCCTGTCCGTTTCCAAATGACGGGATGGGCATGAGACACTTGCCACCTCGCTTGACGATGTTGTGCACGAGGGCTTGGCGTCAGTCTTCCCCCGGTTCGGTGAGCAGGTACCATCGACCCACTTGTGAATTGCTCTTCCTTGTCCCTTCTGTCCGGCAGGGTATGCACGCCAAACGTGCTCTCACAAATCATCACGTCCGGCTTGACAGGCGGAACCTCGGCAATGACCAGATGACGATCTTCTTCTCGAGAATAGTCGCCAGTGTAGAGAATCTTCAATCCCGCAATCTCCAACATGAACATGGAAGCGCCCAGCACATGGCCAGCATGATACGGCGTGAAGCGCAGACCGCCCGAGATAACGATGTCCTGGTGGTAGTCGACAGCGATGGTGTTTTGCCATGACGACTGGACGTCTGCTTCGGAGTACAGCCGGCCCGACGTGTCTGCGTTTTGGTCGCTGGACGTTAGCGGTGGTCCAAGAGCATCAAAAGTGGTGAGGGATGGGGGACTCACTTGATACGGACCGCATCCATCATTGTCAAGCCGTAGATGGCCTTTGTAGCATGAGTCATGTACACTTTCCCATTGCCATCCCGAAAGTTGGTCTTTTCCATGATGTACGGTAAGGCAGCAGCGTGGTCGACGTGAAAGCTATGATCAGCACTCGTACCTCACCAAACGCCCTGTCAAACCCATCCTCAGGAAAGTCCTGCGGGGACAACCGAGAAGTGAAGACTCACTGCGTGATCAAAATCGCATCCACCGTGCTCCAATCCACCTCGTCGATAAAAGGCAAACTGCCCATTCCTGGATGCGCAGGGTGCAGACCCGCATCGCACACGACCTTCTTTCCTCTGTACTCTATGACACAGCACGAGCGCCCGACTTCTTGTCCCGCACCGAGCATGGTGATTTTCAAAGCCGGAGCGTCTTCGCCTGGCTCGATGGCGGTCCCGGCTGGTGGGAGTGCCGGGTGGGCGTGTCCCCGGTGAGGGCGGCGGTGATGTCTGTACATCGTGATCACTTGCCTTAGCTCGCGAGATCCCCGCAACGAGATGGTCAAGCGAGGCTCGCGATGTGTAGCAATGGAGAGGCAAAGGGAAAGAGCCTGGTGCACAGAACATTGGCTGGACCATCTGTTTTTGCCGGTGGAGGCAGACTGCAAAAGAAGAGACCCGTCCAGTCTCGAAAGAGGCCATTTCTGAACTGCCTTGTACGACCTAGTGCTTATTGCGACTGATCAGAAACTCGGCCTCATGATCATCGCATACATGCCGGAACAGCCTGGGTAATTTCGTCACTACAGAACCACGCCATGCCACTCATCGACCCGCAGCAAACCCATATCGCTCTCCCACTGATCGAGCCATGATGTCTTTGACAGGTCCAAGAAGTCGAGTGAATGCTTGTTCGCCAAGAGCAGCTACCCGCAGCTTATCGGACGCCGCTCGAACGGTCGCGGCTCGGGTCTGACGGTTGAGCAAGGCAAGTTCTGGACGTCAGCTCTACCTCGATTTCGGAGAGTTGGCAAGGTGACTCACCTCCAAAGTAATCGCCTTTGGTGAGCTGCTTGACCACTGTCTCGGTGCCATTCTCGTCCTTCTTGACCGCCACTGCCTGTCCGCTCTCGATCAGGAAGAACTCCTCGCCAGCGTCGCCTTGCACAATGACGTTCTCTCCTTCGGTGAATGTACGGGACTCGAGAACATCGGCAATCTTTGCGCGTTCTTGAGGCTGGAGGGACGCCAGAATAGGAACTTCGGACAAGAAAGACTCATACAGCCTCCTCTTGCGAGAGGTGTGCTGTCTCTCAGTTCGGTCACAATCAGCATTGAGAGACTCACGTCCAGGAGAATGGTGCGGAAGGAAACTCGGTCAAGTGCCCAGAGTGTACAGGGAGTAACTGAAATGATGGAAGCAGCACGAGGAGCGCTGTTTGTCAGGGAAGCTCTCATGTCTATGAGAAACTCACTTGTGCATCAAGGCCAGCTCTCCAAATGAGTTGCCCTCGACACAAGTCGCCACCTTCTTGCCGAGCAGTGGTTTGTCGCCCTTCTCTGGGTCGATCATTTGACCATCTTTCTTGACGAAAACCTCCAGAGTTCCGCTCTCCACCACATAGAAATAATCGCCAGCTGCGCCTTGCTCAATGATGACCTCCCCGGGTCCTATGGTCACCTCTTTCATAGCTGCCAAGACATCTGCCTCCTGTTCATCGTCCAAGTTGCGGAAGAGGAAGTTGGGCTTGATAGCCGTGCGAATCCTGTTCAACTGCTCATCGGATTTGGGGAAGACTGGCATGGTCGAGGCGCTCGGAGTTGACTCGTCCTCTTCCATGGTCGTCTCAAGACCCCCGGCAGGTGGGAACGTCCGGTGGTTGGCGGGGACGAGCGACTCTGCTGATACCGACGTTCGCCTGCCGAGCGCGTACGAAGGGACGGGCGGATCTTCATGATGGCTTTCTTGCGGCACGCCGAAGGGAGAGTTGGAGAATACAGGTCCGGACTCGGCAGACGGGCTCACATCCCCAGCAGGAGCAGATGGGGCCGATGCTGCGACACCAAATGGTGCGTTGAAGATTGGGGCATTGGGCGTATTCGAGCCCGATGGCACCGTAGCACGACGAGGTCCACCGAACGGCGAGTCGGGTGGTCCCTGTTCAGAGAAGGGGGAGAGTGTGTGGGGTCCGAGTTGTTGCTGCGAAGGCGGGGGAAGGGGTAGAGATCCCGGTGCGCCGCGCTTGGCGGGCACAGGCGTGGAGCCGTTTCTGCTCATGCGCTACACATCAGCTCTTGGCCCTCCCGCTGCGACATCCGCGTAAACGTACCTCTTGTTTGAGCTTTGCTTGGAACCAGTCAGCCGCCCATTGAAGGGCGTCGGTGGGTTTCTCGCGAGTCTGATCGCGGTTGATCTCGTTGAGTAGGTCCACCCACGCTGCCATGGTGCGGGAAGAGTGAGTGGAGAATGGGAGGTGACGAGGTGAACGGAGGGAGTGCGAGAGATGAAGTCCCTTTGTCGCCGCGCAGCCTTTTATTGTGTGGAGGACGAGCTGTCAACGATGTCGGATGGCTATCCTGGGAATGCAGAGAGAGTGAAGGAAGACGATGCGTGTATAGTATGTTCTCTTGAAGGTGGTCGTGGATGGCGCGTACAGGGTGGATGGGAGTAACGCTTTGGAGATCTCTACGAGAAGGCAGGCGGAGGCAGGGGGGAGGGACAGGGGGGAGAGAGGCTAGTTCAGGAACAGTCACCGAATTGGGAAAGCGTCATAACCGGTAAGGTGGGGGGAGGAAACAAGGGGCGTCGATCGTTTTCAATCTAACCACGTGACCCGTCACGCGCTAGAGACACGTCTCATCATGAACGACGAGGACAATGAGCCAGTATATGTAAGCCTTTGTCTGTTACGCGCTCTTGGAGGGGACCAGGCTTGTATTTTGTGAAAGACCACTTGGATCGTGTCAGTCAGTCAACAATTCAGGCAGTTTCCATCTCGCACGCCTGCATGCCGGGCACCGAGCTGGACGTCCAAAGTGATGATGAGCTCGTGACATATTTCGAAGCCATGTCGACGGAGGACGGGGCGGCCTCCGTGACAGAGCGCACGCACGAGAATGAAGAGGGGAGTGCGATGCTTCACGCGGCTGCAGACCCATCGCAACACGCGTCTCCCTCTCTACAACCCAAGAACGGCATGTCTA
Organism: Tremella yokohamensis; assembly: GCA_024343385.1. Lineage (NCBI taxonomy): Eukaryota > Fungi > Basidiomycota > Tremellomycetes > Tremellales > Tremellaceae > Tremella > Tremella yokohamensis. The sequence continues at coordinate 1,251,568 of BRDC01000026.1, read as the reverse complement.
GCCCAGCGAACAACGAGACGAGGTGGGCGACCCCATCCTGAATCATGCCAAGACTGACACGCAGCCTCTTGAACGAGATCGATGCTTTGTCAGACCGGGTCGCCGATCTGATGGAGATGATTTACGGTCAGAGGACCGCTCAGCATTTTGTCCTTTACTGATCAACAGAGGCGCAAGAGCAACGCCATCTCGCGTCCTCGTCCACCAAGCCCGCCAGTCCATCACGACAGCTGTTGGAAACGATCCGGACACGCGTGAACGACCTGTCGCCGATCTACATCGCCTTGGCGGACAAGGTCGCCATGTCGAGTGGGCGAGGAGCAAAAGCGACAATCACCATTGAAAGCATGGAAGAGCTGTCCATAGCTTGGGAGAAGGTTCGCGCCGAAGTCGCGTTGTTGGAGGAGGAGACGAAAGCCAATGAGTGGCTGGAATCGTTCAGAGCGCAAGTCCTCTGTAAATGTTGCGGCCACAGCTAACGGTCTAGCACTGCGGACCGGGCCGACGCTCTTCTCGACCCCTTACAAAGGAGCCTCGACGACAGCATGGTAGGATCCCGGGATAGCACTACAGACATTGGCTGATGGACAGCTCTACGTCGATCGTGTCATGCAGTCACCTGTCGCAATACCATATACGACGGAGTTGGATGATGAGCTCAGCATACTTCGTCTTGATCAGCTGTTTGAATCGCAACGAACGATGCAGGGGCGAGTCAGGGGAACGTATGATTAGCATTGCAACTGACAAGGCAGTTCGTACGGACCAACCATCAATCGCACCCTCAAGCAGATGGAGAGGTTCTTGACAGGCCGACCTGCACGTAATGGCGAAGCCCTTCGACGATTTGGGGAGATGCAGACCCGCTGGCACAACATGCAACGGCAATATCAACAGCTCGAGGCAAAGGTGCGCCTGGCGCATTCACGGAATCAAGAAACATTCATGTCGCCTGACGATATGGAAGTGCTGCACTCTCCGCATATATCGGCACCAGACCTCTTCGCCACGCATGGGAAAGCTTACGACAAGTCACCCATGTCGAGTCACCGTTCCTCCATCTCGTCTGGATTTTCCGCATCTTCTGCCGCGTCCATGGCGCAGCGGAAAAGTATACCTTCTCCTCAACCACCGCCCATCGACCTGCGTTCGCTGGAAGGCCTTCGCCCACCCACTCTGCGGAGGCGAAGCTCGATGATGTCTGACATGTCGGGAAGGACAGCCAAATCTTCCTCAGAGAAGCCGAGATGGAATGTATCTACGAAGCCCGTCAAGGATGATAACAAAACGCCAACCGCGAATAGGCGATTCAGCTCCTATGGCACGCCTCCGCCAGTGCCCGCGATCCCAGCGAGATTCGGTGCGTTCAGCCCCACTCCGAGTTCAGCATCAACGACAGCGGCTAGACCAAGCGCGATTGGCAGCCGTATACCTGTGATGAGCCCTGGAGGATCCGGAACGCCTGGAGGACATGCTGGGCGCAAGAGCTCGTCGAGCATGGACTGGGGTGTGCAATCGCTCTCCGTTCCCAACCCTATCGGGTTGTCTTCGCCAGCCAATACAGGTCGTGCTTCTCGGACGGGAATGCGAACTCCTGAGCCTAAGGCTCGTCCAAGGCTCAGTGCGGCCCAGTCAGCCATAGCGCCAAGGACGGCGGCCATGTCGCCTCAACCTGGGCTTCGAACGACCTCATTCGGGTCATCTGGGCTTACTCCACGAAGTGTGCCTCACGGGCGACAGTCTGTCGGACGAGCGCCTCCATCCTCATTCCGATCCATGACACCGACACCGTCGGGTACCCGCCCCTCCTCCCGTTTGTCCATGGCCTCTGCTGCAGTCCCGTCAATTCCACTGCAACCTTTCCACCCGTCAAAGTATGACGTTCTCGATCAGGAAGTATCCCGAATTCTGGCAGCAACAGGTTTTGATCTGTTCGTCAGTCGCCTGGACCCAGCCGTCAAAAAGGGTCAACGAGTGGCTGAGGGACAAGAATGGAAAGGGGAGTTTGTCTTCGGCGCAGGAGAGCGGCCGACCCAAGTGAAACTGGTCAAGCACGTCGGCCGGGCGGCTGAGATGCGAAACACGAGTTGGAGAGTCATGGTGCGCGTAGGTGGGGCGTGGACCGAGCTGGCCGAGATATTGCGCAAGCGCAAGACCGACATGGGCGAGACGTTTTGACGAGGTATGAATATGACGACGACGATGACGATCTTGATGCTTGGTCATACTCATACTACTGGTGCATGTTGTACTTTATGCATAGCATGCTAGGGCGCAGAGCTCACGGAGGCTCAGCGAGATCGTCATTGGGATCGCCGTCATGGCCGTCTCCAACCATATCGCCCGACAGGACGTCGAGAATACCGTTCCACATCCCAAGAATCTCTGTCTCCCAGTCGCCAGCTGCCTGAGAGTTGGAGATGACGGGGTCATCTGGCTCACCAGGTAATGACGAGCCTGGGAAGTCGCCGTACATCCTCGCCCACGCCAACATCTTCTCCCGAGACGTAATGACGATACTTCTCAGACGAGTTCTGGCATGAGCACCCAACTGCGCATTTTCCTTGTCTATGGCTCACCTTTCTGTCTGTCCGACGAGTGGAGTGTAGCGTACTTTGACCGCATGGCCCCGTCCTTCCAGCGCTCCATCCACGACCCACGCCTCGCCCCGCAAAACAGCTAGCCAGCCGTCTTCCACCTCTTCCAGGAAGCCCAATAGCTCTCGCAACTTACCTTCGGCATCTCGTATACGCTCTTCACCGCCGTGTCGCGGGAAAAGAGGCAGGGATGTGATGTACGTCGATATTGATCCGGTGAGCGTGAGTAGGTAGTCGATTCGCAAGGAAGCCCAAGGATCCCGCGGGGGGATCTGCAGGATCAGTCGCAAGAGGGTGCGAAGACGGGGTAGGAGTGCTGAGAGGGGACCTAGAGCTCTGCCACCCGTTAGCCCTATGTAATTTGATTTATTCAGAGAGGATGTCACCTCTTTCGCTCGTCCCGTTCGAGGTTGAGGAGCCGTTCGTCCAGATGAGCCCGCAGTCGGGTCTCTTGTCGAGGTGTGAGGGAGAGTAGGACTTCGGTCGAGACTACCTCATCAGAAGAGCGTATGTTTGTAGGGGACGAGGAGGTGCCGATATGAGAGCCGGGCGGGACGAAGCCGCCTGCGCCCGACATGGCTGCATGTCATGCAGCGATGGATTGAAGACCATCGTCTGTGACTATGCACCAGTACACTCGTCACTGTGAGTGAGCTGGAGCCCCGCGCGTTTCCGTCGGAAAGAGAGGCGATCCAGTCACCTCGAGAGGAATTGCCATCGACCGCTTACCGTGTGTCGACGTCGAACTCATCTTCAGCACATTCACGGTCTGAGGACTGAGGTAGACGATTCTGTTGAGGTCGGGAGTGGAGCTGTGACCGTTGGGCGAGATGAAGTTCTTCATCGAGGACCTGCCGGTTCTCTTCCCGTATGACCGGTGAGTCTACATCTTCAGTTGAGGCTTTGCTGAGATCCAGCATCTACCCCGGTCAGCTATGGGAGTATGCCTCTCGACAAAGCTGATGTTTCAGAGCAGTATTCGTACATGTGCGATCTGAAGCGGACGCTCGATGCCGGAGTCAGCTAGGCAGTTGCGAAGCTGGAATAAGCTGACGGGTAGGGTCATTGTGTACTTGAGATGCCTTCGGGGACGGGGAAGACCGTCTCCCTTCTCTCGCTCATCGTGTCGTACATGCAGGTCAGCTCATACCAATCTACTTCGAACTGAGAGCTGACATGCAGTACTACCCTACTAAACGCAAATTGATCTACTGTTCCCGGACAGTCCCGGAGATTGAGAAAGCCCTCGCCGAGCTGAAGCGGTTGATGGAGTACCGTATGGAGATGGGCGCCAAAGATGAGGACTTTAGAGGAATGGGTCTCACAAGTCGGAAGAACCTCTGTCTCCACCCAGAGGTGCGTTTCTCCCTGTGAACTCGAGCGTAGGAAAGGAAATGACGCTAACTTTCAGGTCAGCAAAGAGAAGAAGGGCAAGATGGTCGATTCGCGTTGCCGAGATCTCACTTCCGCGTTCGCGTGCGAGAAAGGCCGCGCAGACCCCGGTAGTGTACCGCTGTGCAGCTTCCACGAGGTCAGCTGCCTGGATAGTTAGGGGAGTCGAGCTGATTTGAAGGAACTCAACAATTATGAACCGGGGAACCTCATACCTGCTGGCGTGTACACCCTCGACGATGTCAAGCGCTTCGGACAGGAGAAGGGCACATGTCCGTATTTCACCATACGACGCATGGTCAGCTCTCCCTCTATCAAACCTCCGCCGGCAGCTAACATCATAGCTCGCATTTGCCGATATTGTCATCTTTTCCTTTCACTATCTGCTCGATCCGAAGGTCGCGGAGAACGTATCGGCCGAGATGAGCAAAGAGAGCATAGTGGTCTTCGACGAAGCTCACAATATTGGTTAGCTCGCCTGATTGCATTCGGCAGGAGCTGACAGCAAGACAATGTCTGCATCGAGTCCCTCTCTATCGACCTGACCAGACCCATGTTGGAGTCAGCGGCAAGAAGCGTCAATAAGATCGGCGACAAAATAGAAGAGTGGGTGTCCGGTATCTTTGCTGGCATCGAGGATGCAGCTGACGAGACAGAATGAAGCGGGTAGATGCGTCCAAGCTGCAAGACGAGTATGAGAAGCTAGTGGCGGGACTGCAACAGGCGAACGAGAGAAGAGAAGACGAGGATATGCTCGCGAGCCCAGGTCAGCATAGCTGATTTGGTCTTTGGATACCAGCTGATCATTAGTCTTGTCCAAGGATATGCTGGACGAAGCCATGCCTGGGAACATCCGAAAGGCAGAGCACTTCATTGCATTCTTGAAACGGTTCATCGAATACATGAAGACGAGAATGAGAGTCCTGCACGTCGTGGCAGAAACGCCTCAGTCGTTCTTGGCGCATCTGAAGGAGATCACTTTCATCGAGAAGCGACCACTCAAGTGAGCAGCACCGCGATCCCTTTAGACCGCATTGATGAGGTAGATTTGCAGCCGAGCGCTTAACCAATCTCGTTCGAACACTCGAGCTCACGAACATCGACGAACACTACGCTTTGCAGAAAGTCGCCAGCTTCGGCACTCTTGTGGCGACATACGAAAAGGGATTCCTACTCATATTGGAGCCTTACGAGACCGAGCATGCTACCGTCCCGAATCCTATCTTCCATCTCACATGTCTCGACCCGTCTCTCGCCATATCCCCTGTGTTCGAGCGTTTCTCGTCTGTCGTCATCACATCCGGAACCATCTCTCCCCTCGACATGTACCCCAAGATCCTACAGTTCCAGCCTACTCTGATCCAATCGTATCCCATGACATTGCAGCGGAATGCCTTCTTCCCGATGGTCATCACCCGCGGCTCCGATCAGGTTCCAATATCATCCCGGTTCGAGGTCAGAAACGATCCTGCCGTCGTCCGAAACTTCGGGAGTATCTTGATCGACATGAGCAAGACAGTCCCCGATGGGATCGTTGCGTTCTTCCCGTCATATCTATACATGGAATCTATCGTTTCGGCTTGGTACGACATGGTGAGTTCCCCATCGGTCTCGCGATTGCTGCAACTCACTTTTAGGGTATCCTGAGTGAAGTGTGGAAGCACAAGCTCTTGTTCGTCGAGACGCCCGACGCTATGGAGACTTCTGTTGCGCTCAAAAATTTCCGCGAGGCATGTAACAATGGTCGCGGCGCAGTCATGCTGTCCGTCGCTCGAGGGAAGGTGTCGGAAGGTATCGATTTCGATCAGTGAGTGAGCAATAAGCGAGGCGGATTGACCTGACTCGCAGCAATTACGGAAGGGCTGTGATAATGTTTGGGTGGGTTGATCTGCTTATGCGTATGGTAGAAGCTGATGAGCTAGCATCCCCTACCAATACACGGAGAGCAGAATCCTCAAAGCCCGTCTCGAGTTCTTGCGCGACAACCACAGAATACGCGAGAACGACTACCTGACTTTCGATGCCATGCGTCATGCCGCCCAATGTGTGGGACGTGTCCTGCGAGGAAAGACAGATTGGGGATTGATGGTGTTTGCGGACAAGGTGAATAACGCGAGACGTCGTGTCTGTCAGATGCTGACAAGCGAGCGCTTTGCACGACAAGACAAGCGGTCCAAGCTACCACTGTGGATCAATCAGTATATCACTGCGGCCCACTCCAATCTCTCGACCGATATGGGCATCGTCCTTGCCAAGAAGTTCATCAGGCAAATCTCTCAGCCCTTCGACCATACGCAGACAGGAATCAGTCTTTGGACGCTAGAGGATATCGAAGAGAGGCAGCGGCGCGCCGAGCAAGAAGCCGAGCAGGCCGTTGCGCAATTGGGCAACGCAGTGCCGGCTATTGAAGTCGTTAACGGCACAGCTGATGACGATGAGTATGGCGATATGGACGATCACGCTCTCGCGGCTCTCGACCTGTCGATGGACATCGACGTGGCGTAGATTGTGGATTTGTTCGGGTTTGAGTATATTCTTTCATTGCTTCTGCTACTGCAGAAGCCGAATGTTGTAGCCATAGTCCCAGTACAATGCATCTTCTGTAATGTGTGATGGTGCCGGACCTGGATCTAGAACGATGCGACCTGTTTGGGGTCGTCCCTCCCTGCGAAGAACTTGTCGAGGAATGTTTGGGGCGGTGTGGGGTCGTCGTAGCTCTTGAACCAGTGCATGAGGTGTGGCTGTACATCAGTGAGCATGCTCGACACGCCATGCTGCGACGGATTACCCACCTCCTGCTTCCAGCAGTTCATGGTCTCCTGGAACTCCTGCTGGTTCTTGTGGAGCAACATGTTGATGATGCTCAAGTCGGTGATATCGCGGTTCTTCTCAAAGTCTTGTCTGATCTTGAGTCGGATCATCGAGGGGGAGATGCTGAGCGCGTAGAGGGAGACAATCTCGGGGGCCTACGCGGTAAGTCCTCGTCCACCCGACACCGATTGGTCCACTAGGCGGAAACTCACGGAGCGGTACCATTGTCTGTATGCGTCGATACTTCTTCTGCGGGCCTCTTCGAGCGTTGTAGATTGTGTCGCCAGCTTGGCGAGTCGGGAGGGTATTGTCGTCATTGCGTCGTTGGTGATGTGAATGTTGTCAACTCGATACCTCGAATGCAGCTGCTCGGACTGGTCAATCCAAGTCCACTTCGAGCAGCGACACAGCTTATACACGCTCCCCACTTACGAAACACCTGGTGAGAATAGGCTTGGGATCTGGGATGTTGGTGTGGTGGGTGCCTATTTCCCCATCATTGATCCGGCACGATCTCACCCGGGACGATCTCTCTTTCAGTTGTGCCCCGCCTATTTCTCCATCCCCCCTCTCTTCTCTCCTCTTGCATATCCACATTCCCCATCTGATGTAAGACCAACAGCAAGACCGGCCCGAGTACCGGTCATCCGAGACGCAAATTCATGAACGTTGGAAAGTAAGCCAAGACTGGACGGGTCGATGTGACCCGCTGCAGGTCGCGAGTCGGCACGAGGCGAGAAGATCAAGAGATCAAGCGAGTACCCAGAGGAGCCAAACTCGTCCGGTCCGGCACCCTCCTGCCGAGGCTGGCTCTGGGTGTCGGTCAGACTTACGTCCTCTTGTCAAGGGTGCTCCGCGGGGCACTGGCACTGCTATGCCGTGCCGCTCGTCATGCTCGCATAGACCCGAGACGGCGAATGGCCGGCGACATCAGTCCGGCAGACCGGCAGTACAGAGTCGTGTTAGATATATGCAGGCGTCTTCACGATATTGGGGATCCTCTCGTAGTGCAACTACTCACTGCTGACTTGCTCGACGAGATGTCACCACCTATAGCTGCGGCCGATACTGCCCCCGGGCATTCAGACACCCTTGCGTCCAAGCCAAAAGTTCCAGCCAAAGCTGCACCTGTGAGTGCTCTCGCAGCGTCGTGGGGGGTCGGACTGACGCCCAGGTCCGCGATGAACAGCTCGTGGTCAATACTATCCGGGCGTGTGCCGCCGACTTGTGCCAGCAGTTCAAAGGCGGGCATCCCGGCACCGTCATGGGCGCCGCGACGATCGGCGTGGCCCTGTGGAGGTACGCCATGCGATATAACCCCTCGAACCCAGAGTGGTTTGCGCGAGATCGTAGGTCGCCTGGGCCTGTTTTCTCCTCGGGCTTACAGGCAGGTTTCGTGCTATCTGTCGGCCATGCCTGCCTACTACAATACCTCATGCTGCACTTCACCGGCTATGAGGCCTGGACGTTCGACGTGATTAAAGACTACCACGCAGCCAAGTCGCACGTCATGGCTGCTGGTCATCCCGAGATCGAATACCCCGGTGTAGAGGTGACCACTGGTCCTTTGGGCCAGGGTATCGCTAATGCCGTTGGTATGGCCGCGGCTGGCAAGTCCATGGCGGCGAACTATAACAAGGAGGGGTTCCCTGTCGTTGAAGGCAAGATCTGGTGCATGACCGGTGATGGGTGTATCCAGGAGGGTGTCGGACAAGAGGGTGAGCGGAAACCTGCAATGTGTGTCGAAGGCGTCAAACCGATGTGCAGCGCTATCCATGGCCGGGCACTGGGGCCTCGACAATCTGATCATGGTGTACGACAACAACCGCGTAACGGTGGACGGAACCATCGACGACTGCTTCACCGACGACACGTCTGCCAAGATGAAGTCGATGAAGTGGCACGTCATCGAGGTGTATGACGGGTCTAATGATGTGAGCTTCTGCATGAGCAATGTGACAGGGTTGACCTGACGGCAGCTCGACGCCATTGTCAAGGCGTTTGACGAGGCCAAGCAGGTCAAGGGCAAGCCGGTGTTCGTCAACATCCGCACGATCATCGGTATGGCCTCCGCAGCACAAGGGACGAACAAGGTGCATGGCACTGCTCTCGGTCAAGCGGATGTCGACGCAGTCAAGAAAGCTCTCGGATTCAGCACCGACAAATTCACTTGGGAACAGGTGACGGACGAGCTGTACGACTACTTCAAAGAGTGCAGACCTCGCGGCGAGAAGCTTGAGAAGGATTGGAACGCCATGATGGCCGAGTACGGCAAAAAGTACCCCGAAGAGTACAAGGATTTCCAGCGCCGACTCGCCGGTCAGCTGAAGGAGGGCTGGGAGGACAGGTTGCCAAAGAAGAAAGATCTACCCAGCAAGGATACCGCCACCCGTATGGCGAGCAAGATTGCCATTGGTACTCTTGCCCCGAACGATTCTGCCGTCATGGTTGGTTCGGCAGATATCATGGAGTCGTGTCATGTGGACTGGCCAGGACAAGTCGAGTTCCAGAATGTGAGCGAGCTGCCACTTCCCTGCCCATCAGAGATTGTAGCTGACAAGTAGCCGGATTATCATGTCAATGGAGGGACGTGGGCAGGACAGCAGATCCGATATGGTATTCGCGAACACGCCATGGTGGCGTTTGCAAACGGTATGGCCGCCTACCACAAGGGCATGTTCCTTCCGTGCGTTTCTGTCAGGTTGCGTCAAGGCAAACTGACCTTGCAGCATCTGCGCTACCTATTTGATGTTCTGGTCATATGCCGCCGCGGCGGCCCGTATGGCGTCTCTTCAGCACTTGCGATGGATCGGTGTGGCAACACACGACGGTCTTGGAGTGGGCGAGGATGGTGAGCTGTCACACTCGTCTTTGGATGTAGCGCAGCTAACGCCGCAGGACCCACGCACCAACCTATCGGTCTGCCCATGTTTTTCCGCGCTGTGCCAAATATGAACTTCCTCCGTCCGGCCGATGCCGAGGAGACCATGGGCGCCTACATCACCGCCATACAGGAGATCGATACACCCTCTTTGCTCTCGCTCTCGCGACAGCCAGTGCCCCTCCTTCCCGGCTCTGACCGAACCAAGATCACACGAGGGGGATACATCATCCACTCGAATCAGCCTGGCAAGGCACCCAAGCTCACGCTCCTCGCCACAGGCGCAGAAGTATGGCGTGCTGTCGAAGTTGCCAAACGACTTTCTTACCCTGTCAACGTCGTCTCCATGCCTTCGCTCGCGCACTTTGACCGCCAGTCTCGCGAATACAAAGCGAGCGTCCTCAACCAACGTACGAGTCTGCTGTGCTCGATCGAGGTCTACGCGTCGTTTGGCTGGTCACGGTATGCCCATGCGGGCTGCCACATGCATACCTTTGGTATGAGCGCACCGTACAATACGTGCTTTGAGCACTTTGGATTTGGCGTGGATAACCTTACGAGGGTCATTGGGGCTTGGGTGGATAGGCAGGGCGGTGAGCTGCCGCCTGTTGGGGAGTATGAGGAGTTGTTGTTGGGGTATGCGCAGTGATATAGGATGGGATAGATGCGTGTGTATGAGAATTATGCAACTGTCACTCTGCCACAGGACTGCATTGACAAAGCATGTGGGAGAGGTGCATCATGGCAGGATCTACCAACTCCTGTGTTGATGGCATCGGCTTAGTTCTCCCGTGCCGAAGCCTTCACACCCTCGCGGCAAGGTGGCAAGGCAGTCTCTCGTCCTCCACAGCACCGCTTGGTACTGATGGACTTGTGAGGGGGTGCGTGGCTCGTCCGTAACGCGCGGCCAAGTGGCATACCCCGCCAGACGGACCCTCGGTTCCCCATGCCTCGCCATCTGGGCATGAGCAAAACATAAGCAGACGTCATTTGTACTCACTAGGAGCAGCAGCTTGAGCGGCCGCTTTGGCAGTAGTGTGGGATTGCACGGCGTCACATGTCGCGGTGATGGGTGTGGCAGGGACATCAGGAGTCTCAGTGGTGGAGGAGTGGAACTGGGAGTATTCCGGGAACATGTTGACAGAGTCGGCAAGTAGGTGTTGGAGTAGCGAGGCAGGAGTGAATGGGGAGGGAAGGGTAGGTCAGGTCAGATGGAAGAGAACAGAGGGGATTATGTACTGCTCAGAGCCTTGAGGGGAACAGAGGTCTACACGTCGTTGTCGCGCTTCCTTTGAATGGGGCCGAAAGGAAGTACTGACGCACGGATTTCGGGTGGCCCAGAATGTGTCTCACAATGCTTTGACACGCGTTCCAGATGGACCCGAGCTCGCATTCGCGTTCGCGTTCCGTCAGTGGCATTTCCGTGCTAGCACAACTAGTCAGTATCAGAAGATGCACAATGTCTTTTCCGTGCAACGAGACTTAGTATGCTTCTCGTGCTGAAATGCTTAGTAGAAGTAGCGATTGTCAATGAGAAGCTGTGCTCATTCTGTCAGTACCAGGAGGCAGGTCAGCAACTCTGTAGTCCTTCGCAGCAGGACAGAAGCTCTAAACGGCTCTGAATGACAATTCCTTGTCGACTGCAGTACCAGCTCCTGCCACGCCGAAGCGTCGAGACTGGGTCAAGTCACTCGAAAGCTGTGGTATGTGGCGACTTGAGATGCTACTCCGCTCCCTGCCTCTCATTTCACCCGGCGAAGCGTGTGGGGCATGCGGGGATAATTCTTGCTCGCCGATGGTGACTAACTCCACATGCTCCTCAGGTGTAGATTCCTGGTTCTTCCGACACATTAGAATTCAAGTTCAATCGACGAGGTCGTAGGGAGCGAGATCGTCCGTAGTGCCTCCATATGGTCGTTGCTTCGCGAGGGTAGAGACGCCTGTCGAGGTAGAAAGACAAGATCTAATCGGATGGGATCGGTCTCATTAGCAATTTGCGAGTCCACCCGGGCTATGTAAGTTACTGTATCGGATTCCGCCGAAGCCGGAATCATCAGGGACAAGATCATCATCATCGCTGCCAAAAACCAAGATCTATTAAAGGCTACCAGAGTCGAATAGCTTATTCCTATCCCTTCACTCGTCACTACATCCCCTCCAAACAAGGTAGGATGGACCGATGTCAGCCGACACCCCACCTTTGACATCCCCCACCGCGGGGCAGGGCGCCTTCGCCCACCCTCTCCAGCCCGATGTCGAAAAGTCGCCCCGCCTTCCCAGCTCGCCTCGTCGTGAGACCAAAGACGACATGCCGACCGCGCCTGAAGGAGCCGACTTTCCGCCCCTACGAGCGACGCTAACTTCGATGTCGGCTCGAGAGGCTGCCGTGGCGCTCTCAAACTTTTCGCACTCGCCGCAGAATCCGCAGAACTGGCCAAAGGGCAAGAAATGGCGCATCATGCTTACCGTCGCTCTGACGGGCTTCATCAGTACTTGCGGCTCGTCCATCGGTGTGCCGGGGATCCATGCGGCCATGGCGGACTTTGGTGTGACCAACGAGAAGATCGGCGTGCTGATCACGACGTTTTACGTCCTCGGTCTGGGGTGAGCAGAGGCATCTCTCTTGACAAAGTGAGAGGCTGATCTGCTAGGGTCGGCCCGTTCGTCTTTGCTCCGATTTCCGAGCTGTACGGTCGACAAATGGCTTATTTGACATCCCAAGGGATGTACGTGCTCTTCTGCATGGGCACGGCCGTATCCAACAGGCAAGCGTATTCGACCTGTTATTTGACCCGATCTGACGAGCAGCATGGCGACACTCATCATCCTACGATTGTAAGCCATTCACATGAGTGATCAGTCCAATCACTGATAGCAGTTTCTGTGGAGTCTGTGGCTCGGCAGGTCCGGCCCTCGGTGTCGCAACGTGCGCCGACGTCTTCAAGCCGTCTGAGCGCGGAAAGCCCATTTCCATCTACGCCATCGGTCCAATGGCCGGACCTGTCTTGGGATCCATGCTCGGCTACTGGATCCTATACGGTGGATGGAGATGGCTGTTCGGCGTCATAACCATTCTAGCCACCATCAACTACGTCCTCCTGCTCCTCTTCACACAAGAGACCTACGCACCGTCAGTCCCAACCAAAGCAGAAATCCAGGTTGAGCTGACTGGCTCTCAGGGCTATTGAGAAGATTCTCCAGTATCGTGTCAAGCATCCACTCTCCGATCCGCGTACCCTGTCAGAGAAGCTCAGCCTATCGCGCGTCATGCACGATCTCGGCTGGATGAAAGTCATGGTCTCACGAGACGACGCCAAGGCGACTTTTAGCCGCGCATTCAGTCGCCCGCCCAGGCTGCTACTCACGAACCCTGTCTGCCTTATATTCTCGGCATACTACGCCTACATCTACAGCATCATCTACCTCTTCCTCGTCTGCGTACCGCTTCTCTACGGCTCCCCACCATTCGCGCGTGACGGTCTTTTCTCGTACCATTGGCCGCAGTCGACTTTGTCACTTGCTTATGTGGGATTGGGTAAGTCCATATCCCTCACCTAGCCTGACTTCCGCTCACGAATAGCCGTGGGATTTGCCATGGCCGTCATTGTTGCCGCCAATGGTCAGGATAGGATCTACAAGTATCTCACCAAGCGGAACGGTGTCGGCGGACAGCCTGAATACCGAGTCAGTCCTCGTTTGCCTGCCATTTCCCCGTGAGACTGATGCAACAGCTCGTCCTCACGCAAACAGGCATGATCGTCATGCCTATCGGACTGTTCATCTTCGTGCGTGTTCTCAAAGGCGGAAGCGTACAAAAAGCTGACGTCCAGGGATGGACAGCCCGCGCAGAGGTGCACTGGATCGCGCCGCAGATAGGCCAAGCTATCATCGCCTTCGGCCTCATGCTTGCATTCAACTCGATTCAGAACTTGTCAGTGTCCCGCGAGGAAAGTGCGAGCGTGACTGACGAGCAGCATCGTCGACGCCTTCTTCCCATTTTCAGCAGCCGGTATCGCCGCGGCCACAGCTGTAAGCTTTCAAATTTGTTGTGCAAGCGAGCTGACAGGCCAGATGCGGTCCGTCACCGCATGTATATTGCCCATCTTCGCGCCGACGATGTTTGTGAATCTGGGCTGGGGATGGGGAGGGAGTCTTATCGCTCTCATAGCCGTCATTGCGATCCCCGCACCGGCAATTGTGAGCTTGGCCAACTGCAGACATCTCGTATAGCGCATGGGCTGACTTGATAGATGTTCGTTTGGGGCAGAGGGCTCCGGGAGAGGTTCAAATTCGAAGGCTGAGCAGGTTCAGATGAAGCATCTTGCATCTTTCAGGGGCACAGCAGAATGGCATTCGGATGCATTGCATGGCATGTTGGCACCAAAAGATACAGCCTCAAGCAGAGACCGACAGAAAGCGCCCCCTAGTTCGAGACACATATACAAGGACGAAGTATAGGTATAGGTATAGATGGGATCGTGCACACACAAGGCGATAGAGGACAAGGACAATGAGACAAAGCTAGAATCGCGCCAGCGTCCGACTGCTCGGGGCGCTGGGGAATCCAAGACGCGGTATGGTGCCGATTTTCCCGCCCTTCCCGGCGGCAGACACGACTGGTGACAAAGTAAGCGGAATAACACCGTCTCCGCTCTGCTCATCAGCCATATTCTGGCCGACAGAGGGCGTACTGACATTCATGATGGGGTCCCAGGCAAAAGTCGATGCAGCGCCCAAGAGCTTCCGCTTCTTCTTCTTCTCCGGCGCATCGACCACCGTGGCCTCCGAGTCCGGCATCTTCTCTGTGGCCGAGGCGCCCTTCTTGACAGGGGAGGCAGATCGGCGCTTGCTGCTGTTGACTGTGCTTGATGCCTCAGCTAGTGGGGCTTTGGCCTTCTTGCTCGCAGCCGACTTTTCAACCTTCTTCGTGGTCTTGGCATAGACTTCAGAATCGGAATCAGACGCAGGCTCAGCAGTCGGTGCGGCCTTTCGCGACTGCTTCTTGGGCGCGGGCTCCTCGCTTTCAGACTCTTCGACCGGGCTTGCCTGACGAATGAGCTATGTCCACCCAGCTAGCCCCCAGCTCACTTTTCGGACCTTAGGCTTGGCCGGCGCCTTGCGAGGGCTGGCTCGTCTGGCCGCCGACGATGCTTCTTCGGGTGGCACAGACTCGCTCGCGGCCCTGGGTGCTGCTTTTGCTTTTTGTGCCACCGCCCGAGCGGTACCAGCTTGGGTTTTGGCCGTCTCCGTGTCGAACTGCGGATGAGTCTAGCTGTACTTTTTCGGCGTGAACAACCCACCTCCATTGACGCCAGGCGCCTGGACTCTTCCTGTGCCTCTTTCAACTTGGCTTTCAATGCTCTTTCCCGCTCCTTGCTCGTCTCTTTCAGCGAAGCGAGTTCCTCCTGCACATCTTGAAGCTCCTCCGTCTTGAGAGCTAGCTCGGCTTTCGTGCTCTTGAGGGCCAGTTTCAATTCCCGCTTCTCCTTGTCGGTGGAGTGGTCCTTTGACTTTTCGTCCCTCAGCCACCCGTCGAGCTCCGAGCGGGCTTCCTTCTCCCTCTCACGCAGCGCCACGACGGTAGACTCGAGCTTGTCGATCTTGCCTTGTAGCAAAGATGACTCGGTATTGGATTTCTTGTCTGCGGCTCGCTGGTGTGCAAGAGAGGTGTTGGCTTCCGACAAGGACGCCTTTGGTCAGAGCTCCCTCTTGCGATGCAGAGACTGAGATGCCCACCTCTAGCTCTTCGAGCTGCGCATCCCTGTCCGCCAACTGAATGGCGAGATCGTCTTCTCTAGCTTTAAACAGAGCGAGCTTGTGATCTCGCATGACTATCACATCAGCTACAGTTTCAACGGCGTTGAATAAGCTGACTCCGAGCCTGATCAGCAAGCTGGAGGCGGTGTTCCATCTCCACCACGCGCATCTGCTCTTCTGCTAGCGCCAATACCGCTTTTTGCTGTTGGACCAGCGAGTGAGCGTTGAGCTGAACAGATCAGCTCAATCTTCCATAGCCAGTGGAAAGCTGACCTCCTCCCTCATGCCGTCACCCTCTACCTTGCATCTGGCCAGCTCCTTCTGCGTTGCTGCCAGAGTCGTTCGGACCTCTGCCAATGTCGACTCGAGTGCGGACACTTCTGAGCGATGTTTGCGCTGGATCCTTCAGCCATCCGCCATATCATTCAACGCCTGTGTATTCCATCTTCGTATGATAGTCGACGAGAAATGACGAGTGACTCACACTGTTCGCATGCTCCTTCCTGACCAACTCTGTCACTTGATTGTGCAAGTTGTTGACTCTGGCTCGGATGGGACCAGGCGTCTCTGGCATATCCTGGATGTCCCACTGAGAGGGCCCGGCGATGTCAATCATGGTCGATGAACCGCGCCCGACTTGTTGGTGTGATCTGATAGCAGTCTGTGGCGGCCTTGGCTTCTGGCCGAAAGGCCACGATTATATGTACAGGTCGTGACGAGCGTAGGGGCAGAGGGGCAAGCAAGCAAGCAAGAGGTATGGTATGACATTGAGGAAAGAAAAAGAAGCCGCGCTCTGACCTGGTACATGTTTGGCCACTCGGCCTCAGCGGCGACCACCGCTCGGTTAGACTGGAATCACCTCCACCCGGCACGTCCACCTCTGAAACCTCTGAAGGTAAAGCAATGACATAATGAACGCCGCCCCGCCCGATCTAGCATCATCTTCCTACTTCTGCTCACTCTGTTGGGAAGACACGACGAGATGGTATCGACGCGGTCGAGAGCCACTAACGGGGCAGCCGACCATGCCGGCGAGAAACGGACAGCGTCCTCAAAGTCGCCTGACAAGCAAGCGAAAAAGGCAAAGACGGCAAAGGACGGCAAGCTCGAGACGAACGAGCATGGCGAGGTGATGCTGCAGACCAAGGATGAAGACAAGGACGGGGTTGAAGACAAGGTGGCAGAAGAGAGAAAAGAGGAGCACACCGAGACGGGAGACGACGCTGAGCAGGTGAAGCAGACTGTGCAGGAGCCGTCGGACGACAGCAAGGGGAACGAAGAGCAGAAGCCCCAGGGCAACGACCCGACTGAGAAGGCGCAGGCAGAGGTATGCAGAGTTGTTAAACACTTGACGAGAGACTGACGGTCCAGCAGGCGGACGAGCATGTCAAAGAGAAAGAGGCGACACCTGAGGCTGGTGATGCCGAGCCGAAACATGGTACCCTCGAAGCTGGGCACATCTATTTCATGTACCGCCCAAAGGTGGAGAAAGAAGACGTGCAGTCGATCGACGACATTTCCAAGTGCAACAGGAGCTCTTGAAACATGCACCGAGCTGACTGACAGGTTCCACATCCTCTTGATCCCACAGACTCCACCTCATAACAAAGGGCACTTTCACCGAATCATCAGTGTGGGGAAGAAAAAGATGCCTGATCCGGGCGCAAAGCATCAGGTCATCTGGGGTCTGGTGGTCGGTGTAGGAGGAGACAAATCCGCTCTGAAAGATGCTTTTGGCGCATCGACATACGAGACCAAGACTCAAGGCGAGCTTCATCACGCTTGCCTCGTCATAGCTGAGCAGCAGGAACGCGGCACCAGGGAGCAGCTAGACCGGCCGCGAGGGGCCACTACATCCTCCATTCGCCGCGAGACCAGCTGGCTGATTCACCCGAGCACGACCGCCAGCGAGACTTCAAGACGCTGCTAGCATATGAAATCACTACACCTGCTCCGGACGAGTTTGGCGAGGTCCAGGAAGAACTTGGGCTAGCGCCGAAAGATGCGGTGGTCTTGCAGGTCAAAGACCCGAACGTCGAGTCGGGCGGCAACTTCCGTGCACCGCAACTATCACATGACAAGCGAGCCTCTGTCAGTTCACCCAACTACCATTAAGCTGTTCACTGATGACGAGTACCCCGCCAGTCTGCAAGAGCTCTTCGGCGGCCGGCGCTGGATCCCGGCAAACCCGACCAAATTCTTGTCGTACGAAGGCTCGGAGCTCCTTATCATCTCTTCGCCGCATAAGCTGAACGAGTCGCTCGGCCAGAACGGCGAGAAGGTGGAGGAGGACTTGGATGATGATGCCAAGCGGGAGCGAGTTGGCGTCGATGCTGCGATGAAAGAGCTTGGGATGAGCGAAAAGGATACAAATTTCGAGGCCCTCGAGGGGGAGTGGGCGTGATACTATCTGGTTTGAAGTGAAGTGTGTATAAGACCCTGGAGTGTCTCGTATTGCAGCTGAGCGTGCATGCAGCATAGGCGTGTAAGATATCACACAGAAGACAAGGGGTAAAACACTCTGGGGATAAAGTCAGATGGGGTATTAATGATCCTAAAGATGTTTCGTGATCGTTGTTGGCGCGATATATTACTCGATGGACACATAGCCCCGCTACACTCCCCGCTCGTCGTCATGATCTCCCAGACCGCGCTTCGTATCTTCCTTCGTCTCCTCCTTCTCTTCTCTGCCCATAAGTCATCACGTCAGAGCTATTATGAGAGCTTACCGCTGGGCGCCGTACATGACCTGCTTTGCAGCCTCGTTCTTCGCTTCTACAGTCGGCGCATTGCTCTGTGCCTCCCTCACAGCCTCCATCTTCTCAAGACGCTCCAGCTCCTCTCTCTCAGCATTCTCCTCGAGCTTGTCCGACTTTTCCTGTTCTGTAGGCTCGTGCGACAAGCCGATAGTGCGGCGAAACTTGGTCACCAGGTCTTTCTGACCTTTCGTGACCGCTGTATACTTTGACAAGCTGATGATGAGCTACGGCGAGACAGCAGACGGACGGGACATACCCCCACATGGCCAAGACGCTCTTGCCGAGCTTGACATGTGACAAGTCTGCGCCTCGGCCTTCAAGCTGCGAGATGAACGAACGGTAGTTCTTCTTGTCAGCCAGATCGATGACAGCCTATTGGCCTCACCTCGATGGAGCTGCGGTAGTGCCCGCTGTGGGGCAGAAGGCTCTTGATGAGGCCCTGCTTGACAATGATGATTCCCGCTGAAGTGACTTTGCCTCCGCCGATAACTACTGTCAAGACACTCTGCAGAGCTACAGATGACCGAGACTCACATGACGAGTGCTGAAAGGCGCCACTCTTCTTGATGCCTACGAAGAAGTTCAGTCGCAGGTCACAGGCGTATATCCAAGTGTTGCGTCTAAGAACGGGTCACCCCTGGTACTCGATACCCCCGCCGTGGACGCACCTCAATGTCTTTCGAAGCATCTTCTTCTTGATACCTGATGGGGTGATCCCGTGTGCCTTCTCGTGCAACCATCCCTTCTCTTTCTCCTTGTCCAGTCCCACATAATGGGTATCCTCGTTTTCCTGAAGGTCGGAAGTGGCAGAATAGCTGTCAGAGTCGATGCTTGCTGCATCCGAGTCGTCCGAGTCCTGAGCAGGCTGAGAGTCGTCATATGTGTCGTCAGGAATGATACCGCCTCCATTGCCAGCGTCTTTCCACTTGCCAGCGGCGGTGTCGACCAGCTCGCCGTTCCGTGACCTGTTGTGTGAGACGTTTCGTACAGAAAGGTGGCGAGTCTTACCATCGCAAGCGGCCGTCACGATCAATATTGACCAGGTAGTTGAGTCTCTGCTCGGCGGAGAGGTAGGTGATTGTCTCTTTCTCCAATCGTTCTCGGGGCAGTACTTCCAGGTCCAGATCCTTCCCCTCTCCTTTGTCCAGCCTGAGCATCAGTGCATGTAACTCACTGTCCAAGCATAAGACGTACCAGCGGAAGAAGTTGTCCCGTGTGTCTGACTCCTTCCATGCTCGAAAGTAGTACTTGAGGTTACTCCCTGTGCGTCAGACGAATCCCAGCCAAGTAGAACAGAGCACAGACCATAGCGATGTTTCTGGTCTATCATCTCCAGCCTACCATCAGACTCTGACCCGAGATTACTGACAGACGTACCAGTGCTGCTGCTCCAAGGTCTTGCTCTGGAAAGGCAGCACCTCCGTCTCATCCCTCTCCTTGCCCAGCCCAAGACTGAGACTGCCCCAAAAGGACGCTCGTCGCTTCTTCAATATCCGCTTCTTCTCCTCGTCCGTCCATCCATAATCATCCAACGCCGAATGAGAATGACTGTTGGCGTCGTCCAGCGCCTGATTGGAGGCCTCGTACAGTCCATCACCAGCTTGGATCCGTTTGGCAGCGTGCAGTCCTCGCCGCCACCGAGAGCGAACGTCGTTTTTGTTGGCGAGCTGTTCTTGGGCATATGTGTGGTCCCCCGACTGCTTGACGAGGTCATCCCAGCGGGCTTCTTTCTCTCTAGGGGTTCAGCCCAGTTGGGAACCTCATGCAACAACTGCTCACAGGGTCACTGGGTTGCTGTGTTTCTGCCTCATCTGATTGCTGTATGCCTCCTCGCCTGACCTCGCCACTGGAGCCTCGACGTCCTTTTGCTCGGGCAAGGTGCCAGGAGTAGAGATTCGAGATCGCGAAGGACCTGCTCCTGGGCTGCTCTCCCTCATGTTGTGCAGACAGGCTGGAGTATTGCTGTGAGGTGAGTAGGTTGGAATGTTGTGTACAAACTGAAAATGCGCTTCTCTTTCACTCTGACGCAATGGTGTCGAGTAAAAGCAGCTCGGTCCGGTGCCTGTCCATCCGGAGTGACGCAAGGCGAGTAATCCTAATCCTAATCCCAATCCAATCCGTTACTAATACCAATTAGGAAAGCCTCCGCCAAGCCTTGGCAATGCTATTTGTAGGGGTCGTGCATCTGGGTTGTGCATGCGATGGTCATAATGGGTGGTATCTACAACATTGATCCGTATAAAGCCCAAAAGTGGGTGTGGGGATGGGATATGATACGACTACTGATCTGCTTCTTCTTCCCTCCGCTTCGCCTAGAAGCCCGCATGTGGCGCGCTGGCTTCTGGCCTCCTGCAAGCGGAAGCGCCAACCCAGACACCGGCAAAAGGTCCGGCGTGGTCCATGAGGCTGGTCTTGGGCAGGGGGATGACCTCTGAGCATCCTGCCTCGGGGCCCTTACAGGCGTAGGCCGTACGAGGGTCGGCGCCAACCCAGATCTCGGGGATGGCCGGGTGAACAAGGTCGAGGTGCCTCTCGGGAAGATGGGGGATGGTATCTGCGTACGAGGTGATCCTGCGGATCTTGAGCTGCGAGCGGGGCGCATCGACGATCTCGTCGACCCAGTCGGCAAAGACCTGGTCGCCGACGCGGGGCAGGCCAAAGAGCGAGGCGGTGATGTCAACTTCGGGCAGCGGTGTGGCGTACGCAGTGGCGGCCGGGCCGGTGATCTCCATGTGCAGCGCGAGGGCAGTGAGCAGTCCGACAGCAGCGCCTAGGCCGTGTCCGACAATCTCGACGTGCTTGATGGAGGGCGTGCGGAGGGCAGTGGCGGAGCCAGTCCAGCTGGCCAGCATGCTAGCGATGACGTCGGTGTTGGTGCGCGAGGGGGCGATGGGGTTGGCGAGTATGTCAAGCAGCGCTACGACGGCATCTGTGCCGTGCGTCTCGAGTGCGGACAGGTAGGCGTGGTGCATCGCCGGCGGGGGGAGGTGAGGGAGGTACTCGTGCGGGAAGAGCCAGGAAGGGAGGTCGACGAGGTTCTGGTGTTCGCCGTGCAGGTGGGTGTGGTTGTGGACGTCCGGCTCGGAGGAAAGGAGTTCGAGCGTGTCGTCGACAGAGGGGAGCGAGGAGAAGGATAGTGTGAGGGTCTGGGTGGACGGTGTGTGCGCAATGTACCCTGCGAGTCAGCTTGAGATTCTGGCGTCAAAGGCGGTGGACCCACAGTGCATGTTCAATGCCTCTTCGTACGGCGGACGCTCGTGGCTGGAGGTGATGACGTGCGACGTAGGACCGGAGACCCAGTGCACCTGCTCGCCTCGTCGTTGCGGCTGCAACTTCCTGTCTTGCGGGCAGTAAGCTTGGCTGGGGTGTCAGCTCTCGCCTCAACCGATTGCAAGTGGAAGTGCTCACCTCGCCACGACTGCCAACCGTGCAAGCTCGGCCATGTCAGAGCGAGAGATGGCCGTCTTGCCTTCGGGAATGTGCCGCAGGGCGTTGTTCGACTCTGTGAGGACCGAGACAAACCTGCTCGCTGGGCGGGCGGTCACGCCAAGGGCAGAGAGGACCATCAGTGCTGGAGTGGAGAAGAGCATGTCGGGCGAATAGAGAGATGGTCAGGTGGTCGTGCGGTAAGAATTGTCGTGCAATGGTGGAGAGGTGGTGGTGGTGGATGATGATGCTGATGATGTGGGTGGACCTCGTCGACCGTCACATATATGTTGTAGGTGGGCGTGCGGCAGTGGGATCATGCGAGACATCTGGTCGGATGGCTCGACCGATGCCGTCCGCAGATCAGAGACCGACATTGCACCAAAACCTCAAAGTCCCAAACGCCCAAACGCCATCGCTGGACCTGTCTCCCGTCCCGCTCGACGCCAGACAAGCTCAAAGGCCGGTCCGTGCAAGACTCTGTGCCAGATCCAGTGCGAGTTCAGTGCACTCTACATTGTGAATCCAGGGTACGGTACGCGTATGCGAGATCGTCGACAAAAGGTTAGAACGTGCACGCCGGCGGTTAAGCAGCAGCAGCGCACGAAAGTAGTGGGTGACTGCCCACTCGCGCCGCTCGGGACACACGGATCGAGGAGTTTTCCCGTTTCCGAAACATGCCCCCTCTCCCCTGATCGATCCAAAGCGATACCGCTTTGCTTCTTCTGGCGCAGCGTCGGCGCGAACAGCAGCTGAGCTTGGCCGGCAGAGGAACGGCGTCGATCATAACGTCAAGCCGGGAGGTCGGTCCATCGCCCCGCTTCTGTCCAAAGTAAACCTGCCACGAGTATGCTCGAGGTCAGGGGGTCTTCCGAGACCCGGGACAGAGTAGGCGAGACAGCGAGGCGTCTGGGACGATACTCTACTGCGTCCACTGGTCCAATGGCCCTATGCCCCAAGACGGGTAAGGACGGGTTCGCGGGTCGAGCCCGCCCTCCCGTGCAATGAAGAGTCTCGGAGAATAGACTTTTACACCTCGACATTTGCTTTCCTCTCCTCTCTCTCTTGCCGCTTTCGGATACTTTTGGGTCGGTCGTTCTTCTCTCGCGTGGCAGCATGCTGAGCCATCTGCTACCAGCACAACTTTTGACGCGCCTAACTAGTCATGGATCGTGCCCGTTCAGCTCCGATCGAGCGGCCTCGCTCGCCATCGAGCTTTGAGCGGCGTTGTGTTCTACCCATTCTAGCTCAGGCCGTCGGACTGGATTCAAGCAGGCACATGTCAAACTCTGACGCCTAGGCGGCTGTTTCGATCCGGATCTCCGCGTCGCGACTCTATTGATGGACCCGTCTACGTCCGCATTGGCTCGTCGCTACATTCCTCAGCGCTGGCAAGAAGTGGCCAGCAAATCGCAGCGCTCCTGGCTTCGCACCTACGCCAAGGTGTAGTATGCCATCCTTCTACCCTCTCTTTCTTCCCACTCCACAAGCCTCGGCGAGGGTAGACTCCCCTCCGCGACCGACTGACCTTCCAACAGCTGACCCCTTCTCGGTCCGCATTTCAATGCCCCTCGACCAACCAGTGTGCAGAACCGAAGGCCCTCGAAAGTCGCAGTTTAGTGCCACGTCATGACCTCGTTTGCAGGAGTCAGCAGCAGCGACCCCGCCGCTCGCCGTGCGCCGTGCGCCGGGTTCAGGTCAAACACCCTCTCGGCTCAGGGCCCAGGGGGCATGCAAGAATCAGCAACTGTAAACCTTATTGGGTTCGACCATTGGGTCCTCTTGGCTTCTCTAGACGGTTTCAAGCCGCTCCCAACGCCGATATCACCTGCCGGCTCATTGCGAGACGATTTGAAAGTCTTTGGGGAGCTCTGACCCACGTATACCCAGCGTGTCGTGGGACGTTCGGTGTGGAGCATGTCTGGATTCTTCATGGCCATGGCCAGTCGAGCGCAGGAGCAGGAGCAGCTGGGGACCAGGCCGATCAGGGCCCGGGAACACTAGCGTCTTTCTCAGTCTCGTAAACCTCGTCAGGACAGGTACACCCCCCAGCTGCTTCCAGCCCCCGACTACCCCCTCCCCCCCTTGTTTTGTTCTTGCGCTTCCCTTCGAAGACAGCATGGCATGGCATGGCATGGCATTGAATTTGCGCAGAGTGCTTGCGCTCCGTCTGGGTCCAGGTGGTCGGAGTATACACTGGGTCGGTCCTCTTCTCTCGCATTGCGGCTTTGCGGCACGGGCCTGAGCGACGCCATGATTGCTTTTCGGTCTATTTTGCTAAACAAGCCAGCCGGCCGGCCAGGCGGAGGGAGTCGGCCAGCCAGTGCATACTACCTAAGCGTCCGCGGCCCACCTTGAGAGAGATCGGATCCTGTGGTCTGTGGGTTGGGCCTAATGCCCAACGGCCAGCGGAAAGGAAAGGCGGGGCACAGTTCAGAGTCACGCTGCGATGTGATGATTAAACGAGAGTCCGCCGCTGCGTTCAGACACCTTCCTTCTTTTCCTTTTCGTCCTTTCGTTTGTGTCATTGTTCTTTTTCGTCTTGTTTCTCAAGCTGGTCGGGCTTTGACGGAGAGGGGGAGA
Source organism: Tremella yokohamensis (assembly GCA_024343385.1). Lineage (NCBI taxonomy): Eukaryota > Fungi > Basidiomycota > Tremellomycetes > Tremellales > Tremellaceae > Tremella > Tremella yokohamensis. The sequence continues at coordinate 1,227,362 of BRDC01000026.1, read as the reverse complement.
GGGCGGGATACCAGACTGTGAGTGCTGCCACCCTCAGCTTCAGCCTTGCCCCGGTCATAGAGCGGGGGACGCCGGACCGAGCCGTTTCAGCGCTCGTGACTGCTTTTCGGGTCGACCGTCAACACTGGATTCCGCCCAATCGTGTATGCCTGCCAAGTGGAGGAGGGGCGAAGAAGCAAAGGAGATGTGGGTGCGCGCGGCGAAAAGGGCTGCGCAGGATGCAAAGCGTCGGACCGCGGACCGGGAGGCGTGTCCGTGCACGTCTGTGCGGCCCCGACCCCTTCCCGTTGATCGAGTCATCGTCCACCCTCTTCTGGCGGGATGTCATACTTCTGCAGGAGACGGATCATGCGCGTCGACGTCCAGTATCGAAGAGGCTTGCATGGGGACACCAATCAATCGCAGCTAGCCATTCCACTGCCAGAGACCCTTTGACACCCACCCCTGCCTCGACCCCCATCCCGTCCCGTTTGCCGGGATGACCGGGGATGTTTCAAGGTGGAGGAGGATGTCCCAACACGGGTATGGCTTTTGGCTTGGAAATGGGAGTTGGTCACTCCCAATTGACCTCCTCTGTTCTCGTCGCGCCATGTTGGCGGCACCTGCCCTCCCCCACCTCTCACGCTCCCTTTCTCCCTCGCCCCCGCTGCTTCCTTTGCCCCGGCGAATGAGCTCCTCTCATCCCCAGATACATTCATTACCGAACCCCCGAGCCAGAGGTCAAAAGGGCGCGAGTCGACGAGACGGATATCCTCAACGCCGTCACTGCCCTCTTCCGCCCATACGTCTGCGCTATTTCTCAAGGGGTCCACAACCAATCCGATTCTCGAATACGCACGCAGCCGTTCGACCGAGACACGGACGTCAACACCAATCTTTGCGAGCCCAAGGACGTGCGACGATCCTGTCCTCTGCGTCAGCATCAACATCTGCATCAGCATCAACGTCGACCTGTCCCGTGGGAATACTTCTCCCGAGCCGGATTATACGGGAACATCATCCAGAGTCGTGGGTCCTGGAACACCCGTGTTTGCGTGTGTGCCATCAAGTCCGAACGGGAGTCTTGGATACAGCTACGAGGGTGAGTCTCCGTCTCTTCTCTTCTGTCCGTCTTGTCTTCCCTTTTCCCATTCCCCGGCTACCACTTGACCCGTCCCGCCTAAGAATCATGGTCCGCCCGGTCTAGCGTCGAGTGTACGACGCTGTCAACGATGTTTTGGCCAGATCCCCGCGGGTCTGCAGGGTCGACCGGTATGCCTTTGACGCTACGGAGACCGCGAGGAGGTGGGGAGAGGTGAATGGCAATCTCCCGACCGAGACATGTCGCGAGTCTCCTTTGATTCAGAGACTATCCTCGCGACCGATGCCGGTCCAAAGGGCGCATATGCGGCCCTCGTCGACTGCGTCTACCTTCCTTCCGCTTGGGTCTTCCTCGGCCTTGGCTACCTTCTTCTCCTCGCTTCCCCTCTCTGGATACGTACCATTGCCGACGGAAGAGAAAGGAGTCCCAGGAATGGGGTCGACGGTGATCAAAGGTCGCTCGTCGACCCTTAGACCGTTTAATTGGGTCGCTCATTCCCCACTCTCAAAGCTTCGCCACCGACTCTTCCCTCGAACAGAATTGCTCTGCGACATCCAATCCAACCACACCACAAAAACCCATCTTGTCGCTCCTCACTCCTTCTCTTGCCCAGACCTCTCTCTCCCCCTTCACCCCTCCCTCTCTCTCGCTACGTCTCTTCCCCTCTTCGGTCAACATGCCGACACCACCATCAGCGTTCCTTCGCCCTCTGCCGTTCCTCTTTCTTCCTGCCGTCTGACGAGGTGCCGCCGTTCTCGCGAGCTCCCTTTGTGAGTAAGGCGAGACTCCCTTTATTACCTCGGGACGGGCGACGATATCGTCTGGCCCGAAGAGGGCGAGCCCCATACCCTGGTCCTGGGCGCATTTTCAGACTGGCACGTTGATCGCAATTCGGCCCGACGCCGAAAGACGGGGCGCATCGCGCTACGCCCTGTCGTCCAGCCCGGTCCATGTTGTCATTTGTCGTCTGCCAGATTAATGGATTTGCAGCAAGGGGGAGAGGGTGGCGATCTGCCCGAAAGCAATGACGTTAACGCCCCTCTCGAGTCCTTGCTGATTCGGCAGCGTCCCCGGTTCCCCCTTGACCTCTCGCGCACCGTTGTGCTCCTTTAATCCCGCCACCGGGCCTTTGGTCTTGGGTATTAAAGAGGCAACAACGAGAACGGAACAAACGGCATGACCCCGCGGTAGTGGACACCCATCGGTCCTGCAGCTCCAGAACACCGGCCCTGCCAAAGAGATACGGCACCGCCGCTGGAGGCACCGAGATGATGCCCTATCATCACTCGCATCCAGCCGTGCCATCTCCGGCGCCGTCAGCATCGCGACATGACGCTCCTCCTCCAGTCGCTTCCTCTTCCTCGTCTTCGTCTTCGACCCATCTCGGGAAGCGAAGAAGACCCTCGGCACCCCCTTCCCCTCCCCCTACAGGAGGCGAGCTGTACCCACCTGGTCCATCATCGCCTCCCCGCCTCTTCCCTTCCCCAGCTCCATATTCGCGATACTCGTCCCCGCCGGCTCGCTCGACCCCTCGACGCGTCTCCGCGGCGAACTCGGAGGACGAAGGTACCCCTACCGTCGGCGGCCGCGGCGAATGGTGCGTGTCTCAGATCATGTCTCTCGGCTTGTGGCTGACGAGACAGGACGTACACCCTCGAGGTGATCCAGCAACCGGTCCGCGCACGGGCCTGCGGTTTCGGAGACAAGGTGAGTGGCACATTTTGCCTGACCGTGCGCCATGGTTGCTTACCATGGTACAGGACCGTCGTCCCTTGTCTCCGCCTCCGATCATCCGCCTCTGGATCCGAAAGGCGAATGGCGACTTGGTGGATCCGAAGTCAGTTTTCTCCCTTTTGGCAGTGTGTTGTCACTGACTTCCAGGCTGGTGAACAACCACTTCCTGATCCTAACCGTCGACTTGTGGGCGTCCGACCGTCGCAGCCAGCGCAATGTGGTGATGCACCCTGCGGCTGGCAATTCGCGGGACGACACCTCGTCCTACGGGCTTTCGCATGACTCGCAGTACACCGAGTCGGGGTCGTCGTCAAGGCCCCTTACCGCGACTGCCAGGCCGGACTCGGGGTGGAGTCAGAAAGGCTGGAGCGAGCACTCGGGCAGGCCAACTTGTCAGTACATTCATTCGGAGTGGGCTTGGTGGACTCACAGGACAGCTTCCTCGTCCTACCCTTCGGTCGCCTCCCCCCTCCCCAACCAACACTCCATGGGCCACATGCCCGAATCATATTTCCCCCATCACCCCGCTCATCACTCGCCCGTACCGCCTTGGGCTCCCCCCACTCCCCCTCAGCCCCCGACGCCCATCCGCCGCTCGAGCTACAACAACCAAGCGGGCCCGCATCACCAACTTCCTCCGTCATTTGGCGAGCCTTCACGCCCATTGACCGCACCCACGACATCCCGTTCATCTTTCCACCCCCTCACCCTCCCCAGTCTCGACTCTTTGCAAGGGCGTTTCGACTCGTGGGCTATGCCATCTCCGGGCGGTCTCGGCGATATGAGATACCGCTCTCAGCCTTCCGAGCCATCATCAGCCCCTTCTACATCTGCTGGGTCTCGACCGCCTACCGACTACTCCTTTGGCAGGCCGTCTACCTCAAATACGACATCGACCTGGTTCTCTGGCGAAGGGCAGAAGGAAGCGGGTTGGTGGGGCGAGGTGCGACCCAATACAGGCGGCAGTGGCTGGGGTCGTCCATCGACCACCGAGTCCGGTAACAGCGTCCGATGGGCAGACGTCCATGCCCCTCCGCCCCCTGCAAGATCTTCTTCCGGGTACGGCCAGTACCACCACCCTTACCCTTCCGAACACGGCTTCCAGCCCTCTCTCGCCCCATATCGAGATGTTTCGCCGCAGACCCACTCCGGAGATGTGGGCAGCTTCTCTAGGGTGCTCGTGGGGTCCCTCTGTTCCGTGTGTCAGAGGTTGCAGGATGCCGATGGCGACCTGGGTCTCTTTTTCTTTGCGCACGATCTCGGCGTGAGGACCGAAGGGGAGTTTGTGCTCAAGTTTTCGGTGGCAGACCTGAGTTCGTGAGTGATCTGTCATTAGGATGGTGAGGGAATGAGCTGATGGAGAAGCATGATGATGGGCGTCCCGCCTCGAGGTCAGAAGACAAGTGTCCTGGCCGAAACGTGGTCTCAGCCTTTCACAGTCTTGTCAGTGCCCTGACTGCCTCGTGTAGCATTTGCTGATTCGCGCAGCTCGGCCAAAAAGTTCCCAGGAGTCATACCCACCACCGAGCTCACACGGCTGTTTGCCAACCAAAACGTCCGACTGCCTACTCGACAGCGGAGGGCGAATGAGGCCGCTGAACAGCCGGCGAGCACGCCAGCACGAGCATCGTCCACTACGACGGGACGAGGGGCAGCGGCGAGGAGTCAAGCTGAAGGGGAGGAAGAAGGTGATGCCGAGGAGGCGGAAGACTCGGGCGACGATGATGATGATTGAGGTTGCTGGACTCTTGTGCAGCACCCCGCCACTTTCACATTCTCGTCTTTGCTCAACAACAACAAACATTATTGCAGTATTCCCACAGATCACAGACCCCCGGAGAGTCGGACATCATGTCGCTTGTACGATATACCAGTCATCGGATACACCCTTTGGTATCGCAAACAACATGCAGCACTCAGTAGTCAATACGACGCCATCCCTCCCAAGGAGGTCATGTTATAAATGCATCTATGATGATCGATATGATATTACTCACACATCGATCAGACCCTCATGCACACCTACAGTCTTGCCCTTCGCAGGTGTGCCAGTCCCGTTGGCCGCCGATGCCCCGCGCCACACATCCGCCTCTTCTCTCCCAAGCGCCCTTGCGTCTCCCGCAGCAGGATCATCGTCCTCGTCATCTTCCAGGCTGAAACGCCCTGCGAACCCCTCGGACTCGTCGTGCTCGTCTGCACGGACGTGCGAGTATCCGTTCCTGTTCCTATTCCGGCGCCAGGAGCCCCACGATGGTCCTGCCGCTTCTGCTTCAGCTGATCGGCGGCCGAATAGCCTGAGACTGGGAAGGGACAACGAGGGGAGAGAGCGCGGGAGGGGGAATTGGTCGAGACCTCGGCGTTTGAGGTAGAAGCGGTTGTACAGTGTCAGACCGAGGAACCATGTGATGATGGCTATCAAGAGGCTACGAGTCAGTTCCCTGCCCGACCAGTACTCAGTACCTTGCTCGCCAACCAGACTCACAAACTGCCGAATGCCCAGTAATGCCCCGCCTCGAGCTGTCTCTTTTGATTTGTAGGGCACGCCACATGGCTCTTCCATTCAAAGAAGAACTGACACGCCTCGTCCGTCTCGACAGGCAGCGTCGCTACCAGCTGAGGCCGCCCCGCGTTGAAATCTGTCGGACTGCAGATGAACTGTCGTCGGTATCAGCCTCGCGAGAATTCGAGCGGAAGGTGCTCACTCGGATAGCGGTGGACGCCTTGGCAAGAGGGTTCAGAGGACACTCGCCGCCTTCTTGTAAGACCATCAACGGTTCGCCCGTACTGGGCGAAGCGACCAGCGTGCTGTTCACCTTGCTGTATGCTCGTCAGCGACTGGTCCTTCAACCCTTTCGATGACGAAGGGAGATGTGTTGCTGAACGCACCCCAGCGAAAAGTCCCCTTTCTCCGTGTGCGCAAACCCTCCCACGCTATCTGGATCATCGATCTTCCACAGCTCGCTCACGACGCTCCGACACACGTTGAGCTTGTAGCTCGTGCCGTACGCCTCGACCTCGTAGTCTTCTTTGGCCGAGGCGAGCGAGGACAGGTCGTAGTGCGTGCCATCGGGTAGTGTGAGGGTGCATGGTGATGGTTCGGATTCGGACATCCCGGCTGATGCAACGGCTGAGCGGCGTCTCTCTCAAGAGGCGTAGGTACAAGATGCGTCAAAGAGAGCTAGGCTGGGCTATGAGGACAAAGGCGTGGCCGACTACCGGTGAAGCGGTGAAGGGTGCGGCGGCAATCACCGCCGACCTCCCAGCGGCAAGAGCTGGCTCCAGTGCAACGGTGACATACTCGCACTTTCACAATCCGACTCGACATCTCAAGCACAGTATACTACCAATATGTTGCAGTCTATCGTCCTCGCCGGACCGTCCCGCCATGCCCGCGCCCAACTTCCCAACATGCTGCGCCCCCTCGCGATACGGTCTCTGCACGTCACCCGCATCGCGCGAGCGACCGAAGTGCCCCGAGACCCCATGGCCGATCCCGCCCTCCAAGCATTCATGGAGAAAGTGCGAAATCACCAAGGCGCCATCGATGCGCTGATAGCGGTCAGAAACGTCCTCCAAAGCAAGGGTGCGTCGCCAGATCATGGGTAGCATGCCGAGTGGAGCTGAATATGCCTGAACAGGTATTGACATGTCCAAGCCGCCTAGCAGCTTCGAGATGATCCGTCTTGGGATGGACAAGGAGCTGAGGCAGGCGGCGGAGAAGGTGAGCTTGAATTTGTCAGGCATTGTGATCAGGTCAGCTGACGTACAGTTCCGAGAGGAGTTGGGCAAAGCTGGTGTGGAGCTAAACCCTCAAGTTAGCTCCCGGCGCCGAGAGTTGCTCCGCTGACAACGCAGACGATGATGGAGATCTTTGGCAAGATGCGTGGCGCCTCTGAGTGATGGGGCGGCTCCCGGCATCTGCAGCCTGAGGACTCCGATGAGGCATGCTGCAGAGACATACCAGAGCAGTTGGCCCAGTGGATCGTGTGCACAGAAGTAGTGTACAGAGATTGGGACTCGGTCTCGCTCTCTGCTGCCTGTGGAAGAGGTGGCTTGCCTGTATATCTGTATCTCCACATATGGCGCACGGACACATCCATGCCACATGATCTGTGACTGTTCACTGGAATCGGATTATCGCACCTGCCGCACAAACCGATGACCGACGGTCTCGGAAGCAATCTCCTAATCACCCATTCCCTAATGCCTCGATTTGTAAACCTAATGATACCTCGGCCATGTGGGCCCGCTCTACTAATCGGCGTGGCCGACCGCGGCCTTCGTCATCCCGACTTGGTCACGACGAGCAGACATCCAAATATTCGTCAGACACATCACGTTGCACTCCATCCTCATCCTCCTTCTTCCTACAGCACTGGGTTTCGGGGGGTCGGTGACTCACCGCGAGGATACCCTCGCGCCCTTTGCCCGAAGATGAGCTCGAGAGAACCAGACCTGCACGATGAAGATGATCGGTCAAGCAGGGAAGGCTCGGCCGGGCAGGGCGACGAGGACAAGGGCAAATCGTCGTCAGTGTAATTGGGCTGTCTAATGCATGCGGGATACTGAGATGTAGCGCAGTGAGGAAGGCGCAGAATCGTATAGCGCAGCGCGAGTTTAGGCTCCGGAAACAGGTCAGCTCGAGAGTTGCCACCGTGCAGGAAATCAGCTGACCAGTAGCAATATGTATGTCTGTCCCGGGCGGCGAGATCCAGGAGGGCCGAGCGCTGAGTGTAGATCCGAGATCTGGAAGCCAAAGTCGAGGTCCTCTCGGGAGACAAAGAGGAGCGTGTGGAGCTCATGACTCTCCTCATACGCAACCTGCTCAAAGAGAACAAGGATCTGCGCAACATGGTCAAGAGCATGGCGGCTTTCGTAGGAGAGGGCGAGTCCCCTTAAAGCTTCCCGAGAGCCATGCTGACCGATACACAGGCCTCGGGTCGTGTCTACCCAGACTGGGGCTGTCTGCTCCTCAGCTCGATGCCATCCTTAATCGCGCGGACACGGACACGGCTCATGACGCTTTCCTCGCACTCAAAGCTTCTCGCGAGATGGAGCGTGCCAACCCGGGGATCGCCATTGGCGAGATCCGTCGCCGCGCATCGGCTGCCACGGCGAAGCGCAAGCGGCAATCCATGGACCCATCATCTTCGCACGATCCCACCGACGGTACCCCGGCCTCTGCCACACCCGACGCCGCACATGGCTCCGGTTCCAGCACGCACCACGACGATCACAAGCGGCCCAAAGTCGAACCTACGCCACCGTCGTCCGATCAGTACGCATATCTCTTTCCGGATCTGGATGCTCTTGCTTCCACGGCGGGGTCTTCCAGTCGTGCAGGCTACGTGGAAGCTCCTGCTCAGTCTCCCAACTTCCCCGCACCATTCGGGGTCTTCGGCATGCGGGTCGTACCGAATGCACTTGGCAACTGGTACGAATATTCGGGCGCTGTACGGCCTGACCAAGCTGCGGCAGGCATGGCACAGGTCAACGGGCAATATCCGCCCGGCGACTTTAGCGGCTTTGGCTTGACTGCGGAGGCAACATCTACTGCATATCCACCAAATCCTTCACCTGCAACGAATATCCAACCGAGACCACCACCACCACCTCAACCCTACCCCTCCGGACCGACCTCTCAGTACCCTACTCAACCACCACCAACCGCACCGTCTGGCAATGCCGAATTGGAACGAGCAAGACGGCTCAAAATGGCCGTGGCACATCTGGCGAACAGCGATAGAGGCGTGAGCGATGGGCCGGATATCTCGTTGGAGGAGCTGGAGAAAGACCGGCAGGCGCAAGAGGCAGTCATGGAGAGCTGGCCAGTAGGAGGGGAGATGACACGGCGGAACCTGGAGGCGCTGCAGGTTTTGTCGTACCACTTGAATAAGTGGGTATCTTTGAAACATGTCGGCTGGCGGTGCTGATGGCGTGCAGTTTCCGTCTGAATCACGCCTATCACCTCCCGCCATCCCTCACGCCTACAGTTGTCCAACGCACCATACCACATGAGCACTCGATCGACGGGATCATCTTTCCCTCGATGCGGGACCGAATGATCATGTTCAGAGGAAGGTACGATCTAGTGGAAGCATTCTACGGGATCATATCCGAGGTGAGCTCAGCGTCATTGCGATTGCCAGGCCTCGCTGACTGGACAAAGTGGTCCCAGCATGGTAATGACGCCCTCGATCATCGGAATTGGGAAGTATCGGAAAAGTGGATCAACGAGTTCAGTATCCTTGTGGACGATGAGGTGGTGCGCGTTACGAATCAGTGGCGGGCGACGAGGGGCGAGCGGCCTCTTCCCATGCCGAGCTCGAGGAAAGGAATGGGGGGCACGTTCCCACCGCCTCCGGTGGTCCAGGAGACTGCCCAGAACGGGACCAACGGGCGCTAGGCTGTGTACATTGGTGGAGAGATCCTGTGCCGTGCGCGTAGAGCGATTGCGGCAGTCAGGCATCAGGCAGTCATCTTGTGCAGTAATGGGGATGGATGCATGCACGACGATATCGCATATCCCAGAGAGCCAAAATACGGATCCAAATGTCCAAATGTCCAATGTCCTGCCTACCGTGTCCTTACACTAGTCGAACATGTAGATGGCATAGTTGTATTGATCGCAGGTCTGCATGTAGCTGGCGATACTCTGCGGACCGGTAAAGCAGTAATTGTCGTTGCGCACAGCAAAGACGGTTTGGCCATCTTCCTCGGCCTTTTCGGCGCACGCGTTGGCTTGCTCTTGGTTGGTCGCGTAGGTCGTGGTGAACTCGTACGAGGCGTCTGCACAATCAGTCGTCCGGTCTCGAAGCAGAGCAAAGAATAGTAAAGGGGGACTCACAGTAGTTGAACCCGCCCGTGGCGCAGAATGAGTAGGTGAATATCTCAGTGTTGGTCGTGCCGGAGGCTTGGGCCGGCGCGCCGGTGTATCGTTCACTCAGCGCTGCGGGTGAGCATCGCGCAGCAGATCATAAAAGGGAGAGAGGGGGACGTACATCTGCGAACGGGAGCCTTGAGCGGCAAGCCCCTGCGATGAGTGAGCTGGTGACTCGTACTGGTACGGTACTGTAAGTTGGACCGCAACTCACCTGGCTAGACGTTTCGCGTTGGTGTCAGTGTTACCGGTCTGGATGTTGCGCTTGAACACGGCGGCATTGGCGGGCCACACCACCTCTGCCGACCGCTCGGTGGGGGTGCCCGCTGGTGCGCCGTTGGCCACGCCCGCGAGGGTCAAGCAGAGGATCGTAGCTGCGGTAGGGAGGGAGATGGAGACCATGGTGAATGTCGTACTACTGTTTGTTGTGTTGTGTTATGAGACGAGGGGATTGACGAGCCACCGCCCGAGTAGTCAGTACTATATACCTCTTGAGTGTTTGTTTCGCCCAGCACAGGTCCGGGTATGGCCAGCTCGAAAGTGTCAAGGGATCTTCATCTGTCTGGCCTTAACCTCAAGAAGCATGAGGAGATACTCCCGCGGACCGACCGAAGAACCATCCGACAGACAACAGCGCCTCCGCTAAAGGTAGCGAAGCATGCATCAGTAGGTCTCTCACTCGTATGCATCGGTGCATCCCAGCAGACCAAGGTTCAGATCGTCTCGGTCCGGGGTCGTAGCATGGATCTCGGGCTTGGCTTGTTCGTGGGATCGTCCATCGTCCTTCCGACATGTCGTATCCCACAGGACACGGAGCATTCGAGAAATTCATTCCTGGAATGTTTGCTTGTTCTCGGTGCCTGTGGCCTCGGCAATCTTCGCTGCTCATGGCTTCGTGGCTCTACCGATGTGCTGCTCGCATAGTGTCGAGAAGTTATGCGAGGCTGAGCACTTGATGCTGTCCGGTGGATCCGAGACATCCGACGGAATCCACTTGATACACCTCCTGAGATCAGAGGCTCTGGTCGGCCTGATTGGTAAGTCCTTCAGTCCCCAAGGCGCCTGATGCGGGGAGGCCACCAGGCGCCTACCACTTGGCTGGACGCATGGGTCAGCGACACGTCGTAGCGAAGGGTATGCATGATGCTGGGTATTGGGTCATCACAGGGAGTGTAGGCATCAATATCGTTCCTCTCTGCGGGCGTCAGCCGCTTCATATGCCTCGAAGTCGCGGACAGCTCACATCTTTCGCGCATTCTGCACTCGGATATAGAGCCAGTTGACCGCATCTCTCACGCCCGTCCTGCACCGTCAGCACGCGATGACCTCGGCGTGTCAGGGTGAAGATGGCAAGACTCACCCCTCCAGGGCCGACACGCCCATGACGTCCAGACTGGCCATTCTTTCCTCTTTTGCACCCCCATCGTCCCAGCTCACCCCGTGTCCCTCGTCCGAGGCCCCAGAGTTGTCGCGCTGCAGCGCAGCGGACTCGGAGGGGCCGGCCTTGCCGGGCTGAGCGCGCTGCCACGCCTCGAACGACTCGCGGATCTCGGCTACAGAGAGAGAATGAGGGTTGTCTTGTTTGTTCGCGAGGAGGAGGAGCGGGAGATTCAGCAGTCGTGGTGAGTTGAGCACCTCGTCTGAGGGTCAGCCGAGGCTCCTTCGCGTCCTTTCTGGCCCCCAGGGGGTCCAGAGGGCTAATAGCTGTGGGCCAAGGGTCAACGCACCGAACACCTCCCATGTCTCCGACAGTCTCGCTTGGTCGCACGCGTCGAGCACGAAGACTACAGCGTGGCACTCGTCGTAATATTTTGGCCAGATTGACCGTATGTCCCTTTGGCCTCCGAGGTCGAAGAAGTGCAAGGTCGTGGACGGTAGTGAGATCTTGCCAACTGGTCGCGGTCAGCCACTACCTTTCTGGACCTACAAAACATATCAAGACTCACTGTTCTGCCCTACAGTCGGTCCGATCTTGTCTGGCGGCATACCCGGGGTCGGGTTGTACAACGTCTTTATCTTCTCGAGCATGGTCTGGTGATGTCAGGATCCCCACAAACGGTGTCGCATGCCACTTACAGTCTTGCCTGCCTATCATAGTCAGCACGAGCCATATACAGCCACCAAAGGCGAGATGCACGCCATGCAAGGCCGCACACGGGGCAGACATGAGGAGACGGCGAGGAAGGAACCCACGTTGTCCAGGCCGATAATGACCACCGAGTACTCATCTTTACGCGTCAAATGCTCATGCAGACCTTTGAGAAGGTGATACATCCTGCCTGACCTCTTGCGGGGTGCATGAGGTGCAGCAGGATGATAATGCGATGGAGAAGAAGCTGGTTCTGGATGGGTTGGCAGAGGACGGAGAGGTGCCACACCTCATCTGCTTCCGGGTGCGTCATCTCACCCCCGCCGCCAGTTCGTTCCCCCTCACCCACCGTTCAACATACTACGGTCCTTATTCCTCTCGTTCTTTCATCCAGCTGAACAGTCAAAACTCCAGCGACGATGGCACGCACAGGCGCATTGAGCGAGAATGAGATCCAGACGGAGATGAACAAGATGGTGAGTTGGGGATGGTCACGGCTTTCCAAGCACCGCTCGACCCATCCGGTCCCCCTTTGTCTCCGGGAACCGCAGACTGATGTACAGGTCGCGTTCATCTCCCAGGAGGCGAGGGAGAAAGCTCGAGAGATCCAGGTCAAGGCCGACGAGGAGTTCGCCATCGAAAAGGTTGGTCTCTATTGATGCGCTCTCGAGGAGAGAGCTGAGTATCAGGCCAAGATTGTTCGCCAAGAATCCCAGGCGATCGATGCGCAATACGAGAAGAAGCGCAAGCAGGCCGAGGTGGGGTGGAAGATGTGAGCTTCTAATATCTGAAATATGGCTCGTGGCTCACATGTCAGTGCTCAGTCGACCGCTCTCAACAACTCTCGCCTGCAGGTCCTGAGATCACGCAATGACCACCTCGAGTCCATCTTTGAGGAGGCATCGAAGCAGACCAAGGGGCTGAGCGAAGGGGAGAGTTACGCAAAGGCCATGGAGGCTCTCATTCTAGAAGTGTGCTGGTACTGCAAGTCCAAAACGGCGCTCATATCGCAGGTCCTGCTCATGCTTCTCTCTCCCGCCGTCACCCTTGCCCACCGACCAAAAGACGGCAAGCTTGTCAAGAAGGCGGCTGAAGCCGCGCTGAAGGCGTACAAGGATACTGCTGGGCGAGAATCCAAATTAGAATACGAGTCGACCCTGCCTGACGACTCTGCCGGTGGTGTGATTGGATCTGCGATGGCCGGACGGATCAAGGTGGACAATACACTTGACGCCCGGCTAAAGATCCTGGAGGAGAAGATGTTGCCAGAACTCAGACATGATCTGTTCGGCCAGAACGAGAACAGGAAATTCTACACTGTGGGTCCTCCTTTCCTCAATGCAAAGGCTTGCTGACCTCCAGTGATCCTAGTAGAAGCAACGCTTTAGATGCAACCATTGTATGACGGAAGCAGTCGCATTCTCGAATTCACGAAGACTCTCTTACTCACGACTTTGAACAAATGGGCTAGGCATTGATTTAGTTCCGAAAAGTGTCGTCATGACGGCCGAATGAGAGGGTCTGGTCCTCCAACGTGCGTCCTTGCTTGCTCGACGAGACACCTACGGAACGCGAAACCTGATCTGAACAATGGAGTGCCATCATTCCCACACGATGCGCGGGTAGATCTTCACGAGATTCGAATCAAAGTCTTTGTCTGTTCGTTTCCTCGCCGTTCTCGACACGCACAAATTGCAGAGCCTCGACATCTGATCATGACCCGTTCCCGAAATTCACCTGGGCTGACCCTGTTTGAAACGACATATGCCTCGCAGTCTCATCGCAGGCATATTCATGTACACCCGGCTGTCAATCTAACTTTCACTCGCCTTAGCAAGACAGCCTTCTTGCCTTGGGACACGGCTTGACTGCATAGCTATGGTATATTCACGCGGGTCGCAGCGGTTTTGACCACCAAATGTCTGTTATATGCATACTGTTACTACATATGACCCATGTTCGTACATTGACCGGATAACGGATGGTCAAGACTGGTCCCAGAGCTTGGCGGACCGTGATGCGAGATGGTATTCGAAGATATGTTTTCTTTGCCAACGCGGGACACGTACCAGGATCATCTTCCCGGAGTCGACAAATCCCTCCGTTCCCAGACCTGTATGACTGTCTCGCCCAAGAACACCATCTCCTTGCGAACCTCCTCCACCCGAAGATCTTGCATTTCGATCCACTTCTCCGTCTCCCCACCTCCTTGCCCCGCTCTCACGTGTATCTTCCAAGATGTTTGTCCTTCTTCTGATGGATCCTTTTTGGAGACACCAGGTCCGGCTCCTGCACTCGATGTGGAAGCGACAGTCGTCTCCAGCGTCACATTGGAGAGGAGGTCGTAGACCGTGTGCATGGGATCGGACGGCTTCGGATCGACATCTGGCAGTCAGCAATGAGGCGGCAGTGTCCGGCAAAACACTTACAATCGCTTACATCGACGCCTCGCAAAGGGAAGTTGACGATGGTCGGATTCTTCTCCTCCACGAAGTTGTTCTTTGTGAAACGCTTGATGTGCAAGATCAGATATGGTGGCAGTGCAGTGAGATGATGACGCTTGAGCGTCGGGCCGAATTCTTGTGTAGTCTTCCCGTCAAATTTGGCGAGGATGGTGGAGATCGGAACCTGAGGAATGATCTTCTTCTGGTCGGCATCGGTGAAGAGAGGAGTTGTAGGGAGGTCGAGCGCGAGGAAAAGGAACGGTGAAGAAACCGTCTGGATATCTGCTACATCAGCGGTGTTTCTCCCCAGGTCGAGGGGCGGCTCACCTCGTCCAATGTCAAACACCGGTCTAGCATATTCTTTGTGTATGATGACCTGCTGGGTCTCGATCTGCACCTTTCCCTGGAATGTCGAGTAGATGATGCTGGAATTGCGCTTCTTTGTTCCGCCAAGGTCACGATGCAGGGTATTCACCAACCAACCCAGAAACTCGACCGGATCCCCTTGCTCGGTCATCTTGAATTTTCCGGAACTTCGCTTGCCAACCTCCTGCAGAAACTCGTGCGGGCTGACCTGCGCCTTGAACAGTCGAGGATTCCATAGCCTCCTACACAAAGTCGCAAGTCGTTGCACCAGTTCTGTTGGGCGTCGCTCCTCTTGGAGCTCGGGAGTCTTCGGATCGAGAAGGAAATTTCGGAGCGGTGGAACGTGCAGGAGCAACTGAAGAATGACGTTCAGGTAGTCGTTCCGTTTGATATTGTTCAGACCGATGAAGCCAGGTAGGTAGGAAGTCCCGGCCAGTGTGTAGGATGGTTCTGGTAGCCGTGAAAGAGCCGGAAGGGCTGCTGATTTGTATCTCGGGTTCAAGACATGTATGATGTCGTTCAAGGATGGGTCAGAAACGGGGTAGCCTTCTGGGAGAACGTAGAACTGGTAAGGTCAGTGATGCTTTCATTGACAGACTGAGAGCCTACCTTTTCTGTAGCAAGATTAAGCCACACTCGATGGTTCTCCCCTACCGAATGTCGATATGCCCAGCTCCCTCTGCCTCGACCTTGGAAGTATTTGCCGCACACCAAGCAGGCGTAGACATTGATGTTACTCAAGCTCTTTGAGCATAGTCTCTCGAAATCAAAGTCCAAGTTCGGTCGCGAAACCTGAACGATCAGCTTGGCCGATTTATTGAGAGCTCTGACGGCGGACTCACCGTGTCCAAGTACATGTCTTGTCTGCCGACGTCTTCCTCTTCTGTGGGTGCAGTGTCTTCCGCCTCGTCCTCGTCTTCATCCGCATCTGCTCCGGCCGCCCCTTTAACGGGTAAGGGAGGCGCTGATGTCGCCGGTGGCGGGGGCGGTTGTGTTGAGGATGCGCCGACAGCCGGCCCCGAATGCCCATTGGTATGCCCGTTGATTCGTGAGGATGAAGCCGCGGGAGACACGGGGTCCGAGTCCAGCTTGAGCCGCTTGGCGGCCGGAGGCGAAGTCTGCACCGCGGCCATGATAGGAGAAAGGGAACAAGGGGCGTAGCTGCGTTACGGCCCTGCCCGACTCGGTCGGTGGGGAGGTATCACTTGTCTGGTGAGCTCAGTGAGGCCTTCGCCTTCTGAAGTCGCTACTGTCGGTCGTCCTCCAATGGCTGTATGAGCTGGTAGAGGAAGGGTGTTGCTGGTCGCTGTCAATGGCTTCTCTGTCGCGGTCGAGAAAGGAGGACTCCCCGCAGGAATCATGACGTGGGAATATATCTCGCCACCTATGGCGCTGCTTATCAGCTGAACGCCAAGCTGATCTCACGTGACGAGATGCGCGCGTCTATGATGTCTCGCAGTGAATGCAGTGTTTCGAAGGCATCTGCAACGACATCTCGAGCATCGCGCGATGCGGTCTTCGCTTACAGAGCCAGCGGTGCCCAGATGACAACGATTATGAGAGCAAATGGCCGAATCAACGACCGTCCAACGCCCACCACGACCACGGGGCGGGGGACGAATCCCATCCGGTCCACGTCCAGCCCCGAATGCATCAGGCAAGCAGGGCACCTCCCGGACCACCTCGAACTCGACCATCTCGACGATATTAGGTGGCGAACGCAATGGGTCCGGCCATCCGCAGCCTCCCTCCAAATCGATGTCGACATCCACCAATCTGTCTTTGGACGCTTTGATCGATGCGGAGCATGACTTCACGACGAGTCCAGAGGACTCACCCCGGGCATCTGCTGCCTCATTGCCTCTGGTGGATCAGACTACTCCAACGGTTTACGCCCAGCCGGGGTCCAGAGATATAAAGGGCAGTCGGTCGGCAACAGCTTTCGCGGATGAAATTGCTGTGCGGTCGAATACATCCCCCTTTCCTATTCTGCGGCCCGCAACCCCAACATCGCCCATATCCCGCTCCTCGACTCCGAACGCTTCCTCACCGGTGTCCGTCAAGCCCAAGCCGAAGCCTTCTCGTCTGAACACAGTCAATCTTCTCTCGCCAACGCCTATCTCGCCCACGAAACCGGTATCGCCGAGTCTCAAGCACTGGCAGCAAGTCCGTCATCATGTGCTTGCGTCTCCTGCAAGCGAGTCGATCTCCAATGCTGGGGTCCGTCAGGGCAAGAAGTTGGGCCTGGTCTCGAAAGCTGCCGGTCGGTTCGGCTTCAGGCATGCGGCGGAGAGTGTGATGGGGTACGATGACGAGAAGCGATCATCAGTGCAGACGACCGGTACATATAGCGGCAGTCTGACCAGGGAAGAACAAGAAGAAATTGCAAGGGAACGACGAATGTTCGCCCGAGATGTCAGGAATTGCGTCGAGGCATGTTCACTGGAGGAGTCTCGAAGGCGATACGCTCGACTGGGTCAACAAGGCAGATCTAACAGTGATACAGGCACTCATGCCGTGGCTGGATCTCTCCATGGATCATCACACCATCATGCACCCCGGTACGACTTCAATCCTCAATTTTCTTCGTTCGTGCCCCTTCTGACGGAGCTTCACCGACACCTGCCAGCCGCTCGCGCGAAAAAGCCTTGGTCAAGGACTTGTCCTCATCATGCCTTGATCCTGGCGGAGCTTGGAGTCAGTTTCCTACCCGATGCAGCGTCCAACGACGGCGAAAGACAGCAAGCCTTGGAAATATTTGGCGTTCTTGTAAAGAACTGGGCACCCGAGAATGAAGACGAGGAAATTGACCGATGGGTATGGCTGTGTCGAGCATTACGAACGCAGGACCGTCAAGTGCGAAATCGAGGCTTCAGTATGCTGGCTAGCCTTCTCCACCGCGATCCGTCGTTTCCGCAACGCCATCGAAGTTCACACACCGTCCAGGCCTTCATCACCCTTGGCGTCGCCCTGATCGAGCTTCTTCAGGCTCTGGAGTCAACCGCCTACGTCGAGGAGCATCTACAGCGGCTGAACACGTTCCTCGTCGATCTTCGCGATGGACAGCTTATCTCGGTCGACGAAGTCTCGCTGAACACCCTAATCGATATCACCGAGGTCAATGGCGCAACTGGCATCGAGAGCGAGCTCTTGTGGATCTCTGCAGTCACGGCCCTTCGATCAAACTCTTCAACGGTGGCTTGGCTCCTGAGCCCCGCAGCTACAGTCCTCGATGTGAGTGACTTCTCAGTGGCAAGTACAAGCTGACTTGTAAGCGCTTTACGCCTCCTCCAATCATACACGCCGTCAATCCAACTGTCCTAGGACTCCGAGTCCGAGCCGGATCCCTTCTTCTCTCTTCTCTTGCGCATATCTTGAGCTCGTCAGCCGAGGACGCCATCTCGCTCATAGCCTGGCGAGTAGCCGAAGACTCGATACTCCGCGATTTAGAGATGCTCCCTGTTGACGAGCCTCTGCGAAGGGCGTTGAGCGATCTATTGATCACGCTGGAGATGCGCACATCCCCACAGCTGCCAGAGAATGTGTCTGCAGATGCAGCTAAGGTGCTTGATCGAAGGGACTCTACGCCACCTGGTTGTCGCCACCTGCTTCAAATCCTGTTTTCCTCGGGGTCCGATTGGGTCTCTGCGATAACCGCGGCATGCAAGCTGGCAATTTCTGAACGCGCGATGAGCGAGATAACATCTCTGATTCGGTCTTTCCTCACCGATGCCAAATTAGCAGCTCTAGGTAAAGATTGCGTCGAGGATCTGTGGACGGTCAGTCATTCACTTCAGACTGGCGTGACGCTGATCTTGTAGCGTCTTGTCCTGGAATCAAATAACGATGATTCTGCTGCCGACTTCCTACGCTGGCTATCGAAAACATCCCCTCAATTGCTGTACAAGCCTCTCTTCGCTCTATCGGCAGCAAATCAGCGATCGACACTCACATCCGCTTACAAGCTCGTCGATCGATTGGCTCAACTCCTCGGTCCCACTCGTTTCTGGATGCACGCAGATCCTCAGATGGTCGTGATTGTCCTGATGGCCGCCTCCGCGCCGAGAGCCCCAAAGGGAAAGGGTAAGGAAGGCGAGACAAACGTCCTCAAGGTCAAGTTGGGCCGATACGCCGTTCTCCTTGAACTATGCGCCGCTCTCTCAAACACCGACGCGTCTGCATCAACAGCAAGCCGCCTCAAAGCATTCTGTGAAGGCGTGGAGCAGCGTCTCGGGCCACTTTTGGAAGCGGAAGAAAAGGAAGGTCGACTACCCGACTTTTATCGGGCCCTCCTGTGCGAGCTCTTTTCGGAAATTCGGACAAAGACGCTTTCGACGAAGTCATCGGTCTGGCAACGGATGATGCTAGCCTGGTATCCACAAGGCTTATGCGCCGACAATATGGCCGAGATCGGCATCGTGGCGATCATACGTGCGGCTGCGGCTCTACACCACGAGGTTTCGCTAGGCGTCGAGTCTCAGCGGCCTGGCACGTTAGCCACGACTATGACTGAGCCTGAGCGATTGCTGGCATTGCAGCTTCCGATCAGTCTCAGTCGGCTCCTCGTTCGGATTCAGGCCTCCTGCTCGACCGAGGATTGGCAGACCTTGCTTCCTGTCGTTTGGCGACGTCTTGACGATCTATCTCCCGTCACTCCCTATTCGGTATTTCTCCTGATGAAGTGCTCGGAAGCGGTCCCCGAGCAGACGAGGGTTATTCTCCTCTCGGATTTACTATCCCCAGACCCTGTCATTCGTCAAGAGTCTTTATCAAAGCTATCCCTACTCTACTCTTGGCGTTATCAGATCTTGTCCCAGCGCGTCATTAGCGATCGACGCCGACCTATCTTCCATTTCGCGAATCGCACTCTCGAATTTGTGATGACAGAAATCGGTACTCCACAGTGGGTCACACCCGTCGATCAGCAAGATGCAGCTCTACAGAGATTCGGCAGCTCGCTGCCGATGGAACTTCGACAACGCCTCTCGGAGCTGGGTTGGAGTCAGGACGCGGCCGAGAACAACAGAAGCGACGAGGAGCGGATGCCATTGACGCGTGCTGCAAGCCTCATGACTACGGCGGACCCTGGGAATGTCGGACGGTCGCCTTCTCCCTTGCAGTCCCTAGCTCGTACCTCCTCCTCAGGTTCGATCTCGTCCTTGCGCATCAGGAAGCGCAAGGCTATCTTTGGCCCAACATTTGCCAACTTCGTCAACGAACAGGCCTCAATTATCGCGCAAGAGTCGAGTGGCATTGTTGCGCAACTGTCGTACGAAATTGTCCAGACGCTGCAACGCGAAGACGCTTCTATGCTTGTGAGAACCTTTTCCGATGGTATGGGCGACTTTCAGCACGCGCTTGCCCGCCTCAACGCCATGTTCACCTCGCTTACGCCCGCTTTCGCGTATGCCGCGTTAAATGCGATCACCGGCTATCTGCGTAACGTTCTACGCGCCGCGCCAGATTTCCCCTTGTATTCAATTGCTCTCGTCACCATATCGCGACTGGCCCCGCATGTCAGCGAGATCTCTCTTCGTGATATCAGAAAGAGCAAGGCCGAAGCGATCCTGCTGCCCGCGTCTATACACGAGGAAGAGGGCGGGTTTCAAACACACCGACCTTGGCACCAGCCAGCGAACGACGTACAGACTGCACAGCTTCTCATCCTGCTCCAAATACTCAAGGTCAGCCCTCGTGAGGTGTATCTGTTCAAGAAGATGCTTTCGAACCTTCAAATACAAGTATTCGCCGAATCAGTCGATCTGTGTCGGGCCTGGCTCCTCCTCATCACTCAACTCTTCACGACCGTCAACCGCAACTACGCAGACAGATCGGAGCTGCGTCACTTTCTAGTGAATATCGGCATCATTCTACGCAGACATCGACGAGATATCCTGGTTGTCGTCCACGCCATGCGAATCTTCATGCTTTGCTCGGCCAAATTTCGCCGCATGTTCGCGTCCGTGGGCTTTGCCGCCACCATGGGACCCATCTATGACACGTATTCGGGCGGAAATTCCGCCATTCGAGATTGCATCGAGTATGCGATGCGTAGCTTCTATCGATTTCACCAGGAAACCATGGTCTACCACATGTGCATCTCGATTTCCGATTCTGAATACGATGCCGTGGCGGTCTACTCCTTGTTGTCCAGTCTGTCGATACCAAACTCCCCTAATTCCGGTCTGGCAACGGGTATACGCGGCCTGAACGACCAAGAAGAGCTGTCGGCGTTGGTGCAAATGCTCAGCGGGCCGGAAGTCGGACTGTCCGAGCTGACCCTAGGACAAGCGGCGAAACAAGCTGACAAGGCGACCGCAGTCAGCCTTGAGGCCAATCTATTTCCCCAAGCCAACATCATCCGCTTGTTGGTCACGATCATCGCGGCCAACCCCGCCACCAATCGCGCAGCCAAGTTTTTGGGCCTTTTCGGGTCCATCATCCCACATGTCACCGACTCGTCAAGCAAGGACCTGATCAGGGACGCGGTCGAGGCTCTTGGCGGTGTGATCAGCAAGAACAAGGTGGATGAAGGAGCCATATTGGCGTTCCATTCGGGAGAAGAAAATGCCAAACCAGACTGGACGCAAGCGCGCGCCGAATATGTTAAGCTAGTGGAAGTATATGCTTCCTCAGGCGGTCAACTTAGTCCTTCCGCCACGAAGCGAGTCCTCGATATGGTCCTGGATCTCTTGGCCAAGGACGCACACACGGTGGCTCCTGCGGCAGCGGGCATCATTCGCGAGTTAGCAAAGACTCGACTGGCAAATTCAAGACCCGTAGGCTTCCTGCGCGATATCGCGGGACTGTTCAGAGCCTTCTTGGCGGTCGTCGACTTCTCCGGTCTTCTCGATTCGATCACTTCCCTTATTCGGCGGACAAACCATGGCCTCGATGCTGAGACATCCGAGGTCATCGTTTCCGGGTATGTCGAGCCGTCGATACGCCTCCTCGCCTCGGCCGCAGAAGACAATATGGCTTTCATCGTCCCCTTCCGACGGTCCGCTGTTATTCTGTTGAGCGCCACGGTGTTCCTCAAAGGCGATGCCTTTGGAGTAGTGGAGCAACAGCGGTTGAGCGCCAGTCTTCTTGCCTCGGTGGTCATGCCATTGAGCATCATGCTGGAGCGGCAGTTTGCGGCCGCTCCAGACACTATTTATGACGGGATATGGGTCCGATTACTGCGACTGGTCATTCCTCGTGCGCGCGCAAAGCCCGCCATTATCGCCGACTCTCGGACGACCGCAGTGACGAGGTTGCTCTCAATGCAGGTGGTGAAGATCGTCCTTATTCGTGCACCGAATGCCATATCGAATGTGCGGGGCCTGTGGGCTTACATCGGATTCCACGTAGAGCACATGATCGAAGATGCCAATGGGCGGTTCGCCGAGCCAGGTCTCATCCGACCGCCACCCCGAGCAGTGGACTGGTTGGCATGGAGCCTGTTCGAGCTTCTGGCACTTCACCCACTTCCGTTGATGATACACCTTCGTCACCGCATACAGGTCTCCCTGGGGCAGATGCAAGATGCGGACACTCGATCTCGAGCCTCATCTCCCGGCGAAGATCCGAGACCACGGATACCCAGCTCTCCTCAAATGGGTGGTCGCGCCCGACTCCACTCTCGCACTCCGTCTGCGGTGCACCATTTGCGGATGCCCTCGATGTCCGCCGCTACCAACCCTGCTGGTCTGACCGTGGCCGAGGAAGGGCGCCTGACTCCGGATATGGCCGGCTCGGCAACAGGATCGAATCGATCGGTATCTCATGCTAGGATACCAAGCCAGCATCTTACTCCGATCTTGGGGCACGCGCGAGCGCCATCCGCTTCTCGGCCATCTTTCGCCGACCTGTCTGCGCGCAGAGCATCTCGACCAGCCTTTGATGCCTTCTCGCCCCGTCCTGACCGGTCCCCGAGCACTGCCGCATCAGGCGCGCCGCAATCTGGCGTCGGCCTGAATCTCAACTACCGGTTCCCATCCTCCGCCCCCGCGGGCATCCGCCCAGAGTCCGGCAGGGGAGGTGCAATAGTCCACCTCCTCTCTCAACCGGATATGAAACCAAAACTCCCTGGTATGGGCTTGCAGCCGAGAACCGATCCAGGGGCGGAGTCTCTGCACATGATCATCCGTACGGAAGAGATGATCAGCGAGGCTCGCCGGGCGGTAAGGAGAGTCATGCTTGTCTTTGGGTACCCGGTCGAGGTGGACGATGATGAAGAGCCATTGAAGACATGGAATGCGCACGACGCGCTGGTGAGCTACACTATGCTGGGCAGTGAGGATGTAGCTGATCAATCAGCATGTCATTGCGGAACAGACGAGATGCTTGATTGAAGAGGAGTTCAGAGACGTATTTGCGCCTTCGGTCGATACTTCTTTGCATGCTCGGCATGCGCCCAGGAAGAGCGGTGCTTCGGCCATGGGATCTGTATTCTCCGACAAGCACGAGGAGATGAGCCTCGTCAGTCCTGACGAGGGCTACGATGTAGATCGGGCGGCGACGGAATTTGAGGAGAGGCAGTTACCCACTCTGAGTGTATCGCCAGCAGTAGATTGACGGTATTGAGCGTGTACATAATGTAGCATACTAGAGAAGGCAGCTAGATCACCGCCTATCACGACACGACGAATTGCATGAGAATGAGGACCATACATGGCTGTACTGTATGGACATGTCGGACTACAGCCCAACAACGAGGTATCTCTATGCGGGGTATAAAAGACTCTTGGCTACGAGTCTTGGTTCTTCAGGGCAATCCTGTTGGACCGGCGAGGCGGCACAGCCGGCCCTTTTGGCGATGACCCAAGTTTGAGGTCTGCAAGGTCAGCCGACTCGGACTCGGGTTGCAATATTGAGTCGCTCACTACGTAGAGCTTTGCGCCCGAGCTTGGAATCGGGCGACGACAAGTCCGAGCTTCTAAGTGTCAGCCTCCTCATCGGACAATCCTCTTTGTCTCTCACCCGGATTTCGGCAGAGTCTTCTTGCCGGTAGGCGAGGTCCGCTTCAGTTCGGTCGCTCTCTCTTGGCTTCTCGTTCGCATAGCTCCAGTCTGACGCCCAGGCCCCGTAGGAGTCTTGGGACGATATCGCCGGGTGATCGCCGCCTTGGCCGGAAGACCCGAAGTCTGGGCCCGACTCAGCGTACGACGCACGGAACATGTGGTCGACCCACCTTGGCCGTGCGATCCGTGGCAGTTGGCCGAGGTCTGACCTCCACCTTCGTTGCTTTGTCTACCTTCTGCTGCTGCTCCTTACCATCGTGTGTCTTTCCAGCAGTCTGCTCCAGACCCTGTTTCGCCACGGCGGCGTAGGATGCCGTGTTAGGATTAACAGCTTTCAGAATTCCCGCAGGTGCAATTGTCGAACCGTCTTTCCGTCTCGTGCTTCCGAATCGACTCTTTGGTACAACAGCAGGCGCTCGCGTTGAGGAGGGTGGCACATTCTCCTTGCCCAGTGCTGTCGTCGGCTTCAATGGAGACGTTGGCTGGAATAAGCTTGTTTGTCCGGGAGACATGAGGAAACGAGCTATACCTTCGGAGTCAGATGAATTTCGCGCAGTGCTGCCGGGACATTCTGCTTCCTGGCGGGTCTGGGATTCTTAGACGGTGTGCGTGCTTGCGATAGTTAGTCATTGCGGCCTTGGGCTGAAAGGTACTGACCCTTCTGGTTTGGAGCCGAAAGAATGTCTTCCCACTCGGCTTCCTCACGAGTCTCCCAGCGATACAGCATTAAAGCCCACTGCTTCTCCCAGTTGGGCTCATCGTTATCGAGCCTCTCTCTCAGCTTCCAGTCCGTCTCGCAAAGCGAATGACGACGACATAGGTAGCGAAGAAAGCAAAGATCCTCGCGGATTCGAGCCATGATATGTGGCGGCGCCTTCACCTTCTCATTGGATGGAGGCGGATGGAATGTTGGTGGCAGACCTGGCGGTGTCACTTGCAAGTAGGGATGTGCAAAGACCTCTCCAAGCTGGAAGTTCAGGTCATTCATCTGGGAGGATCACTCACCGTCCAGCGCTCTTTCGGGTCCGAGTCCAGCATCCCCTCGATTAATTCGCTAAGACCGCTCGCTTTATGCTCAGTTCGCCAGCGGTAGAAAGGCTGAGCAGCCTTCAGTCGACGCTTGACTTGGTCGCTTCCCTCCTCAGGGGAATACGTGGCGTAAGGGTGCGGAAGATCGAGGAGCTTGACGAGTAGGACGCCGAGGGAGTAGACATCATTCGCCTTGGGATCATACAGGACATCCTGCCCGTCAATCACGCACAAGATAAGTTGCTCACCTTTGCCTTCTCCGGACTGGAATAGTCCAGTGTCCCGCCTGCACTCTTCACCAGTCCACCGTACGGCTTGAAGTGACTGAAACCAAAGTCGACCAATGTCGGATATCCCTTCTCGTCGACGAGTACGTTGGACCGTTTGATGTCCTCGTGACTGATATTGAGAGCGTGGAGGCCGTTGACAATGTGGCAAAGGTGTACGAAAAAGGGTACCGCTCGTTCCCGGGACCAAGGTATCTTTATAGAGGATGCCGAAAAGGGATAGAGCGTCAAGAAGACATAACTGAGTCTTCAGCATCGGGATTCCAGGTCGAGGTAGCAGGAGAAGACTCACGTCCAACCACCTTCTTGGATGACCCCTTCCAAGCCCACGATGCCATCTAGACCAGCGCCCCAGAGCGCTTTGAGAAGGACGACCTCTTTGTGCGCCTCCACGGCGTCGACTGTCTGGTCCCAGGTCGCCGGCAATCCCAATGGTCGATGCAGTGCAGGGAGGATCTTGCACGCCGCCTTGTGCCCGTTGAGATGAGTAGCGAGTCGCACATGGGCTGTCCACACGTCAGTCTCAACTGAACACCCGGGGCGGGAAGCGGTGGGGCAAGGTGAGACGTACCGTAGGCACCTCGTCCCAGTGTATCTCCCAGCACCCAAGGACCTATGCGAGTCAAGGCGGATCTCGGAGTGGTCTGGGGAGGCATGATCACGGGCGCTGCGGGCGGTGGTGATCAAGCGAGGGTGGTCGAAGACTGTATAGGGCGCGACGAAGCCCCAATCAGGCGTCAAGCCCGCCAAGAAAGACAAGCGTGCGCCGGCGAGGCGCTACGAGTGAACAAGCAGGTGTGATCCTATCAACAGACCAAGAAAGACGGAAGAAGTCGGTAACAGAAAAGAAAAGACTGGAAGTGAGATGGAGAAAAGAAAGCAGTCGCGGGCGGGATAACTGGATTCAACTCTCTTCCAAATGGTCAGTGCACCTCGTGGTCGTGGCACTGGACCTGTCAATCCGCATCAATGAGAGAACGTGCATACAGGATGTCTATGTCAAACGGCTTGCCTCTGCTGCTTCTCGGCGAGCTTCCGGCGATGCTTCTCCTCAGCCTTCTGCGCTTTGGCTCGCCTCGTTCTTCGCCACTCGGGTGAATACTTGTAGACAATTAGTGGCATGGGCGTAGCCAGCAAACAGATGCCGGACAAGGTGACAAATGTCCACCCGGGCCCCATGACGTTCGTCATGAGCTGAACAACGGAGGTGGCAACGGCACCGAGCAGACATCTTGTCAAATTGAACGCGGCGGTGATGGCGCCGCCTTGTCCAGGAAAGAGGTCAAGTCCGTAGATCGTGGCTGGAGTTAGCGTCATTGCTCAGTTCTCAGGCCCGAAAGACAAACTCGTAGTCAAGAAGCTGACACCTATGCCGATAATGAAAGTGAAGATGATGGGGGCTGCCACATGTACGTGGGCATCTATTGTCCATCCGAAGCATATGCAGCTGGTCAAGAAGATACTGTCTCATCAGCTGCGTCTGCAGCCTCCATGGTAGATCCGCTTACACTACCTGGAACGGGTAGAAAATAAATCGTGTCCGCTCCAGCCTGAACTCCTCAGGATGGGTACGATGATTTCCTCCCACTCGGGCGAGTTCTTTGCGGTAGACCCGATCCATGATTCTGCCACAGATGAAACCAGATGCGCCGGTGCCAACACCGTTAGCACTGTCGCATCAGCTTCAATCCTAGTTCCTGTTTCAACGACTCGCATATAGCTGAGACCGATCTGGATGTCATTGAGATGGTAGTAGTCTCGCAGATACGTCGAGAATATCGTCCTTGAGATTAGCTCTTCCGATTGGGCTACAGTGAAAGACTGACAGAACTGCGTACCACTCCGCATAGTAGAGCGATGTCCAGACGAAAAGCAAGCACACGTCGGGCTGGAACAGCAGCACGAAGGATAGCCACGGCTGGAACTGCCGGAATCAGCCAACGCCCGCCTCGACATTGGAAAAAAGTCACTTTGAGACGCTGTTGTTGTAGCTCAAGCGCCTGCTGCATAAGCTCTGGCGGCTGTTTGTGGCGCCGAAGCAAGTCCCTTGGGTTGCAGTTGACGAGTGGTGGCGGCAAGGATCCATCTCCGACAAGCGTACGGAGTGTCTCTGGCAGGAATCTGTCTGGTCAGCGAAGCCTTTTAAGCGTGTTTGTAAGGTACGGAAGGTACGAACATCATGATTGCCACCAAGGCTACAAAAGAAGCGATGACGAGGAACCAGAAGATGCTTCTCCAACCTAAGGTGCCGGTGAAGATGCCGCCCAGAACGGGTCCGACTGATGGACTAAGTGAACAATTCGTGAAAACTATCGAAAGACCCACTCGCCATGCTGAATGTCCCTGTAACGTTGAAACATCCGAGAAATGTTCCCCGCTCATGTGGCATAGCAATGTCTGCTATCACGCCTGTTCCGACCGCGATTGTCGCAGATCCTCCGGATGCCTGATATCAGACGTATGCCTACGCATACTTGTCAGACTGACCTGGGCGATGCGCATCAGCATGAGAAGCCAGTAATCACTGGTCGGACACAAGGCTGTTCCCAGACACGCAAGCGCAAAGATGGTCAAAGTCATGAAATAGACTGGCCTGGCTGTCTCAGCGCTGTGCATAGGGAGACGCAGAACTCACCGCCGACCAAAGGTGTCTGCTGCCGTGCCCCAGACGGAAGGAGTGAGGGCCTGAAATATCCTGCGCGTTCAGCTCGAGGCACTACACCGACTGGTGTCAATTCCGGCTTACAAGAACACTGTGACTGTCAGATTGATCTTTTCTACCGAGACGTCGAATGCCTTGACCAGCGTCGGGATAGCCGGTACATAAATGTTACTGGAAATGGGACTTTTAGTCAGATTGTGCACTGTACGCAACGCAACTTGTCTCACGAAAACAGGCTGGCCAGACCGACCATTGAGACGATGGCCCATTTCTGCCCGGTACTGAAAGCCGAGTATGGCTTCTTGGCAGCAGATTCGGGAGGAGTCGTCTTGGTCTCTACCTGCGCCACCGAAGCTGGTGGTAGCTCAACAACGGTCGAGGCGGCATCTGGGATTGGTTGCGTATTCCCCGCGTCTGATCGAGGATTGGCATCCTGATTCACACCGGCTGTCTGGTGGCTATCCGATTCTGCGGCTTGCGCCTGATCTCCAATTTGGTCATTGATCTCGGCCATCGATTGCCATTCTGTCCATCGACAGAGGGATGAGTGCCACTGGTGTATAAGAAAGTCGTGTGAGAAGACGAGAAAGAGCTCTTCATGATATTCAACAGCTTATATTGGCTAAACGCCGCTTCGGAACGCCTCCCGTGCTCGCCGACTTCGGAAATGCCCGACGATTAGGCGCGTCAGAAGTACCCAGAACGCCTATCAAGCGCACACCCCCCTACAAGCGGGCTGCCAACCTCGCCGCTGCTCTTTCATGACCTGTTTTGTTTCTACCAGTGTACGGCGAGCCTACAATCGTTCGGCTAGTTTCAGTGAACGTGCTTTTCGAAATGCTTGGATACAACGAGCTCTGAGCGGGCTAGCGGTCCCGCGTTGACAAGGATTCCGGGCGCGACCTAGGCGTCCTCGAGAAAGCCCCAGAGGTTGTTAAGGCTCTCCGCCAGGGTAGGATGCGCAAAGACAAAGTCTTGCAGCTGCGTATACTTGATGCCACCGGCCATGGCCATCTGCACAACGCTCATGATCTCTCCAGCCTCGATACCGAGGCAGGTGAAGCCGAGGATGTGTTGGCTGTTGGCATCCACGACTGCCTTCATGAGACCGCGCGTCTCATCGGTCTCCAGAGCGCGAGCAACGTAGCTCATTGGCATCGTGGCCACTTGAAGTCGCGCATCGGGGTACTCGGACTTGGCTTCGTGAAGATGCAGCCCAACGTGGGCTAGCTGAGGGTCGGTGTACATGCAGTAAGGCGTGATCAGGCGTCGCTCCGTGATGCTCGACTTCTGGTCTTGGAGCAAGTTGCGCTGCACGATACGGAAATCGTCGTATGAGACGTGTGTGAAGGCGGGGCCGCCCTTGACATCGCCAATAGCCCATACGTGCGGGTTACTCGTCTGCAGCTGTGGATCAACCACGACGTGTCCCCGGGGTCCGAGCTTGACGCCGGCCGCGGCGAGGTTGAGGGAGTCAGTGTTGGGGGTTCGACCTGCAGCAAAGAGGATATGCGACGCAATAACAGTTTTGACCTCCTCATCGACCTCGACGCTGACCTCTGCTCCGTCGGCAGTCGATTTGATGTGCTTCGTCGTGCAGCCGAGATGCACAGTCATACCCTCTTCCTGGAGGATGCCCAGAAGCGACTCTGCGACATCCGCGTCCTCGCGCGGGACCAGCTGCTTGGCACGCTGAAGGACGGTGACTTTGGCTCCTAGGCGGAGGAACAGCTGTCCGAATTCGAGTCCGACGTAGCCGCCTCCCACCACGACGAGATGCTCCGGGACCGCGCCGAGCTCTTGTATCGAGGTCGAGTCGAGGAGGATGCCGGGGGCGAGCGTGTCGGCGCCAGGGATATCCGGCACGGCCGGTCTCTCTCCTGTGGAGATGAAGAACTTGTCGGCTGTGAGTCTAGCATCCAGCCCATCGCCGGACACCTGGATCGTCTTGTCGTCCACAAAGCTCGCCTTCCCCCGCAGGACGTCCACCCCGGCATCGCGCAGTCTCCGCTCCGAGCCCCCGCGGAATGATTCAACGATATCCCTCTTCCGCTGGCGCACCTTCAGCATGTCTATCTGGGGGGCGCTGAGGTGTACTCCATAGTCCGCTCCTCGTCGGGCCAGATACGCAACCCGTCCCGAGGCGATGAGTGTCTTCGTAGGGGTGCATCCGACATTGATGCAGCATCCGCCAACATGAGTAGATTCGATGAGGGCGGTACGGTGTCCAGCCTTGGCAAAGGCTTGCGAGAGGGGCGTCCCGCCTTGTCCAGAACCGATGATGACGGCGGCATAGTGGGATGTACCGCCCATGGTGAATGATCAATGCTGCATCCAACGAGGGAGGTTGTCACCATTCCAAGCTCACGGCGGCAACTCACCTCGAACTCTACCGGTGAACCGGCCATCGTCGTATCCTGCATGGCACATCTTGTCTCCCCAACAGCGAAACATATTTCAAGTATGGAGCCGGTCTCTTGCTCTCCTGATGAGCATCTGTGCAGTGCATGCTTGCGCGAACCCGTTATTTCTGCTGCATCGCCCTTCGCAAAACACTCTTGTCAACCGGGACGTTCGGACAATCTCTCGGCACCTCCGATCACGACAGCCTTCTATCGTGCGCGTTCTGCAGGACTTCCCGCAGACAGGTGAAGCATGGTGACCGCATGCAGCGAGCCTATGACTCCATTCGAGCCCCAAAGACCCCTTCAGGCATCATGACCAATGTCTCGATATACCGGCTGATCGTCTATTTCCGGTGGATCCTCATCCTCTAGGGCCTTCTCTTTCCGCAGCTTGCTCAATGGCAGCGACGGCGAGTACATAACAAGATCGCGGCCGCGACATACCTCGTGAAGCGATTGTACAGATGAAGTAAAGCGATTAAGGCTCGTGCCGGTGCCGAACACTAACTGGATTTAGAGCCCAAAGCAGTCGGCTGATGCTCTGGAGCTGTCGTGCCAATGCCTTGCTCGCAGAGGCAGATGCCTGTGTGCGACCGACCAGCTACAGTGACCTTGCAAGTTCTAGTATCCACGATGCTATGCTCTGGGCAGTCCTACAGCTCACAGTACAACTTCGGCGTCGGCGTCACGGCGATATCCGTCATGTGTAAATCGAAAAGAACACCGAGCCGCGGAGATGGTGCCTTTACGTTGTAATCGCACGCAATACCGTCTATAAATAATATCTCACGGGCATTCACAACTGCCGTTTGCCAAGAAGTCCGATAATTGCACCATGGTATCGGGGTCTCATGCCGTATTCACTCTGAAGCGGATTGCTCTGAAGGAAAGATCACGCCAGATGGACTGCGGCTAGTAGAACGTCCGAAAAGCCAAGTTATCTGACCAAAAATTGGTATTCGCCGTGGAGGAGAAAGCTACATACATAGATGCGATGCGATGAGATGGGATCAGACGCAAAACATTCGGCACCATGTCTGCTGCTGACCAGATCGTACCACACGTGCAGGACGACGAGAAGACCCTCGGCGTCGAGGACCCAGTCAAGGGAGATGAGATCCGTGATCACTTCACCTACGACGAGTCGCGCAGGCTCTTGCGCAAGGCAGACTTCCATATTCTCCCCATCCTCATCTGCTTGTATCTTTCCAAGACCATGGACACAAGTTTGACATCGGTCAGTGGCTCCTTGGCGGCAGCGTGGCGTTTGGACTGACGGGGCAGTACATCGCGACGCTCAACAAGGGCAAGCCGACCAACATCTACAACTCGCTCGGCATCACGTCAAACCAGTACGCCTATGCGGCCACGACTTACTATGTGTTTTACATTATCGGCGAGATTCCGTCCAATCTCATCATCAAGTGGTCTACTCCGAGGGTGAGCGCAAGGCTTACTCTTAAGAGTTACTCGCTTAGCCACAGTTGCACTTGTTCCGCATCACCCTGCTCTGGTCGATCATCGCGATGTGCACGGCCGCTTGCAAAAACTTGGCAGGTTTCTTGACAGCTCGAGGTGGGTAGTCTTGAGGCGGGTCGGCTTTCTGGGCGGGAAGCTGATGATAGCCTTCCTTGGGTTGGCGGAAGCTGGACTGCTCCCCGGCATGTTCTGGCAGTGAGTGGCGCCCCTTCTCTTCTAGCTTACCAGGCTCACGAATAGCTTGACCTGCTGGTACCGACCTGACGAGATTGCCATGCGCATCAACATTCTGGCAACGGTCAGTCAACAGCCTGTGCCGCAGCGGTGTCCGGCTGATGATCAGCTGAACTCCTTTGCGGGAATCTTTGACTCGCTCTTGACATTTGGTCTATGTGCGTCAATGGTGCCTTACTGATTCGCCGCTGATGGGTAGCCTACATCGACGGTCGCGGAGGTCTTGCGGCATGGCAATGGTCATACTTGATTGTCGGACTCGCCGGTCTCCCTCTGTGCGCCTGGGTATACTTTGCGTACCCCGACTTCCCGGACTCGCCACCGTCGCACCGCCAGTTCCTCACCCCCGAGGAAGGCGCATTCCTGAAAGCACGTCTGCCCGACAACTCTTCCCGATCGACAGACTCCAACGTCAGCTGGTCGGACATTCGACGCGAGTTCAGGACCCCTTCGTTCTGTGAGTCCACCATCGTATCTTGTCCCACACGCACTGACGATCAGATGGCTTCGCACTCTTCAACTTGTGCATGGCCAGCGTCAGCTACGGGATCTCTTTCTGGCTGCCAACGATCGTCGCGTCTTTCGGTCTCACCTCTGGACCCAGCACTCAACTGCTGAACATCCCGACTGCGGTCGCTTTCATCGTCTTCACCCTGTCGACAGCTTGGTTCCTCGACCATGACACCCGGGTGCCCAGGCCGATCGTTGTCTACACTGGTGCTTTGTTCTTGATTGGCATGCTCATCGGGATGATCTTCTGCCGCAGCAAAGCCGGTCTCTATGTGCTCATCATCGTGGGTCGGTTCTATCACTGCTGTCACCTGTCGCTGACCCGTGATAGCTGGCGCAAGGTTCTTATGCGGTCATGATTGCACCGATCTGGCCTTGGCGCTCGCAGACCCTGCGAGGTTCGACCGCTGCGTCATTCTGCCTCGCCGTTCAGAATACGATGGGACAGATTCCTGGACTGTAAGTAGAGTGGAAGCTGTGTCATGAGCGCATTGGCTGATCCTCAGCTACACTGCGCAATACTTCCAGTCCAAGTACGCCCCACACTACGTGGTCTCGTACTCTGTCTGTATCATCTTTGCGGTCGGTCTGATCAGTGTCACAACCTTCTTGTGGTACTTTACTGGAGACGCCGAGCGTCAGACCCGGGAGATCAATGCTCGCCGTCGCGCAGCTGGCAAGTCTGGCGTTGTCATCAAGGAGGATGTCCATATATAGACGGGGGATACTGTCACGAGACAGGCAGCGATCGATTAGATTTGATGCATTACAATCCCAGGAAAGCGATTACCATTCCCCGTTATTAACTGGCGGGCCCGTTTAAGGAGATTACCCCGCGACACGATGACGCCAACAAGTACACGAGTTGTCGCAGCGTCCGTATAGGTGTGAGTCACATTCGTCGACAGATCCAGCTGGTGTCGGCAAGAAGGCTACACCCAGCTGCCTCTTATGTCGACTTTTGACGACTGTGCGTCTATCAGTGGCTTCACAGCCGCTCATGGAGGGAACACGGAGCTGATATGAGCAGTCGTCGAAGGCTCGGCCGGACCGTCCACCAACCGGTACTCGTCCAGCGCTGCGTATCGTGGAACAGGCGCATTCAGCCAGGGAGCGGGTCTAGGCGGAGTGCAGTATGAAGGCTTTGAGGAAGATGCCATTGAGACATCGGATGATGACGGAGCTGTAGTCACGGTGCGTGGCATACCATGCCCAGCTCGGCGCACCGACTTCTGATGCCTAGCTCGAGACTGGGTTCATACCCTCCGCCAGAAGCGCTCCGACCGAGTCCCCGCTATTCTCCCTTTCGCTCGTGCAGTACTCGCCGCCTTCGGCCATACTGCACTTGGTCTCGGCGAACAATCATCTATTCCTCGCGAGCCATCCACTTTGCCTCATCATCATCGACCTGAACAAGCCCGAGGATCTCGTGACTATCGACCTACCACGTCCTGCTCCGGAGAAGGGAAGCCCAAATCCGCAAGGGCGGGATGGACCAGTCATCTCCAAGCTGTTTGTCGACCCGACTGCGAGGCATCTGATCATCACGACGTCGACGGGCGATGCCTTTTATCTCCCACTCAGCCCAGGCAACCCGGCAGTCCAGTCGAGAAGACCTCGACCACTACGGATACGGGCGAACGTCACTGCTGTAGGATGGTCGCCGATTTCTGGTGCCTCAAGCACGGAGGGCGATGCTCAAGCTGCCAAGGGGGACGCCATCACTCCGCCGGCGACGGACGTTACCCTAGGAACCTCTACCGGGCAGATCCTGTCCTTGCCTCTCCCACCACAGGATGACATATTCAAGTCGGTATCAATGGGCATAGCGAAGCCTACCGAGAAAGACTTGCAGACAGTCTACACTCTGTCGGACGGCCTTCCTATCACTGGTGTCGTATTTGGTTTCTGGCCGGCACCCTCAAAAGGAGCGAAAAGGAGAGCATGGGTCGTTTTCACCACACAAGAGAGAATGTACGAAGTACAAGGCGATGTCAGCAGTACAGCGGCTGGAGGGAAGACTGGAGGTTGGGCTGAGGAAGTGTTCAAGCCGGTCCGAGAAGGCGCACCCAAATTCCAAGAGCTGCCGGGATCAACGCCAAATTCAGAGCTCAAGATCTTTCTCGCTACCACCGACGGGCAGTCGGTCACCTCCCTACCTCCTCCTTCCGCTCTTGCTTGGTTGACTGCCCCTGGGCTATACACCTCGCCAATTGCCGTTACGGCGGGTGCAGATATCTTGTCAAAGCCGGCTTTGATACCATATCCCTCTCAAGAGGAGAGCGCCCCGCCCCCTTTCAGTCGGACGCCGATGTCCACACCTTCCGGTGGCCCCTCAGTGCCCACCTCGATCGCCATCACCCAATGGCATTGGCTGTTGCTTTATGCCGAAAAGGTTGTTGCCATCAGCAGAGAAACGGAAAAAGTGGTGTGGGAAGAAGCGTTGCCATTGGTAATTCCCAGTCCACCATCACGTTATGGTCCGCTCACGATCAGTCTGGTGATGAACGGGTGATAGGTCTTTCGACAGATCCAATCTCCCGGACTCTGTGGATTTCGACTGACCGGTCAATCCTGGAAGTTCTCATCCGCAATGAAGACCGCGATGTATGGCGAGCGAAAGTAGCCAAGAATGACTACGTTCAAGCATTGTCTTTCGCTAGAACCCCAGCTCAAAGAGACATCGTCCTCTCGCGCCAAGGAGATTGGCAATTCGAACAAGGCCGATTCATCCAGGCAGCACAGTCATATGCCCAATCGAGTCGCAGCTTCGAGTACGTGTCACTCAGATTTGTCGACGCCGATGAGCGCGATGCACTGCGGATATACCTATCAGATCGGCTTGATCTTCTCGATAAACGGGAACGGACTCAACGCATGATGCTGGCGACGTGGCTGGTGGAGATCTATCTCAGCAAATGCAACACACTGGAGGACATCGTCGCTGCTGAGTCTGCCACCTCCGATGTGGAAAGTCTCAGAATAGAGAGGGAGATGATGGAGGAAGATATGCGGAACTTTGTGACCACTTATCAGGTGCATTGGTTTCTCACTGTGTTCTTCCGTAGCTGACTGGACAAGAACGATCTAGACAGCAAAGTTGTCTACGAGCTGATCCTGAGCCACGGTCGCACCGACTTGTACCTCTTCTACGCCAATTTGATGAAAGACCACGAGAAGGTCGTAGAGCATTGGGTCAACCAGGAAGAATGGCTCAAGGCGATAGACGTGATCAATCGCCAGTCCTCCCTGGATCTTTACTATCGCTTCGCATCCGTTCTCATCCGTCATCGACCGAAAGAGACGGTAGATGCTTTCATTCGCCAACCCTCTCTCTCGCCTCGTCGCTTGATCCCGGCTTTGGTTCAGCCACAAACAGCCCCTCCGCCAATAGCTTCGAACCATGTGATACGGTATCTGAGTCACGTCGTTCACCAACAGCACTCGACAGACACCACAATCTACAATCTTCTCATCACTCTTTTCGCCACGGACCCCGATCCTGACGATGGGCCTCTGCTGCGATTTCTCATCGGCTGTCCCGAGGACCCGCAGACTGACCGACCATTCTACGATTTGGATTATGCCTTGCGACTGTGTCGCCGCCACAATCGAGTTCAACCATGCGTGCACATCTACAGCAAGATGGGCCTGTATGAGAACAGCGTCGATCTCGCGTTGACGAAAGGCGACCTGGAGCTCGCCAAGATCAATGCGGATCGTCCCGAGGACGATGAACTGTTGCGGAAGAAGCTGTGGCTCAAGATCGCCAGATACGTTGTGCAAGAACAGAAGGACATCAAGAGGTGCGTAGAACAAGAATTGCGCTACGCTCATGATTGACGCGCAGTGCTATGAAGTTTCTTGAGTCGACCGATCTTATCAAGATCGAGGATATCCTTCCGTTCTTCCCCGACTTCGTAGTGATCGACGATTTCAAAGCCGAGATATGCGCAGCCCTGGAGGAGTACTCGGCCAAGATCGAAGAGCTCAAGGCGGAGATGGACGAGGCGACCGCCTCAGCTGAAGCGATTCGCCGGGACATCGAAGGTCTCGCCAATCGCTTCATCACCGTCGAGGCAGGAGACAAGTGCAACAAGTGCGGCTTGGGCTTGGTCACGAGACAATTCTACGTGTTTCCGTGTCAGCACAGCTTCCACGCGGACTGTCTTATCTCCATGGTAGGTCGAGTCGGTTCTCCGATGCGGCTGCTGACATTTGCCAGGCCATGGAGTTTCTCCCGCCGTCCAGCCTACGCCGCATTCTCCACCTGCAAAACGAGCTCGTCAAGTCTGAGCCTGCTTCCCGGGCCTTGCTATCTGCTTCGTTCTCGCCATCTGGTTCACGGCCACAAACACCAAATCTTGCATCACGCAAAGGAAAAGAAGGGCGCGCACGCGAAGTGGCCTCGTCCGGCAACATGGCGACCGACGTTCTTCTCGGTTTGACAGGACGGAATCAGCTACTCGCTGCCGGCGACAAGCTCCGCGATCTCATCATTCCCGACGCGCTAGCACAGGCAGTCTCTTCTGGTTTCAACAGCATACCGGGTTTGCCTGGTACGGGCGGGACCCAGCTGGTTGGGACGGCCAAGCGCGAGAAGAGCCGGAAAAGCCGAGAGAGGGAGGACGAGCGCACCGAGGCGGCGCGCAAGGAGCTGGATGAGATTGTCGCTGCTGTTTGTCCTCTCTGCGAAGGCGCCGTCTTGGGCCTCGACAAGGGGTTCATCAAGGACGGCGAGGATGTGCGAGATTGGCAGGTCTAGAAGAGTAGCTGGAACCTGGTTGTACATGTGAGGTGTTGGTTCATGCTGTACACACTTACTCGTACAAGGACTATGAAATGCTTGGACAACATGTTTACGAATAGTCTACTTTTTTAAATCGCTGAACCCCGACTGCAATAACGGTCCGTAAAGATCACGCCACCATCTCCTCGTCGTTGAGGATGACAACCTCTGCCACCGACTGCGAATCGCCATTCCGGTCCATCCACGATGCGCTGTTGACCGCCTCTATCCGCCCTGACATATTGCGCTTCGAGGGGTCGTAAGCCAAAATGAGGATACCGGAAGAGACGAGAAAGTCGAATATCCTTCCAGACTTGTTCACGTCGATCTTCATCATACGCCGTGCGTCCCGACGCTTCAGGTGTCCCTTGCGTCGCTCGTTCTCGCGAATGTACATCTCCTTGATGGTGAGGTAGGGGCGAGGCATGACGCGCAGTGCCGAGCACAGGCTTTGCTCTTCGGTCGAGAGAAGGTCGAGCGAGGCGGCGTTGGCAAGATTGAGAGGGGCGACTTTGCGCACGCCGGCGGAAGGTAAGCGGGACGGCGGTTCTTTGGACCCATCGAGCGGGTGCCGCTTGATTGCATCCACCCCTGGCGGAGGTGTGCCGTGGAGGTACCGATGCTGACCGGCGTTGATCCTGGCTCCGGTGGGAAGAACCTCTGCGCGTGGTAACAAGGGTCGATAGCCCGCACGAGCGGCTTTGGCTGAATCGTACGCTTCTGCCTCGAGACCCGTGGTGATGCCCATCCGCCGATACTCCTGTAGCTCCGCTATCCGCTTCCGCAAATTGTGCTCGAAGAGCAAACCCTCAATGAAGGTCTCATAGTCGAGGGCTGTCTGAAGTTTCGCAAAGACCTTGTACCGCTGAACGAGCTCTCGCTCATCTTTCGGTCGCCGCCGTTCGTTGGCTTGTATCTAGACTGTCAGTCTCGGTTCTCATAGGATGGAAGCAAGGACTCACCTTCTTGTGCTCGGTCAAGCCACGATCGAAGATAAAGTCTTTGGCCTCTTCTCGCTTGTCCAGCTTGCTGAAATAGATATCCAGCAGAGCCAGTTTCACCTCCAGCTCATCTTCATCCTCAAACTCCAAGACCGGCTCCTCAACAGCTTTGCTTTTTCCGTTGTTCTTTTTCTTTCCAGCTTCAACCTTGACATCCACATCTGCGCCGTCTGCGTCTCCTGGAGCCGATATTGCTACCTCATCTGGCGGTTCTTCCTTGACTCTGACGTCCTCCTTCTGGCCATCAGGTTTGGTATCCCGCTCCTGGTCTTCGTCTTCGTCATCCTCGTCCTCGTCGTCTGCGTCAGGTGCGCGCGTGACTTGTGCTTGAGGTTGCTCGTCTCCGCCATACTTGTACACCAAGGCGAACTCCATGTCCTTGACGACCATCTCAGCTTCATTCTCCAGCTCATGCTCGAACTCGAGACGACCTGGCATAAAGCCTGCAACTTCGTGATTGGTCGGAGCTGATACCATGGGTGCGAGCGGACCGGTTGGTAATGCTGAGAGATCAGCGAAGCTCAGAACAACGACGCGGGACCTTGTCTCACCGTGTGGCTTGCGCATTTCCTCGATTCTCTCCTTCTTTCTCGCCTGGAAGACATCTGGATCAATGCCGAACGTCTTGTCCATTGGAGGCATAAATTCTCGCCGCCTCTTCTTCCTCTTCGGCCCATCCTCGTCATCAATGTCCATCTCTCCCTCCCATCCCGTTCCTCTAGGAGTCGAGGCAATTGAATTGCCACTCTCATCTACGCCGAGGTAGACCGAGCAGTAATGTTTCTCGCATTCCTCTTTGGTCCTCGTACCGACGTGCGATGCCACTTCGAGCCAATTGCCGAGGCCATGCTGGATCAGCCCAGACACGAGCAAAAGCTCCTCGTCGGCTCCCCAATCTTCGGTAAAGATGGGATACGAGTGCTGCTCGACGACCTTGTACGGGTGGTCGTTCTTGTGCCGCAACCCCTCTCGTCCGTCGAGGAAGCATGAAGGGCAAAGATCGACCTCTTCGCACTCTTTGGCGGCACACTTGATCCGGACAGTATGGGTGATATCAGACGAGCAAAAGTCGCAGGTGTACTTGATGCCTGGTTCAGCTGGCAGTCGGGCATCGGTCTTTTCGGGATCGGTACGGTTGCGGCGCTGCGTCAGAGTCATCCTGCTGAGCGGCAGGTCCTGCGCAGCCGACGACCCAGCTGCAAAGGGGGATGTCTGAGATAGAGGTCACGTGTCGCGCCGTCGGCTCTGAGCGTGTCGATGCCGATATGAGCTGATGAGGGGAAACAGGCGACAGACGAGCCGAGATGTGGTAATGTACAGAGCGGGATTGTATCCGCCAAGATGAAAGTCGAGATTCGCGGCGATTGCCCAGGAAGTGGTTCTCAGTAGAGAAGGGTATCAAAGAGGGGTGGCGAGCAAGCCGTGGCACGCTCGGCCGCCTATCTTGCCATGCCGATGATCCTATCGCGGACTCCTCCTACGCTCCAGCCGTCGTCGTGCACTGGGAGGGGGAAGGCGAAGTACAAGATGACCCGATGGTTCTGCCGCCGCTGCTGCTGTTGTTGCTGTCACTGTCGATTGATGTAGGTGTCGACGCGAGGCTGATGAGTGTGATCAACGGACGACTGAGTGCTAACGCCAACGGGGGGATTCAGGGATCCCAAAGCGGTAATCCCGACGGAGGACTGACACGAGTCCTCAGGTCAAAATTTGATCCCGAATGTGGCACTTTGCACCTCGGATTCGGCTCGATGTTGTAGTCAGGGCCGAGATGTATCCGGTCCGGACTCCGTTCTACAGCCATAAAGCACAAAGAGCGGCGTGATAGAGGGGCTTGTAATGCATCTCTCCACCAGGACATGCTAGCAAGCATCACCAGAATGGCACAGAGCAAAGTATTCGACACAATCGTCCTCGGTGCGGGGTGGAGTGGAGCAGTGGCTGCTCGGGATCTCGCCAGCAAGGGACACTCGGTGCTGGTCCTCGAGGCGAGAGATCGCGTTGGAGGAAGGGCGCGGACGTGGAAGAGCCAGGATGGCGATGCCAAGATCGACATTGGTTGCTCGTTCATCCACGGATACCTGGAAGGAAACCCCGCTGGACCCATAGCGAAAGAGCTGGGTATCGCGGCGCATCTCCCCAAGCCAACCGAGAGCGTGATCTACGGCCCGGACGGTCAGCTATCGCAAAGCCCGCGAATCCCGAGCTGATGTTGCAGGCCCACTGCCGAAAGCAGAAGCACAGTCACTGCAGGCCTCGTTGTCGGCTGCGCAAGCTTCTTTGAAGCTCCCCCACCCTGCACCCGCCCCATCTGTCTCGCTCGGCTCGGCCCTTCTCGCCCCCACATCCCCATTGTTCACCGGCAAAGGCGCCCCGGACGAGCACTCGGATGCGAACCAGACTAATCCCGCCGACCCGTCGCTCGCCGCCAAGTCACAGACGTCCGCTAACGCTGGACCGAAGAGCCTCGCATCCGGTCTCGCCCGCCTGCTCGAGATCCCGCTAGGACTCAAGTTGGAGAAGGCGTCCCTGAAATGGGCAGGATGGGAGACGACGACCAACTTTGCTGGCTCCGATGCCGCTCCTGCAGGAGGCTACGAGGCAGTCGTCTCGGCCGTCCTCGACGACGCCAAGAGCAAAGGCACCGAGGTCGTATTGAACAGCGAGGTCAAGAGTGTGAAAGAAGTCAAAGACACCGTGGTCGTTTCGACCAAGGACGGATCGACGTACGAAGGCAAGACTGTCGTCTGCACTATCCCGCTCGCCGTGCTCAAGACATTCCCTGCTGAGTTCTTCCAGCCAGCCTTGCCGCCTCAACTGCAGTCTGCCATCGCCGGCACGCACGTCGGCTGCCTGGAGAAACTGCTGCTGCGCTACCCGAAGGCATGGTGGCCTAACGCCGACAAAGTAGGATCTTTCATCCTCCTACCTACTTCTACCGGGCCGATCACGTCCGACTCTTCTCTCGAGGACATCTTTGCCGCTTCGACCCTCTCGACGGCCTCGTTTGCGGCCTCTACTTGGCCCACCTCGCAGCCTATCCTCTTGACGTACCTCTCGGTCGACCCGGCTACACAGCTACTGCAGCGGCCCGAACAAGAGGTCGCGGCTGCCTTCCACAAGTATCTCATCAAGCGTTTGGGCGTCTCGGGAGACGTGCCAGAGCCTAGCGAAGCCGCACTGACCAATTGGCTCACCGACGAGTACGCTCTGGGTGCCACGACCACGCCGAGCATCATCAGTGAGAATGGCGAGCGAAGCCCGCTCGACTTCAAAGAGCTCGGCAGGCCGACATGGGGCGGCCGACTTGGATTTGCCGGCGAGCATACTGAGATGGAACACCGAGGCAGTGTAGCTGGCGCGGTCGTCAGTGGGCAGAGGGAGGCCGCGCGTGTAGACAGGCTGTTGAACCTTTGGAAGCAGTAGTAGCAGCAGTGACAGCGGTTTGTGCGGCAGACTGGATGGTACAGATCACAGAGCTTGTGGAGTAGTTGTTAGAGATAGAAGAGCCATGCATGTCGACTACGAATGCAATAGACTTTTCTAAGGCCATCCAAAGAAAGGATCTAGGCGGCAATGGTGACTTCCACCTCGACTCCAGGCTCGAGCGAGATCGAGGTCTGCCAATCAGCACCGCGATCCGTGCTCGGGCAAGGAAAGGAGAAAGAGACACACGATCTGCTTGACGACGTCGGCGGACGAGTTGAGGTCGATCAATCGCTTGTGGATGCGCATCTCGTACCTGTCCCAGGTCTTGGAACCCTCACCACACGGGGTCTTGCGGGTGGTGTGCTTGAGGACCTTGGTAGGGAGACGCACGGGGCCCTTGACGCGGAGGTCGCGGTCCTTGGCGCGGTTGATGAGGTCGGCGCAGACTACGAGTCAGCCTCTAACTCAAAGTATGTTCATAGGTTGGACTGACACTTCTCAAGGGGCTTGACGTTGCGCGAAGTGAGGGTGATGCGGATCTTGTGGATCTTGGCACCGCCGGCACCGGCGCCCTTCTCGAGGTCCTCCTTGTAGTCCATTGTAGGTTGTTTTGTGGGTTGGTGGGGAGATCGCGACTCGGTTTGGGGGCTAAACCGGCAAAGTGACGATCTTGAGGAAAGAACACACCTCGAATTCGCGCTGAAATTCAACACCCCGGCTGGGAGGAGCGGAGTTTTGAGTCTGCCACGGTATTACCGTTTGTGGTACACCGTTGAGGATGGTGCCTGGACGGCGACGCCCCGGGTTGTCGAAGATTGAATTTCAAGCTGTCCAGCAACTTTCTGAGCATACCTCGGGTATCTTCGTCCAGTGCTTGATCAATCGAGATGGTCCGCCTCATCACGCACAACATGCTGGCATGCCACGTCCGTACGTCCTCCTTCTACACGACCGCCTGTTAACCGCTCGTGCTGATTCCAATAATAGGCAACTGCACCTCGAACAACTTTCCCCTCGTATTCAGCGATGTCGAGCTGGTGGTCCGCGAAGCGCCGGAGAACCTGGACTTTTTAAGACGTTTTCTGC
Organism: Tremella yokohamensis; assembly: GCA_024343385.1. NCBI lineage: Eukaryota > Fungi > Basidiomycota > Tremellomycetes > Tremellales > Tremellaceae > Tremella > Tremella yokohamensis. The sequence goes on along the minus strand of BRDC01000026.1, from coordinate 1,184,852 downwards.
CGAAACTAGACTGGCCAGCACTCGTATCCACCGCCCGATCCGTCAGTCTCAGGTTGGCGATTTGCAAAGAAGGGGAGAGCTGACCAGTAGCTCGGGGACGAATCTCTCCCTACCGACCAGCCAGAAAACATGACCGACGACCAGCTGCGCGCTCTGCACCACGTCCTCATGGAGTTGCATGTGGAAGAGGGCAAGATGACTTGTCAAGGATGCGGACACGTATACCCCATATCGAGCGGTATACCAAATATGGTACGTCCGCTTTGGAGATGGAGCAGAGCTGACAGATAGCTGTTGGCCGAACACGAGATCAGTCGGTAACACGGGTCGGGTATTGCGATTGTTGCTGCATTGCCTCCATGCTCATCATGCTATGTTGTACATTCATGCAAGTAATGATAACGTCCCTTCACCTGTATCCTCCTCCATACCCACCTCCGCCGCCACCACCTTGGCCGTACCCTCCGCCGCCTTGCCCGTATGCGTTTTGCCCTTGAGGGGGCCCATAGCCTTGATTAGGAGCAGGATAGCCTCCTCGTTGACCGCCAGCCTGGTTGTTGTATCCAGGCTGAGGCGGCGGGTAGCCCGGTCCTCCGCCTCCTGCGGGTGGACCAGGGTTGGGGCCGGAACCGTAGCCAGCGGGAGGCGGGGGGTAGCCGTTCCCCTGCCCACCTGGGAACGGAGGCATATTTGAAGGAGGCGGTGGGAAAGACGAGCGGCCGCTCGAGTAGTCGGACGGCGGTGTAGACCGATACCCATTGTCGAACCCGCGATCGTCGCCATATCTGCGCACAGGCGCAGACGGTTCTTCGAATCGTCGAACGGGTGGTTCCTCAAACCGTCGGGGAGCTTGCAAATCGTCATACCTTCTCCCTGCATCCGGTCCAGGCATAGGCCCTCCTCTCGGATATCCGCCTCCAGCATTGCCATACCCGCCGCCGTGAGAAGGCGGAGGCGCTGCTCGCGGGGGCGGACCTAGGGTTCCGGCACCAAACCCTGGCAGATTCGATGTAGGTGGTGGAGCGTTGAGACCAGGCTTGATGTCTTCTCGCTTCATGCCCAACCCAGGCAAGCCAGGCAATACACCTTCGCCTTTATTTGCATCGTCCGAAGAGGCCGCGCCGGTACCCCATTGTCGCTTCTTCCCGGCCTCCATCTCAGCCTGCAGGTGCATGGCCTTTTCCTCTCCCACATGCCATCGATCGAACTCGGTCCCGCCAACCGGTCGGGCTCGGCACCAGAATCTCGCGGTGTAGTCTTTGCTTCCAGAGCACAAAATGTGGCCGAGAGGGTGGAAAGACAGCGAGAACACCGCATCTTCGTGCGCAGCCTCAAGCATCGTGACCGGGACAGACGGGTCAGGCGCGACAAGCGACCAGTACGCGATAGCCCCGGCCGCGTCGCCAGTGACGAAGAGCGAGTGATGTATCGGGTGCCATTCGATGCAGTTGATTTCCTTCGTGTGGCCTTTCAGTGTGTCGAGTTCGCGGAATGTCCGGATGTCGAAAAGTCGCACTTGACTATCCCCTCCGGCTGTGGCAACGAGATGTCCCGATGGCGACCAAGAGCAGGCGTTGACAGTGGACTTGTGCGAGTGCCTGATACCCAGTCAGAAGGGAGCTCTACATACGCGGATTGACTTACAAGGTGCTGAGCTCCTTGCCCGTCCGCGGGTCCCAGAACTTGACCAGCATGTCCTTGCTTCCACTAACGACCAATCCTTTTGTCGGGTGCCAGTCCACGCATCGTACATCCCATCCGTGACCACTCAATACCTTCTCTTCCTTTGCCTCTCGATAGTCCCAGATCTTGACCAGTCCATCATCTCCACCAGTCACAAATCGCTCGTCGTTCGGACTCCACCCTACTCCATGACATGCCTCTCGATGCCCCTGAAACCCGTGAATGTTCGTCAAATGCGGGGTGAAGTACTTGATCATGCCGAGCTTGTCGGTGGATACCAGCGCTTGGCCGTTGTGCGAGTAGGCGAAATATCGTATCGAGTCATCATGGACCTGTGTAATCGATTCATAGTTGAAAGAAGCACCGTTCCAAAGTGTGAATTGACCCTTGTCATTTCCAGTCAAGAGCCGCCGAGCATCCGGAGTCCATTTGACCACTCGCGTCGGGGACCGTTCCTTGTTGATGGACGTATGAACAAAGTAATCGCAAATAGATGTTGAGGGGTTCAGACGATGCGCTTTGGGTGGGAGCAACTGCAGGGTCAGCGTCTCAGAAGGGCCAGAAGCCGAGCAGGACCCACTCCTATGATGTCTGACGGATTGGGGTGTATCGGTGGGATGTAGTCTGCACGACTCTTCAGTTTCGAAAGCTGTCGCCATTTGACAACGCCCGAGTGAAAGTCGACCGTTCTTCTGGGCTTGTAGCGAGCTCTCTTGCGGTCGTCACCTCCCAGGCGGGTCACTGCGGCCTGGTAGGAAGCCTGCTCGTGGACCTCTTCGTTGTCTGGGTGATTCGGCTCGAGATAGCGGCTCGGGTGCCAGCTATCCGGTCCTCGTGATGGCCCTGCGACTGACATATCTCGCCGTGTGACCTTTGGACAGCTGGTTGTGTTGAAGAGGTGGTGTCGAGGAGCAGCAACACAGACTGTAACAAGATCGACATCCCGCTGGCAGATTGGGAGGGATTAGGAAAAGCTTACCTACCTGTGCTAATCCAACTTTACTAATGCTACTAGCCCTTAACGCGCTCGAGCTGTTGCTGTTCTCCTTTTGCCCTTATTCCTGGGTGGGCCGACGAGCTGACCAGAATTTTAACCTCGCATCCATCATTCATCTCAGTCTCGCAAACGTCCTCACTCTTTGGTCTTTTCGACATGCCCCGCTGATCCCCATACCAGCCCCGACATCATGATCAGCCCCCGCCATCCGCCCCAAAACGCCTAAACAGAGCCCATCACAGCCTACAGTGCACCGCCCCTTCCCTCTTGCCGCAGCCAACTGAACACACGATCCTTTCCACATCATGGTCTACGACCCCATACGCGATTGCGAGGTCCCGTCGCCGGCCGTAGCCAGACCGTCACCTTCAGCTGGAGGATCAGGATGGAGGGATTATGCAGGACCCAGTCCGAGTCCAGGAGGGAGGGATTTCTACGATGATCCAAGGGCGGCCACGTCGACACCGTCTTCCAGCACGAATGGCCGCCAGTCATATTCGCATTCACTACAGCGTCAGCTTTCTCATGGTCCGCCTCCCGCTTTTCAGCAGCCGCATCAGTCGCCAACGGCCTTGTCTGCGAGGTCGGTGTCGGGTGGATTGAGGGGATTGTTGAACGATGAAGGGCCATCCAGTCGACCGAGCACTGGGCCCGGCGAGGAGGATAGACGACACAGTGGGCCAGGCGTCAGCAGGCTACTCAATGAGGCCGCTCCACTGGTCTCAAAGACCAACTCTGCGTCGTCCTACACCCATTCATCAGCTTCGGACCCTTCCCCGCGACAGCGACACCAATTCCTCGACCCAAACGGCGTGGTCATGTCGAGCCATGCTCAGCAGGTCTCCGTCTCGCATCATGCTCGACAAGGGCGTACCTCAAGATCGCCTGGCGCGTTTGGGGGATACTCTGCGGCCAGTCTTAGCCCGCCAACCCCCTCGTCCGCTCTCTCCCCTCATGAAGGGCACCCTTATCCTCATCTCACTCAACCGCATCCGCAGTATGCAAACCCTCACTTCACCGCCCACCCGCCTCTTCCTCCTCAATATGCGCAACACCAATTTCCTTACTCTTCGATCCACACCCAGGCGCAGATATTACAGGCCGAGTCCTCTTCGCGGCGGACGTCGAATGATTCGCAGTCCTTCCCTCACCCTCACACGCCGATCTCGCAGGGCCAGCCGACACCTGGTCAGATGATGCCACCCGGAGTGCCTCGTTATGTCGGCGAACCTTCGCCTTCCGCCATGCGAGTTTCGGTATCAATTTCCCCTCGTGGACAACATCAAAGCCTATATCCCCCGGCCGCCAGCTCGTCTAGACCGACTTCATCGACTTCGTCAAATCACCCGTTCTCCTTCCAGCCGCCGACGGCCCAACCTTCTCCGGCCTCATCGCTTCGGCGACTGTCGGAGGACTACCCTTTGTCGTCGGTCAACTCTGCTCCGGTCAGTGCCAATGGACGGCGGCAGACTGCCCCTCTACCCGTCTCCCGAGGCAAACGACCGTCTGCTACGCCTTCGATCCCTTCAGTCCGTTCCCCCTCACCGATACATAGGGCGATGTATAACCCGAATCGAATATCTCAGCCAAGCACAGTCCTGCGCCCTATTTTGCCCGACGAGTCGCAAGAGTTTCGACGCATTGGGCAAGCCAACAACCCTCTCAGACGCCGGAATCGTCGACCTTTACCTTCTTGGTCCGGTCCGGCCAGCGCCAAGATGAGCGGGCCACAGGAGAGCGACGGATCATACTTTCCTCCTCAGTCGATGGAGGAGCCGCACAGGTCCCAAAGTCTCGCCTCAAATCGAAGGGGCTCCATGAGCAGTTACGGTCGTCCGTCAGTAACTCCTGGTCCATCGGTCCTGGGTCTACCAAACGATCGGGACAACGGTAGAAGTACGAAGTCCCGAGAGCCTACGCCAAGGATAGCCAGCGGTGAGGAGCCACGCAAGAGCCGTTTGAAGCGGGAACCGGACCATGACGACATGGAGGCTGGTCACGATGTCTCGAGACGTAAAGTTGAATCCAGGCAGTATATTGGCAACGCGGGTGAGGTAGCCAACCACTGTGAGTATCACATCACGATGGGCTCCCATTGATGAGGACTGACCACAGACAACGCTCGTCCAGAGGTTGGTGTCCAGCACCGAGAACTGTCTCCGATCATTGGCTTGAAAAAGTTCAACAATTGGATCAAGTCTGTTCTCATCGGCAAATTCGCCTTCCGTCCCGGTGCGAAGGTACTCGACATCGGCTGTGGTAAAGGTGGAGATTTGAACAAATGGAAGCAGGCGCAGATCAGGCTATACGTGGGCATTGGTGCGTACTAAGTGATCCTCATTTCCGGTAGCTCATGGCAGATATCGCCGCCACCTCTGTCGACCAAGCATGGGATCGGTATCGCAAGTTAGGAGCTCGAGCAGGCTTCGAGGCTCACTTCTTCGCTCACGACTGCTATGCTGTTAGTATCTTCATAAGTACGATTGACCGGGCTCATCAATTAGAATCCGATTTCCGAGGTCTTGCCAAAACCCCTGCAGCAGCCGGACTTGTTCGACAACGTGACCATGCAATTTTGCATGCACTATGCCTTTGAGAATGCGTCCAAGGCGAGGATGATGATCGAGAACGTGTCGCGGCACTTGAGACCTGGTGGTGTATTCATCGGTACCATACCTGATGGCGACCAGCTCTTGTCAGTGACTGTGAACTCAGGTTTGGAGAAGAGGAGCTGACTCGGCAGGGAGCGCTTGGATGCCGTCCCTGAGGACGCCGAAGAGCTTCGTTTTGGCAATTCGTGCTTCTACGTCCAGTTTACAGAACGACGACACAAGGGAAAATACGGTCACCAGTATCGGTTCTACCTTACGGATGCTGTGGAAGACGTTCCCGAATACATCGTGGATTGGGCCAACTTTGAAGCGTGCGCTCGATGGGCTATCCGGAGTGACACCTTGCTGACTTTCACAGGCTCGCCAACGAATATCGCCTGCGGCTACTGTACAAACAGCCTTTCCACCAGATCCTCCAGGAGGAACAGGCGAGCCGGGACTTTGGCCCGCTACTCCTTAGAATGGGGGTCGTCAGCCCCGACGGGCAAAGTGCCATGGACGCAGATCAATGGGAGGCAGCAAGTGTGTCCCTTGTTTCCTGACTTTTGACGATAGGACTGACAGCCAGACCTCTACATGGCCTTTGCCTTCGAGAAAATCTGAGAGTGGGTGTGGGGAGATAGGAGGGGCATAATCTACGACGTTGTTTGTTTGGTCACCGTGTCTATACCCGTCAGTGTCTATACGTACAACCTGGTATACCCATGTGTGGGCGCAAGTCAGGCAGACCCAGCAGGACGTGGGTGGACGTCGTTGTATCTCGCATGCATACAGCATAGTCCCTTGTCCATAAGTCATGGTCCTAAGATCCAAGGGAAGGGAAGGAGAAGCTGCGGGTGGAGGTGGGCCGCCTCGAATTGGTCGATCTCTCCTTCGACGGTATCCCTTTTTGACCACTTGTCTTCCTTGCCATTACTTGTGCAGTCATCTTCGAGCGACCCAGTATCTCATCGACTGGTTCGCGGCCCGGAAGATGTCTGTCCCTCGGCCATTAGGGCAAAGAGACGAAGAGCGCGAGCTCAAAGTCTTCTCTTTCAACGTCTGGTCCGGCTCTCCTTCTCCAACCGGCCCACAAAGCTCACATTCAGGGGACTATGGCTCGTCTCGAAGGACCGAAAGATCCGTATCAAAGCTATCGCCGAGTACATCGCCTCCCAGACGTACGATATCGTCTGTCTGCAAGAGCTGTGGATGTACGAGGACTTTCTGGTGGTGCGTAACGAGGTCGAGGGCGTCTTGCCATTCTCGCGGTTCTTCCACACGTAAGTCCAGTCTCTTTCAGCGACTTGCAACGTCCTTCGCCTCGTCTCTTCACTGCGTTATGTATCTCAGAGCTGATGGAGTAGAGGGGCTCTGGGATCTGGCCTCGCTGTGTTTACTCGGTTCCCCATCATCTCCGCACAGGCCCTGCCGTACTCGCTGTCAGGTTCGCCGCAGCAAGCCTTTGCAGGCGACTTTTTCGTCAAGAAGGCTGCGGCCAACGTCGTGGTGCTCCACCCGACACTGGGCGAGGTGGAGATATGGAATACCCACGTCTGTCCCTTCATCCGCTATTGCAACAGAACGCAGAGCTGACAGGGTAGATGCACGCTGCGGGTGAGCACCCGCCAGATACGCGCCAAGCGCATCGGATCGCCGAGGCATGGCAGCTTGCCAACGCCATCCGAGGCGGCGCCGCCAAAGGGCGCTACATACTCGCTGTGAGCTCCAACCTGCTTCTTCCAGGAGGTCGACATTGGCCCGAGGCTGATGGTCAGATGGGCGACTTCAACTCCCAGCCATTCTCTGTGCCCGTCGCCCTCCTCCGCACCCATGCGCAAATGTCAGACTCCTTCCTCGACACGCACCCGCGTGCCAATATGGCTTCCTCGCCCGTCTCGCCCGTCTCAGCCATCCATCTCCTCGGCATGACCTGCGACTCCCCCCTCAACACTTACTCGCACGGCAAGCCCATTCCAGCCAATATCACCGCGCAAGGCGGTAAGCGTCTCGACTATATCTTCTACCGCCAGCCTGAAATCGCTCGTCGACGACCCCTCATCTGGGGATACAGAGATCATCAGCCTTCCGCGTCCGCCGATGGTGTAGGGGCAGATTGGGGCCCAGATACAGGCAAGTTGGAAGCGGGAAAACCGTTGCCGTCCAGCGTGCAGAACGCCCCGGAGCTACGGTGTACGCGGAGCGAAGTTGTCTTGACGGATCGCGTACCGGGCCACGACCTCTCGTTCTCAGACCACTTTGGTCTCTTGTCCACCTTCGCCATTGACGTCCCGGACAGAGAGGCGGGCAAGGTCTCAGAAGGGTCGAAATCCAAATCGAGCGGCGGCGGAGCGTCCTTCACGCCTCTCGTACCGCTCATTTCGGACGACGCAGAGGCAATCAACGAAACCACCACCACGTTCTCCCCACCTTCCCCTCCGCCGACCTCGCGATCACATCGGCCCTCTCACCGCGCCACGGCGTCGACAGATTCGACGGAGCGGTCGTCCACTATACAGACTGCGCTCAATACGATGCGCATGTACGCCACTCTGTCCACGAAGTCGTCCAAAGCCCAGCTGAGGTATTGCGCCGCTTCCCTCTTTGCATTGGTGGCGCTGGCCGTTGGGTCGGCGTGGCAGCCTAAATCGTACATACAGCCCATATTCACCGTCCTGGCGGGACTGCTGGGCGCGGCGACGGCGACGTTCTTGTATACTGGCTTTGTGTGGGGTCGGTGGGAAGAGGGACTGTTGAGGGAGACTCTGGAGGAGATGGAGCTGGAGTTGCGGGTGGTCGAGATGGAGGAAAAAGCAGCGAGGGCGCAGGCTTAGATCTCTGAGGTTCTCAGTCTTAGACCAGTGCTATACTTGATAATGTTGTGCATCACTAATATGGACCGTCAAGAGCGTCCCACACAACACTACAAGTCTTCGCCCGCCCATACCCATCGCTTCGCCACATCCCACATGCCCTCCCATTTCGGCGTAAGCCATTCTTTGGCCTTCCCATCGCTCTCCGCATGCCGAGCCTTGAAGAACCTGAACGTCCGCTCCGGCACCTCTCCCTCCCATATCAACTCGCACTTGTTGTCCGCCAAACTATCCGGGCTTTCCTGGGCCGCACTTGCCTTCCGCCCGCTCTCCTCATCGCCATTATCGCCATCTTCCCCAGCTTCGTCGGCGCCGAGCGGCCGAGCCTCCTCGGTCCAGTCGATACGATTCAGCATGAGCTTTTTGTAATGCTTGATCGACTTGTCTACACCTTCGACAAGGACCAGAGCATAGCTCGGGTAAAATATGCAGACGCCGGACAAGAGATCGGTCTTGGCCGTTTCGCGCACTTTGAACTTGTGCCGCCCGTTGGTGAGGTATTTGATCTTGAATACCGCGCACCACAGGCCTTTCCGTTCTCGCGCGACCATCTGCTGGTACTCTTTCTCCTTCCTCTGCTCCGCGGTCAACTTTCGATCCGCATTGTCCTTTTCGTGCTTGTACGCGCGCATTGCCACCTCGCGTCGCACCTTCGCTTCGACCTTGGTCGGGTCTTGTACAGCGTCGGAAGTCAAGACTTTCATCAAGTTGGCCAGGCGGACCTTTGGCGGATCCGGCGGGATAAGACCCATCTTTTGTCGATCGCGCTTGTCTTCGAGCTCGGCCTGTCGTCGTTGACGGCGCATCTTCTTTTGCTCTTTCTTCGTGAGCATCATACCTGTCGCTTCGGCTTTCTTGTCGCCCGGCGCGGGTAATGGTATCGGATGTTGGACGAGATGAGTGACGAGAGAGTCCTCCGAGGTCGTGATCCAATTGATTGCCGAGGGCAAGTCGTCATAGGTGGCATCCTCTGGTAGGATCGCCTTGTCCCACCATTCAACATCCGGAGGTGGTTGGCGCTGAAAAGAATCAGCTTTCTCCCAGCATGAGCCCAAGTGAGACGAATGACCCACCTTGAGACTCCGTTCCAGAGTGTCAAATTCGCTGTCCAATCCCGCCTTCTTACTCGCCTCCGCAATCCTCTGCCTCAATGCTTCCATCTTCTGCTCGTTTCGCAACGCATCGCCTTGCTTGACATACTTGCCTGCTGCGCTAAAGTGCAATTTTTTCGACCTCCTTTGTGCCATCTTCTCCTCGTCTGGTACTGGTGATGCTGTATCTCGCACAGTGGCATAAGGGTTGAGGATGGGTGCCGTGGCAATCGAGATTGGCGGGGGGGCGGCAGCGGCTACAGCCTGATTCGCCTTGCTCGTCAGTTGGCTGATCTCGAAGAAAATCTTTCAACTCACCTTCACTGAAGTGAATTTGGGCGCCATTGTCTTGTACCTATCCCTCATCGCCTTCTTCTCGTTCTTCTTCTCCGACTGTCCTGCTTGCCCTGCTGCGTCCGCCATCAAGAGCGGATGCAATGCGACCCCGCTCACGCTGCTCGGGCCACCTGATCGTTCACTGGGGCGTGGTGGTTCGGCCTTGACACCACCCGACAGGTAAGGGTTACTCGCCTTGGCGTTCATGGCCTCAATACGAGCTTTGGCGGCGGCAATCTTCTCTGCGATGCTGGGGTCGAGTCCAGAAGCGGGGCCTGAGGGGCCAGCAGCCGAAGACCCAGGTCTGGCATTTTGAGCTGGCCTGGAAGCACCTGCAGGAGGTGGAGGAGCTGGCGAGCCGGACGACTGCCTGGCGGCGACTTGAGCTTCTACCGCCGCCTTTCGGGCGGCAATCTGTGCTCGGATAGCATTGATGTCGAGTGCGCCGGAGCTCGAACTGGCTGGTTCTGCTTTCGGTCGTTTCGAGTCGGGCTGCCCCAGACCTGCCGACTCTGCTGGCCGCCGTGACATCTTGCTGAGTCGTTCAGGCGAGTCGTGTAGTCTTCAAGACGAGATTGAGTGATTGAGTGCAACCAGCTGAAGCAAGTCCGACCAACCTCGAAGCTGCTTATCTGTGCCTTCCCTTTTAACGGGGTGGTCGATATTTGATTCCGTTGATGGGTGGAACAAGTCCGACGGAAAGGGTACTCGTGAAGGAGATGACCGAGCGGTGAGCAAGCTGAGTCAAATATCCTACCATCGCTCGTCACCAGAGAGAGAAAAACGAGTACCCTCTAGACATTGTATATATATTCACCTCGACTCACGCGCTGAGAGGGATCGGGTGAAGGAGAGAAAAGCACATCTTGCCGCTTGCACAACCATGACGACCCATTCGAGTCGGTCGAACCACTCGACACCCACTCAGGCGGACTTGGACGTACTCTCCCTGCTCACGGCCGACCACGTCAACCTTGGCCCTCTGCAGCAATCACGAGCGACCCCGTCACGCACACCATCAGCCGAGCATGTGGGCGGAGCATCGCGGCCAAAGAAGCAGTTGCCCAGACGAGAGTCGCCGATGGACGCCTTGCTGATCAGCGCCGTGCTCGCCGGCTCCGGCCCGGTCACCAGGCATCACTTCGGTCATGGTGCAGGCGAGTCCTCTTTGCAATACAAAGCATGCAAGAGAACTGACGAGTAGACCGACCGGGGACCTATGCTCGCTGCGACGAGTCGCGTCCCTCTACCCCTTCCAAGCAGCCGTCGCAACCACCTAAACTCGTCATGCGCTCGGCACAGGCTCCTCGGTCGGAACGCCTCCGAATGCAGCACGAGGCGGAACGCAAAAGCCAGCAAAGACCCACCTCCACCACCTCTCCCGTGACCATACAGTCCTCTTCGAGCCGCCAGGAGCCGTCTTTCTCCCCCGGAACCTCTCTTGCCGGCTCGCTTTCTCGCCAAAAGCGACGCATGTCGACCGACCCCCAGCCGGTTTCACAGGTCCTGCAACTCGCCGCATCCCCTCGTAACGCCACAAACTTCCCTCAAGCCTATCCACAGCCTGGAACAAGCTCTAGTCTCAACTCCAGCTCTGCAGTCGGACCAGACATTCGACCAAAGGTCCGATGCATGGCCCGGACTCGAATCCCTACTCCTCATGGGGAGATGTTTCTGCACCTCTACCACAACTCGTTAGACTCGAAAGAACATCTCGCCATCGTCTTTGACCCGATTCAACTCTCTCCCGACGCACAACGGTCTGCACCAAAGAAGCGACGGGAGATTCGAAGTAGATCCCTAGACGAGGTCTGGCGGGAAGGTGAAACGGACATGGAGCGCGTAGTGCGCGGAGCATACGTCGGAAGGCTCGTTCCGGGCGGAGAGGGTCAAGCCAGTATACCGACCATTCCCGAATCGCCTGAAGACCAGTCCAAAGACCAAGATCCGCTAGCTGAAATGGAGATGGAGATGGAAATGGGGATCGACATTGACACCGAAAGCGAGCACGGCCGCAGATCACGCCTGGGCAAAGATGAAGAGGACGTGCCGCCGCTCGTGCGCATACACTCAGAGTGCTTTACAGGAGAAACCATTGGAAGCATGCGATGCGACTGCGGCGAACAGCTAGACGAGGCCTTGCGCCTCATCTCGCTACCCCAACAAGTCCCACACGCCTCGTCATCACTATCGACGGGCCTCAGATCCCTCCGGCACGCGCACTCCCTCCCTACGCCCGTATCCTCACGTTCGGCCTCACCAGCCAGCGCCAGCGCCAGTGCAAACACACCTGTGCCCACGGTTCCGGGACGAGGCGTCGTCATCTACCTTCGGCAGGAAGGGAGAGGTATCGGTCTGCTGGAAAAGATCCGGGCGTACAACCTTCAGGACCTAGGGCACGATACAGTAACGGCCAACCTTATGCTCGGACACGGGGCCGACGAGCGCAAGTACGGCGTGGCAGCGGAGATCATGCGCGACTTGGGTCTTGGTGGCAGCACGGAGGATGGCGCGGGAGAAGCCGCGAGCGAGTCGGGGATAAGGCTGTTGACGAACAACCCGGAAAAAGTTGAAGGCCTCGCCAAGGAAGGTATCCAGGTTGTTGAGCGGGTAGGCATGGTGCCGCGTGATTGGAAGTGCGATGGTCAGGACGAGGGGTATGGCGAGTGGCAGTTACGCCGCAGTGGGGCCGGCATGATTGGTGCGGGCGTCACGCATGGACCCGAGCTGGAAAAGTATCTACGAACAAAGGTGGAAAGGATGGGTCACAGTGAGTCTCCCGCGCGCAAAGATCAAGCTTTTGCTGAAACTTGCAGTGATTGATATCCCCGAAAATCGACGGGTGTGACCTGTCAGAAGACTCTGCTTGTTTGCGACATCTACAACATAAATTGCCATCTCTTGTACAGTACGCCTCGACAGGCGAATCTTGCCACATCTCCCACTGGGATTAGGGTTGATCGTGATATGTGCATGTCATACAATCTACCGGAACCGACGCAGCATTCAGCACAGCCCAGACATCTAGACAGCAGCCACGATCGCCTCTGCAGAGTTGAGCGCTCCCACCATCTTGATGCACTCCTTCCGTCTAGCAAGTCAGCTGAGATCCTTGACGGCGGTCATAAGCTGCTCACCTCGCAACAACATCCGGGGCCTCCTTGAGCAGCTCTTCCAATACCTCTGGTTTGTATAGGTGCTCTAGCAACTCTTTCTGCAAGTTCTCCTTCGAGTAGTTGACCAGTGTAAGCGAAATGGCTTTTGGGACCATGTCGATCATCTCGCGCTTGACTACCGAGAAGTATGACTGGATGAGAAGTTCTGGCGGTCAGCTACGCTCGCATTCAGAAGAGAGCTGATACAGACTGATGACCTCGGTCTCCATGGACTCTCGTTCGCTGAAGCTTTGCGACACAGGCTTGATGACGGTTGGCGGGGCCTCCATCACAGCACCTTTCCTCTTGGATGCCGCTGCCTTGTCTTTCGAGAAGAAGCTGCCAAAGAAGCTTTCTTCTCGCTTCATGTCCGCGTCCAGATCCTTCCCGTTGTTGAGAGCGCCTGGCGGAAGCTTGCCAGATTTGGGGTCGACAGGCTTCTCTGGCGGCTTACTGGCGTTCAAGCGTTCCTGCACAATAGCCATGGCACGGTGGCCATTGAGGAAGTCTGGGTGAGTCGTGTTGACATAGCATGCCTGCATGGCAACCATATCCGAGACAAGCTTGTTGGTCGGTGTCATGCACGCCTTGAAGAAGTTGATCACGATCAGGTTGAACCGTTCCTTCAGTTCTGGGTATCGCTTGAAAGTCTGAGTTTTTGCGAGTAGCTGACCAAGGATACGAATCAACTCGTCGTAAACCAGGGCACAACATCGGAGGGAGGGGTCTTCCAGCCGACGGATCTGCTGTTTGACAATGATCTCGAACGCCGCTGTGCCGACAAACAGAGACGGCGTAGAACCAGACGAGTTGTACAGGATGGTCCGAATGTCCCCATCCTTTACCTGATCGAATGGATCGATGGATTTGACTCCGTTGTTGAATAACTCGTGGAAAACGAAGGAGATACGCGCACCGCCAGACAGCTCGTTGAGCGAGAGGTCGTTGGTGTTGCCATCGATCGCCGACCGGAACTCCGCACAAAATTCGGTGATTGTAGAGAGAACAACACTGCCAGGGTTTGTCTCGCCCATGGGACCTCCAAGTGCCGCAAGCTCCATCTGATACTTCGCGAGCTGTTGGGTGATACGAGCTTTAATGTCCGGCAGGGTGTTGCGGATGTGGTGCATGAGGATCTGCAAGTCAGCCTGGGTGTATTATTTGCGACAGTGAAGCAGCTCACGATGTTGAGCTTCCTTGCCAGCCATGGTGTACCGCAGTAGGAGGCTTTGCTGGCATAGCTCGGGTGAGTCTCGAAGAACTTTCGCTCGTTGTCCAATGCAGAGGCGATCGATTTGCTCTGGTCAATGTCCCTTTGTCCTCGGTTGACCACCGGCACGTATCCCAAACGCAAGGGAATAACACGTCCAGCCAAGATATCCACAACGTCCGTCCCCTGATCCATCAAGTCGACTTTGGTCAGAACACCAATTGTTCTCGATCCCTCTGGGTCGACTTCCCGGGCCAGCTTGAGACCATCCGAGTTGGCCAAGTCGGTGTTGGCGGCAGTGACAGCGAGGATGATGGCGTTGGGTTTAGAGATGTAGCGCATAAGCATGTCTCTGATCTGCTTCTCGATGTCCCGTGGTTGATCGCCAACCGGTACTTTCGTCAAACCGGGCAAATCCACCAATGTAAGAGTGAGGACATTAGGCGAGAAGACCCGCAGGTTGATAGGGTTTGGAGAGATGCCTGGGCGTCAGCTAACGTGTGCAGAGCCCGATATGTGCGACTCGCCTGCGTTCTTGCCGGTCATCTTCTCCGTGTCGCGTACAATCTCCTCTCGGATCTTGTTGAAGTCATGGAACTTCTGGCCAGGAAGATGCAAGAACTCTCCCCACTCGTCCGGGTTGTTCTCGTTGAGATGGGTGCGGGACATCGCCTCTTCTGCTCATGTAAGCTCAAGCCTTTTGAACAGGAGGACAGCTGACCTGGCTTCTCTGCGGCGGAGACACCATTTGGCTTGCTCGTTGCCGGTCGATTGATCAATTGCAGCACAAGCGGTCGTCGGGTCACGATACCCGTACCTCGGGGCAAGAAGTCACGTCCGACAATGTTCTAGCTGTCAGAAAGAACTCCCTGGCAGATCTCTGAGACCTCACCTCGAGCACGGACGATTTGCCACTGGATTGCGAACCGATGACAGTGATTTGGGGAAGATCCTACGCGAATTAGCCTCGGATTGCCGAGCTGACGTGTCGTCTCACCAAGTTGTTCTGAACACCTATGGATGTAAAGACATCTTGGAGCTGTACAGGTCAGCGATGCCAATATTGCTGAGAGTAAACATGCCTTGTTGACCAAGTTGATGAGTTGCTGGTCCATGTTGAGGGAGGTGTCTGGGTCGTGTGGGTCGTTCTCAAGTTTCTCGCAGGGCGAGGGGTGCGTCGCTCGTGCTCGCCGTCAATGTATATTCAGCCGAGCAGATCGAGCAGCTGTACTGAGCAAACCGGGTAGTTGAGGAGCAGACTAGGAGAGGAATGTAAATGAGAGAGCGATTGAGTGGAAGTGACGGTCGGATGCGTGGCGAGGACGTGCTGGCACAGCTGGGGGTTGGCTCCAGAATTGCCGAAAGAGGTAATGCCCTGCTGCGTCACTGCCTGGGTGGCGGCCATTGTGGAGGAAGTCCAAGCTGGCTAGAAGCTGTTGTCCCATTCCATTCTTTCTTTCAACATCACTGTCTGTTTGCGCAACCTAAAGTAGAGTTCCACCAATCATGCCTTACATATCAACGGAGGCTCTAGTGGGAGGCGCCCTCCTCGTTGTGCTCGCATTTGGCTATCAGTACCTCCCGACATCATCATCAGATCCAGCGTCGACCTCGTCGAAGCCATCCAAGAAGAAACAGAAGAAGAAGACCAAAGCGTCATCTAGTGCTGCGAGCGGCAAGGCAGAGCCCCCGGCACCTACCCATGTTTCATCTGTCCCATTACCACAAGCAGAGAATGCTTCAAATAGCTCTTCAAAGACAACAAGCGGCTCGAGCTCACAGAATCTGAGCTCGCCGTCCGAAACGCAGCCGTCGAAGCCCAAGACGCTGGCGGAGAAGATTGCGCCCAAACCTCGAAAGTCCAAGGTCGACGAGTAAGCTTGGCCCCCCGGATCCATGTTGAGCGAGCTCACGTGCAGCATGCTTGCGCCCGAAGATCGTCCTGCCACCCATGCTCGAGTGATGAAAATCACCCCTACCGACGGTCCACCTACAGTCCCATCTCATGACGTTGATCCACCTGTACAGCAAAAGATCGAAAAGTTTTCTGACGACTACACCGAAAGCAGTGACGAGGAGGAAGGAACAGCCAAGACAGAAGAGGACGATGGCTGGGATGTCGTGCCGAGCAAAAAGAAGAGTCAGTCACCCACTTGTCCAGTAACTTACACGGAGTCATCTGATATTCCAGAGCCAGTCTCGCTCTCATTCAGCCAAAATGCAGCTGCGCAATCCACATCGCTTCCATTGCCAATCTCCACCAAAGTCCAGCGTAAAAATGCGAAGAAGGCAGAGGCGAAGAAGGCGGCCAAAGCGGCCGACGAGGCAGAACGGATACGACGTCTGGCACTGCATAAGAAGGAGCTGGAGAGGTATGTGATTGACGGTCGCATGTATGGCTGTCTGACCGGCAGAGAACGTATTAATGACCTCTATGGCAGCAAGAAAGCCGCCGACAAAAAAGCACAGGCGTCCAGTAGTATGGCTCGAGCCAAGCTGGACGCAAATGGCCAGCTCATCTGGGACTGAAGAGGAATGTCGCATTGCATAGCATGGCCAGCATGAAATCATCATCAGTGACCCCATTAGTCAATGCATGAGATAGCATCGATTGCCAGAGTAGTGACTGTGGATGGTGCCTCAACTCAGGTGCGAACGGCGCCACGAGCAATTTCAGACCGCAACGCGTCGAGTGACCACATTTTGCTCGTACATCTATCTGTCCGTCCGTCTATTCATCGGCCCGTCATCCTATTGTCCAGTCCTCCCCTACCCTCAAGTGTACATACATACCAGTGTCCGTTCTCATCTCTTGTGTCCCCTTGCTGTGCTTCCGTGCCATGTCCACCGGGGACGATACCCGCAAGCGTCGCGTGAGTCTTCGTGCCCTCCTTTGCCTCCTTTGTGTGGACTCGGCTGATGCGGGCAGGAGCTGCTGGAGGGCTTGAAAGCTCGGCGAGCTGGCGTTGTCGCCGCTACAGGTTCTTCTGACACCTCACGGCCAAATCAATCGCCCTCCAGGTCCCCCGAACGCGTTCTCGTTCCCGCCTCATCACCCGCCGGTCCATCGATGCAATCGAAGTATTTTTCCGGTGCAGGCCCCTCCATCCCGCAAATTGGAGCAGGAGGAGTGATTCCCAGCTCGAACATCAACCGGACCAATGGCGGCTTCACGCCCTCAGGAAACGCCGGTAGCCCTGCTGCAGTCATGGCGTCCATGCTCAGCCGACGAAACGACGACAATGGGCCAAGTACGGTCGCGAGAGGCTCAGGTTCGCTGTCATACGAGGGCACATCGACAGTTGCGTCAAGCACCCTTGTCGATTCCCCCTCATCTCCTCAACCTCTGAGTCGTCTGAAGTCCAAGTACGCCGACGACACCCCTACGCGCCCCTCGCCATCCAGCTCTCAATTGGGGCAATCTCAATCGACACCAATCAGGACGCCGCTTCCTTTGCTCGTACAAGCGGCCAAGGAACAGTTTGCACTAAGCGAGGCGCAGAATCGAGCGATTACCCAGCTGAGGGAGCGTTTCCCGCTCATCCGACCCGACCGTATCTATCAGATTATAAGAGCGCATCCGGGTGACATCGAAGGTGCGATCAGAGAAGCCGAGGAAGTGGCAAGGCGCGAGGGTATCTCAGGTGGTTCTATCAGACCTCCAGGACAGCCTGGGAAGATGAAGCCTAGACCACTCGGCTCCTCATCGTCGCCGGGACAGCCGATATTTCAGCAGTATCATCCGGGCGCTCATCGACCGATGCCGGTCCCCGTTGTGACCAGGCCATCACCTGTCAAGCCTCCCAAGCCGAAGAAGAATGAAAAGTCCGCCATTTACGCCAACAGAGCCAATGGAAAGATCAAGAGGCGGGATCCTGATGAATCTGGATCGGATGTTTTCGGCAGCGAGGCGGAAAGCGAGGTCGACTGGTCCGGAGACGAAGGACCGAGAAGGAAGAAGCGGAAAGGTGAAGCGGATATCGACCCCGAAGGCGCTTCGTTGAAGGCCTTCAACGAGGTGACCCCTGAAGAGCTGACCGGGACGATCGGTAAGTCTGGTCAATGTGCACTTGGCCATGGCTAATAAAAAGCCTGTAGTGCCGATCAGGCTGCCAAGATCGTCAGTTTGCGACCTTTCGCCGATGCCGATGAGCTCCGCGCAAAACTCAACAAAGCACGAGGCGTATCTGCTAAGCTGTTCGAGCAATATGTGGAGATCATGGAGGGATACGTTCAGATTGATGCTTGCCTGAACAAATGCGAATCGATCGCCTCAGATGTCGCGAACACCCTTGCGGTCTGGCGGGGAGCCTCGCATACATCGGATAGCGTAGTGGGAACACCTCGTTCAGACGGCCTGAACGATGTCAAAGTCGATATCACCAAGGTCGATGAGCTTCTGCGAAACGAGGTCGATCCCCGGAGACGCAAGATCCTGAGCTCGTATATCAAGAAGCAACCAGCGAGCTTGTCTGAGGGAACCGTGCTCAAGGACTATCAGCTTCTCGGTGTCAACTGGCTCAACCTCCTGTGGTCGAAAAAGATCGGCTGTATCCTTGCGGACGAGATGGGTTTGGGAAAGACCATCCAAGTCATCGCCTTTCTGGCTGCGCTCAAGGAAAGAGGGATAAAAGGGCCACACATGATCTTTGTCCCGGCATCCACCTTGGAGAACTGGATTAGGGAGTTCGATCGCTTCGCCCCGGGCATGGATGTGCAAAGTTATTACGGCTCACAAGCGGAAAGAGCAGAATTGCGCGACGACCTGAAACGACTGTTCAGAGCCGGCAAGCTCGAGGTTGTGCTGGCGTCGTACACGCAAGTGGCCTCGTATGACGATCTGAGCTTTTTCAGAAAGAAGATCGATTTCCAAGTGAGTAGCTTGCAGCTTTCGATGGATCGAGAGCGTATGCTGATTGGAAGATATGCGTGTATGATGAAGGCCACAAGCTGAAAAGCTGCACGACCAAAGCCTACTCGGACCTCATGTCCATCCAACCGCGCTGGCGACTGCTTCTCACCGGTACACCACTCCAAAACAACTTGCAGGAGCTGGTCTCACTCCTCATGTTTATCCACAAGGACACATTCGCGGACGCAGAACCGTACCTTCGGGCCATCTTCAAATCTCAGGGCCAAGCGAACCTCTTGTCACAGCAGCGAACATCTCGAGCACGGACCATGCTTACCCCTTTCGTTCTGCGCCGACGGAAAGCGCACGTCCTACAACTCCCGCCAAAGATCGAGAAAGTCGAGCATTGCGAAATGTCCAAAGTCCAGGGCAAGCTCTATCAGGAAACCATGAAACGCTCTCGAAAGGTCCTGGAGGAGATGGATGACGATGCGCTCGAGCAGCAAGCTGCAGATGATGAGGCTGAAGGCGCCGGAGGCAAAAAGGCGACAGGTCCGAAAGGTAGCAAGCAGGGGAAAAGCGGTACAGCCACTCCGACCGAAAAGAAGAGTCTCGTGTCCAGCTCTTCTCACATTCTCATGGATCTTCGCAAGGCTGCCAGCCATCCCTTGCTTTTCAGACGCCTATACACCGACGCCAAAATTCGACAAATCGCCAAAGCATGCTTGAACACCCCGAAATGGTGCGACTCGAACTACGATTACGTCGTGGAGGATCTAGAGATCATGAGTGATGCCGAGCTCCATCGATTCTGCACCACCTCCGAATTTGACGAGCTACAAAAGTTTGCGCTCAAGCCTGAGGCCTTTCTTGAAGGTGGCAAGGTGGAAGCACTGCGACGGCATATTGAGCGATGTAAAGCCGAAGGCAAGCGCATGCTGCTATTCTCGCAATTCGTCATGATCCTCGATATTCTCGAAGTGGCTTTGGACCATATGGGTATTCAATTTACTCGATTGGACGGATCGACAAAGACCGATGAGAGGCAGGGCTTGGTGGACGAGTTCAACGATGATCCGGATATTACCGTCTTTCTGCTATCGACGAAAGCGGGAGGTGTCGGGATCAACCTGACGGCCGCAAGCGTGGTGGTCATCTACGATCAGGATTTCAATCCCCACAATGACCGCCAAGCTGCTGATCGTGCTTATCGAATTGTTGGTTTCTCTCCATTGCCGAGTATGAGGCCTGACTAACACTGCAGGGTCAAGAGAAGGAGGTCGAGGTCATCAAGCTTATCACGAAGGGTTCGATCGACGAGGATATGCTTACGATTGGCGAGCATAAACTTCGGCTCGATGATGCTGTCGGAGGTGATGAGATCGCCCTCGACTCTACGGCTGGCGAAGGCAAGGATGACAAGACTGCGAAAGAGATGCGAAAGTCACTCTTGACGACTCTGCGGAACAAGTTCGATTCGGCGCCATCCAAGAAGGTCAATGGGAGTGAGCTCGGGTCTTTGAAAGAGGAGGATGGGGCGGAAGACAGCACCCTCGACGCGGGCGAGAGCGAGGAGCAGAAGCCTGTTGTGAAGAAGGCTCGGGCGAGCATTGCCAATATCAAGGACAGTCAGGTCGAGGTGGAGGAGACACTGTGAGGTGCGCGGGCGAGATGATTTATGATGTCTTCCCGCTGCGCGGTGTAGTAGAAGGTGAAGGTAGCATATTGCTGCTGCATGTGCAATGCTATGCATAGAAAGCCAATATAGATCTAGGCGAACATCGACAGTCCTCGCATATGTCGGTCGACTGCTGACCTGAACTGGGCGGTCAGCATACACACGCAATATATCATTCAGAGGTGACTGACCAGGTCGTTGTCTACCCCTTCTGTTCTTGAATCTGGTTTCACGAGAGGGTTCCGCACGACGTAGTCTACAAAGGGTCCGGTGTATATTTGCTTCAGGACGAAGCGCAGGCTGTCTACTGCCGGGTCGGAAAGGAGGACGAATCGGTATCCTGTGAGTGTCTCGTAGAGGTGCAAGCGGTATTGCGGCGTGCGATACGACGTGAACGCCTCGTCTCTGTTCATTAGCATCAGTGGCGATTGAAGCGATCTGATGAGGTGGCTAGAGACAACGCACCGCCCCGATAGCTTCTTGACCATATTCCTCAGACTCAAAACGACACCATATACCAATTTGGCCTCTTCGTCAAACGGCAACCCCCTATCCCCTTTCACAGTACTGGCCCCGACTGGTGGTCGCGCGTAGCCAGCGCCATCCTGTGCTGATGGCGAAGATGAACGGTTCGTATTTGAAGTAGCGGTGGAGAAGATGCTCTCGCGAGGCGCTGCAGCCGATGTGGGAGGAGGTAGACGATGTACGCCCGGACGGAAGTTGGCTGCTGGAGGCGCGCGGATGGGCCGCGTGCGATGCCAATCTTGGTAGTAGACGCAGTCGCAATGACTGAAGTGAGCAGCGGCTCGAATTTGATGGATTGAACAGCTTACCGGTCGAAGATGTATAGCGAGTAAATGGTCATCTCGACATGGTCTCCTCGTCGGCAAAGACAGTCAGTTGAACGCTTGGTGGATGCTCGTCGTTGCGGGTCGCGTGTCGGGGTGCGCATGAAGTGGAGGTCCGAGTCAGAGGTTTACGTAACTTTCCCGAGGCTGGGAATTTGGTCCCGTTCGGAGCCAGTTGGGCTGACTCGGCAAATTACGTCAGTAGCGTTGTCCCTTGCCGTCCCTGATCCCCTGTCCTGACGTCTCCCCTGTCCCCCCCTCTCCCTCGATTCCAGATGAGAGCTTGTCCATCGATTGTCACTTTCAAAGTCCAGACTGAATCACAACTACCAATTTCATCATAACTCGCATCGATTCATTACCCCACCACATATCCCCTCGACACGCAACCCAAAGCTGGCCTTGAAGTAGTCAAGAAGACCGTCGCCTTCACTGCGACGGCGCATCCCATCCTCTCGGCGTGGTGGAGTCATGTTGCCGTCCACGAGTCCCGCTTCTTCACCAAACCTACTCGGCGGCCAACATGACATTGACCTCTCTGGCGTCCCCGTCTCGTACCTCGAGGCGAGTCGACCGTCTCGACTGACGTCTAGGTAGCTGACAGATAGGCATACCCCTTCCCCGCGTTCGTGCTCGTGCTGCCCATTGCGCGTCGGCGTCCGAAATTGGTGTCGAGGGATACAGACGTGACCGTCAGGCACTATGACGAGTCGCCCCTCTCCCCCGGCAGTGGTCCGTGGCCCGGATCCACATCAGCGACAGCGACACCTGGCGCGGGCCCCTCGACGCTCCCCTCGTGGAGTGTGGGCGTGGCGTGGGGCAACGAGAAATGGCTGCAGATGACACGCGGCAGGCCGTTGGGTGACTGTGTGGACCCGCTCGTTTTGCATCGTCTGCAAGCGTGGCTCGAGACCGAGGACGCCGAGGATGTGTTTGTGCTCGAGATGCGGCGTCCGGCGGGGACGGTATGGAGCTTGACCAAGGCGATCACTCCGCTACTTCCACCTTCCAGCACCCACTCGCTCTGCATTGTCACTTCCCAGCCTGCCCCAACGGGACGATCATTCAGCTCGGCATTCCCGTCTGTGTCAGATTCAAGCGATACGATCGCATCTCAGGTTCACAGAGCGTCGACCGACACTCGAGGGTCATATTCTACCGACCACCGGACTTCCGTGTCTACCGACCTCACCTCGAGCGAGCCTTCCCCGCCTGTCGACAGCCTGTCTTCGGGATCTTACTTCCCGCCGTCGCGTCGCAGCGAAGATTCGAGCACCGGACGAAAATCGAAGTCGAGAGCCAGCAGGCGTAGTCCGCAACCCAGCAATCTCAGACATGCCTCGATAGCATCCGGTGCTGAGCAATGTTGGCGCTGGGTCGACGAGACAGACTGGTCTCTGACGGCACTTGGACCGAGGTCAGAATGGAAGGAGTACATGAATCCTATCCTCGCTGTGACTTTCTCGTCGATGTCAGAGGATGCCGCATGGCTTGGGAAAGATCTCAACATTCTTTAGTGAGTGAAATCGCTCATTCTTTGATCGAGGCTGACGTTCAGCAACAAGCCGTATTCAGCACTGGTCGGCAGCACGATCAACGGGGACGCTCGGAAGTCTTTCGGTCTCCCGGCAAGGGAGATCTGGTCGACTGTCTGGACGTATATCGAGCCCATGGTCAACGATTGTCTCAACGGTATACCGACATATCGAGAAAACGATCCGGTCTTCTGGAGGAGATATGGCAATGGGATCGTGCTGGAGCACTACCACACTTGGCGATATGTTCCGATCACCGCCAAGGACGGCAAGGTGGTGGGCATCTTCAATCAATCTCTGGAGACGACGGACACGGTTTTAGCGGAACGTCGGCTTTCTACCGTTCGCGAGCTTTCAGAGCAGCTTCTACTGGCACGAACGACAAGAGAGTATTTCGACGCGATTGTGGAGTGCTTCGAGCAGAATCTCAAAGACGCGCCATTCGCGCTGTGCTACAGCGTGACCGAGAAAGACCGGGCCGACGCATGGATAAACGTGGACCTTCAACTCGAAGCCTCAAGCGGAGTACCGGAAAACCACCCCTCGGCTCCGCAAAGCATGTCATTGTCAGTCGGTGTCAAGCCGCGGAGCTCGTTTGGACCCAACGCCGAGCGAATGTCATCGCCAACCTTGTCTGCCATCTCTGCACTGTCGTCTGGCAGTGGACGAAGAGTACATACGTCTTACGACAGTGCCTGGCCCATCCGCAAAGCTTTGGCGACCCGGCAATGCGTGATCATGGACGATTGTCGCGATCTCATTCGAGACTATCCGGTCCGGGTCTGGGACGAACTGCCCATCTCCGCCATCGTTGTCCCGATCTGCAGCGAGTCTTCTATGGACACTCCCGAGGCGGTCTTGATCCTGGGTATAAACATTCGACGTCCTATTGACGCCGAATACGACAGCTGGCTTCAGGTCATCCGCGCGCACCTCACCTCAGCCCATGCCTCGGTGAAGGCTGCGCAAGCAGAGGCACAACTGATTGAGGATGCTGCAAAGATGGATCGGGCCAAGACTGCATGGTTCAAGGGCGCTGCTCATGACCTCCGAGGACCTCTGACTCTTATCGGCGGGCCCATTGGCGAGCTACTCGAGGATCCGCGTCTCACTCCGGGGCAATATAAATCGCTATCGACCGCCAAGCGGAATGTGGACCGCCTCACTCGAGTCATCAATGCTCTTCTCGACTTTTCCCGAGTCGAAGCAGGCAACATGGAGGCTAAATTTGTGCCATTAGACCTCGGCGCTTTCGTTGTGGAGCTGACCGACCTTTTCAGAGGGGCCGTAGAGCGATTGGGAGTCGACTTTGTTGTCGATGTTCAGCCGCACGACAAGTTGGTCTTTGTCGACCCGACGCTGTTCGAGATGGCGCTCAGCAACTTGATTGGGAATTCCCTCAAGTACACAGACCAAGGTCGCATCACCCTGCGCGTACGCTTCGACGAGAAAAATGTCTTGGTCACTGTGGCCGACACGGGTGTGGGTATTCCCAGTGCCGAAATCTCGATGGCGACACAATGGTTCCATCGTTCTTCGACAGTTCTGCACACCGGCTCCCAGGGCACTGGTCTCGGTCTTGCTCTGGCGCAGGAACTTGTGCGCCTGCACGACGGCGATCTCTCCATTACTTCGGAGACTGAAGGGGATGCGCATGGATCGAGCTATACCATACGGATACCCCTGCTGGTCCGCAAAACAACAATCGAGCCGCTGGAGAAGATGCCTGTGATCGGCCGATACGGACAGGCCACGGTCAACGAAGCGCTGCGATGGGGTTCTGCAGATATGGAGGAGATGTCAAGCGAGGGAAACTCGTCAGGAAACAATCGCGACGCTTTCGTTTTCGAAAAGACCGACGTCGTTCTTGTCGTCGATGACAATCGCGATATGCGAGAATATCTGCACCGCATGTTCTCGCCATTCTGCAAGGTCAAGCTCGCCTTGAATGGCATCGAGGCTCTGAATTCCATCGCGAAAACGATGCCAAACCTCATCATCACAGATGTCAACATGCCGAAGATGGGAGGTCTCGAATTGATCCAGAAGTTGCGCGAGAGCGACTCGACAAAGTACATTCCGGTCATGGTCCTCTCTGCGATGACA
Source organism: Tremella yokohamensis (assembly GCA_024343385.1). Classification (NCBI taxonomy): domain Eukaryota; kingdom Fungi; phylum Basidiomycota; class Tremellomycetes; order Tremellales; family Tremellaceae; genus Tremella; species Tremella yokohamensis. The sequence goes on along the minus strand of BRDC01000026.1, from coordinate 1,159,897 downwards.
GATGACACGACCCGAGTCGACGCGTTGATGATGGGTGCTGAGGACTTCATGCCGAAGCCATTCAAGCCGAAAGAGCTTCTCGCGCGCGCCGGTCTCCACATGCAAGTCGGCAAGAAACGCGTCAAACTGGAACAGGCGTTCGCCGAGAGGGAGATGGAGATGAATGTCGTGGGCACCTACTGTCCATCTGGCATCATCCGCACGGACGACGCGGGTCACATCACCTTTGTCAACGCGGCTTGGCGGCAGGCAGCGGGCATGGACGACGACCATGATCCCAACGATTGGGGCAAGTACTGCTCCGAAGAAACGACCAACCTGGTCTGGGGCGAGTGGAAGGCATTCATGGAGTCTGGGGCCAAAGACTTTAGGATCAGCTGGAAATGGGCCAACGGAACGAGTGTCTCGGGCATATTCATTCGTCTGGATATGGTCATGCCTAGTCTACGAGGTTTCCTCGGCTGTCTCGCGGACGTGACGCACGAGGAGGAAAGGGTGATTGAGGCCGAGAACCGGCGCAGAGAGGCAGAGGAGAGCAAGCATCAGCAAGAACTGCTCATCGATCTCACCTCACACGAGATCCGCACGCCTGTCTCAGCGATCCTGCAATGCTCCAGTCTTGTCAAGGAAAACTTGCAAGCACTGGCCGAGCAGCTCCGAGCTAGTGGTACACTTGGTTTCAAGCCGACACCCGAGCTGCTAGACGACATTGCCGAAGACATCGAGGCACTTGAGAGTGAGTCATCCCTCCGCATCTCCATTGAAGCTGCGTGTTGACGTCCAGGTATCTATCAGTGTGGTCTCGTTCAGGAGCGCATCGCCGGCGATGTTCTGTCTCTGACTAGGATCCAATTGGGCATGCTATCGCTTCACCACATCGAGATGGATCTGCGGAAAGAGGCGAAGAAGGTCCTGTCCGTATTCGCCTCGGAAGCTAGGACGAAGAAGATTGATCTTCTTCTTGAGTTCGGCGAGACTCTTGCACAGACGCAGGTTAACGGGATCAAGACCGACCCCGTGCGTCTTGGTCAAGTGGTCACCAACCTCATTGCCAACGCCATGCGCTTCACAGCGACATCCGATACGCGCCGGATCACTGTGCGCTACGATGTCTCCTTCTTGCCGCCAGCCGAACACGATTGCGCACTCCCGTCGCCGATTGGTGCGCCGAAGGAGCTTCCTGCACCCGAAGACACGCCCATATGGTTGTTTGTCAGTGTTCGCGATACTGGCCCCGGTCTCGGTCCCAAAGAATTGCAAATGCTCTTCAAGCGATTCTCTCAGGGCAATCAAATGATTCACACTCGGTATGGCGGATCAGGTCTCGGCCTATTCATCTGTCGCCAGATCACCGAACTCCTTGGTGGTCGGATCGAAGTCAAGTCGCAATTGGGTGAAGGCAGCGTTTTCCGCTTCTTCATTCAGACAAAGACAATCCAACCTCTATCAGCTTTGGCCGCTTACGTTGATGCCACAACCTCTGCTCCTCCCGGGAGTCGCGCTGCCACCGCGGGTAGTCCTTCTATACATACCTCTCTCAACATCACTCGATCGATGACCCCTTCTTCTTCCGTCACTTCGCCAATGATGTCCCCGGTTCCTAGCAGCATTTCGATGGCGCAAGAAGAGCGTGGAGAACCTCTTCATATCCTCATCGTCGAGGACAACATTATCAATCAGACTGTACTCAAGCGGCAGATCATCAAGTCGGGCTCGACATGTGATGGTGAGGACTCTCTCCGATGCAGGGGTGTGCGATGCTAATGTCCAGTTGCTAACAACGGGCAAGAGGCGCTCGACTTCATCTATGCGGTTGAGAATCAGCTTCGACGGGGAGAGAGCGGGCCGCGCAAGCAGTACAACGTCGTCCTGATGGACCTGGAGATGCCCGGTCAGTGACCTTGATTCAGTTGCAGAAGGACCCCGCTGACCTCCAGTCATGGACGGTCTCACCTGCATCAAGGAGATTCGCATCGCGGAGCGCGAAGGACGGCTCCGCAGGCATATGGTCGTCGCCCTCACTGGTAATGCCAGGCAGGGGCAGATTGACCAGGCCAAAGAGGCCGGAATGGACGAGGGTGAGTCTTGTTGTCTACGCGGCAACTGGATTCTGAGCTGATCGATGTAGTTATCATCAAGCCTTACGTCCTCAAGGATCTGCTCAAGAAGCTTCAGCAGTACAACGGGGCCAAGCAGAGTCCCGAGCGGTCACCAGTCCGTTCGGCGCTTCACGCACAAACCCCACCGACTTAAATGTAGCGCTACAGAACCAGTATATTGGGCTTCGAGCCCGAGAATCGTATTGTATCCATAGGACTTTCTCCGCATTATACCTCGCATTGTAGCAGCCGTGGCTGGCTCGCGAGACCGACACCCAACATAACATACTAGACCGCAGAGATCATACACAGTATACTTCGCATTGTACCGCATCGCATAACATTCGCATGTAGCCCTCATCGCCCCTGGTCATTCAGCGTCAAGGATATGCGGTCTCTGAGACGTGGTGACTAGCTGTACATCTGACATTTGACTGTATGTGGAAATGCGGAAATGCTGCGATAGACCCAGAAGATGACTAATTCGACCCCTACTCCCTACACCCAATCACCCTATCTCAGACACTGCTCTAGCTGACCAACCTTGCTCTAGTCGTACATGACGGCGATGAGGCGGAACTCGTGCCCGCCGCCCGGATCAAGCGTCTCCTCCATCACCTCGCAATGCAGAACATGGGGTCCCGGCACGAGATTACTCGCGACTTCGGCAACTGAACCCATATTGCGCTCTTTGATAGGCCACCACCCGTCCACTCTGGACCCATTATCGACGTCATCGTCTACCCAGCAGTACACGCTGCCGAGACCGAATGTGGCCGATTGCTGGAAAGATATCCCGACTGTATTTGATCCTTCGGCTTCTTGTCGGCGGATCGGCAGGTCGGTGCTGAATGTCTCATAGTCCTCCTCCGGGGCTATTGTCGGTAGACCAGTATAGGGCGAAGGGGCGATGAATTCAATGGATACGCGGGCACCGACTTCGTGTGCTACGAGATAGCGTTTCTCTTTCCACTGCCACGGCTCCCTGAGCGTCAGTTGGCCTAACCGCTTCCGAGGATTGAACGACTGACCATCCGTGTGAGCCATGGGCCATGCGCAGGCCCGCCACGGGTGCAAGACTCGGATCTTCTGCGCCCTGCAGGACTTGTGGGTGTAGGCGAGCCGAGTTGAGAGACCGGCAGTGCGGCTCGCGCAGCGACATGGAGACAAGAGGCTCAAAGGGGGAGGTAAGGGGGGTCTGAAGAATCAGTCTCTGCCGTTAGCAGACCAGAGGGGACGCACTGGAGGGATGCCTGATACGTCCAGCTCGAGCGGATCGCGTAGATGGCCCGCTGAGAATCTGCCAAAATTGCTTTTCGAGCGCTGATGTATTTGTTCGGTGAGGTACCGAATGGCGAGACCCGCAGCGAGAGCATGACCCAGAGCCGATAACTGGACAGGATCAGCCATGGACTATCCCGTACGCCGAGGCGACTTACGTGCATCATGTCAACGGGGACGCCGCCCCAAGCGATGACTTTCGAGTCTCCTTCCACGACCGTTTCGCCTGTGCGGAACCATCGTGGCATTTCTTCGTCGGGGTCGTCGGTAAGCCGAGGAAGCAAGACGTCGCGCAAGGAGATTGTGGGGATGTCATAGTACGTCACCACGTCCCCGTGCAGGGATGAGGACGACAATTTCGAGGAGAAGAGGAGGGTGAACGTCCTGTGCGTCAGTACCGTTCTTAGCATCTTCAGAAGATACACAGACTCGATGTTTATGATGGCGGGTCTCGAGTCGAGTTGCAATATGCTTCTAACGAGATGTTCGTATGACTCGATAACTTCGAGCTGGATGAGGTCGTTGATGCCTAGCTCGAGCAGCACGAGGTCCGGATCTACAGGTATGTGCTCCTCTTCAAGGGTCAGCTTCATCAGTCCGCTCCATCCTGCCGAACTTACTGAAACACCATCCAAAGTAGCCTGCGCCAACCCCTCCCTGAGCGCCATTGACGAGCCTGTTCTCCGGATGCGGGAACGTCTTGTTGAGAAAGTCGAATATCTGCACATGTAGATTCTCGTGCGAGTACAGGGTCGTTGCTCCCAGCACGGCGTCCGACTTGCTTGCAGAAGTTGGCGCCGACTCGGGGTCCGAAGCATCGTCGCTGTCCGGCAGGAGCGCAGCGTTCTTCGGCGCGTCCGCGAGCCACGTCGGTGCTGGACGAGGAGGCTCGGGCTCTCTCCGGCGCTGAGGAGCGGGCGGGGTCAGACCACGTCCCTTCGACACTGCATTCAGCTTCACCCATCCGAGTATGCTTTCAAAGTGGAGTAACGTACCACTGCCGCCAATGACCGCGACTGTGAACGGCCGACCAGACCGCGCCTTTTCCAAAAATGCCCTTACGCGCTCTCCTGTCCCCTCGTACGTCAGAGCACGGCGGTATTCCCAGTCGCGCTCAGCATCCTGCATCTTGGACGACCAGGCCCAGCTACCTTGACGCGTTTTTTCGACCACATCGCGGATGGTCCGGTGCGCCGGCGTCGAGAACGGTGCCACGAAGAACAGTACCAAGATCAAGAAGATGACGAGGCCGAAGCGAATATAGCGATTGTACATGATGGCTCTGAGCCCAGCAGGCGTTCAAGGCGCTGCTTCAGGTCAGGCTGGACGAAGGAGTGGAATATACAGTTGGCCTTTCAGGCCGGGGAGAGGGACGTGGGGTTTCGCTTTCGCTCGTTTCGCTCATCCGGGCATGCTGAGGACGTAGTCGGGTGTCGTAGCGTCGGCGTGGCGGTGAGGTGACCGAGATGGTCGCAGTTGTTGTCGAGGTAGGGTAGAGTGGAAAAGACTGGTCGAGTTACAGAGAAGCCAACCATAGCATAGGCACTTCCGACAGGGCTATTTTAAGGTTCAGAGCGGGATCGACGACCGAAGGTATGGTAAAAAAGCAGGAAGCGACGCAGCATATGTACGCCTTTTGACGAGCATACAATGTTCATATCTACCCTCTACGCGTCTAGCATTGACCGATCATTAATGCGAGTCTGACAGAACCTCATGGGCGACATGATCCTGATGCGCCGCCGCCTCCTGAGCCGCCTGTCGTTTACTCTCCACGTATCCCTCGACTCCCAATTGCCCAAATCCAGCACAAACCAAAGTCGCCCCTGCCCACACCATAAGAGGCGGGACATATCCGGGGTTCAGAATCATCGTGACGACGAGCGAGATAGGTATTGTCATTGAAATGCCAACTGTCACAACCATCGGGGTGGTCTTGAGCATGGCTACCCATTAGCCACAGTGTGCAAATGCCAGCGAAGCGCCTCACCGAGAACGTAGAGATAGTCGCTTGACAAGGTGATGCATCCGTTGATGGCGCATATGATCCAAGCTTCCCGAGAAGGTGGAAGCTCGAACGTCTCCCATCCCAGATAGTGGAGGATGGGGAACATGGGAATGAGACAGACAGTATTGAACAAGCCGGCGAAGCTGTCATCAGCTGTTGTGACTCGCCGTGAAAAATAACACCAACCCAAGCATCATCTGCATATCCGCCCGATCCTCATCACCGACCCTCACTTTCAGAAGGATAACATAGACTGCGTAGAAGCTGGCCGAGAGCAGCGCAGCGCAATCACCGAGTATCGGCCGCGTTGGTGTCTCGATGGCATCGGAAGAGATGGTGGAATCTGAGCGAGTGACCAGTACCACACCGATGAAGCTGCTGATAAGCGAATGAAGCGGAAACGACCGCCAAAGAAGCTCACCTCATGAGTACGGCGGAGAACTTGATGTTGTTGATGACCTCGACCCGGCATAATGCTCCCAAAGCGAGCGTGAAAAACCCTTTTGAGCATGAGCAAAGAACCTCTGGAGATCATTCATACTGACCACTTGTGCCGCTCAAAATCGTCACACTAGCCACACTAGTCCACGCCAGACTGGCATTGACGGCCCAATTCGCGATAAACCACACAGCAGACCACCATGCTGCGATCTGAGCGGTCTCGCGAATGCTCAACTTTGCATTCGCGGTCGTTGAGTCCCCCGGAAAAGGCGCCGGAAGCTCGAGCGAGTGTACGGGAGCCCGAGGGGATGCTTGAGGTAATGTGCGAGTTAACGATGCACTCCGTCTTGGAATCTCGTCTGATGTCCGCAATTGCTCTACACTGGAACGAGAGGGCTGCCGACGTGCCGAATCAGTCTGGGGAAGCGGCTCGTACTCCGCATATGCCCTTTCGTTGGTCAACTCGCCTCGCTTGTATCGCCATGCGGTTGGAAGAAGGTAGAAAGTGAATGATGCAGTGCTGAGGTATGTTATTCTGCAATTTGTCAGACATCATCTGGACCCGAGAAAAGTCTACCGACAGGAAAGGCTTGTTCCAGCTATCATCCCCGGTTTCCAATCTGTTCGTGATGAAGTTTGAAGTGGTCCAAAGCTACTGGATCAGCTTTGGAATTGGTGGGCCCAGTGAGAAGACTGACAACTACGACTGCAAAAAGCAGTATCACGCCGACAAGATAACGTCCAGCACGCTCTATCAATCTTGTAGGCATCTTCCGCAAGAGACTGTCAGTCTCCATGTCACCGAGAGTCGTGTGTCGTATGGTGTCGATGATGCTCTATGTCGCTCTGCATGCCGTGTTGTCAAGGAGCGATTATACGAGGAAGCCCTCTCGACGAGCTAACGATGGTATCTAGTGGTCAGACGATAGACTTCGTTTCGGAGTTCGCCGCCTCGCCGGGTGGAGGTGGATCACCGTCGGTGCCAGTCATCAACGTCTACGATGCAAGCGTTATTAGCTCTTGACACCCCAACATGTCGCGATGACCAGGTATTAGTAATGGGTATCTCAGATCTGGTGGCCTGGGTCAAGAAGGTCCATCCTTCGGTGATCAAGACCTTCCCGAGGCGATGGGCAGACCCAGCAATCAAAGGCAAAAAGGTTGCCATCGATGCCACTCTCCTGACGAACCGATTTCACTTCGCTCAAGGCGAGGTGGTACCGGACAAGCAGGCCCTCATCAGATGGTATCAGTGAGTACAATCCTCATGGAAATGTGCACAACTCAGTGACAGCCTCGTCAACCTCATGCGTGCTCATGATGTACAGCCGATCACGATCTGGGATCAGAGAGGAGTGAGAGATTGGAAGGCTCTCGAGGCTCGGAAGCGTTTAGGCGCCCGAGCGCTCAACTTGGCCCGACGCACACACGAAGACGCACGGCAAAAGCGTTTGTTGGAGCTTCGGAAAGCAGTTACGGTCCTCGCTACTTTGGGTTCTGAGCAGCGCGAGGAGCTCGCGCCTTACCTTGAAAACATGCGGGCGGAAGCCGAGGACATCCAAAAACATCGCCTGGATGTGTCCCAAATGTCGGATGCGAGCGACCTCAAGGTATCGCAGTCTCAGGACCAGCTTTCAGCTGCAGTGTCGTCGCTCACCACGCGGTCTCCTGACCCTTCCGATGTGGGCCCATCGAACGCCGTGGGTGCGGTGGATGGAGCCTCCCAACCGGCTCCCGGTGCAGCTCTAGATACCTTCATCACCATCGCCGGTCTTTTCGGCCAGTACAGGGACTCGGTCTTCAGGCCTCGAACACTGGCATCGCCGGAAGAAGTTGCGCAAGCGCTTGACCACGTCCGAGATCTCGAGAACCTCCACCTGATCGTCGGTCAGCCCTCCGAACCCGTTGACATCACTTCCAGTCCCCTGGATGACGACGCGTCTGTCCAAGTTCTAGACGAGAAGCTCGGAGAAGTCATTCCGGCTCAACTCATGAAGGAATCGCCGAGGCAAGCCGAACTTACACGTCAAGAGGGCGACATCTATTCGACCTTGCTGGCTGTTCCTGAAAACGGAGAGATGCAGGAGATATTCCGCGAAGTCGACAATCTCATCAAGACTGTGCCGGAGATACGCGCCACTTACGAGCGGGCTCTCAACATGCCTACGCAACGCCATCTTGATGAATGCAAGGAGCTGCTGCTCATCATGGGCGTGCCCGTCATCGAAGCCATGATACCTTACGAAGGGGAAGGTCTGGCGGCGAGTTTGGCGAGAGCTGGGAAGGTGGATTTCGTGGGGACGGAAGATTCTGATGTTCTTGCTTACGGGGTACGTCTCGATGTTTCACTATCCGGTATGCAGAGACTGACAGTCAGGGACCCCTGCTGAAGAACCTGTCGTCTTCAGTCGAGCCACTCGTTCTCATTGACGGTCACGAAGTGCAGCAAGCGTCAGATCTGCCTCGACCCGCTTTTCTCGACTTCTGCGTATTGCTCGGAACCGATGCCTCGCCCCGAATTCCGAAGGTTGGGCCAGCGACCGCCCTCAAGCTCATCACGAAATACGGCTCGATCGAGAATATGTTGAGCAACGAGCCGAAACTCAAGGATCGCATCAAGGATCTTGCTATGTTCATGGACCAGGTCAAAAATGCCCGCAGGTTGTTCAGCGACCTGCCTCCAATCCCGTCAGACATGGATCTCAAGCCCGGCTATTGCGATATGGATATGGTCGACCGTTTCTTGGAAGAGGAGCATGGTGTGATCATGACTGAGGTTGACTCGGACTTCACCACAGACAGTGGGAGTGAGAGATTCTCAGAGATCGAGGGCATTAGCGAGAGACCCGTCGACGAGAATCCGCCCCGGACCATCGAGTGGGACGACCGCTGGGGAAAGCCTCCAATCAACTGGGATGTCGAGGTGGACGATTCGAATCCTCGGACGCCCGCTTAATCGAGCGGATCACGTCACCGGTTTCATTATATACGAGTGGCGTATCGCGTCAGCAGCGCCCGCGATTATCGCAGCGGCCTGTTGGACATCGCCGGCAACCCTTTGTTCCTGGCGAAATATTGCCACTCGCATCTCATTACCGCTCTAAACAGAGGGGCGTTAAGGGCGAGTCAAAGGAGATCTGCTGGTGCCCTGTGATGTCTCGCGCCCATTTATATTGGGTACATCTCCCCGATCGCTATGCGTGGCAAGGGACCCATCGCCTCAGACTGGTATATACATCTTACACACGATATGCCCTGGTCTGACCGCTTTCATCAACGCAAGGAGGAGCGTGTGCCACTCCTGTCAAACAAAGACAGTGCATCTTCCTACAGAAGCACCGCAAACAGATCTGCGCCGTCCGCGCCAGATCAAGTTTCTGACAATCAAGCGTCAGGATCCGCCGGCGAGCAGCTCGCGACCGCAGCATATGCCGACTCTCTCCGTACATGGCCCCTGACAAGCTTGAAGACCCGGACCGGCTACGGAAACTCCTACGATATAGAGGTAGAAGCACGCTCTGCGACCGAGCTCATACTGTCGACGATCATATACCAGTCTATTGGCTATCGAATGCAACCGCAGGCCAAGATGGACGGATTGACCATCGCGGCGATGTTGGCAAACTTCGCATCCAACTTACGAGGCTCGAACACGGATGAGATTGTCGAGCAATTCAGTTCCAGCTTCAGGAGGATCGCTTCGCGGTATCATATCCAAGACACCAAATCCACTGAGGTATATGACATCACTCAGACGTCTTGCGTGCTACCCCTCAACAGGGACGGTATAGAATCGATCACGATCTATTTCGCACCCGAGTTATCTCACCATGAGATGCAGCAACTTGCGGAAGCAGTCTCTCCACTCACATTTGGTATGAGCTACTGAAGTAATTACTTCTGCCAGTCTACTTACGAGAGGTCGAGAGCACTATGCGATTGCTATTGTCAAATTTAGACAGTAGTCACGGCTGACCTTTCGGTCTATCTGTGATCTCAAGTTGTAGAGCAAAGGACGGTGGGGTCGCCGCATCGCCTTGATCATCATGATACTGACAGCCTTGGAAGACTGCCTTTCGACATAGCGGTGTCCCGACATGAAGTTGGTGACGGGGAGTCATTACAAAGCAGCCCGTTTTCCACGATGGTAGGTAATACAGAATCGCGTCACAAGGGGCTTGTGTGTGTTGCTACGGCGTGGCACAGCTACTACGGCGTTCAAAAGGGGTGGCCGTGTGCTCGGACGCTTGTCGCATGTTGTTTCCCACTTTGACTGCTCCACTCGAGTGTCCTATCACAGAGGCCTCTCTCCTTTGAGGACAACGGCCATATCAAGCCGTCCGGTCTCCACCGCCAGTCGAGCTTGTCTTCACCATAGCACTTCTGTGAAGTTTGAGTGGCAAATCAGCGGAGCTTGAATTCGGGTCTTCTCTTTTCACGGGCTTCTGCGATTCAACGTGCGAACGCTTCTCGACGCTTCTCAAAGCATTGCCTTGCCTCTCGCAATTGCTCGATCGAACTCAACTTCACTGCTCAGAAGAGGCTCATCTTAACCTTCCCAAACAAACAACAACCATGCGTCGAGCGAGCACAGGCAACAGCGACAACTCTGTGATCAAACCTTTGGCGGCATTCTCAAGTGGCGTCGATCTGTCAGATGTCTCCTTGGGGAGTCGTACGGTGGAGAAGACCCCAATATCGTGTCTCGAGACGCGCCGTCTCTCCTGGGACGAGCTTGAAGAGCAGTTCTTGCAAACGCCCTTGAGCGTCTCTGTGACGCAGCAAACGGAGCTCGGGACGCCTGGAGCAATCGTCTTGGACACACAAATCCGCTACAGCGCCCACCAGCCTTCGAGCGGTGCCGTCCACTCGCGCATCTCTGCGGAGGTCCTTGCGCTCGTTTTTGGCCACTTTATGTCTCGTAGCGCGCACCTCAAAGAAGCCGAGGACATGCGCGTGCAAATAGAAGAGTCCTTCTTATCCGTCGCCTCAAAAGAGATATTTTGGGCGACCGAGATCAAGGGCATCAATGACATCTCTACTACGGGGTGTTCGGTGCCACTGGGTACACCCCGCGTCGGGCAAGCTATTCGGTACATCAGCGTAACTTTCGAGCCACCCCTCAGCTTGGGAGAGAGCGAGCTTTTGAAGCAGAAAGTGATAGCGAACAATCCCCAATTTGTACCACCTCCCTTTTAATATACCTTGACAGGGACCCTTTCGATCAGCCGCTTCCTGTAGTAGCCATACCCTCTGGCTGATCCAAGATTCTAAGATGTATTTCCTTCTCCAACGATTAGACCAGTCGCAAACCCGGTGTCTCGACGCTGAGCTGCGTCTTTCTGTGGTGACTAAAGATGAAGCCAATCCCCCCGTTCAGACAGGGCGGGATGCAACATGCTGTGATACGCTTGGACTCACCTCTGAACGATCGACAAAAGGAGAGTTCTTGTACGGGGTGGATGACAGAGTGGAAGAGGCAGATGCGTCTGGACAACTGCTCACTCGCCGCGAAGTGCCCTCGACGAGATGAAGAGGCTGTGTGGGCCCACCATCACGCAGGTGTGGACCTCCTTTCGTTGCTACTAACAGAACACGCGAACAGCCTCCTCATATCTGTGAGCTTGTGTGAGAGTCTTCCAGCTATGCTCCTGAGCGGTGAACTGTGCTAGGTCAGTAGCACTTCCCGATCTGCATTCGCTTGGTGATTGACCAGCCCTTGTCGGCGCCTTTCCCTTTCCATGACACGATCTCCGCAGTCTTGATCATCCATTTTCCGTTGTGTCATGAGTTCTCGACATGCTCTGAGGGATGTGTGGACTAGCAAAAGAGGGTCGCGTGTCATGAATAGAGACAGAGCGAAGAAGCGACCATTCTCACTGAAGAGCCCTCTTCCTACCTAAAGTGGGTGTGCCACTTAAGTTACCCGTAGAGGTTCCCTGCCGGGAGCCCAAGCAAGCGGCGGGATCTCTCTCGCTCTCTCGCTCGCTGGAAACACCTCCCGCAGAGCTTATAACAATCGTCTGTCACCCTTTCGCTCTTGACCATACACGACACGCGTTCTGTCATTCTACCGCCCGCTTCGCCCTCTTACTGTAGCCCCTTCACTCGCTCTTCGGCTCTCACCACTTCCTGATCGCCCTCACCGCTGCGTGACATCTGTATCAGCCAGCTTCCTATTCCACGACATCCACCACCCATTGCTCCTGTCAACATGTCCATGGACGGCGACCTGATCGCGCTGGTCAACAAGCTGCAAGACACCTTCAATGCAATCGGAGGTGACTCGGTCGACCTGCCGCAGATTGTCGTCGTCGGCTCGCAGTCCTCCGGCAAGTCTTCCGTCCTAGAGACCATCGTCGGCAGGGATTTTCTCCCTCGAGGTCAGGGCATTGTCACCCGTCGCCCTCTCATCTTGCAGCTCATTCACACGCCTGGACCAGCGTCATCTCCTCGTAGTGCACCCAACGATAGTCTCGCGTCCAGCTCGACGGCTGGCGCGGCCAGCTTCCGTCGGTCACCCAGGATAGACGGCAACCTCGCACCGGCAGATAGGGACAATGACTATTTGCCACAGCTAGAGCAGACGCCGACGGCGGGTGCGGGGGTAATGAGACCAGGAGGGAGTCGGATGGGAGGCAATAGTGGGGCCGAATATGCTGAATTCCTTCACATCAACAGGAGGTTCACCGACTTTGACGAGATTCGCAAGGAGATAGAAGCCGAGACGTTCAGAGTAGCCGGGCAGAACAAGGTGAGTCGACCTGGTATACTCGCCGAGGGGTTGCTGATGATACCAGGGCGTATCTAGACTACCCATCAACCTAAAGATATACGGGCCGGGCGTCCTCAATCTCACCTTGGTCGACCTTCCGGGTCTGACCAAGGTTCCAGTAGGAGATCAGCCGACCGATATTGAACGGCAGATCAAGAGTCTCGTCGTGGACTACATATCGAAGCCAAATTCGTGAATTCATGTCTCTGTGTCTGAGTGCACTGACATTCAGGGTCATCCTTGCCGTTTCGCCAGCCAACGTCGACCTGGCCAATTCCGACGCTTTGAAGCTGGCGCGCTCAGTCGACCCAAGAGGATTACGGACACTAGGCGTTCTCACCAAGCTGGACCTGATGGACGCCGGGACAAACGCTCTCGACGTTCTGACGGGTCGGACATATCCCCTCAAATTGGGCTTCGTGGGGGTGGTCAATCGCAGCCAACAGGACATCATGTCGGATGTGCCTATGGACGACGCCCGGAGAAAAGAAGAGGAGTTCTTCAGGAGTCATCCAGTCTACCGCAACATCGCCCATCGCTGCGGCACAAAGTACTTGGCCAAGACTCTGAACACAGTCAGCTAAGATTCTCGTTTGCTTCTGTAGCTGACCAGCAGGTCCTCATGTCTCACATCCGCGAGAAGCTGCCCGATATGAAAGCTAGGCTAAACACCTTGATGGGCCAAACACAGCAGGAGCTCTCAGCATTCGGTGATGCCACCTTCCTCGGAGAACAACACCGCGGATCCCTCATTCTAAAACTGATGACCGAATTTTCGCGGGACTTTGTGTCTTCCATCGAGGGTACATCATTGGAAATTTCGACCAAGGAGCTGTGTGGTGGAGCACGAGTTTACTACATCTTCAACGAGGTGTTTGGTCACGCTTTGCAATCCATCGACCCTACGCAGAACCTTTCCTTGTCCGACATTCGCACGGCCATCCGTAACTCGACTGGACCAAGACCGAGCTTGTTCGTTCCCGAAGTGGCATTCGACCTGCTCGTCAAGCCGCAGATCAAACTTCTTGAGCCGCCGAGTTTGCGATGCGTGGAGTTGGTATATGAGGAGTTGATGAAGATTTGCCACAACTGCACCAGTCCAGTCAGTCGATCACCACCTCCGTTCGCACTTGCAGCTGACATCGCAGGAACTGCAGCGATTTCCACGCTTGTTGACTCAATTAGTCGAGGTTGTCTCGGAATTGCTCCGTGAAAGGCTTGGACCCACATCGGAATACGTCTCGAGCCTCATAGCTATTCAAGCGGCGTATATCAACACGAATCACCCAGACTTTGTCGCTGGCTCTGCAGCGATTGCTCGTCAAGGGCCAAAACCGATCACCGCACCCCAAGAACCGTCGCAACACTCGTCTGTGGACGAAGACGAGGAGGAGGACTCTGATGCTGGATCTACCGTACCAAACGGCACGACTCCTGTCAACAATGTTCACCACCCTCGTTCAGCATCGACATCTGTGCAGGAGAAGCGACCTCTCGTCTCGGCCAAGAACATTAACGATGCCAAACGGCATCATCACCGAGCAGCTTCGGGTGGGGCAGCGACTCAGCCGCAAAACCATCTTGCGCCCCCTCCACCGGCGTCGATTGCGGGTACTTCGCCTCACGGAGCGAAAGAGACGTTCCTCAACTACTTCTTTGGCGGTCCAAACTCCCCGAACGCGCAATTGGTCTCTTCTGCCCCGGTCACTCATGCTGCCTCGCCTGCCTCGACTGATGGCCGGATGGAGCGCGCCGGATCGCGGTCGAGAGGCCCTCCGTCTGCCTTTGTCAACCGCGAAATATTGCCTGATCTGAACAGCGGCAGAAGGCAAGGAAGCAGAAGCGGACTGGAGAATGGCACGACTGCGTTTGATATGAAGAGTCTGGGCAAGCATCTCGAGGCGGTGAGGTACTTCAAGATGATACGGTTCGATGTCTGACGAGCAGGGTCCGCTTGATCAGCCTCTGCACCTCTCGCCGAGAGAAGAGATGGAGACAACGCTCATCCGATCTTTGATCGGGAGCTACTTTGGGATCACCCGTCAGACGATCCAGGACCTCGTTCCAAAGGCGATCATGCACTTGCTCGTGGGTCGCTCGCACATCTACCGGGGATCATCACTGAATCTTAGGTCAACTTTTCGCGCGATGCGGTGCAGCAACGGCTTGTAACGTCGCTGTACAAGCCAGAGCTGTTTGCAGAGCTGCTATACGAGGACGACGCGCTCGTGTCGGAGCGCACTCGAGTCAAGGCGCTGTTGGATGCGTACAAAGAGGCGTTCCGCGTGCTGAGCGAGGTGTCTTTGAAGAGCTGAGCTGGGGAGAAGGCCTTCACGTTGAGTTGCGGCATGTCGGGTGTGACATGTACACACGACGATCATCTGTAGACTATATGAGCAAGAGGCACTGCTACATTCACCGAGACACGACCATTCCTGCATGCATTGTGAGCGCATCGGCCTCGTCGAGGATTGGTTTGCAGGGAGGTAAAATTGGGTGGTGCCTCCACTTTGACCCCGCCACGCGACGCGTCGTGATGAAATGACCGCTTTCGCTGTGACTGTAGGAATAGGATCAAATCATCTTCCGTCGTCTGTCAAGCTACGAGTGACGGCTGATTTGGGGGAACAAAACAAGATGGCCGACCAAGAAGACATGGCCGAATGGCTGTGCGACTCGAACGACGCGCTGTCGCTACAGCTAGGTGGGTGATCTCGTCCCCTCCCCAGGCCCTTTCCCTCGTCTCGGCATCTCGTGCTGTTTGATGGACGAGCTGAGCTGAGCTGAGCTGACTCGCAGTCCGCTCAAGCGCCGAAGTGGATGCACTGGTAGCAAGAGGCGAAGACCTGACCCCGATCGAACCGTTCCATCCGTCCTTCACCTACCCCATATTCGGGGAACACGAAAAGATCTTCGGCTACCGCAACCTGTCCATCGAACTGCAATTCGCTTCTGGGTCGTTGAGGCAGTTCCTGCGCATCACGTACGACGAGCGGCTCGAGTCGACTGCCACGCCCGCGGATGATGTCGAGGGCACGATCTATCGGTTTGTCCCGCCTGATTATACCAAGTCTGAGCGGGCGTTCGAGGAGTTGGTGGAGGGTGGTTCGAGGGGGTTCAAGCCGCTTGGAGAGAAGATTGGGGAGTATACCAAGGCGAAGGTTAGTGCGAAGGGGAAGGGCAAGGCGAAGGGTAAGGGGAAGGGGAGGACGAATGGCGCTGCTGGGAAGAAGGAAGAGGTGGCGGAGGCAGAGGGAGAGGAGGGGGTGGTGTTTGAGATGTACAAGGTGAGTCGCCGACGCTCTTGTGGCTCTCAGAGTCTTACTGTATCTGGGTGGAGATGCTGACGCAGCTTAGTCGTCCTGGAGCACGCCGGGATTCCGCGAGTATCATCGCCGGATGCAGCTGTTCATCCTACTATTCATCGAGGGGGGATCGTATGTCCACGTGAGTCATTCCATCTTACGCCTGCACAGTCACGCTGACAGAGTAGGAAGACGAGGATGCCTGGGAGTTTGTCACTCTGTTCGAACGACGCCCCCTGCCTCGCTCTGAAGACGACAACGAAACCAAAACCGAGAACAAACCCGAAACACCCGCCTACTCGTACCATTTCGTAGGGTACACATCCGTCTATCCCTTCTGGTGTTACCCCGACCGCGTCCGACTGCGCCTGAGCCAATTCGTCATTCTCCCGCCGTATCAACAACAAGGACACGGCTCGGCACTTTACTCGGCGCTGTACCAGCACGTGCTGGGCCGCGCCGAGGTGGCCGAGCTGACGGTGGAAGATCCCGCCGAGGCCTTCGAGGACCTACGGGATCGCAACGACCTGCGGTGGTTGGTCAAAGAGGGCGTGCCGGACGACCCGCTCTTCCGGGAGATTGGCAGTAAACGTGCGGACAGGGTCAAGTGGGAACGCGACCTCAGGACAAAGTACAAGATTGCCCAACGGCAATTCGATCGGTTGCTCGAGATGTTACTGTTGAGGAAGTTGGACCGCAAGGATGCTCAGAAAGTCCGCGCGTACAGGCTGCATGTGAGTCCGGTCGTCAGAGAAAGTGATGGTTGTGGCTGATGGATGATAGGTCAAGGCGCGGCTGTATCGGTTCAATTACGAAATGTTGTCTCAGATGACACCTGAGGAGAGGAAGGATGCGCTGGCCAAGACGTACGAGTCGGTGATTGAGGATTACGACCGGATACTGGCCATGACGTTTTAGGTGTGCCACTTTGCTGCGTGGTGTAGATGTTATGTCAATTCTGGCTGGTCATGACGTCGGTCAAAGGGCGGGGCGCATCGGAGTTAAGCACGTGCCCTATGAGGAACGCCGAGTTTCAGGTACCGTCGCCGTTGACCACTTATGGCCGCCGCCGAGCCGAGGGCCGCTGGCCGTGGCCGCTGATGATGATGATCCACTTCGGCAAGTCCAGGCGCTCCTCTCTCGGCCGGATGGGAAGATGGGAATGGTACAAACGATATGGCATGGTACAAACGGGGATCCGGCATCGGCAACTAGCGATCGCATGCATTCTTAATGAGTACCCAGTGGCCAGTCGGAGTTGCTGAGGTGATAAGCATGGCAGTAAGCAGAGCAGGCGAATGAAAACGAGCCAAAGCATTTTCGCAACTTTGCTCGGTCTCGGGCGATTCCGAATTCACCAGTGGATAGGGGATGTAAGCGAGTATGACAAAGGCCGCGGTGCCGGGTTCCGGCGGTAACAAGTAGCAGGATGTAAGATGTGAGTCAGCCACGCAAAGAAGCGTCTGTAGAATTAAATAGCGCATGCATGTGATTCCCAGCAACTGGCCAACAGAAAGGAAGAGCAGAGGCGAGGGGTGGGGACTTCTCACGGCCGCGGGGGAGGCAAGGGGGTTATTGCGGCAGGTATGTACTCCTGCGGCAATGGCTCTGTGATATCTGGACGATCTGTACAGTGTGCAGCAGAGCAGAGCAGCAGAGGAAGAGAGGCGATCGAGCAGAGGCGTCAGATGTTACCGTAAAGCCGAGTCGGTGGCAAGGGAGAAAAGGCAAAGGAAAGAAAAAAGACTCGGGGATAGGGAGCAAGGAGCGCCGCCGTGCTTAGCTTGTAAACTCACTCGCCTTCGGTGTTGTGTCAGATCAACCTCGGTTACCTTACGGCCAGTGGCCAGTGGGATTACTCGTGCGATGGATGGCTTGGCTGGCAAGGGGAGGAGGCGGAGAGGCAGCAGATGAGCATGTCCTGGTTAGTCATGGCACCCTCTCCCCTCTCCTGGGATCCCTGGCTCGACGGATCTCCTTTTGCTGTCTGTCCCTTCCACCTCGGCCACGGCCTGCGGTCAACGGCCCTACGGCTACGGCCTTAGGTCACCTCGTCTCTCTCTGGCTCTCCTCTCCGTCTATCAGAGTCTCGCTGATCGTATTATATACCTCTGAAAATCATGTCCGCCGCCGACTCCTCTTCCACTTCGACTTGCGATCCGTTCCGTCCTCACCACCATTGACCATATAACCACACTGAACGAACCTACTCTCCTTCACATCACCCCCTGCACCCATCAACGACCTGACTCATCCTCCATCGGATTACTCATACTCGCTCGGTCGACGCCTCGACGCCCACCGAACGCCAATATCACGGCATACCCAGCATTTTTCTTCAATCGCCGTCTGTCCGTTCCACCGTCCATCGGCCCGTCATCCCCAACAGACCCGTCGGCATTCCATGACTCCCTAACTCCCCCTTCTCACCACCTTTCGACTCGCCGCCGCCGTCGCCATCGACAGTAGCGCCAGTAACACCGCTCGCCGCTCGCCGCTCGCCAGTCGACGATGGACTCTTCACCAGCCGTCGCGGCGCCCGTGTCCGCCCCCTCGGCGGCCGCAGGCTCGGGCCCCGTCCCCTCTGAAAAGTCGGGTCTGTTGGTAAGCCTCCTTTCTTTCCTTCCTCACGCTTGGCAAACGGCTGACCGCCTGAGCAGAGCCAAGTCCCCGCGTGGGGCTCGTACCTGTACCAGAACTTCCTCTTGCCTGCTCTATCGCCCAACCTCGCCACGCAATGGCTCAGCTCGCCCTTCTCCACCGACCCCTCCGCAGCGACCACCACCACAGCCGCCCAGCAGCAGCCTGGCGATTACTTTTCGAGTCAGTGGGCGGGGCTATCGGGGTCCCCGACGGTCTCGGCTGTCCCGCCCCCGTCTCTTGCTTCTCAAGGACAGCAAGCGCAGCAAGGCCAGCAGAACCAATTCGGCTCACAGCCCATAGGTGTCGATCCTAAAATGTGGTTCCAACAACAACAACAGCAGCAGCAACAGCTGCCTTCACGCGCCACCACCTACCCCTTACCGCTCATGTCGATGCCCCTCTCGTTGCCGCCCTCGTACGGCGCCGCCAACCCGGCACAACAACTACAAGCGCACCAGCTTGCTCAGCTGGGCCAACTGGGCTTCCCACCCAGTATAGCCACGTCGCTCATCGCGCCCATGCCCGGCGGTGGCGGCATGCCGATGGACATGATCGACACGGTCGAGCTCACCCGAACTCCCGAGTCGCTACCACAATCAGTGGGCCACTCGCCCGTCCTCGCCAGCGCCACCGTCCGGCCCTCGCTCTCCTCCGCTTCCCACCCGCATCGGGCGGGCGGGTCCTCGTCCCATAGAAACAAGAGGAGACACAGTACGACGACGGACGAAGAGGAAGATGCCGAGGGCGAGCCGGACGACGAGGTCGAGGTGCCCGAAGGTGTCGAGCGCGACGGTATGATCTGGGGTATGAAGGTCGAGGATTATCGCAGTCTCAGTGCGAGAGAGAGGAAGAGGGTGCGCAACAGGATAAGCGCCAGGACGTTCCGCGCAAAGAGAAAGGGTTGGTGTCCAACCTCTTCATCGATCGGTACTACGTACTCTAGGCTGACTCGCAGAACACCTCTCTTCGCTCGAACATACTCTCGAGGCCAAAGATATGGCCATCAAGGCCGCCAATGACGAGGCCGCCCGACTGAGGATAGAGGTGCGCGACCTCAAGCGACGGCTGGCCAAGTACGAGTAGTCGTCTTGTACACACGAGGAAGACGCAGCAGCAGAAAGAAGAAGTAGGGGCGGAGGCAGATTGCATGTGGATGATCATAGAGGAGGCCCGAGGTAAAGAGTCAGAAGATCATATGCTCGTATCACATGCTGTAGCCATATCTAAAGACCCATGTATACTCTCCTGTGTTGTTCGCTACTTGTACAAGCAACATCCAAGTTCCAATCCAAACGCCCAGAGCCCAATCTCGTCAAGTCGTCAAGTCTCCTCCACACTGCCTCCCATCAGACCCTTCCACAGCTACAAGTCAGCGCCGATCAAGCCTGACACACACCAAACTCACCGCCCCGCTCAACGCCTCGCCAATTTTTCTCCTGTCGACCCCTTGGATCCTTTCCGCAAAGAAACTCTCGGGCGCTCGTTTGCGCTTCTTGCCTTTATCGTCCACCTCCTCCACAACACCAAGCGCCTTGCGCTCTTTCAAAGCGGTCCACAAGTCTCGAGGCGTCTCAAACTCGTCCAGCAGGGCCGAGACCCGCTCCGCACTCATCCCCTTGACGCACAACAGCATTCGTCCCAGCTGCTCGCGAAGAGTCCGGGACGCTGATTTGTCGTTCAGGTCCTGATAAGCTTGAAAAGAGGTCAGGTAGCGTTTGTCGGGGTATCGCTGCCTCAAACTCGCCTGCAGAGTCGTGTACGATGCACGCGAGATCAAGCGGGTCGGCAGCACGTACAGGTCTTGCTGGGAGTGCATAGAGGTGATGACATTTGTCATCATCGCCAAGAAGTCGATCGTCTCTGATAGCTTATGCGTTTCCTTGAGAATGAAGCTGTTGTGAACTTGCAGTTGCGACTTGGCCGTCATGATCTGCAGACCGTCATACGCCATCCGTTCAGTCAGGTCGTAATCTTCTACAATATAGAAGACATTCGAGATGGCCGAATTGCTCAACCGGAACTGGGATGAGCACCATGAAGCTATCCACGCTGAAAAAGCTCACGCATTGTTCGGTGTACCGCCCATCCTTAATACTTCCACACAGATCGTCGAGACGTTTGCGCTCAGCCACATAGTCTAGGACACACTCATCCTCCTCGCCGCCGAGGCCGTCGAGCTTTCGAGCTATCCAGCACATGTCGGCAAGCCGCAGAGCGCGTTGCTCCATCTTGACACCCTTCTGCAACAGTGTTTCGGCAAAATTGTCCCGATGCTTTCTCGACTCGACTTCGCGGGTATCCAGAATCAAAACCACCTCAAATGAGCCAGCAGGCCAGACAGCAACGTCATCGTGATCGAAAGCAGGAGCATCCGACAGTGCATGACTCGGTCCTAGTTCACGAAGAGGCGTGGGAGCAGGCATATGTGACGATAGCCTCGGACCGTTAGGCGGGAGTTTCCTCGACATCGAAGACAGAGAACCGGTCGCGTGCCGAGGCCGAAGGGGCTGGGAAGAGGAGCGTTCGAATGACGTAGCGTCCTTGCTAGAATTGGCCTGCGCTTGCAGATGTTGCGTGGGGGCCGATTCCGTGCGAGCGAAAGTAGTATCACGAGGCTCTGTGTTGATCAAAGTGAGAGGATAATCCATGCCGATGAAATCGTCATCATCCAAAAACATGACTGGCTTGGAAGGGGATCGAGAAAAAGGGGCGGCCTCCGGGCTATGTGGTGTGCTGGCGAATGTGGAGCATTTTGGCGGAGCGTGCTCTTCCAGGATGTACGCGAACAACGTTGCTACCTCGCCGGTATTCCTCCGCGCCGAGGTGTCGACCAATTTCAGCTGGGCTGCGAATGCGTGATCTCGCTGGTGATGTTTGAACTCGATCTTGCGGATGTTGACGAAGTCCTCGGGATCAAGTCGGGCCAACGCGGAGTCCATGTCATGGACTCGGTTGCCAAGAGGATCTGTGATGTTCAGTCCTTAAGTCAGGCAAGAGTTGGGAACCAACCGATATACCAGAACTCAAATTTCTCGAATGATTTCCTTGGCTGATTGATCGAGGCCTTTCTCGGACTCTCGATTGGCGGCAAGTCAGACCTACCTGGCACACTGCTTGGTCCCGACATTGTGCTCGGTCCCGGGAGAGACTCTGGCGCCGTGGACAAGGGAGCGGTGCCGGTCAATCCCGGAAGCATGTTCCTCATGATCACAGCGACCTCACTACCGCTCAGCTTGAGACGAAGCATAACATGATCACCCAACTCACTATCCTTCCTCTGTGAGACAATATTTGTGGGGATTCCCTGTCACGTAGACATATCCCTTGCCAATCAAGGTCTTCATGCTGCTCCAAGCTGTAAAGTGTGTGCCCTTTGTGCTCCGATCGTAGCTTGATTCGCAGTATGGTTGACCGGCCCGAATGACCTCGCCTTTGGTCAGGAAGACTTGAGTGTTTCGTTCCGGGTCGTCAACTGCCAGAATAAGGGCCATGAGGATTCCGTAGCCTCCTGAGCCTTTTTGCGGTACGTAGGCTTTTGGCTTTGCGGGCTTTCGTTTCTTCGCCGCCGGCTGGGAGGCCGTTGCATTCGCATCGTCACCAGGAGAGGGCGATGGAGAAGCGTTGGCTCTTTCTTTGCCTTTCTTCTCTGCAAGAAGGTCAGCAGCAAACTGTAAGCAGAGACGTATGACCAACTCTGCGGGGTGCCGGGTACCGGAAGATCGTTGTCTATGCAGTATTCTTTCCATCGCTTCTCCAGGAGGGAGACGATCTTTGGGCCGATGCCCTGCAGACATACAAGATCGCGTGGTCTCGCATAAGGAATAGGACAAGCAGCCAAGGACTTGCAAGCTTTGCTATAAGTCTCGCCCGACTTCATGTTCTTGGATCGGGCTTCATCTCTGAGCTCTTCTTGGTCAGCCTTTCGAGGGACTACAGTGATATCATGCTCACTCACCCTCCATCCAAGAGAGGAATAGCGGGTTGCCGCAATTTACCTTGGGCGGCATGGCAAGAAGACATGAGGCTAGGGAAGAGTTGAGGCTATCAACATGAAGTAGATGGATAGAGAGAGTTGACTGGATTGACTTTGCTCTTCATCCCTACCTCCACCCCAGTGGCGACGCGTTGAACCATAGAGACGGAAGCAAATTCGTCTCGGAGCCGGGCCAGAGCTAGCAGCAAGTTTTCCGCACTGCGTTCTAGCTACACCATCTCGTATCGACAAAATGGCTAAAGACAAGGCAAGCAAGCGCGGAAAGAAGGAGAAGGCAGCCCAGAAAGAGCCCGAGGCATCCGTGCCATCCGCTGCTGGATTCTCTCTGTTCGGCTCAAGCAAGGACACCGAGCTCGACGATGTGTTCAGCAAAGGCGTCAGTCAACCTCTCTATTGTGACGCATCGCTGACCCGTGCAGGCGACTTTTGCAACACCCGTTACTACAACTGTGAAAGAATCTGTACGTACTGCGCCCTTGAGCGAGGCAAAACCGGCCAAGTCACCAAAGAAAGCAAAAGTAGCCGATCCTCTGCCCGCAGAAGAGGTCGTACAGCAAGCAGAAGCTGGACCTTCAAAGGTTATTGCGCCGGCCCCGGAAACGGACAGTGAAGGCTCAGAAGACGAGGACGAGGAAGGGGACGAGGAGCTGGTACATGAGAGCCTGAAAGGTCAGGTGGCGAAGCCCAAGCACGCCAAGGAGAAGAAACCCAAGAAATACGTTCCGGCGGACGAGACATCTGCAGACCGGGACAGGCGTACCGTCTTCGTTGGCAACCTCCCCATAGAATGTGCAAAAAGCAAGGTGAGATACTTCTGGCTGTCTCGTGTCATCGCTCACTCGCAGACCGCGCTTCATCAGCTCAGGACCCACCTCTTGACCTTCGCGCCGACTGCCAAGATCGAATCTGTCCGTTTCCGATCGGTGCCGTTCGCAACTCCTACCGCAATCCTGCCATCAGAGGATCCTGAGAAGGATGAGAGCAGACGAGTCAAGCGGGAGAAAGAACGTGCGTCGGCCTGGCGAGCACAGCAGGAAGACGAGGAGGTCGGCAAGGGGAAAGGCAAGCGGGCTAGGGAGGATGATCATGTGCCGGACAACGCCAAGGTATTTTTGGACGCCAAAGGCAAACGTAAGGTAGCGTTCATCAAGAAGGACGTGAGTCGACGCATAGTCTGCCTGTTCTGTCTCTGGGCTGATCACCAGTTCCACGCCGAAGGTGATTCCTGTAATGCCTACGTTGTCTTCGAACATCCGCATCCCGAGCGCTCGAAGAATGTAGCTCCGATACTAGATCCTTTCGAAGCTGCAGAGTTGGTAATCAAAGCCAACGGATCATCTTTCATGGGACGCACGATCCGAGTGGACGCAGTGCGCCTTCCATCCTCGAAAGCCCTGGCATCGGCCTCGACAGCTTTGGCGAAGAGGGACGCCTGGCTGCCGAGCGGAACCGATCCGAAAAAGAGTCTTTTTGTCGGCGGGCTCGACTATGCATCCAAAGAGGAGGATCTGCGCGTCTTCTTTGAGGAAAGAGTAAAGGAAGAGCGGGGAGCGGCCCCGGATGGAGGGCGATG
Source organism: Tremella yokohamensis (assembly GCA_024343385.1). Lineage (NCBI taxonomy): Eukaryota > Fungi > Basidiomycota > Tremellomycetes > Tremellales > Tremellaceae > Tremella > Tremella yokohamensis. The sequence goes on along the minus strand of BRDC01000026.1, from coordinate 1,135,778 downwards.
GGTCACTGGCGTCAGGATCATCAGAGATCAGGAGACCCAGCTTGGCAAAGGCTTTGGATATGTGCACTTTGTGGTGAGTCCGCCTGATTCAAGGTGAACATCAGTTGACTGTGTAGGACCGAGAGAGCGCGGACGAGATCTTGGCACTGGGATCTAGCAAGCTTAAGTTCGCCAAGCGGTACATCCGAGTCCAGCCCGCCAAGACGTTGCCGTCTTCGGCTGTCAAACCGCCTCATGCAGCAAACGGCAAGGCCTCGTCAGCCGTCGCTGCGAAGGCTGCAGGCAGCAAGACGAAAGCCGCGCCCTCCGCTAAGCCAGCACCAGCTCCGAAGGGCAACCCGATGCTCGGAGAGAAGCTCAAGGATCTGTCGAAAGAGGAGAGGAAGCTTGCGAAAGCTACCGACGCCGACAGACAAGCTAGAAGGTTGGCCAAGAAGAAGATGCGTTCGGACATGTCCAAGCAGACGGAAACGGGAGCGGTCAAGCTCAATCCGAGCAAAGGCGAGAAGCACGCTCGGACGAAGCCGAAAGCCAAGAAGAGCAGGGTGAGGAGTGAGAAGGCTGTCGCGAAGATGAAGGGCCAGCGGCAGTGAGCCCTCTGTGTACAACATGTCTATGCACGCATATGCTACGCTATCTCCCTGTGTCTACCGCTGTCGTTTGCCTTGTTCTTGCCAGGAGGTATGCATGCAATGCATGAAAATAGAACGAGCCCGCAGTTTGAGAGGCTTGCAAACCCGAGTCCGAGCCGCCCGCCAGCCCGCGCAGCTCGGCCGCAAACAAACCAAAACCCATTCCCACCCACAAACGCCCTTTCGACCATACTTTCTGTGCTTTCACTGCTTGACGCTCTGCGCATCAAGCTCCGTCCTTATGCCCATCGCGGTACCGACGATGCAGTCGCCCGATGCACTCGGACCCAACTCGCCCACATCACCACGGACGACCAAAGCAGCCTTTTTCAGAACTCGCTCGCCGCCCATCGCCGAACGACAACAACAGACCCCTTCGCCATTTGGCGACCCGACGCGTTTTGCGCTCTCTTCAACGCCCAATTCGAGAGTTGCCCCACCCGCTGGTCCATCACGATACGCGTATGGTGCAGAGGATGGACTGCGCGCCCCACCGGCTTTGATGGGCAGAGAGAGGGAAGGGAGCTTTGCCAGTAGTGCTGGCGCCGCCACGGCGGGACATGCGCCTCAGGCGGACGCATCTCTAGGAAACGCTATGCTGGATCGCAGGGAGGTCATGACGCCCAGCACGTCGCATAGCGAGCATATCGATCGTACGAGCCATTTGGGCCATGACGACCAGGCGGACCAGACGCCCGATACGAGCATGTCCGGGCGCTCGGGGTACGAGGATATGCTTGGGGACCATGCGGATGGCGGACAGACTTCGAACTCTCTGTCGACACATGAGACAGGAGAAGACAGGACGATGGGGAGAGACGAGATGATGTTGACGTTGCTCGCGGGTCAGGCAGCCGTAGATTGTGAACAGCTGCCGGTAGGTGGCTGGGAGGAGGTGGAGGGGTGGAAGAAGGTATGTTGACAGCTGGTATGCTGCTCATGCGATGGTACTGATGCGGCAGGAACTTTCACTGCTCTCGAATCGTCTATCATCGCTCGTAGCGAGACATCAACGAGAGGTCAAGATTCTTACAGCTGCGCGGACGCTGCAAAAGCTGAACAACAACAACAAGCGGTACGCCCGGGCAAGTGCGGAGAGAGACTGTGACTGATGGGTAGGATGTCCAAGCAGACCTTGGAGAGCCTCGAGCAGTCTGAAAAACGTGTCGAGTCTGCTGAGAAGGAGGTCTTGATTCTTCGGGACCGAGAGGCGAGCTTGCGCCGGCGACTGATGGAACACTGGTCAGGCGTTATGGCATGGGAGGTCCGACGGCTCGAGAAAGCGCACGCCGAAGCTCAGGCAAGATACAATCGTCAAACCAAGCAAATCACAGCTACAGCCGATCGAGAACGCCAATTCAGAGAACAGATAGACGGCTTGTCGTCCGACCTCGAGGCGCGGCATGGCCGTGTTATGGAACTCGAGGAGATCGTCTTGGAGCTTGGAAGGCGCGAGAGGGCCATTGAAGATGAAGTCGCAATAGTCGAGAAAGAGCGAGCGGCACTTGAGCAGGAAAAGATCGGCTGGACGCGAGAGCGGCAGATGTTGGCGCAGCGTCAGAAGAGCTTGGAAGACGAAGCGCAGGCGTTCGAAAAGGAACGTTCGGGCTGGGCGGCGGAAAAGCGCATGTTTGCCGAGGAACGCCAGAGGCTGATGGGCGAGTTCGACAAGTTGTCGGAAACTGGCAAGATATCTGACAAGGACAAAGCCATGCTCGATCAGCTGAGGGTGGGACTTGGCGGCATGTTAGGGAGAAAAGGTCTGGCGGAGACAGAACTGGTCGGTGCTCTTGGCGAGGTACGGGCGTTGATGCAGCGACGAGAGAAAGAGGTGACTGCCTTGCGCGAGGAGATGAGAGAGGTCAACATGGGTCTCGAGGAGGAGGTACGGCGGGTATCGAGCGATCGCGATACGTGGAAAGCCAAAGCGGAGGGCGCGTCCCAGTCCTCTTCGACTCAAGTTTCCGCGCTGGAAAGGCAGCTCCGCGTGAGCCTTTCCTTCAATGGTCCCGGATCATGCTCATCGTCCAGGCCAAGGCTGAGGAGGCCTCTGACTTGAAGCTGCGCAACGAGTCGCTGTCCACCTCTCTCAACGCCGCTCAAGCCGCCGTGGCTTCCATGTCATCGCAGTCGTCCTCGAACAAGGCTCTCCAATCCCGCGTGGATGCGCTCACCGCCGAGCTCGACAGTATCGCCGGGCAGTTTATGGAGGTGTGGTCCATCCTGCCGTCCCCTGCCAAGAGACAACAGGCAGACCTGGTCACCGCCAGTGGATCGCCAAACCTCGCCGCCGCTTCGCCGACCCGCAATGTCAACTTTGCCGCGCTCCAGGATCTGTACCGGCCCTCAGGCTCCAAAGAGGACTTTAAAGGGATCGACGAGATGCTGCGGCGGGTACGGGGCATGGTGGATGACGGCAAGATCCTGGTCAGCCGGATGGAGAAGCTCAACACGGAGCGCGAGGTGCACAAATCCAACGCTGCCAAGGCTAAGAAGCTGGTCGAGGACAGCCGACAGAGCCTCGAGACATACCAACAGCAGGTCGCCGTGTTGGAAGACCGCCTGGCCAAGACCGGCTCGTCCGAGTCGCAGTTCCTGTGAGTCCAGCAATACGACTGAACGGTGAATCGGCGCTGACGGGCCAGGGAACAGCTGAATGAGCTACGAACCGCACTGGACGCGGCCAATGGAGCCAAGCGGCAGCTCGAGGCCAAAGCGGCTGAGCAGGCCGAGCAGACGACCCGGCTGCAAGATGCCAACAACACTCTCTCGGCCAAGGCGCTCACAATGGCCGACGAGGTGGAGCAGGATCGCCGAGCTCTGACGGTCAAACTCCAAGCGGAGATCGATCGGCTCAAGGAGGAGCTCAGGGAGTGTCAGGAAGACGCGGATGAACAGCGCAGTCGGGGACAGAGCCAGCGTATACAGCTTCTGGACGAGGTGAGTGTCTTCTGGAACTAGAGACTTGAGAAGTGGCGCTGATGTGTATAGCTCAACTCGCTCCAGGCTGAAGTCGGAGATCTGAGGAAGCAGTTGCGAAACGCCCAGCGCGGACCGGGAGCGGGGAGCGTCGCGGGCAAGTAGAGCTAGAGATCTAATCATCTAATGGATATCTTGTATGCTTGTCCATCTCTCAACGACATCAAGGGTATTCCTCGACTTGAAATGACTGGTCAATATTCCCGATCACGGCCCCCGAGGGCTTTCACTTGGAACAGGCTGGATCTTAGCCGTCCTCCACGCGCCATTCGCCATCATCCACGAGGTCCACTCATGACCGACCTGAGACTTTGTGGGGTATATTGCAGCCGTTACACGAAATGTCAACGACAAGAATGAGATTGGCAGTTGCTCGAACCTGACCGCGGAGTATTTATTCGGTGAGACGCACGGATTCTCGTCGGAGTCCTAGACCAGTGAAATTGGATGTTGTTAGCTCACCCAGTTTCCCGAAAGATGGGGTCAGACAAAATCGAATTGCGCATCATCGACTGCATACGCACTGCTCTCATAGGCTACCATCACTCGCTATCCAGAGAAAGAAAGGGAAGAAGTATTATAAAGTGGCACACAGACAGGGCAGACACGTCGACGACAGTAGAGATCCGACAGACGACACGACACACACTGATCCGTTCCGACTTTGTCCATTGCAATTGTTGATCGTTGAAAAAGAGGGGCGCTTAGACGACGGTGGCGGCGGCCTTCTCCTCGTGCTGCTCGACGGGGAGTTTGCCTTCCTTGGTGAGACCCATCTCGGCGGCAAAGGTCGAGTGGGGCTTCCAGCTGGCAGACTTGCGAGGGGAGCCGGCCTCCTCCATCATGCGGTCGACCTGCTCCAGCGAGAGACCCTTGGTCTCCCACACCGTGAAGTAAGCGTAGACGAAGCAGAGGACGCAGGTCGAGCCCCAGATGAAGAAGACACGCGAGCCGAGGTTGCCCTTGTCGGTCGAGACCATGTAAGGGGTGATGACGGTGATGATGCAGTTCCAGAGCCAGTTGGAGGCGGTCGAGAGGGCGACACCTCGAGATCGGATGGGGATGGGGAAGATCTCGCCGATAACCACCCAGGCACCGGGACCCCAAGTGCTAGCAAAGAAGAAGATGTAGATCTAATCACGTGATCAGTGTGGCACTTTCTCTCGTCGACATTCAACTCACGCAGATCAATGAAATCTGTCCCTTCACTGCATTGTGGTTGCTGCCGTCGGCCACACCGATGATAGCGCAGATAAACTCGCAGACGAGCATGCCGAGAGCACCCCAGATGAGCAGAGGGCGACGGCCGAATCGCTCGATGGTCCAGAAAGAGATGGGGGTCGAGCACACGTTGACGAGGGTGGTGATGAGGGAGATGAGGAAGGGGTTGCTGATCGTTCCAAGCGTCTGGAAGAACGTAGTGCCAAAGTAGAAGATGAAGTTGACGCCCGTCCATTGCTGCATCATTTGAATTGAAGTGCCTTCCATTAGCAAGAGGAGCAATAGCCTCTAGGAGAGACCTACCGAGGATGGTGCGGCGAAGGTTGGAGCCCGGGTTGCGAAGGCCACCGGTGAAGCAAGCGGCCCACGACTCAAAGTAGCCGCCGGCGGGGATGAGCTCAGTCTCGTACTCGTGGTTGGCAATGATCTCGGCGAGCTCCTCCTGGATGTAGGCCGAGTCCTGTGGCTGACCACGGATGCGGGCGAGGGCTTGGGCGGCGGCGTCAACGCGGCCCTTCTTGACGTACCAACGGGGCGAGTCGGGGAGGAACATGAGACCACCGCCGAGGATCATGGCCCAGAGGAACTGAACGGCAATGGGGATGCGGTACGAGCCGGTGTCGGTGCGGTTCTGGGTAGCGTACGAAACGCACGAGGCGAGAAGGAGACCGATGGTGATGCAGAACTGGTAGCCCGAGACGATGGCGCCACGGACCTTTCGGGGGGCGATCTCGGACATGTACAGGATGATGATGGCGGAGATGAAGCCTACACCGAAGCCCGAGATGAGACGGCCGACAATGAGCTAAGGGTGGTGAGCACTGTACTGAGCAGAGGGAAGGGGGAGGGACGTACGAGGGCGAAACCGTGCGAGGCGGTCTGGAGGACACACCCGACAATGAAGATACCGCAACCGATGATGACGGTGATACGTCGACCGATCCACTCGGCAACGTCACCAGCGATGAGGGCACCGAAGAAGGTACCGGCAGAGAGGACAGAGGTGATGGCCGACTTCTTGCTGGCAGGAAGGGCGAAGGCTGCCTTCTCGGCGTCGGAGGCGTTGGCGCCAGGGATGGGAATACCGGTAATGAGGTTGATAAAGTCTGAAGCGGCTCAGCGCAATTCTTGAAAGGTGAATTGGGAGAGAGCTTACAGTTCATGCCGAGGACGCCGGACATGTAACCAGAGTCATAGCCGAAGAAGATACCACCAAAGGAGGCGAAGACACAGAGGAAGTAGGCCTTGGCCGTGACAGGGGCCTCAATCCTGTCCGGGTTGCTTGTCGCCATCAACACTGCACCGCCGGGCACTGCGGGTCAGTCGGTGATCTGCACGAGTAGTGTGTGTTGTCAGACGATCCTGCCGCCAGCGGCGGCAATGACGGCTGATCAAGCGATCGACCATCACGCGACACGGGGTAGCGTGGGCACGAGTGAGGGGTAGAGGGGTAAAGGTGTCACTCACTCTTGACGACGTGCTTGTCTTGTAAGTGGGTTGTTGCTGAAGGGGCGGGGGGTCCGTTGGTTAGAGCGGATACCAAATGAGGATGTGAGAAAGGTCAAAAGGACGCGTTGGGGATGGGGCTTCTTATATGTTTGCGCCAGAGCGGGGGCGTAGGGAGGTAAGAAGCGCTGTGCGGGTGTTCGGGCAGGGCGGGAGATCGGGCGGTGGATGGGACGGGCGTGTGTGTGAGACACGAGCAAAATTTGGAAAGAGGGGAGAGGGGAACCCCGGGGAGGCGTTCGTTAGCGTATGGGGCCACCTGATGGTGTATGCTTCTCTCCTGCCGCTGGGCATCTCTGCTCTCCCGCTGTCCGCGCGCTGTGCTTGCACGAGTCTAACGAGAGAAACCAGACCAGACCAATGCCGGTAACCGGGTGGGCGGCGAGGGGCCCGGGTTTGACGGCCTTGTCTGTCCTTTGGAATTGGGTGGGTCCAATCGACTCCCAGGACGGGACCATTGGTGTGCCTCGTCCCTCTCTAGCGGTGCCCTGCAGGCAGCCCCGCAAGCCATGCCATGCCATGCTCGTCCGACAAGCATGTCTCTTGCTCCCGCGTTGGTTGGTACCAAAAGCAACGCAAGTCAATCGCCGTTCAGTTCATCCGCAGTGCGCCAAGGCTCTGAAACTGCGATCGAGAAAGCCAGAAAAGAAAGAGAGAGAAGGAAGATCTCCCAAACGGGCAAAATGACGTTGTCCGTGCCTCGACACATGCGGCACTCACTCCGTTTTTAACGGGATGCAGGCGTGAGAGGAGAGGATGTCCGGTTCGCGGACCGAGGTTCCCGGTGAACACGCCGGTTCGGTTAGCGTCGATAATTGTCCGCGGGGCTTGTCTATCCCTTCATTCCCGCGTGTCGAGAAGCATGCTCCAGCCATGCCAGCCAAGGGCCAATACCAAGGAATACCAAGGACCAAGGGCCAGGCAGGGGAGGCATGCGGCAATGGGAAGGTGGGACCCTAGAGTTCGCTTGTTCCAAAAGAGTCTGGAGCCAAAAGCGGCACAGCTGCACAGAGTTTCGCCACTGACCACATTTCTCGACTTTTACTGCACCATCCGGTCAGCACGGGTCAGGTCATAGCCGGGTCGCACGCAAGATCCAGCCGGGATGGATGACCAAGACATCTCTCTTTCTCTGATCGTAGCCCATCCCGCGGGGAATGCCCGTCGAGTGCGGGCGAGAGGGCGGGACGCGCAGTGCGTCGTTTGGGGTATGCGGCACGGATCTAACGTCGAAGTCGTCGTCGGTCGCAAAAACTTTCGGCCGCAAGGATCGCCGTCCCGAATGTGCCTCGATGTGTCCTGTCGAGCGAGGTGACTGACCGTCGGGGCCAACTGGTGGGGGCTGGTGGCCCCAATCCGATGCGAACGTGGGAACGGTGAGATCGAACAGACGCGGAGATGGAGATTCATCTGCGGTGTACCTTTGCGGTGTTTGAACATGACAGGGTTTGCTGGGGGACGATTGGGGATCTGGGGGTCGGTGGACGGACGGGTGGGATGGGCATGGCCGAGGCGACACTGTACGCTGACGAGGGTGTTCGGCAGACTGCGCAGAGTCGAGGTTGCGTGAAAACGAGTCGAGCTGCCGGGGCCATTGGGGGTCCACTTTGTGAGGGATTGGCCTGATTGCTGATTGGTTGCCTGCGCGCGGGAGGTCGGAGATCTACTACCTAGGGCGCCTTGGTAGTCACCCAAAGGAATGGATGTTTACAAGTCTGATCAGTACCCCCAGGCTGAGGACGACGCACTATATCATTCCAGGTCCTTTCAAGAACCTCATCGACCAGGAAGAGAGGGCCATGCAGCTGTCTCACAGATACTTATATACACACGACCCCGCCCGGGTGAGGGGCGCCCTCGGACCAATATCGGTAGATCTGCCTCGCTCCGAGTCCTGTTGCAGGACCGCATATCCGCCATGTCCCGCAATGGCACTTCCACCGACCGGCATGGCGTTGCTGGGGCTTTCGGTAATGGGTGAATGCTGCGGGGCCTCAAAACAGAAACATGTACGGCCCATACTGTTCCGTCCGCCCAGTCGCGTCGATAACAGTGGTCCGTCGGACCGAGAGAAGCCGAAATGAAGAGGGGGAAAAGAGCAGGCCGGAGTTTCCTCGGTAGTCGGTTCGTCCCCCAATATATAGGCAGAACCGAGCGAAGCGACGACCACAACGGCGAGGAATGAGCCGCTTGTATGTGCTGGCTAGCTCTGCGTTCGGCTGAATGCTGGGGCTAAGAGCAGATAGATGCGAGCTGCACGCGATCGATACTTGCTGTGTTTTTGCTTACAGCTTTTACGAGTACTCACTCGTCCCCTCCCTCACGCACTCACGCCTGCTTGTCTCTTTATCAATTCTTACCAGCAGCCCATAGACGAGATGAACGCCTTCGGACCTTTCGACGCAGCGGCGCTGTTCAGCCTCAAAGGCTATGTGACGGTCGTCACCGGCGGTGGGACGGGTATTGGCCTGAGTGAGTCAAATGTGCTGTGGCACCGGCCAGCGCCGCCAGCAGTCTCGTGAGCTCGACTGACGGCCAGTGTGCGCCAAGGCCCTGGCTGCGAACGGCGCCAAAGTGTACATCACAGGTCGGCGACTAAACGTGCTCGAAGAGACGGTCAAAAAGGTCTCTACGCCCGAGCTGCTCGGCTCGGCCGGCGGGTCGCTCGTACCTATAAAGATGGACGTGACGGACAAGGCGTCCATTGCCGCGGTGGCCAAAGAGATCGGGGCGAAGGAGAAGTGGGTCAACGTGTGAGTATCAACAAAGTCGCCGCGCAGCGGCAGTCTCTATGTACGAGAGGCGTGGAGGCTGACGGGTGGCGTAGACTCATCAACAACGCCGGTATCTCCCTGACCAAGGCCAATGTCGCCGCTGCCGGCGACGGACCTGAAGCGCTGGCTGCGGGTTGTTTCAACGACGACCCCGCCTCGTGGGCCCAAACATTCGAGACCAACGTCACTGCCAACTTTTTCGTCGCCAGCGCCTTCCTCCCCCTGCTCGTCAAGGCCAAACAGTCACCCTCTGGTCACCCAGGAAATATCATCAACATCTCCTCTCTGTCCGGCCACACCCGTCGTTCGCAGAACGGTCAGTTCAGCTACAATGCCAGCAAGTCTGCCAACGCCCATCTGACTCGTATGATGGCGCACGAGTTTTCTCATCCCAATGTCGGGGTGAGGGTGAATAGTATCTCTCCTGGATACTTTGCTTCACAGATGTGCGGCAACGACACGTCGCATATCACTGGCAGGGGGTTCCGCGCAGAGTCGTCTGTCCCGGCGGACAGGTTTGGATGGGAGACCGAGATGGCCAAGGCGGTCTTGTGTATGGCGACCAACGAGTATCTCTATGGTGCGGACCTTTTGGTGGACGGTGGTCTTCTCATGGCTCTTCCGTAGTCTGGTCTTCGCGCATCATACACATCGTAGGAATGACAATTGCAATTGGGCACTGGGTCTGCATTCATACTTCCAAATTACCACCGCTGCCAAGACCGGCCCCGGGTCGGCCGTGCCTGCCGCACTGCATCGCCGGTACTCCTCTCCATGTGGATGGACTATTGAGCAGACTTCAGCCTTGTCTCTTCGCTCACTGGTCCGACATGACACTCGGAGGGGCGGCCAGGCGCTCAGCCGTCTTGGTGCAACAGGCGCATCGGGCTTCGCCTGCCAAAGTCCAGACGTATGGGCCCTTCGTCATGCGGCCGACTGGTCAACGGACTTTTCACGCATCCAGCAGTCGACCCGACAATATACCCTCTTGGCCTGCCCCGCCCGTCCCTCAGCCTCCTGTAACACCGTCCGACCCGCCATCATCATCAGCATCCTCATCCTCTTCGAATCAGAACAGCTCTGGATCAGGCTCCGGATCCAGCTCCGGATCCGGATCATGGTTCTCCCAATGGACGTCCTCGGCCAGCTTCCAAGCGGCCCTCACCACCGTCGTCGGACTCGGCATGGTCTTTGGCGCCGGCGTGGGCTATCTAGAATGGTATAAATCACACGTGCTCCATCGCGTACGTCCGCTGCCCACACAGAGAACCCGAGGTTTCGCTGATGAGAATAGATAGAACGCGCCTTTGCACCGGGCTACGACCCGGCCTTGGAGCTATCTACCCTTCATGCGCCCAATGCGGCGCATATCAAGCGCGTAGAGCAGGACCTGATCGATCGCATCGTCCGCGGAGACGAACGTGGGGGGTATTACTTGATCATTGGACCGAAGGGTTCGGGCAAGGGGACAATGGTATTGGATGCGATGAAGAAGATCAACGCGGAGGGAGCGTCGTTTTGCGAGGGTGAGCTTCATCTCACTCCTCACAGTCATACAATGAGCTTGGCTGACCACAGCCCATCCTGATCTCGAAGTCTTCCGCCTTCGACTTGGCAAGGCGCTCGACTTTGATTTCTACGAAGACTGGCAGGGTAGCCTCTTCTCCCGTGCCGACCCGCGTAATGGCGGTCCTGCGCTGGATGTGGAGCGCGCGATGAACAAGTTGGAAAAGGTCGCGCTGAGGTATGCGAAGAAGCATGGCAGGCCGCTGGTGCTAGCGTTTAACAGTGTGTCTGCTCTTGCTGGCTTGCAAGGCGCTGTGGCTCATATCAGACGTACACCTCTTTCCCAACACTCCCGAGGGCCACGGATTGCTACATCAGCTGCAACAACGCGCCGAGGCTTGGGCAGAGGGCGGCATCCTCACCATGATTCTCTCGACCGACGACTTTTGTAAGTGGCTTCCAAAATTCACATCAGAGGGGGCTGAGCGCAGGGTGCCTGGACGTTCTGCGCAAAAATGCCTCGCGTATGCGTATCCTCAGCGTGTACGACCTGCCCGCTGCAGAGTCCATTCGAGCACTGCGCAGTCTTCGCTTGCAGAACATTGCTTTCCGGTTTCCGGGTGCCTCGCCGGATGAGGTGCCGGTGGAGGATGACAAGGTCCTCCGCGAGGTGTACGAGCTGATCGGTGGACGGACGAGCTACCTCGGGAGGGTTGCGCGGGCACCGGATATGCTGGAAGAGGCCCGGCACATGGTGGAGATGGATAAGCAGTGGCTATTGTCAAAGTGCGTGTTCTCTGTCGGCCTGGGAATTTTCGTCTGACAGGCAGGATCGGACTCATTCCCGAGATGGACGACGACGTGATGGACGAGCAGAAGTGGGCCAGGTGAGTGCTCGGCACTCTCAGCGGTCGTTGGCTGAGACACAGCTGCTCGTGGCTGCTCTTGCGACACCTGGCCAAAATGGCCAATGCCGCTATTGCCGAGACGCCAGATGACACAGTGGACGTACAGTCGATAGGGGATGATCTCGTCCTCCCCAAAGTCACCTACGAAGAGGCTAGAAAGGTCATGACGCGCACAGACTTTCTCGAGCCCCTCGATCATGCCCATGTAGGTTGCGTCAGCTGGAAGAGTGGAGTCGCTGAAACGCTGCAGATCATTTCGATCGACGTGCATCACCACGTCCGACCCGATTCGGTCTTGCTCCTTCGAGCGGCGCAGGAGGTCATTGCTGAAGAGGGCTTTGATGACGCGTTGGATCAGACGCGAGATCGCATCGATGAGATTGAGGGTGAGTCTCCTACTATCAATCTGAGTCGCGCTGACGCGTTTTACAGGTCTGCATCGGCAGTCCGAGTTGACGGTCAAAGAGCCTTTCCGGGTTATGGTGGACAAGAACGCAGGACGGACGGTAATCGATGTCATTGGCTTAGGCGGGAGCTTTGTGCCCGCAGAAGAGGAAGATGGAGAAGGGGAGGATGTCAAACGGCTTGTATGATCTCGAGTGTATCTGAGCATCTGTCATTGCATTGTCTGCCTAGTGAGCTGCGGCATTCGGCGTGACGTGTTGCAAGGTTCCGGGGTGCAGTGCCATGAGAGGTGAGAAATGGGCGATACAGGGATGGTGTAAAAAGGAGTGACGCGACGTGAATTGTGCTCCCCCTCTAATCCCTTTGCTTTTCCTGAACTGTCCAGTCCGAAACAACCCCACATGACCCAAAAAGGTAATTTATCTGTTCTGGTGCCTGAAAGTACTTCCACGCGAAGTCGTCAACAGCGCAGTATGTATGCTCTTTCGCGAATAGGCAATCTCATGTTGGGCATTGACTTCATACTGCATAGAGCATAGACGTGTCTTGTCTCGGTATCCCGCTCGCTGTCTCGTCTTCTCACCGACATCGCAGCCCGTGACCCCTCCCCCTCCTCCTCCGCCTCTGCCCCTGCCCCATCTCATCGGCCCCACCCAGATCACTCGCTCGCTCCCTCGTTCACATACAGACGCGCCGTCTCAGTCTCAGACTCAGACCGGTACACACCATCCACCCTTCCCGTGGCCATGTCCCACCCCGACGAGAACATCCCGGTCCTACGCACCCCCATCAGCAAGCACACTGTCCCGATCGGGTCGGCCGCCCCTGCGCGTCGACCACCGCTGGGCATCATGACTTCCAATGCCAACCTCCCTCTTCTACCTCTTAACCCTCCTCACAGCAACGGCAAACCCCCTCTCCCTCCTCCCTCATCTGCAGCTGCAGCTACCGCTACCGCTACTGCCTCCGCCTTCGCATACCGCACGCCCGCCGCGACGCCTTACGCCAACCGAACCCTTCCTCATTTCCCACCTCCCTTTTCTCGCACTCACTCCGAGCCCCTCCTACACCACCCTCACGCCCCTGGCCCGACGCCCACCATGGGCAGGCTAACCCGCGCCCCCCCCTCGCAACACGTCCCCTCGTCTTCACCAACCGACGCGTCGACACTCTCGTTCCCCTCGTCCTCGTCTCACTCGCGCACATCCGTATCCACCTCGGCCACGCTGTTCGAGCCCCAGCTCACGCCAACCAAGGTTCCAGGGCAAGAGATCACCAACACGCATGGTCTCATGAGCCCTGCGCCCTTCCCCGGTGCTTACCCCTCTGCATTCCTCTTCAGCGAGCCGTGCCCCTTGACGGACAAGGAGAAGAAGAAGGAGCGAGAGAACAAGCACGTAAGGGCGACAGAGTCGAGCTTGAACCCCTGGGACTACCTTGCCGAAGATGGGGAAAGTCCCGAGGGCAGTTCGGCGCCCTTGCTGAATGAGGCGGCCATTGGTGGCCAGCGAAAGCCAAGGAGGCGTTTCAACAACGAGGAGCTGCAGTGTCTCGAGATTTTCTGGGCCATCTCTCACGACCACAAGAAGTACGCCAGGCAACGTCTCGGCGCGTGGCTCGGCGTGGCTACCAGGCACATCACCTTTTGGGTAAGTGCCTGCACTCGTCCCGCATGCGTCCGCGCTGATTATCCCAGCTGCAGAATCGTAGACAGGAGTGGAAGAAGAACCGAAGTAACGGGTCGGCCGCAAACAACGCTTCGGCTCGCGGTGGCGGAAGAGGCACCTTCGACCCCACCACTGGCAAGATGAGGCCCGTCCCTTCTTCCTGCGTCACAGCGGTCTTTCCACCTCCCCCGAACCGCACGGCCTACCTCAACAGCGTCATTGTCGGCGACTTTACGCGAGACATGTACTTCGAGGCAATGGAGACCACCCCGACTCTTGCCGGATCGCCCGTGTCGAAACTACAACCACCCATCAAGCCTCTGCCTCGACGCGCACTCAGCGCCAACCTCGATGATATTCAAAGCCATCGCGAGAACAGCTTCGGTGCTAGCATCGGCGGGCGCAAAAGGCAAACGGGGGGATTGGTTCTCGCCGACGACCCACCAACAAGAAATCAGCAGCTCTTGGATCTCCTCACGAGCGACCCGGCCTCTGATCCCGTCTGTCCCGACTCGGAAGAAGAGTCTGATGACCGTGCCGAGCTTGGACGTGGTCGTCCTTCCACCTCACGCATCCCTGGCATGGTGTCCAGACCGGTCTTTGGGCGCGCCACCTCGCATGACCTCATGGCGTCTAGTCAAAGAGCAAGGGAGCTCATTGCTCAACAGGCTCGACACGCCTCCGATCCGACCTACAACCGTCCGTCCACGATGCTGCGCCCGGCGGTCAAAAGGCCATTACCGCCCGTGCCGACTCACGAGGACGCCGTGAACAAGTATGCCAAGGTCAGCGCGACCCGATCGGTCGTCCGCTCCCTCTCTGCCTCGGACGTCGGTGCGGATCTGCCTCCTGTCGGCGATCTGTTGGCCTCTATTGCTGGCCCTAGTGGCAGCTCGGCGCGCTACGATTCGCTTAGATTGCCCATGCCTGCGGGCCTGAAACAAGAACGAGAACACAAGGGTGAAGATGAAGAAGCAGACTGGGCGGCCAGTCTCCTGTTGTCCATCTCGAAGGGAACTTGAGAAGTCGAAGTACAAAGCATAGTTGTTTGGGCGTGTGGTATCAATGCATTTTATTTCGTCTTTTGCCATCTGCCATGAGGTAGAAAGCAGTCGCGTCCGGTTGGCCCTAAAGTCCCGGCAGGCATCAGCCGAGATCGTCGTCGTCTACTTCAACTCTGCATCGTGTCTCTCATCCATCCAGCGTCATGTCTGACCTCGATGCGAGCTCGTCTGAACCTGAAGAACCTCTCGAATCAGATTCAGACCTCGCCTCTTCGCTAGCTGGTCCGTCTGACTCGCAGGATCCCGACACCGACATAGGCAAGGGGAAAGGGAAGGGCAAGTCCAAGTCGACCTTGTTAGATGGAAACCACACGTTTCCTCAATTCTACGCATGCTACCTCCTTCGTTCGCGCGCGTCTCCCAATTCCCAAAGAACCTACGTGAGTCTCTGCTCTCTCTTTTCAAGCCGGGAAGAGGGTGGAGGAGAGGCAGAGCTGAAGGGCAGGTCGGTTCTACGCCCAACCCGCCTCGGAGGATCAGGCAGCATAATGGGGAACTTGCGCAGGGTGCATGGCGCACCTCGCGATTCCGGCCATGGGTGAGTCCTCCCGCCTCCATGTAACTCTGAGGTTCTGGTGTCAGGAAGGGAGACGAGCTGACGCGGTAGGAAATGCAGATGATCGTCTATGGGTATGTGTAACGTCAGGGTGCTTCTGACATGCTGATGTTGATGATCAGATTCCCAAGCAAGCTTACGGCGCTGCAGTTTGAGTGGGCGTGGCAGAAACCAGAGCTCTCGCGGCATCTGCGCGTCGCTCTTGATGGTGGGCAAGCTGCGGAACCGGTGCCGATGTTCAAGAAAGATACGAAGCGCAATACGCCGGAACGCAAAGTAACGTGAGTCAAGCCAACTATCTATAGCCCTGAGGCAATATGACAATGGAACGGATGCTAAGACTCGTAGAGTCGCCATTGCTCTCCTTGCACTACCGCCCTTCGCCCGCTTGCCGCTACACGTGCGGTTCTTCAACCAAACCACCCATGACATGTTCCACGATACCGCCTCGCGCAGCTCTGTCGCCGTTGCTCCAGGCAAGGGCAAGAAACCTGTCGCTATTTCCCTTCCGGCGCTAGATGAGCGGATCACCTCGATTCTCGATCTGGGCGGCGTGTCTGGCGCGACGGGCAGTCGCCGGAGGAGCACCACAGGTGTCACCAGTCTCGATGGGCCGATCGACGTCACAGACGCCGATTTCAGGCAGGGTGATGGGGTATGGGGCAAGTGGGTACGACTCAGAGGCGCGGTCGGGCCTTCTACGCCATGCGCCGTTTGTCATGCGCCTCTGGCTTACAAGGTGACTCGAACCTGAGTATGGGAGACGAGACTGATCCCAGTCTCATCTCGACTTTACGCTCTGTCCCGCTCCCAGCAGGTGTGGTCATGTCGCGCACCTTCTCTGCCTGGCGAAGG
The DNA here is from genome assembly GCA_024343385.1 of Tremella yokohamensis. Taxonomy (NCBI): domain Eukaryota; kingdom Fungi; phylum Basidiomycota; class Tremellomycetes; order Tremellales; family Tremellaceae; genus Tremella; species Tremella yokohamensis. Next base: position 1,119,705 of record BRDC01000026.1, on the reverse strand, counting down.
CATTCAATACAACGAATAGCTCGCGGTCTGTTCTGCCGAGAAAGGGCAGGTGTCCGGGTTGTCGGACAGAAATGGAGTGGGGTCAGGTCATCCGGTCCTGCTACGCCCGGCAGGACGAGGAGCAGGCGGAGAAAGCAAGGCATGTCAAGGCGGCTGAGAAGGAGGCCAAAGAATCGGAACGAGCAGCGAAGCGCGCAGCGACTGCTGCTGGAAAGAGAAAGAAGGGCAGGCGGAAAGACGTAGAAGCGGAGAATAGTGAGGAGCAAGATGGATTTGGAGGGATCATGTCTGTCTCGGAAGAGGACTGATATGTGATTTGCATCAACTCGGCTGTCAATGCTGGTCACGGACATCCGGGTCTGTGCTCTGCTGGATCTTCAGACCTGCAAGCTTGTCGGTCATGTCGTCTGGCTTGTCAGGCGGTTCGATCTCCTTGTTCCCCTTCGAAGCGTCCTTCGCGTTGCCACTCGGACCCGCCTTGCCGTCCGTGTCGTCTTTAGCCTTGACCTTGGCGGTCTCGTCCTTGTCATCCTTGCCAGGCTTTGCAGCTAGGGAAGGCGACGGAGGCGTGTTTGTACCGGGCGTGCCGGCCTCCTCATCCTCTCCCTCCTCTTCGGACAAACCCTCCTCGTCATCGGTAGTAGTATAGTCCTCCCAATCGAGCTGCTATCAGCTACATCTCACGGTTCGACAGCCGTCGAGGACGGAAGCTCACATAGTCGTATATGACCCGCACGATCAAGCTGCAGCTCGGACACGTCGCGATCTCCTCCCCATCCCTCAGCTGCGCCTTGCTTATTTCGAATCGATCGCCACATGGACAAGGGTAGTGAAAGACTTTGGCAGTGGGGTCCCAGGCGAAATCTTCGATCTCGAGCTCGTCGTAGAAGTTAACCATGGCCGGCCGTAGGCCGCTGAGGCGTGTGGCGCCGTCGGTGTGAAGTCAGTGAATGAAGTGTCAGAAAGCAGCTTTGGATGGTCGGTCTGGACATTGGGTGGCCAAAAAAAAGGAACGCCGCCGGTGTGAGACCCGCGCCTATATTTTGGGATTGATCCGATGTGGTTCTGGCATGCCTATTTGTCTTCCACCCAACTAGTTTGGGTGAGAAGCGGGAAGAGGGTCACATGCACATGCATCTGAGATCTGGGGACCTTGTAGAGCCCGTAGCGCCTTGGCATGCATGTCGGTGTCAGCTGTTGGGACAGCTCAAGACGAGAAGAAGGCAAAAGGGAACATTGTACGTCATACTATGCCCCGATTTCCGACGTAGTTCTTGGCGTCGCCCATTTCAATTAACGCACAGCCTTCCTTCGTCTCTCTACATCCTACCTTCTTATACTCTGCTCGTGACTCACTCGGTGGTCACCAACCCCATCATGCCCCCTGCAGAGAACACCCCTCTCCTCCCTACTGGACCGAACGGCCAGTCGAGCCCCGCGAGGAAGTTCAACCCGCTCGGGTCGACAAAACACCTCTTGTTGGGTTCATGGATCAGCGTGCTGCTCGTCTTCATCCCGCTGGCATTTATCTGTATGCCCTCTTACTCCTGGGTCTGTATGACAGAGCTGATGGGTAGCCGAGCATGTGGGATGGAACGCCGCTACTCGGTTCGCCATGTCTTTCCTGGCCATCGTGCCGCTTGCCAAGGTCCGACTCCCCTTCATCGCTGGTTTGAACCAGGGCTGATCCGCAGTTGTTGGGAGATAGCACCGAGCAGTTGTCGATGAAAGTCGGCCAGACCCTCGGCGGTCTCTTGAATGCTACGTGAGTAGCTCGTCGGTCTGTTCGGTATCCCGCTCATGTCAGATTCGGAAACGCCGTCGAGCTCATCGTTGCCATTGTCGCGCTCAAGCAGGGTGAGGCTTGGCCTAACACCCTGTCGGATTGGCTGACAGTCTTCAGACCAGCTGCGCCTCGTGCAGACATCGCTTCTCGGCAGCGTACTTTCCAACCTCCTGCTCGTACTTGGCATGTCCTTCTTTGCGTGAGCAATTCCTCTCTGGTGACACCCCGTCTAACGCACAGGTCCGGCTTCTTCTTCTTCGAGTCGACCTTCCAGGCCACCGCCGCGCAGGCCAGCTCTTCGCTCCTAATGCTGTCCACTATCACCCTCATCCTGCCTGCGGCCTGTACGTTTCCCCTTCTCTGCTTCGAACTCCGCTGACCGCAGATCACGCTTCGGCCATTGACGGCAGTGAAGACTTCTACAACCTCTTTGTCAAGCACAACACCGGCGGCGGTGCTCCGGACCCGCCCGACAACTCGCTACACGGCCTGCTCATCCTCTCCCGAGGCACAGCTATCATCCTTCTCGTCACGTACATCGGGTACCTGTACTTCCAGCTTCGCTCCCACTCGAGCCTCTTCGAAGCCGATGCTGCCGAGGAGGAAGAAGTGGCCGATATGGACGTATACTCGGCGGCGGCCTGGCTGGTCATCATCACCGTTGTCACGGCGTTCGCGGCGGACATCCTTGTAGGCAGTATCGACGAGACTGCCCAGGAGTGGCACGTTCCGAAGCGGTAAGCCTTTGCACTCTTCTGCAGCATGTCACGAAAGCTGACCTATAGGTTCATCGGACTCATCCTCCTTCCGCTGGTCGGGAATGCCGCGGAGCACGTCACATCCGTGTGGATGGCCTGCAAAGGCAAGATGGAGCTCACAATCGGCGTGGCAGTGGGATCTTCGATCCAGATTGCAGCAGGAATGATCCCGCTCTTGGTCATCATCGCCTGGCCCATGCAAAAGGACCTCACCTTGTTCTTTGTAAGTCAATAACCTCCTGTCATTCCCCCGTGGTCCCCTGTGCTTCGACTGACCGCTCAGGCCAACTTTGAGACCATTGTGCTCTTTGTCTCTGTCGTCCTGGTCAACTACCTCTTGCAGGATGGGCGCACGAACTACATGGAGGGAGTATATCGTGAGTTCAATTGCTGGTGTGTCGTTCACCCGTCGCTGACGAGCAAGTCATGGCTCTCTACCTGGTCATTGCCCTATCTTACATTGTCTCGTAAAACCGTCACCTTGCGGGAGACGTAGCAGAGAAGCAGCCGTTGCAGCACCAAAAAAAGTCATACACACGCCCGAAGATAGACTTCACACGAATCAAAGAGAAACGGCGTCATGTACAAATGCAACGGTGTTAAAAGTCGATACAACATATACAACTGATGGTCTGTCTGGTCGTATCATTCCGTGGCGAGGACGGATCATAATTCACTCCGCAAAATGTCATCTGCCCACCGGCGTCCTCTGTCTTTTTCGCCTTCGGGCAGTGTCACGCCGCTCTTCTCTAGCTTCTCTTCGGCCCATGCCATGAGCCTGACAAGGCCACTCAGCTTTGTCTCCGTGCCCTGACCTCCGTTCTCGAGGATGGCGCTGTTGAGCTCCTTGGCAACTTTGATGCGCTGACTACGTCGCATGAGCTGGACAATGGGTGCGAAGGCCGGGTCTTGCAGCAATGACAAGGTTTCGGGCGATGGCGCGGGGGCCGGAGTGTCCGAGGCGTCATCGGCAAACTTGGCGATATCGGGAAAGGCGAGCAGGGCCATGGTCCTCTCGAGATCTTGTAGAAACTCGGGGTTCTGCGCACCCCGGGGCGCCAACTCGCGAGTTGCGAAGTCGAGGGCTGCATCCACTTGGTCCAGACGAATGAGCTCGATCAGTCGGAGAAGGTGAAGGTGGAAGAGGAGAGGTGGGTTGTTGTCGAGGATCTGACGATAAGCTATCGTCTATGACGAGCCAATATTCGGAGCAGTGAGAGAAAAGTTTCGATAGGGTCCCCTCATAACAGGTCTGTGTGTTCATTTGTTTCCGCATGGCCGCGCCGTAAGGCTGGCTAAGCGTGGTGCATGAATGTTGAATCTTTGGGGAGGCGGTTGAAGTGGGAGAAAGTGAAATCGGGCATTGCGCGAAAACACGATCAAGGGGTGGAGAATGGAGCAGAAAGGCTCACCTCTGGGTCGAGCTCGTTGACTCTCCTCACCGCCTCCTCTACTCGTCCCTCTTCGACAGCCTCTCGGATCTCCATCCGTTCTTGGATGCTAGCTTGGTCGACATGAACGGGGAGACCCGTCTCGCGAGCCAGCTCGATGGCGGCATCGGAGAAGCCTTCAATGACGAGATAGTCGATGATCAGAGCATTGAGGTCCCTGAGAGTCAGCTTCAACGCGCACCATAAAGCTAGCACGACGAGACGAGGGACAGAGTCAGAGTTGCATAGTCAAGTGTTATCCTCAATTGATTTAGGAGAGATTCCCACTTGCGTTACAATGTCTCATCAGAGAAGGGGAGGGTTGATGAAGGCGTGTGGGAGTCGGGAGCTGGATGTACTCACGCTTTAGGGATCTCTGCTTTCTCAAGCTCCGCCTCCCACCTGCTCGAGTCGACACGGATAGGTGCTGGCGCTGGCGGGGGCTGAGGAGCCTGAGCCCTCCCGCTCTGCAAGACGGTCAGCCGTTGTTGGCTCATCGAGCCCCGAGACAGGCAGAGACGAGAGAGATGAGACGTACCATTCTCAGCGGAGTAACGATGATGATGCAGAGTCGACCCCTTGAGGGCCTGTCGCGCTCACCGCGACATGCAGATGATGTCGAGGGAGAAGAAGTATATGAACAACTCGTAACCGTAGCTCCTCTCGTGAATTGCAGAGGTCCACCGGGGTTATGCGGTGATTTAGGTTTGACGTGGCGGTGTGGCACATGGGTGGGTGGTTTGCATCTCCCTATTAATCCTGAAAAGTACGAAATATAAAGTCCAGATCCCCTCGCGTCCCCACTTTCTCCTCCCCCAAACGTCGTGTGTGTCATCGCTACAGACGGGTGAGATGGTGATCGTGAATGCTGGGCGGACTGGCGGCTGTGATCGAAGAGATATTCAGAGACCGTGCGCACAGACCTGCCTCGTCTACCTCCCATCCTCTCTCGCAGGAAGTGATCACACAGCGGCCCAGCTGGCAAGAGACATTTTGCACACCAGGGATGGCCGAGCAGTCTTTTCCGATAGGTGTGGGATAGCTCTCGACCGACTCGACGCATCCTCCGCCTGCTTGTCAACGCCGCTCATCCCGCATCCAAGAACAACGTACAAGACTCGAGATCCGTCGCCGTGTCAATGCACTCAAAGTCGTTTCGCGACTTGCCCGACGCGCCGGCGATCAAGCACAGCTGTTGCTTCCCACGACACCTGATCGTCAGACCGACGCCGCCTCCTGACGCTAGGAAGCTGACCACTTGCCACCGAGCGCGAGCTGATCCCGTCTTCGGGGGATGTTGGACTGACACGCGATCGACTTGTCGACGCACTTGTTGTTGCAGACGTACTGATTCGCGGGACATTCTGCACTCAGCTCCGACTCTCGCCACTCATTTATGCGGTCGAAGCTCACTGTAGTTGCAAGTGCCACAGCCAGTCGGAATGGCTCCAGCAGGATAAGCGCAAGCGTTCCGCGTGCCCTGCAGCTGAGGGACCGCAGCGAGCTTTACGAGCGCCTCGAGCTCGTCTTTGGTGTAGAGGGAGATGAGATCGAAGAGAGGTCCCAAGATGCTCTCGAGACCGTCGCCAGTGACGAGCGCCGACTCGGACACTTTGACGCCGAGGGTGAGGAGCGAGTCTTGCGTCAGGACGCCGGCAGAGATACACATGCAGGTGCTGCTCATCAGCATGGCTTCATCGAGAAGAACGGGAGTTGAGCTCACTTGTCCAGCACGGAGAGCTTGAGCGAATTCCCGAGCAAGCCTTTAACCTTCATCTTGACGTTGATCTTGGCGCACACTTGCGAGGTGAGCACGGTCCGCGGTGCCGGTGTGAGGAGGGAGGCGGTGGCGGAGCCGGCGAGCGAGAGGAGCGTAGCGAAAGTGACAAGTGCAGAGAGGCGCATCGTGCTGTCAAATAAACTAAACTGTTGGAAAAGAAGAACAAATCAAAGCGAGTGTCTATGGGAGAAAGAACGAGTAGACTACAATGTCCTTCTGGAATGTCCAGTTATTTCAAGTGTAGTGTCCAGATCAAGTGATGATGGTGACGATGACAGACGTCCTCGAATATATCCACAGTTACTTATGTATCACCGCGCATCGCTATCGACCCGCCATCGACCCCGACGTTTGACGTACGACCCGAACAACGGGCCAACCCAACAAAGCACGACACGACGGCCACCTGCCACTTGTGATCTCTCATCTGTGACGGCCGCCAAGTGGAATGTGTGTCGAGTCACCATTGATCAGTCATTAGTCGTTGAGTCAGACAGTCCGATACTCCGCGGCCATCGCCATCACAACGCCCAGATCCCGTGCCCGTGAGGGCCTGACAATCAATCCGATGTGTCGAAACATGTCGTCAGTGTCGTCAGCTTGTCCTCCGGAGAACGGTGTTCTTACCTTACTAGGCCTTGATTGTGGGTTTATGACCACGGGCGAGAGGCGGTACCGATTATCTGGCGGCGGATCGACGGACGCGAGTAAGCCCGAGGGGAAGCAGCATCGCAGAGACGTCTTGAAACAGCAAGTCTGATTCTGGCTTCTTGCCCAAGTGGGCAATGCCGACTAGGATATGCGCAGCGAGTCATAACCGGACACGGACCAGCATTGCAAGGCGAACGGGAATATGTGCCCCGCTGCTTCCCGTTGCAATGTGCAGCAGCACATTACAATGGTACGAGCCCGCTCGCTCAGGCTCACAACAATGACTTCGGACACGGACATTGCTGTTGTTGATCAATTGATTGCTCGCAATTAGCCATTGAGTGAGCTTATGAGGAGACAGATTGTCAAACCTGTACGGCACAAGTCCAGACCCACCCTCGGAACATCTCGTCACCTTCATCGGACCCTCCAAGGACAGTCAACACGACCATTGTGAGACTCTCCGGAACATCCGCGGACTAACATACTAGGAGCACATTCCTGCATGCACATCAGCAAGATGGCGCGTCATCACTCAAGATACTCGTCGTACTCATACAAGGCAAAAGGGGGAACCAAGGATCAATGGTTCCTCCTTCCCTGGCCGTACACCTGCGCGAGCTTCTGGTACTTTGTAGCAGCATCGAAAACCATACCCTCGCTGAGCTCGCCGACCATGCTCCTGAAGATCTCCTGCCACGGCGTCTGGCTGACGGGCGACTTGTACGGTCCCATCTCGGCCTTGCGCTTCTGGATTTCCTCCGGGGAGAGTTTGACGTCGGCAGTACGCTTGAGAAGGTCGATACGGAGGACATCGCCGTTCTTGAGGTAGCCGAGCATGCCGCCTGTCGCCGCCTCGGGAGAGGCGTTGAGAATGGATGGCGAGCCGGACGTACCGGATTGACGACCGTCGCCGATGCACGGTAGCTAGCGTCTGTCAGCCATGGGCTAGAGCTTGACACTGCACTCACCTCGACGCCCTGCTGGATGAGACGACCGGGCGGGATCATATTCACCACCTCGGCACTGCCAGGATACCCATGAGGCCCCGCGCCGCGCATGATAAGGATCGTGCCAGCCTTAATATTCGGTCGCTTCTCAATCTCGTTGTGGTACTGCTCGGGACCGTCAAACACAGTGACGGGGCCCTCGAACGCCATGGGATCTTCGGGATTGGAGAGGTACTGTTCGCGGAAGGCAGGAGAGATGACCGAGGTTTTCATGATGGCCGAGTCGAAGAGGGTGCCCTTGAGGTTGAGGAAGCCCGCGTCCGCCATGAGGGGATCCTCGGCAGGGAGGATGACCCGCGCATCGTTGGTGAAGTCGCCTCGGCAGTTGTCGCCCATCGACTTGCCCGACACGGTGAGTGCGTCGGGATGCGGCAGCATGTCGGCTTTCAGCAGCTCCGCCATGATGGCTGGATATCAGCCTAGGTGTCACACGGGTTCAGAGAGTCCGGGAACTCACCTGGGAGACCGCCTGCGCGGTGATACTCCTCACAGAGGTACTTGCCCGCAGGCTGAATGTTGAGCAGCAAAGGGAGATGATATCCAACCCGCTCCCAATCGTCACAGGTCAATTCAACGCCAATGTGCTTGGCTATGGCGTTCAGGTGAATCGGAGCATTGGTCGAACCGCCGATAGCCGTGCACGCAGCGATGGCGTTCTCAAAGGCATCCTTGGTGAGGATATCAGAAGGCTTGACGTCCTCAAAGACGAGCTCGACGATACGTCTGCCGGTCTGGTACGCACAAGCACCGCGCTCACGGTAGACGGCGGGGATAGAGGCTGAGCCGGGAAGAGCCATGCCGAGCGCTTCGGCCATGGCGTTCATGGTGGACGCGGTGCCCATCGTGTTGCAGTGTCCAAGGCTGAGAGCGATTCAGCTTCTCAACCCATGACTAGCTGAAGGAACGTACGACGGGGCAGATAGGGAGACACGCTGCATGAATTGCGCCTCGTTGATCTTGCCAGCGGCAAGCAGGGCTCGCGAGTCCCATACGACCGCGCCCGAACCGACGAGTTTCTGCCCGGCATATCCTGTCGTGAGCCCCGGCGTTCACAGCGATTAACAGAGCAGGCCCACCGTTAAGCATGGGTCCGACGTTCATACATATCGCAGGGATGTTGACTGTCGCAGCGGCCATAAGCAGAGCAGGAGTCCTTCTTGTCAGCTCTGTTCTTAAAGTCTGCCACGGAGGGGGACGCACGTCTTGTCACATCCCGTCAATAGCACCACACCATCGAGCGGGTAGCCAAAGAGCACCTCTACCAAGCTGAGATACGCGAGATTCCTATCGAGCGCTGCGGTCGGGCGCTTGCCCGTCTCTTGGATTGGGTGACAGGGGAACTCGAACGGCGTGCCGCCCGCAGCGATGATGCCGTCCCGTACGCGCTTGGCAAGCTGGACGTGGTGCGAGTTGCACGGCGCCAGATCTGATCCGGTCTGGGCGATACCGATGATGGGCTTTTTCTTCGTCGTGATTTCGCCCACTACCAATCAGCACTGACTCATGACCATGCGCAGAGGTGTGACTCACTCGTAAGTCCGCCGTTGAGATATCGCTCGACATACCCAGCGCACATGTCTGCTTGTCAGCATTGGCAGCTAGCCTAACGACAAAGGGGAATTGACCATCGTCTGGGGCGTTGAACCACTTCTTGGAACGGAGTGGGATAGCAGGCTCGACGCCTTCTGTAGGCTCGATCCAGTCGAGCGGACTGGTGAACGAGCGTTCTTGCCGCTCTTCCCATTGTTGCTGCTCGGGGGGAGCAAGACCGTTCCCCTGCGCGCGGCCGCACGTACATCCTTCACACGGTGCAGACATGATGATTGATGTTGGGTCAAGTGGAAGTTGATACACACTACACAAGTCTGGTCCTCCCTCTGGAGGGCGTACGCTTCGTATAACTGACTGATCATTGGTTACGGCAGTGAGTATCCGGCGCTCTCGGGCCGGATTACGCTTAGGCTCGGTCCGACTTGGGGGCCCAGCTGGGCCCGCCAGGCAAAAGTATCCAGCAGATTAACAGCGAATTGTATGCATGCTCTGCTTCCTGCCATGTAGTCTTTGCCCTGCACCCATCGTTCCTCCTCGGCCGACTGCAGTGACACCTCGACCACCTTGAGCTGCTGGATGACTCGAGCGTCACATCCGGCTTGCTCTGGTCGTTGGCATTGATCGCAGCGGCGAGATTACGGTAGATGTTCCTGTAGTCTTCAGGCTCGGCCCGAACTCTGCGTATCAGCGAACCCCGGCTTGCCCCGAGCTTGACTTGGTGTGCGTATGCATCCCGCCATGCGCGGTGCACAGTTGAATGTTGTTGTGGTAGAACTGGGAGAGCCGAGACAGTCTGAAGGCGGTTGATGCACAACTATATACTACTCTAGCAGCATGCATCAGACCAGACGAGCTCTTGGCCACCCCGCATCCCGGGTCATAGATGAAGAGTTGAGACACCGACCGTAGCTACGGCGGGCCCGAGAGCGCGGTCAAGCCGAGCGGCGACCGATTCGAGGCGACAAGTTGACTTCTGTGATCTGATCTACTTGTGCATCGTACTTGACACGATCTATGTATTATTCATGCTCGTACTGCTCTCATGCTATCAGCCTGCATCGCTCGCAACACAACAATAAGAGGTTGCGAGCAAGCAAGCATGTATCGCCGGCCGCTCATACACCGCCAGCCTTCATCTCATAGCCGCCATTCTCGCGAGCGCGTGCTTCTGCCGGTTTGGCGGGGAACCATGCAGGGATGGAGATGGAAATGAGGGAGACGAATGCGACGCTGTGCTGTCAGCTCTGAGCAGCAAATGGAGACTGGTGGTGCTCACAATTCGAAGAACATCTGCAGGATCCAGAACGCAGCGGTGGAGCGGGCGGCTGCGGATGGGTCGGAGGTGTATGTCTGTACGACGCGGTAGACGGCGACGATCAGAAGAGCACAGCAAGGTAGCAGAATGTAGCCGGTTTGGAGCGGCCTTGTACCGAAGCGGACAAAGCAGACGATGACAGCGACCAGGCAGAGCCCGACGACGGCTGGTTTACCGTCAGCTTTGGGATCCTTGTCGGAGAGGAAAGGGAGACTAACCCAGTGACAAGATGTAGCCCGCCTCGCGCATGTGCTTGACCTTGTCGATACCTCCCGGCTGGGTGTACGCACTGTTGATGAGTGCACCGGACGCGGCCGAGATGGCGATAGCAGCAAGAAGGGCGACAGTGAGCAAAGTGCGGATGTTTCGTACCCAGCGCGGCTCGGCCTGTGTGTGAAGCGTCCACTTGACGTTCCGGCTCCAGAGCGACACGCAGGGTTCGATAAGGAAGAGGAAGCCGACTGAAACGAGGACGAGCTCGGCGATGAGCAGGCCGAGAGAGTAGGTGCCCTTCGCCATGATGATCCGTACTACCAGCATGCCGAAGCGTGCCGCCACGAAGACGCTCGGACGCGCGAGGAGGATGGTGCGATCTTGTGGTCGGACGAGGCGGAAGATGAGCAGAGGGGTCGTCAGGGCGTATGCGACGAGGAAGATGATGGATGGCGCGAGGTCTTTGTGCGTGGGGAACCCGCCAGTGAAGTTGATCTGGGAGATGACATCTCCGCCGGTAACGTCTGTCATGGTGTTGGTTGAGGTGTTGGTGGGCTTGGGTTCAAGTCGACAAGAGGATAGGTAGAGGTGGAAGACTTTGTCTGTGCTGTCACTGAGACTGAGATGTCGCGATGTATGTGAGTGTGGTGAGTGAGGTCTACCGTCTCATCGCCCAACCCCTTATATCCTCCATTGACCACCCCCGTCAGACCTAGCAGCAGCCGACTGGAGAAGCGCTCGGTACCCATGTTGAGGCTACAGATCTCTCGTGGCTATGCTAGCGTGGTACCTTTGCACGCCGCCGCCGCTCCGTCAAATTCCAGGTCGGGGGTGGATCACCGCAAGTGTCTCATCACCGTCACTCCTTGCAGCATCACCGCTGCCGTTTCGCTTCCCGACTCTGCTACAGGATCCTCAGGAGGCAGTTTTAAGCAGTTTGCAGCTAATTCTCGCTACCGGCGTCGGTACCACGACGGTTCCCGGCGGGTGAAGCGGTCATCGCCGATCCGCCGTCAAAGGAGGGAAGCGGTCAGGGTCTGGTTATTTTCGGACGCGGCGTGCGCTCGGGCCTATCACCCCCCGATGAACAGCAGATTGCTCCGACCGACGGACTCGGCCTTCTTTACACGCCTATCTAGCAACCGATGGCCCGGAATCACCAGCATCGCCATGAAGCTTGCACGTCACATGTATCGCTCGCTATACCTATCTCCCTCCAGTGGACAGCTCCAGCATCAGAGCACTAATCGAGCCCACCCACGCAACAGTAAACAGCACCCCCCTCACCCAATGCATCCTCTCCCACGTGTCCAACAACCCTTCCACCTCCTTCTCCTCGGCCTCGCTGAGACCCTCTCCACCCAGCCGGGCACTCGGAGCCCCAGTGCCTCCCGTGACATTGGCCTTGGCGCCGCTGGGCGACTTACGCTGCTTGTCAAGCGCGAACAGGCGCTGGTTGGTGCTCATCATGATACCGAGCGTCCAGGGGTGCAGCGCGAGCGAAGCGGCCATGGCAATGTACGTGTACGTCTTCGTGCTGGCATAGAGGGTCTTGCGCGAGGCGAGAAAAGCAGAGATAGCAGTTGAGAACGACGACACGACGACTTCGGCCTTTCCGTCAGCCCTCAGCTCTACCGAATCTCGAGTGAGTCTATGAGAATGACGAGACTCACGGCCATCGGCTTGAACATCCACGCAAACATCATTGCTTTCTGCGCCCCATTGGTCTGTTTCCGACCCTCGGGACTGCGCATGAAGCTCACCGGCCCCGCAAGCTCAAAGATGATGTTGCCGAAGAACAGCGTCGAGCTGAATGCCGCTGCTGTAGCGAGGTAAGGCGTAGCCGGCGTGAGCGTGAGCGCACGCAGGAAGGTGGGGTCGACACTTGTCAAGCGGGACATGGTGTTTCTCAGATTGCTTGGAGAGATCGTCGAGAGACAGTAGTTGCACAGGGGATATTGTCTTTTGTAGGTGGGCTTCTGGCTTGGCTGCGGTTGCCGCACCAAGACGACGTCACGTTTGCTCGGCGACTGCTTGTCAGGAACATCCCACGTGTCTCGGTGTTCGGTCATCTCTCCCCTCCCCTCATCTCCCACGGTCCCTTTACCCCGCTGAAGACCCTCCACCGAAGAGGTCCAGCAGATGAAAATCCCGTCAGCACAGTGACTTTCTCTATAGCATCGTTCGAAAGATGAGCGACTTGCCCAGAAAGGGTGAGTATAGTCGCATATGGACCAGAAACAGTAGAAGACAAGACTCACTGCTAGCCGTATCGCTCGCTCGATTCGACACAGAGTACTCGGCGGACAGCGTCGAGTTTTGTCCTTTCGAAGGGTACGAGCACTTCTTTGTGTGCGGGACGTATCAGGTGCTCGAGCCAAAGACACAGAACGCGGATGCGCTCAGAGACAAGGAGGAGAAACAGGGAGATGTACCCGCCGTGGAAGATGGAGGCAAGAAGCAGACGCAACGCACCGGGAGGCTGTACTTGTTTCGCGTGGAAGGAGATTCCATGTGAGCTTGTAAGCTGTCCGGGAGACAAGCTCACGCACCAGGGTCGAGGTCTGCCGACTCGACACTGCCGCCATACTTGACCTGAAATGGTAGCTATGTGAACGATACATCCATACATAGCTGACACTTAGGTGTCCGGCACTTCAAACCGGCAAACCGGTGGTAGCTGCTGCGGATGCAACAGGCGCCATCACGCTCTACACCTTATTCTCCTCTCCCGACCGCCTCGAACAGCTGTCCGTCATACAGGTCACCGAATCGGACATCTTGTGTCTCTCCATCGACTGGGCTCCCCTCGACATGCCCAGCGCCGGCAGCTTAATAACCTCCCTCTCGTCGGGAGAGCTAGCTTTGGTGTCCCCGCGAGATGGGATGTGGGATATCGAAACATGGCCTGCGCACGAATACGAGCCATGGATCACTGCTTATGACAAATACGAGCCTCATGTCGTATGGAGCGGCGGGGACGACCTCAAATTGAAGCGATGGGATCTGAGAGACGTCTCTCAGCCGACCCTGGTGAACAAAAGGTGACTACTCGTCTTCTCGTCAAGGGCTCGAAGCTGACGGACAGGTTCGACGGAGGAGTGACGACCATCGCTTTCTCCCCTCACATTCCCCACCTTATGGCTGTTGGATCTTACGACTCTCACTTGAGGATCTTCGACAGTCGTAATGCCCTTCGACCAATCAGCACCATTGACGTCGGCGGGGGGGTATGGCGCACAAAGTTCCACCCGTCCCCCGAGAGAAAAGGCGATATCCTCTTGGCATGTATGCACGGGGGTTTCAAGATCGTCCGACTGCCCGACAGCTACTTGGACAGCCTCGCCCGTGGCGAGGGGATCAAGGAGGAGCCAGATATTATTACGGCATTCGACGAGCATGAAAGTCTGGCATACGGTGCAGACTGGTCTCGCGCTCGTTCGACAGAGGGAGGAAGCCTAGTGGGCACATGCTCATTCTACGACCACACCCTGCACCTCTGGCGAGGTTAAGCTATTTACTCCTCGTCCACCTCCATACCGCCTTTCACATCCGACTCTCCGTCCGACCGCTCTCCTTCATCTACAGGATATCCTATCGGCAGCGGCTCATCCCCTTCCTCCACTTTGGCCCTCGCCGGGGCCTCGCGTATCTGCTTGCGATACATCTCGGCAAACTGTTCCGAAGTCGACGCCTGCTCCCAGCTCTTATCGTCCCTCAAGCGCATGAACCGAGGGAATCGCATACTCAGCCCACGCTCTGACCCAAGGAGCGACGCAGCGGCGGGATAGACGGGCGACAAGGTGATACTATGTCTCAGCACCTTGCCCAGTGGACAAGCAGAGAAACAAAGGCTTACTCGGCACCGCGAATCTCCCAGACTTCGCTGGGGCAGAACCATACGTCTGGTCTGAGGCCATTTGTCTCATAGTAGCCAAGAGGGGTGGTCTTGCTGCACTTCTCCGGCAGGCCTTCGGGCGGGTACCGCACAAGGAGGTCTTTGTAGAACTGGTCGGTAAAGCCAGATATGCCTGCGATGTCAGCTCGCCATTTTCACTTAGCTGACCTGTACTCACACTTGCACACGGCTTCAAGTGCCCCTGTCTCAGGATTATGACAAGCCAGCAGTATAGGACTCCACCATCCGGCTTTACGCCCCTGTCCCCACCATGCGCCAATCGGCACCAGGTCGAGCGAGTCGCCGAGACCTTCCAGGTAATCTGTCAATGAGCGCCAGCCATAAGTCTGAGCACAAAAAGGGACACACCCTTCTTGACCTTGAGCCACCCCTGAGACCGCTGATCAGGCTCATAAGTCGCTGGCAAAGGTTTCTTCTTTCCTCCCGAACCCGCCCCCTTCTTTCCCTTGTTGGCCTTAGCATCCACCTCATCGTCGTCCGGCTCGGCATCCTCTCCCACGATCCCCTCCCCCGACTCGAGTAGCTTGACCATAAGCCCCTCACATTTCTGCTCGACGACTTGCTGGAAGAACGCCTGTATCTCTGCTGGGGGGTCGGTCAGACCAGTGGAATCGAGCGACTCGACATGTGCGAAGCGGGCCAGGAGGGGGTCGGACGGGTCCGCGAAAGGTGGGAAGATGGTCCGAAGGAGATGCCGCCTGTGGCTGAATGGCGAGTCCAGCAGAGGGGTGTCGTTGAGGAGCATGAGGTCGAATGCAAAGACTCCGACGACCACCTTGACATCTTCCACCCTTACATCTTTCTTCGCTCGGTTGCTCAGCTCTTGGAATGTACGGTAGGCGCCGGTGTCTTTGTCCACAGCGACGATCTCGGCATCGAGCACGACGCTGTCGACTCCTGGAGTGTCGAGCAACGACGAAACTGTCGAACTCGGTTCAGAAGCCGTGCTCGGAAAGGCCAAACGGGGCCGAGATGGAAGTGGTCGAGAGAAGAGGGTGAGGAGAAGATGACAGACGTCGGGGTACTTCTCGGTCATATCTTCAAGATGCCTTGAGAAGAGCCTCACCCAGATCTTGTCGCCCGAGTCGGATTGGACCCATCGCCCACCACCGTCCGGCTCGCCTTGCGGTCCAGATCTCCGAGCGTGAATCTGGACCCGTTGTCCGTCGAGCTTGGCTTCGGCTGTAAAGGGCAGAGAGCCAAGACGGGTGAACACCTCATTGAGCGATCGGGTAATGGATCCCAGCATAGGCGAGAGAGGTATGCCCACGCTCACTGCCACTCGCTCCTCCAGACCATCCAGCCCACCATTTTCAAGACCAATGACCAGATCGCGGTAATTGGGGTGGCGGACGTAGACTTTCCGAACGAGCTTGATGGCTTCAAGACACCGCTGTTCGACCTCTTCCCTCGCAGAGTCCGGTTCGACTTTCGGCTTTGGTACCCGCTTGCCCTTTTCTTTTGCTGGCGTGGGCGGTATAGCACGCACACTTCCAAGCAACGATTTATCCATGTTGAACAAGGCCGTTGCCCGCGCTAGACTCGTAAGGAGCGTCAGACGCACTGCGCCAATCCGGAGATTGCCAACAAGGCTGCGGACGAGAAAGCGCACCTCCTCGCCTCTAGCCTGAACCATGAGCTTGCGCACGACATCGCCCTTGATCTTGCCACTTTGGGTCCCTTTGATGCGCGTGATGCCGAGAAGACGATTGTACACGTCGTATACGAGAAGCGGGGCGGGCTGAACGAGGGTCCGCAGATTCGACTTGGCCTCGTATGCTACGTCGCCGGGATCGCCCCATTTCTCCCAGAGCTTGCGAAGGTCGCGCGGCTGTAGACCCGAGACTTCCCTCACGGCCGACGTGAGGATCTGCGAGCCAACGCCCAGCTCACTGGGCAGGTAAGAGGGCAGAAGATGGTTGGAGAGGAGGTACAGCGAGGATGGGAGGTCTTGCGGTGAAGCATGTAGAACGAGATGGAGAAAGCTGCCGTCAGCACCAAACCACTTGGCCGCAGGCAGGAGAGGAACTCACTTGGTGAGTATGCGCACAATCAAGAGCCGACTGCGGGTGCTCGAGACCTGCACGTACACGCCGACGAGAATGCTGTATGGCAATCTTCCTTTGGGCCACTTGGACGTATCCACCTCCCCTGGGCGGAAGAGGAACTGGTCCTGATCAAAGTCAATCGGATCGACCGGATCCGCCGAGGCCGTCGTGATACCCTTCGACTTGCCCGGCGTGGTTTGTTCAACTTTGGCGCTGGGAGCGGATTCGACTTTGACCAGAGGTGGCGAAGCTTCGGTTCTCTTCTGGAAGAGGGGGTGAACAGGCTTGACATCTTTGACAGGCGAGGGCTCTTTCTTCGGGGTCAAGGACGGCAAAGGTGGTAGGCGGGTTTTACTGGATGAAGATCCATTGACGCCTTCACGTCTCTCGGACAGAGGTACCTCCTTCACAAGTACCACATCCTCCTCGTCACTAGCTGCAGGATGCGACGTGCTCCTCTGCTTGCCCTTGTCCCTAGTTGGCGAACCCCTCGTCGGCGAGGCCCTCACCGAATCCTCCGCCTCCCACTGCCTCGCCAAATCCCTCGCGAGCCGCTCGTCCGCGTCCCTCCGGCCATGTCCATTCGGCACATGTTCAATGGGCATCTCATCGTCTGAGTCCTCGATGGAAATGACGCTCGGTGGGGATTTGCCATTGCCGTTCAACCCGAGCTTCTTCGGCTTGGTGGGCGAAGTGAAGAATGCCTCGAGGGAGGGCTGGTCCCCCGTCTTGCTCTTTTTGCTGGAGTGCTTGAACGCTGACCCGGACGGAGGAGTAGTAGCGCGCTTGACGCCCTTCTTCGGGGGCATGGCGGCATCTTCCAGATCGTAACGAGGAGAAGTAGCTCTCAAGGTGGTGAGGACTGAAACGATCGGTGCGGTTGACCGGATGACGATCGAGGCACCGATCCGACACGTGGTCTCGCCCTGGGAGGAGTTCAGAAAGAAGCAGCTATGCAACACCGATATGTCTACACATTACGAGTACGATTACGGCGTACAAGGAGGACCAAAAACAAGTGATACAGTCAGAGAGATACCAACTACCCGAGCTTACACTTTCTTCTTTCCAAAACTTCTTCTTCTTCTGTACGCTCACCGGACACACCTCAGCCGGCGGCGCGCTCCACCTCGAGGCTCTCGCTTGTGATAGGCGGCGCGAGGCCCAGGTTGGAATGCTCCTTGACCTTGCCCTCTTCGCGATCAGCAAAGAGCACCCTCGCCACACCGCCAGCTGCTCTCGAGGGCGACACGGCATTCCTAGCTGGCGTCTTCATCGGACTGGGCGAGTGCGCGAGGAACATCATGAGCTCGGCAGCGTTCTTATCTTCTTCGCCACGCCCTTCAACGACCGTCTCCGTCTCCTCGTCGCGTGACCGTCGACGTTTCTCTGGCGAGTCTATCGAATGTGATCTCGGTCGGACGTAGGGAAACTCCTCCATCCCTGGTAAAGGCAAAGAGTGGCTACCTGTAGCCGGGAGCGGAGGCGCGTGCATCCTGGGTGTCGAGGTCGATACGGGCGACGACGCAGCAGAGAGCATGGATGTGAGGGCATTAGCCGCATCGACGTCTTGCGTGGAGACGCGGTGATGTGCCGAATGAGACTGAGAGCGTTTCTTCTTTTGAGTGCTCTCTTCCCTTAGATTTCGTATTGGCGAGGCAGGGTGGTAGGCATATCCGTTGATCGCCGCCGAGCTCGCGCGGCGATGATGATGTGGACTGGGATAGTGTGAGGGAGACTGCTGTCCATCTCGAGATCGTTTACGAGGCGAGGAGGGTGACATGGGATATCGGCCGTGTGACGGTGGCGGCAGTGGCTGCCAAAGGACGTCGATCAGCTGCCAGGGACGCGAAGGGGATGGGGGTTCGTAGGGGACATGCTGGGTCGCCGAGACGGGCGAGTGAGGTTGGGTGGTGGAGATGGGTGAAGGGGGCGCGACGGATCTTCGTTTAGACGGTCCGGGTGGTAAACGCTGCTTCATCAGCTCGTGCAGTGATCGCGTCGCTACGCGTCGTGTACGTACTTCTTCAATCTCGCCGATGGACATGTCGCTCCAGCCTTTGGTGGCCTTGACGCTGGCCAGCTCTAGGCGTTGCTGCAGAGCGTGCATGGTCTGCCATCAGCCCAAGCATAAGAAGAGCTTGCAGTGGGGGACGCACCTTTTCCATCTCCATACGCTTCAAGAAACGCTCCACATCCTCCTGCGACTGTCCTTGCGCCGAAGCGCCAAGTCCGCCAGTGGCAACAGGAGACAGCGCGACGCCCTGGGACGATAAATCCGTCATGACGATCGAGCCGGTCGTGTCGCTCTTGCCTTGCTGCGAATGGGAAGAGGACGATGACGGCGTGGCCTCGCGACTCGTCGACAAGGGGCTGAGCGGGGGCCGCACCGGCGAGGCCATGGCGCTGCTGCTCCTCTCCTCTCCGTTGTCCCCTCCTCGGACGGTGGTCAAAGTTGACGATAGGGTTGTGAGAGGAGCGACGGCAAGAGGCGCGGTGAGAGAGAGTGGACTGGTCGAGGTCCTTTGATCGGGGGATTGGGTTCTGACACGACCTCTTTCTGCCAGGCCAGGGGAGCGCGTCTCTGCCTATGTGGTATCGACGGATGTCGCTTGGTCGCTTGTGGTCGGTCGGGTAGTACCGGCGGACGGCGGCCGAGGACGAGAGACGAGAGACGACGCGTCGATTGGGGGGGTGGACAATGTCCCAAGACAGAGACGGTCAATCGTCTAACCAGGGCCGCGCGTCACTGAAGTGTGGTCGACTACACGCGCGGTGTGTGTCTATGTGTGCAGTTGCTGATGTTACCAAGGATCATGTCAATCTACAAGCAAGGCATTGAACAGACGGGAAGAATTGAGCAGCATGCTTCGAGTCTTTGACTGTGGGACCCTACGCGTATGCCCCGACTTACTCCTTCGCGGCGCAGAGTCATGAGAGAGACGGCCTTGGTGAGCGGCACTGTATTCGAATTGGGCGAAAAGACCCGGAAGACAGGGACAGGGACACATTACACCTGAAAAAGTGGTCAGGGTGCAAAAGGAAAGGGTCGGGTCCCGTGGCTCCTCCGACTGCATGCGGCAAGTCTAATCTCTCCTTCCTCTTCTCTGTCTGCCTGGCATGCCTGGGGGCAAGGTAGAGAGCCAGGGGGGAGTAGAGGGGCGTGAGGGGCGCACAGACGTCATCCTTAATGCGCACGGCCGTAGACAGACCAACGTAACGCAGATCGCACAGACATTCATCGACGCGGGAAGTGGTCATGGAAGACGGCTGTTTCAGAGCATGGCATCGCACGGCAACGCACGGCATTGATGGCCAACGCGTCAACGCGTGCAGGTACAATAGGCACTCTGCTCAACTCTGTGCCTTCTTCTCCCATCCGCCTCACAAGGTATCATATGCTGGGTATCAATCGATCGCACATCCTCAAAAGCCCTTCTCCGCCAGATAATCAGCCTATACCATCAGCACTCACCTTCAGCACCACAGACGGCACTCACAATCTCGAGATAGAATGTTGCAGGCTTGAACGCAATGGGCTTGCCCGTCCACTCGGACAAAACATATCGCACATGGTTCACCCAACCAACCCTGCCTCGTCAGCTGACATCGGTGCCTCGAGTCGCATGTACTCCTCATGAGTCACTCACAGATCTAGGTGGTTCACGCCGAGCAGGGTGCCGCGATATTCGCCCCATTTGGCGCTCTCGACCGATACCAAGCCGTCATTCGGTCCTTCTTTGGCGAGAATGACAGAGTGGGGCCACCGGAAGGTATCGAGCAGACCTGGATCGAAACTCGCACCCCAGCTGTAGTACTTGACACCCTCCTTGTCCAGCACTTGCGCATTGAACTCCTTCATCTTGCTGGTCCCAAGCGCCTCGAAAGCTGTGCCATCTCCACTCTGGGGCAAACGAAGGAGCTCCATGAGAGATAGCAACGATGGCAGGCGTTCCCGGCCGATGAAGTTGTCGATCACGTAGTCGGCAAAGGGTGATCCGCGATGTGGCGTGGATATGGTTGTGAGGGATACAGGTGTGAAGCGTTTGTTGGGGAACTCGGAGATGAGGTATCGACAGTCGAGACCGCCCATAGAATGGCCGACCAGGTTGACTTTCTGATTCGGATATTTATCAGAGATCGTCTCTTCAAGGATGGCAGCTCGGTCCTTGATGGAGGATGTCGCGGGTACCCGAGCGATGAGCACCTCGACGCCATTGGCTTCGAGCACTTCGCGTATGCCGCGCCAGTGTGATATTTGCAGCCTATGTGTATCAGCAAATGTGCCTACGCGCGGAAGCGGACAACTCACGGAGGCAGACTGGCAGGTCCAATGTAGTCGAATCCCAGGAGACCGTGACAAAAGACCAAGGGATTCTTTGGCGTCCTGTACTTCTTGCGATGTTTCTCCTGTTCCTCCTCCACAGTCGGCGCCTGATCATCCTCCGCCAACGTCTCATCCACCCTGCCTTTATTCCCATTCCACCAGCCGCTCGCCCAGCTCGCCCAGTCATCCTGCTTCGCCGATGTCGAGACGCTTCTCCTTGACTCTGTCCTCCACAAATCAGTGCTGGGTCGCACAAGGTCCAGGCTAGGCCGTGGTAGATCAACGCTGATCCTCGGCCAGCTAAGGTTCGCCAGAACAGCTTTAGGCGGAGACTTTGGAGGGGATTTGAGCAGGTCGGTGATGGTCCTTTGTAGATGCAACGAAGGGGCGTTCGAGTCGTTAGACGCCCGTCTCTCTAGATCAAGAGGGAGACCTGTAGTCGGGTCTAGATCCGGAAACGTTTCGTCGTAGATGGCAGTCGTCGGTCCAGCCCTCTGCCACGCGGTGGACGACTCGCCGTACTGCGGCAAACCATCATGAGCGACATTTCGTCTCTGGCGCTCTTGCAGCGTCGCATACGTCAGACTCGAGCTGGGCAGAGTGGATCTTGTGAGCTGCGACAATAATCGAGGTCGCTGAAACTGCATATGGGGCGAGAAGCGGGGCTCATCGTGCACACGAGCAGGCGGGGGCGTCTGAATAGGAGCATGTCGATCGGAAAAGGCAGAATCGATACTGGAGGGCAGAGACCCAGCTGTCAGAGGTGTCGTGAGAGCCTCTTCGAGTGCTTCGGAGAGACTAGAGTCGAGTGTCTGCGGCAGCGAAGGCGGCGAGGGCTCAGCTTTAGCCTTGCCTTTGCCTTTGTCTCTCCTGTCGGGCGAGCTGCCGGTCGCAGGGCTGGACAGGCCGTGCCCGTTGGCGAGCGGTTTGATGGCCGACATCTTGCCTGTGACTGCAGATCTGACCAGCCGCCCGGGCCTAGCGAGGACGAGGGACATGAGAGTCGAGAGACATGGGGTCGAGCGACGATGAAGAAGCGGTGGCAAGAGCAATAAGGGATGGAAATCGTGTTGCAAGGTCCCGTCGAAAACGTCATCGTCGTGACGCGACTCGTCTTTTGATTTTTGTCCACCTGCTCGTTGCTTTCTTGTCCAAACAACCCTTGCTGCCTGTAAGAGCTGGCTATCCGACATTCAGGCTCAGCCTGCAAAGCCTGTGGGGGCAGTATGATACCCGCAACGGCGCCTGTGATACCAGAGTCTGCCCTCGCGCACCATGTCGCGCTCGGGGCTCTCCTGGTCAATGTCTTCCCCCTCGGTCCGGACGGCCGACACTACCTGGACGACGAAGCCATCTACTCGCTCACATTCACAAGCTCCGTCTTGCAGATCATCACGAGAGAGATTCTACAGG
Organism: Tremella yokohamensis; assembly: GCA_024343385.1. Taxonomy (NCBI): domain Eukaryota; kingdom Fungi; phylum Basidiomycota; class Tremellomycetes; order Tremellales; family Tremellaceae; genus Tremella; species Tremella yokohamensis. The sequence continues at coordinate 1,097,504 of BRDC01000026.1, read as the reverse complement.
TGCGCTATCTATGCCAAAGAGGGCATGAGCTGACGCTCAGCTCGGACCCCAAGCAAGCTTTCAGGCGCTCTTGAGCCAAACCGACCCGCTCGTACAGGCCGAGACGAAGCGCGTGGCTCGAAGCAGTCGCAGGAGGCGCGAGAGGGGAGAATCTCAGCTGCAGCATGTCGAGGCGTTCGAGGTGTTTTCCAGCTGGCTGGGGCATTTCGTGAGCTGCACCCAGCCCCTTGGATATGGGAGTTGACTTTAGCCCACGACTTTCGCCGACCCTTGTATCGGCTGCGAATATTTACGCGGTATATTCAACCTCGTACCAACCAGTAGGATCAACTGACGGTGAAGATATGGAGCAGAAACTCTTCCGCCTGTTCGTGGAGGAAGACGATAATGGCGAGCTACCCCTCGCACCCATTCCTCGGCCGCTGGACCATTCCTCCCTTCTCGGGATTTTCGCCAGGAGTCTCCTTCTCACCCTTCGCAAACTGTCTTTTGACGAGAGTGTCGCCCTGACCAAGCTGGTCGGGCGGTGGTGCGGCACGCAGGGCGTCGCTGGCCCGTCTAGACCAGCGGCGACGGGTATTTACAGCCTGAACCGTATGTGTTCTATGGGGGTTGAGATATCCCTTCGACTAACATGTCTAGGTAAAACTGCTATGGACGACACTATTGATAAACGCAAAGAGGCTATGCAGCGATATCAAGCTGCAGCCGCGTCGGGCGACCACACCAAAGCTTTGCATGCGCTCCGACATTTCTACGACTATGATTTCCCGTCAAACCTGCGGTGCGCTACTCCAGAATCCTTGAGATGACCCGCTCATGATCAGGAGCCAGCATCAACACGCCCTTCTCGGGCTGGCAACTTTCCATCATGCCACTGGAGGATCTGAGACTGCTCGCTCGGTCAGTCTGATCGTAGCTCGCGCTGCTCCAGCTGACATACCAGCTGGCCAACGAGGCTATCCGCGTAGCGAGAGCTGAGGGTGACAAGCAATGCCTACAAAGATGTCTCAGTCTGATTAAGCGTCTCGACATCGAGAGTGGACCCGGTATCTCAGATCTACGTTCTCTTAGGATTGTACAAGGGCCAGTCAGCAGTCTCCAGCTACCGCCAGCAACCTCAGCGATGGACGAGCTGTGGTCTATCAAAGCTGCAATCGATCTCGTAAGAATGTTCTTTCCCGCAGACGAGTGATACTCATGATCAGGGCGAGCCGATTCACATCGCCTTTGAGCGTACTCACCGCGCGCTCGGCAGGCATGAGGCTTCTGTGAGCCCTACAGATGAGCGACCGCCAGGGAAAGACCTTCTCGACCTCGCCTCTTGGCATGCCAGCCAAGCGGGCTTGTGGAGTATGATGGGTAAGCCCGTCAGACTGAGCAGGCCGTGGTCTGACTTAGTCAGGATCTGAAACCCTTGCCCGGGTACACGAGGATCTGGCCACACCATCATCGAACAGAGATGGTCGTCTGACTGTCGCCCTCTCAAGAGCGGTAAGAGTATGTTCACGGGTCCACTGCCTTGCGGGGCTGAGTTATAAGGCCGCGGACCGTGCTGCCTACGACGAAGCGCTTGGCATGTTGCTCGACCCCATCCTACTGCAAGACATGACGATACAAGAGTACGACAGGTGGACAGAAGTACTGTGGGCAATCTTAGATCGTCAAATCAGCTTCAGGTGAGACAAGACTCTGACGCCAAGGATCAGCTCACGCCCCCAGTGGGGATTCAGAGGCCTGGTCCATCCTGCAGCGGCTGCGGGGATCTAAGAGCGAGAGCGAACCTTCGATTCAGTCCAGTCAAACAGGAATGAAATCAGTCGTCGAAGCATTGCGTGACGCCCTGAGAAAGGCGAAGAAGCTATCAGTGAGTCGGGATGAGCCGTGAGGTCATTGACTGACAATGCAGGAAGCGAATGTTCCTGCTCAGCTTGTGCTGCCTCGGCTTCTGTCCTGCACAGAGCTCTCCGCTTCGCTTGGCCTGTGGCCGATGTATCGGTTGTCCGTGATCATTCTGGGATATGTCCTGCTCTCCCTCGAAGCTTCGGGCATGGCGCAAAAGGCGATCGACCAGGTGATGGAGGTCTGGCCGCAGGTGCTCGGGTCCAGCGATCAAGAGGCAAAGGCGATTGGTGCTTTGGTGCTCGGCAAGGCCAAGGTGGACTTGGCTCTAGAAGGACGCTCGGAACCATTGCTGGGTAAGCCCAACCCATTCGTCAGATGCTCATGAGACCTGACATGCAGATGAAGCAAGGGGTCACCTTCACAGTGCACTGCACTCGTCCCGCGTACTCGGCTCACAAAGCCTGGTCGTACAGTGTACCACGCTGCTGAGCCTGATCGGGCAGGTAACGGGGTCGACGGCTGAGCGGGACGAGATGTCTCTCGCATGGCAGCAAGCGCAGTCCGGCGATGCTGGAGAGCTGGCGAAGAGACGAGATCAGCTGAGGCAGATTGGGGAAGTTGTCAAGCTGGTCGGTGTCCGGATCAGCTTGGGGACCGGCATGTCCCGGTAAAACATATATGCATACATTGTACATCTGTCTACATGTTTCATACTGCCTGTGACCCAAAAGATGAGATTGATGGAGACGACGATGTCTTTGCCGGACGTGCTACCTATCTGGAGGATTTGACTCTATTAGGTGCTGACTGCTAGGCTCTGGATCAAAGTCCAACGTCGCAATGCTTCTGCCGGCAATATCGACCCTGAGCTCTATCTCTTCCGGCGCATGATGTTCCTCGTCTTTCGCAAGGACAAGCACCGGCAGATCATCGTCCGACGCCAGAGGCGAAGGGGCCGGGAGAGGTCTCGTGCTGACCCATTTGCGCAAGGTGGGGTGGCACAGCATGCCCGGCCAGAAGATGGAGAGACCAAAGAGTAAAGTCACAAGTATGAGCGGCTTCTTCGGGTCGCCCGAGTAATCGAGAAGGATGGCGTAGGCCACACTGGGCCACAGACATGCGCCAGAGATGGCCATTGTCAATCCGGTCGAGACGAGTTTCGTACGTCTTCCCTGGCCGCGGAGTGTCATGGCGAATACGATGGGGAACACGGGCGCTTCGAAGAAGAAAGACAGGTGGAGTGTCGCCAGTGCTCCAGCGGGCGATTGTAGCGCCAGAGCGAGGATGCTAGCTGTCATCGCTCCGCCGAGGCTGATGGCCAATATGAAAGTGGGCGAGACGCGCCAGTACGCCAGGGCCGAGGCTATGAAACGGCCCGCCGCAAAGGCTCCCCGGCCGATGGTCTGTTGCCAAAACGATGCGGCGAGCGGGTTGATATGCGTTATGACGGACCCCCAGTTCCACCGTACCGATTCTTGCGCGCCAACATAGAATGTCATGACGACCACGCCTGGGATGGCGATCCACAGTGCGGCGCGCAGGCCGAAGACGCGCGCCGAGGGATCGGTGCCGGCCGCTGCGAGCCTCCGCGCGGCGTACGCGTCCAGCTCGCTGTCGGTCACTTCGGGCAGAGGGACGTAGTAGAACACAATGGCGAGGAGGAGGACGAAGATCGCCACGACGAGATAACACCACTGGATCTTGAGCAGATTGAGTTCGTCCACCTTGTTGACCAGCCCGTATTGCGCCACAATGGGCGAGAGGATCGACCCGATCGCCTGGATACCCTGTGCGAAAAGCAGTCGCGCTTCTGACAGCTCACTCGGGCCGGCGAGGGCGATGAATGGGTTTGCGGCGACCTCGAGGCACGATAGTCCGAGTGCGCAGAGGAACTGCGAGACGACAAAGCCCGGGAATGATAGGAGGAGGAAGGACGGCCAGAAGGCCATGGCGCCCACCGAGTAGATCGTCAGGCCCGTGATGAATGTCGCTTTGAACCCTACGCGGCTCAATACTGGGTACCCGAATAATGGCGGACCGCAAAAGTACGCAAGCCAGTACACGTTGTGCAGCGTGACGGTGCGCAACATCGAGTAGTTGAGCTGGTCTTGGACAGCACCGGTCAACGTGCCGAGGAAGCCGTACGAAAACCCCCAAAGGAAGAACAGGATCGACACTGCCAAGAATCAGCACACTCTGACTGCGCCTAGTCACTGCCATTGCCAACCCACCAAAGAGGATCGGCGTCCATGCCTGCTTCGCCGACAGCTGCAACAACGACTTGCTCTCGTTCATGTTGACAAAGTCGAAGAAACGCTGAGTGGGCGCTTGGCCATGTCTACTTGGCATCAAAGTCTTGCCCGCCGATCTCGGGAGCGAGCCAGACTGTTGGCCTGTATGTACGTGTGTGTGCGTATCCGTCTGCCCAGACCGCGAGGGGCAAGTGCATTCTTGAGACTCGGGCGACCGGACTGTGCAGATGGGACAGCTATCGAGCATGTCCAGGAACCCCAGGTGGTCGCCCTTCTCCTCTCGAGGATATTCGTCCAGTGTAGGCATCTGGCCAGAGGGTGTGTCGTCTAGTCGAGGCGAGGCGGCCATTGACCGACTCTCCACAACGGGGATCACCTGGGTCCGCTGCTGGTTGTCGGTCCGCGCCAGCGTCTGGCGGTCCGAGCTACAACCGGAGCGCAGGAAATTGGGCAGGACACGCATTACCAAGGGCTTGAGCACGAGGACGCACGAGCACATGAGCCCGACGCCAACTTCGACCGCGGACCACATGATGGCGTAGCTGACGTGGTAGTAGTAGTCAGGCCCGGGGGCGACATGCGAGATGATCGCCGTCGTTGAGCTTGTGCCATCTTTCAGACCAGCCACGGCGAGCTCGATGTTGTACGCCGTCTGCAAGTATGCGATGCGGACAATGTCCACGATCGCGACGAAACCTCCGACGACAAAGGTCGCAACGAGGATGCCCTTCTGTCTAGACTCGAGACGGAGGCTGGTGAGGATCGGCAAGGGCAGGAGGAGGATGGCAAGGTCGGTCAACACGTTTACGGGTGCCGAGGAGGAGTAAAGGACGACGAGGTCGGTACATTGGGCCGAGTTTCCCGTGGCTACAAATGCCCCGATCGACTTGCAGCGGAAGATGCTGAGGAAGGTGAGGATGACACCGGATAAGGCGACCACCACCAGTGTGGCGATGGATGCCAAGCGTAGGAAACGATGTGCAGCGGCCATGCGGATGTAGAGCACAAGGATTGCCGTCTTTGTCGCCATGACTGCGGGGTAGTAGAATGCGGTAGAGGCGTAATACGCGCGTCGCAATGGCGGCCGGTGTATGGCTGGCAGCTCAGCGTCGGGAGCGCCCAGACCAAGCTGCGTTGCTGTCATGACAGCGACCGACATGCCGACCATGAACATCTGTCCATGAGCTCGTGTCTCGGGGCCAAGTAGAGGTTACTCACCCAAGCCACAACCGTAAGCCAGTCGTCCGCCGTCGATTTCCGGACGATCCCCCATTTCGAGATGAGTCGCAGCGCAGTGAAGATAGTAGCGAGAATGGTCACGATGAGAGTGACAATAAACACTCTCGGCCCTCGGTCTGTCAACGCGCCAAGCGGGGCAGAGCTCGTCACGACGGCCCCCACGGTCGCCAGACTCCGCTCCGCCACCCCACACACCGTAGCAGACATCACTCGTTGGCGTCCAAATTTGCTGTATTTTGCTCGGAGTAGCGCATTATCGCAGCCTGCGCCGTCGCATAGGCATGCCAACGATTCGAAGATGTAGTGGGAAAACAACGAGTTTTGCTAATGTTGCTCCTCCTCAACAAGAGGAGAGGCTCGAGGGTTGTTGAGCAGGGCAAAGCAGGACCCTCCACGGACATACTTGCCGTCATCTCGGTCCGAACGGAAGGATCGAATTGTTCCTTCCCTTGGGCGCACGATGGGAGGCAGATGCGCCACGGGCACATCCAGAAGTCGGGTCAGCTGGTACCCTCGCCCAACTGCTTGGCGCTTTGCAGAGTGTGTAACCTTAAGCCCATGGAACGCGGCTGGTCGATCAAGATTCAGGGGTCAGAAGCGTCCAGCTTGGGTGACGCCGACAGGAACAGCGTATTCCCTGTGGCCTGAGTTCTTCCTCCAGGGGAGCCGAGACCTGATCCTGCGCAGCAACGCAAGCCGTCGTTCTTCCCCAGGGTCAGATCTCAAGAAGCCTTTTTCAGAGGCGTTGGCCTGTCTCATCGAAGCGGCCAACCGGGCGATCACTTGCACTTTGTCCGAGGCTGATGCTTGGGAACTTTTGCTTGCTGTTTGCAGTGTCGTACATTTTGTGGTGACCCTCTGGCTTGGGCAGCGGTCTGGATCGTGATGACGACGCTTCCCTCCGACAATTATCCCTCATTAAGCATGTCGAGGTGCTGCTGCTGGTATCCCCCGTATCCCGAGTCGCGCGACCGCGTTTCGGTTGTATAGTGGGTCACCTCGGGACGAGCCGAATCGGCGATGCGCTGGCGGAGTCGGAACACTCGGCAGGCCAGGAGCAACGGCGGCCTGACCAGTGAGGCTGCTACTCATCCCTGCCTGTCATCGAAAAGCGCCAGAGACAGAAACAGCACGTCGGATGCGATCGACGACAATCATTCTGACCATGACCGAGTGAGAACGCCTCCAGCTTGATCGAACTCGGTCTCGATGTGTTGATTTCCACTGCTGTGGAGAAATCACCGGAATACATTGAAGAGGAAGAGCGTCTCGCTACTTGACGCTGGTTGACGTGTTGATCAGAGCGATGCCGTGGCCAAACGAGACCCAGGTACCATCAAAAGTCGGGGCCTCGCTTCGGACATGACGGCGAGTCATACGACGGGTGACAGACAAACACACACAGACACAGCCAGACGACCGTGTACACGCTCCTCGACCACCCGTTACATCCAGCTACCATCATGTCAATCCTCACACCCGCGTGCTTACATGCCGGGATACCTTCTTGACTCTCCCAGACCGGGAGCGATATACTACAAACAGCCCAGAAGCAAGTTGAAAAAGCTCTTCACGGGGGACAGGGGTGTCATTGAGGAGGTCTACCCAGCCACTCCTCCTCCTCCCATCATGGGAATGATGCCCCAGCCTCCATGGGAGCAGGACAAGGGGCCGATAAAACGATTTCTCGAAGAGCACATCGAATGGGGCAAACAGGTATGTCCCCTCCTTTCCGCCTCTCGGCGTGCTTCTCTCACTACTCCGTTCTCCGTTCCTCCCGATCATTTATTGCGCTTGCGGCTGATGACAGTCTGGCTTATATGGGCGCCTGCCCGGGCCTCCTCCCCCCGGCATGATGTTGCCACCGGTGAATCCTGGTCCCGACATACTCGCCATGACCGGTACCGACCCATGGAACGCGGCTCCTTGGGCGTTTCCTTCACCGGCAGGGCGACCGCTGCCTCAGCTGGAGCTGTCCGAGGTGCCAGAGAACCGCCCACCGTTCCCCATTGCACCATTCGCCGCCGGCCCGCCTGATCAGTACCGCCATCTGCCCAAAGCGCAGCGCAAGTATATCCAGCGGGTGCGGGAGGAACAACTCAAAGTGCTCGAGATGGCGCAGAGGGCCGAGATGCAGAGGGCTATCAATCAACACAAGATGATGGAGCGTATTGCCAAGCACGAGCGCAAGCAGGCCAAGAGAGAGCTCAAGTGCGCCTGACCTTCTCCCTCCGTGTGACTCTCAGCTGGGACTGACAGCAGAGCACGAGAGAAACAGATGAAGTGGTTGAGAAAGCATGGCGATCCGAGACCGATGCCTTTCCCGACACCGCCGATGCAGGAGGCACCACCGGCTGAGAACAAGCCTCCTGATCCCCCGACTCGATTCATGATCATGCCCACGATGGAACAGTTTGGCGTTCGAAGACCGCTGGACGCTCCGGGGAAACCCGCCGGGCTCGGAGGACCGACCGGGCAGCAGCCTTGGCCGATGATGAGCAGGACAATGACTCAAGTGAGCAACCGTTCCTATACCAGTTGAGGATGGCATCCTCATGGACAGGCAATGAAGGATATGAGCGTAGAGGAGAGGATCTTCATGGAGCAGGCCGGGAAGATGTTCTCGCCGCGTTGATGATTAGTAAGATGAGGATTAGCTCGTTTTGGGACGGTGGATTAGGAACCGGCGTCGGCGTTTCAGGGCGATTTACCCATTTCATGTCACGTGCGCAAGGCGACGCGTCTGTTTTACATTCGCATTGATAAGATGCTTCTTCGTCCGTATTTGAAGCTGCTGGACAGCATAGAGTAGCTTGTTGCCTTGCTTGCATCGACTCTCACACTGCGAGCGTCTGGCTGCTTGCTGCTTCCTTTGTAATTCGCGCCGTCGGCCGTGTCATTGACGCCATCATGGACGTCTCACGGTGGGTGGCAATCAGCCATGAGGAGCCATACTCAGACGCGTTCAGACCGACTGTCATACGGACGTATGGCCGGGCAAAACTATCTTCCTCGACATCATCATGCCTCTTTCAGCCGTCAGAGACGCCGCAAAGCGACTGGCGATCTTCTTCACCACCATCCAGCTCGCTCATCACGCCGCCTACTTCGCCAGGCCCAAGCAGACGAGCACGCAGTGTGCTGTTCACTCCGCCCTTGCACGATTCTCAAGACCACCCAGGCTCGTCTCCGACTAGGACGCCACCACCTGAAAAGCCTAGGTCGGCCCCTGCTGTCGGTATGAAGCCCATTCAAGCCACTCTGCACGGTTTCTTCACTCGATCTGGTCCGGTCGCGCCCAAACGAAAGCGACCGCTCGAGCCCTCTCACACGATACCTTGTCCGACAAAGGCGCAGGCCAAATCGGTACAAATGCACCTCACTCATCTGCCACTGCTACACACTTGCAAAGATTGTCAGATGTCGTATGTCAAAGGAGGGGAAGACGAGCCGATACACAACAAGCATCATGCTCGTGTTGTGAAGGGCATCGTTTGGGATGGATTGGGACGAGGAAAGGGGAAGTCAAAGGCCGCAGACGGAGGCTGGCGTGTGGTGGAGGATCACATTGCCTTTGGATCGAAGTCTGCAAGCAAAGGTCGCATCGTCATGTGCGATGGCTCCTGGGGCGGCGCCAAAGTGAGTCAAATGCATGGAGGAAGACCCAAGATTGACTTGATGTAGCTCGACGAGATCCTTCGAGTCGTGGACACTGTGCTATCGGCACCTTCCTTGCCGCCTGCCACCTTGGACGAGTGCAAGATCTTCCTCTTCCTGACTGCAAGTCCACCACCCGCAAGCAAACGGCCGCGACCTTCTCTATCTACTCACGAGGCTAAGCCGAAAGAGCGTATTGTTGGCGTCGTCGTCTCCCAGAAAATCAAGTGGGCGATGAGGGTGCTCCGCGACGGAGAGCTCGGTCAGGACAAATCCGGAATTGTGGACAGCGGCGGCGGAGTCTTCTGCGACCGGAATCCCCTGCCCACACCCCTGGGGATACATCGATTATTCACCATCCCGCTTTATCGACGGCTCGGCATCGGTGAACACCTCTTGGACGCGGCTGCCAGGCATACCGTATATGCCTGGACTTTTGACCCGACCCAGGGGGAAGCTGCCTTCTCGCAGCCTACGGAAAGTGGTCGACGGGCGATGGAGCGTTGGGGCAAAGGAGCTGTTCGAGTCTTTGCAGATGATGTCAGTCAGTCGTGAAATATGCAAAACGCCGAGAAAGGTGCTCTCGCCTCCGATCACATACTGCGAAGACCACACGAAGCTCACATACCTCGTTTGAAATCTGCTCACCATTCAGCATGTCGAATACTGGGCCCACAGGTGAAAGGGGTGAACAGCCTTTTGCAATCCTGATTGGCAAAATGGACAACCTACAAATCTGCTCTTCGAGTTTATCATTCAGCACATCAAATTCCGGATTCGCAGGTGAAAGGGGTGAACAGCCTTTTGCAATCCTGATTGGCAAGATGGACAACCTACAAATCTTCTCTTCGAGTTTTTCATTCAGCACATCAAATACTGGACTCGCAGGTGAAAGGGGTGAACAGCCTTTTGCAATCCTGATTGGCAAAATGGACAATCTACAAGTCTGCTCTTCGAGTTCACCATTCAGCACGTCAAATACTGGACTCGCAGGTAAAAGGAGGGGATCCGTTCTTGGTATTTCCGATTTGCAAAGATGGCGAAGCTACAACGGAGATGGTGGTGGCGACTCTGACAGGCGACAGGATAAATAGTGGAAACCTGGACGACCGCAATCCGTCTCTTCTGACTGGGACTCAGAAACAAACTGGATCTTTCTCTGCGTCACGCCTGATATTCGACAATTTGCAACGAACATGCGCTTCAGACATCGAAAGCGTGCAAGCCGCTCCTCCAGAGATTCACATGATCAATCCAACATCGCACAAGATGGAGAGGCCTCTGCACTGTTAGCTCACGCTACAGATGTGGGCTGGTCTTCCTATTCGTCGCTCGCGACGACACTGGTCGACCAACCAGATACCGCACCTTCAGAAAGCCGAGGAGCCGCTACGGAATCCGCATGGTCACTCTCGAAGTTGGTACACTACCGTGATTCCCTCAAGTACGGCGCCTGGTCCGACAAGCTAATCCCGTTCTGCTCGAAATTGCAAGATGGCAGGCTCGTCCTTGGCACAAGTTTCTCTCAAGTAAAACCAGACAGTACATACCAGTCGGTAGGCCACCTTGGAGGCGAGGTGCTTGCGGCCTGGCTCGCGGACTTCTCCACGAGGACTGACGGTACGATCGCCAATAGACTCTCCAAATCACTTCAAGAGGTCATGATCAATCGTTTTCAGTGGCCAGGAACCCTATCTATGTCCTCGGTCATTTGTGACGGCGGAAGCTGCGCAGTTCTCACCCGCAAGGGAGCATGGGTAAAGTTGCAATTGGGGCCTCCTCTAGCGGAGGAAGAGGTCAGAAAGTTTTGGAAAGTCGTTGAATCCGGGAGAAGACCTGTTGGCCACGAACAAGAAGATAGTTTAGAAGAGAGCTTATGGCCGGTGTCCGATGGGACAATCGGGGCAGCAGAAGGCGAGACCTAGGCCTACTTGCAGCAGCTCAACCCTATGCCTCGTAAATGCATGTTCTGCCCTCAGTGGAGTATGGAAGTATGAAAGTGATATAAGACGGCCCTATGACGCAGCTTACACGTCATCATGTCACCCACGGTGTCTTCCGAGTAGGTACCAGGCGTCGGAAACAGAATAGGAGTCGCACGGACCATCTACACTGCCTTTCGAGGCCGAAAGAGCGCCCGAAGCGCCCAGAGAGATATTGAAGCAAAGCTCGTGGGCCACAAGATGGGGAGAAGCTTACATGAAGCCTAATTACTGCTGCGTGGAGCTGAAGATGGCCCTCTTGATACTTCTTCCTATACATGTCCTCATCGCATCAGGTTTTCTCGTGCGCTGACAACCGATAGTCACCATCACTAGATCATGAGCCTGGCAATAACTCTCCTCCGCGAGTCTCACGAATCCCACCGATTGGCAAATATGCACTTCGATGGTGGGGAATCTCACCGTTGTCGCTGCGATGATGATAGCCGCACACTTGAGTTATCCGACAAAAACACCCCTTGTTGAAGCTGCAACGGTTGCCGTCCTCACTCAAACAGACGTCAGACAGTCGACAATTCTCACAACTCTCAGCGAGAGGGCTGGCATCGGTCATAGCAGCCAGGAGTGTGCATGGCCTGTCAAGGAGTTGTCCTCGTCTATCGATCAAGGTTCTGGTTCGATGCAGCATGGCTATCAGGGACGATGCTAAGCTAATGTGATTCCATATGCAGGGTATCGTCCAGACTGGGTATATCATACGGTCTCTGGTATATCCGGCAGTGAAGGCTGGCTCGCCGCAGGAGCCGGTGTCTCCACTGCCAGTACCACCCTTGGCACTTCTTCTGAGCGGGTCTGTCCTTCAGCGGCGTCATCGTCCTCTCCGGCAGCCTCCGAGGCCGGGGTGGCATGATCAAGCATAACGACAGCCTCCATTGCCAGCGTTGCCGGCGTTGCAGGTGTCGGCGGCATGCCTCCATCAGAGGCAGGTGTGGCCTCTGACATCGGAGTGTCATTTTCAGGAAGGGGTACGGGGAGGGGCGTCGGTAGTCGTGAGGTCGGAGGCAGAGCGGGAGACGCGGGCTTCAAGGGAGAGGGCGCTGTCGATGAGCCCGCTGGTCGGGGCGTCTGGAAAGGCGACAACAGTCGCTGCTGCAATGATGATTTCCTGAGAGGCGTGTCACTTTCGGGAGGAGGGGGAGGCGGCGGTTCTTTGAGCGGTGTATCTGGAGGCTTGTCCTCCGATGCGAGTGGCTCCTCGTGCTCTGGCGAAGCTGCCAGAACCGCATCGCTCTCAACACGGGGTGTTTCGGAAACGACAGCGGTCGGTGGCACCTGGTCGTTTTTCTCTTCGCTCAGGCCAGACTCCTCTTCAGGCTCTGCGACCGGTTGCTCCACCACCGAAGGGGCAGGATCCGGCCCGCCCTGACTTTCCTCTTCTTCGTCTCCCTCGAGCTCCGCAGGTGCCTCGACCTCGTGTCGCTCGTCTCCCTTCTCTCCCTTGGAGTCGTCCTTGACGCCGGTCGATCCGCCCCGACGGAGTAAACCCAGCATCTTTCGTGGGATTGGCTTGTCTTTGACCAAGGCCTCCAATGCAGCGAGCTCCTTGCCCGCCTCTGATAGCGGACCGAGGCGGACATTGATGAGCGCGACGTCCTGGAGCATCCTGCATGTCAGCTCAGAGCGATGTGTAACCTTCTTTCAAGCCGCACCTCTTCTTTGCCTCGTCACTTTTCAGCTCCGGCTTCTTGTACTCCTCGCTGAGGCGGGAAACAATGGCACGAATGACCTCAGACATGACACTTTCGACCGTCTGAGAAGAGAGATATTTCGACAGCACCTTATGCAGAGTAGCTGTTTCTTTGACCAGCAGTTCCGCGTACGGCCGTGGCGTATCCTTTTCGGGCGTAGACTCCCAATCGATCTCTCGAAGCGAGCCGCAGTGCACCGCTAGCCGGTCTGACATGATAGCGACGAGTTTGGCGTGGATTTCATTCTGATGCTCTTGGTAGTCGCGCTTCAGCTTGTCGAACTCAGTCAACATGACTGCTTGTTTCGGAGACAAGTGTCGCCGGATGAATTCCCGAATGTATGGAATGAGTGCGACGACGACCGACAGCGACTGCGAGGCTAATGCAAGATGTTTCGCAGTTATGTTTTTAAGGCCGGCAGAACGCATTGCTCCAGCACCCAGAACGACTTGGCATGTTCTCGAGTTGAATGACTTGAGAAATTCGATTATCCGAGACATGACATCCGTCACGACTAATTCGAGGTTGATGACGATCTTGAGATAATCGGCCAAGAGCTCCAGACTTTCCGCTGTGGCTCGGACCACGAAGTATGTCCGATCTTCGATACTCAACGTCTTCTCCGCCGTCTTGGATTCGCCATTTGTCACTGCCGGCGGCGGGGGAATCGAGCACTCGGCCGGGTCGGCCATGGCGGATTGCACGAGGAGATTGACGGTATGCTGCACCGTAGGAGATACTTCCACCTGTGACCATTGCTCTTCTTCCACCAACTTGGCTGACTTGGTCAGCCGAAGGGAGTGGTACGCTACCAGGAAGACTCGGGCCTGCTATTCAGTCCGGTTGGCTTGAGGCTCAGCTTGACCTACCTGGGACGCCGCTGTGCCTCGTAGTGGAACAATCATACGTTTGGCCAGAGTCTCTGTGGCCTGCACAAACTCCCAATTGGCTTGATACAATTCGACGAATTCATCAAGAGCAAGTGCGGCGTGCTGTTCGGCTCGCACAGCCAGAATCTTAGAGGCACGAGTATTTGCGAGCTCGCATGCGGACGCCAAAATGTCGGACAGATCTAGCTCAGGTGTGGAGGTCGGTTTGTCGGCGGGAGCCTCCGCAGATAGGGACAGCGGGTGAATCTCTGTCATAGAAGAGGCAAGTCGCTGAAGAATCTGCCCAACGCCCTGCACACGATGAAGTCGTGACAGCATGTTAGCGTTCATTTCGACCGTAAGCAGCAGGAACCGAGCATGGTCCATAGCTTTCAGAGAATCGGCCAGACTAGCCCCCCTCTCGCTCACACCTCTGATCTCGTCGCCTGGTTCGGAGTCGATCGTTGTCGAGGGGAGATGCTTCCGTGATCCCTCTCGCACACTGATAGTGACCACTTCTCGCCATGTTGCTTCCAACTGATCGCCAGCACCACACCTCGCCATGCCCTCGAGCAACGCTCTGATGGTCTGGCCGAAAGTGCCCTCTTCCATCGACACCCCTTCGTCGGCGCGGGTAAGCTCCGTCAAGAGTGAAGAGTGTAGCGCTGTCCGGAGCTGTGTAGCGATCTGCGCAGTAGATTCTTGGAAAGATGTCGGCAAGCCCGCCAAAGCCGGCATTGTCGATAGGGCCAGGGGTGCTGAATCGGTGTTGCCTGGCCGATCGCGTCCCGAATCGTCTTCGACCACTGTTGAAGGCCTGTGCCGTTCCCACCACCGGACAATGTCCCCTGCGCAGCTCAACCCACCTGACCAGTCGCCGCCTTCAACCAACTGCCGGGCCGTTTCCAGCTTCTCCTCAAGCTCGCCAACATCCCTGATTCCCTGCTCCGCGAGCCTCAATTGTCGGAGTTCCTCTTGCGCATCTATAATTTCTAGGCCCTTTTGTGCTTGTTGAACACCGACTTCTTGCAATGATTCCTGCAGATCCGCAATTCTTGCAAGACAGGAAGCGGATTCCGAGTGCAAATCTTGCAGGTTTGACAATGCCGAGAAGAAGGAAGTTGAACGTAGCGTTATTTCGTGTACGAGATGGCGTTCCAAGAAGTCAAGATGAGTGGAAAGTCGCTCCTGTGATGTCGAAGCTTCGCCCTGGTCCACCACTTCTGCCCAGGTTGACGGATTTGCCAGGTCGAACGAAGTGCTGAAATAGATGTCGGAAACACTGTCCAGTGCAGGTAGATTGCTGCGATCTGGCAGGGGATACTCAGAGTCTCTCCTTAAGAGGGTGGAGGAAGAAGAAGTCGAGGCGGAAGCTTGAGCATTGACAAAGTTGTCGTACAAGGGGGTGACAACTTGCAGATAGGGATCATAGTGAGATGGAGGTGGGGGTTTCGGAAGGACTAGCGGCGGGTCTTTGAGAGGTGGCAGAGGTTTCCGACTGCCTCTCAACGGATTTGCCTTCTTCGTCGGGTGGTTCAAGACGGTCGAGATTGCTGAGGGATCTCGTCAGACACGAGAGCAAAGCACTTCTGAAGCCCTCGAGTGCTCACCATTGAAGCCGCGCTTGTTCACACCGTCTTCCGCTTTTGCGTTGACTCCCAGCTTCCACGACACCAGATTCAACGAAGATGGATCCACCTTGGCATCGTCCCAGCCCAGATCGATAGCCGAGGTCTCCACAACGCTGGCGGTTCCATCGAGTTCGGAGAAGAAGGACTCGGAGGGCGGGGGTGAAGATGGTGCCGGTGTGGGCACCGACGAAGGGAAGGACGAGGGAGGCTTTGACATTCTCTCCCCCGACCCTAGTCTGTGACTTTATGTTGACATGAGAACCGAGACTACTGATGCTACACGATCCACGGAGATGTCGACTGTCTAAGTGAGCTACTCGTACACTGGCTGCTGCTACACGCTGTCACCTGTCACCCCCGTCGCCCGCAACACATGACGCGGAGCTCGCGTGGGAATATCTTCACACCCATTTATGACTTCATTTAATCCCAAACATCCGTCGGATAGACTCCGACAGCAGCTACTTGTAGAGCTTTTTTTCGGGCCAGTGTCGACGCGTTTCAAGTCGATTTTGACCGGGGTCCACTTCATTCACCTTCTCGCTCCAACAGCAGTCTTCTGTTCGAAGGCCCTCCAGGTGAACGGCCGAGCTCCACAAGCTCTCTCTTCAACCAGACGCTGTAAAGGGTCATCTCTTAGCTGTACTTCGACACAAGTGAGTCTACATCGCCCTCGATGGTCTGTACTGAGTTGCGCAGTGTGTGGTATTCTCGGCTTGCTCTTACACGACCCGTTGGCGACGCAGACATCGGCGGCCGGGACGGAAATGTACGCTCGTGTCTTCATGTAAAAGTCTGGCTGTGCTGACCAATCTCTAGCGCCGAAGGCTTGTCTCTACTTCAGCACCGGTATGCATATTTCGTGATGGAACTGCAGGTCGTATGCTGAGTAATCAGTGGTCAAGATGCCGCCGGCATCGTGACTTGCGGGTCGCACGGACGTTTCTACCAAGTCAAGGCGAATGGCATGGTCCGTGATGTCTTTGACCCTCAAGGTATCGCCGGTCTGAAGGGCTGGATGGGCGTTGGACATGGTCAGTTCCGTGTTGAAATTGAACTATCTCGCTGACTGGAATACAGTGCGATACCCCACTGCGGGAAGCTCGGCCCATGCAGAGGCACAGCCCTTCTACGTCAACTCTCCGTACGGCATTGTTTTCGCTCACGTGAGTGGCCAATTCATAAGCGCGCAACCGAGGTTGATCTCCAGAACGGCAACCTCATCAACACCCCTTCCCTCCGTCACTTTCTCGACGCCGATGCGCACAGACATATCAACACCGACTCCGACTCTGAGCTCTTGTTAAACATTCTGGCCAACAACTTGCAGAAGACCGGCAAGATCCGTATCAACGAGGAGGATATTTTCACGGCCATTTCCGACCTCATGAAACAATGTGTCGGAGCATATGCTTGCATCGGAATGCTCGCTGGATTCGGTCTCATCGCCTTCAGAGATCCTAACGGTATACGACCCGCTGGTATGGCCACTCGTGCCGGTGCACGGGGCGGCACGGACTACCTCGTGGCGAGTGAGAGTGTCGTTGCCCAAGGCTTGGGCTTTACCGGCTGGGAGGACGTCAAAGCAGGCGAAGCCTTGATCATCACCCGCAACAAAGTATGGCGACGACAATTGAGGCCCCAGGAGAAATTCGCGCCAGATATCTTCGAATACGTCTACTTCGCTCGACCCGATTCTACTCTGGATGGCATCAGCGTATACCGCAGCCGCATGGCTATGGGCGAGTATCTCGCGGAGACTGCTAAGAAGGAGATGAAGAAAGCCGGACTGGTGGCGGACGTCGTCATTCCTGTACCAGATACGTCTCGAGTAGCAGCGTTGCAGCTCGCCCAGCATCTCGGTATCCCATATCGCGAGGGTTTCGTAAAGAACAGATATGTGGGCAGGACCTTTATCATGCCTGGACAGAGCCAAAGGTGAGCTTGACGTTCTTCTCATTGGCCTTCGACTTATGGATAGACGCAAAAATGTCCGCAGAAAGCTCAACGCGATGCCGATGGAGTTTGCGGGCAAGGTGGTCATGCTCGTCGATGATTCTATCGTTCGGGGCACCACATCGCAAGAGATCATTCAAATGGCCAAAGACGTTGGTGCCAAGAAAGTCATTTGCGCTTCCTGTGCACCCCCTATCCGGTATTCCAACGTTTACGGCATCGACATGCCCTCGCCGCACGAGCTCGTCGCCTATGAGCGCACCGAGGAAGAGGTCGCCAAACACATCGGGGCCGACCTGGTTATTTATCAGACTCTACCTGATCTGGTCGAATCCTGCCGAAAGTGGAACCCTTCCATCGAGCAATTCGACTGCTCCGTGTTCACCGGCGAGTACGTCACTGGCGGTGTGGACGAGCGGTATCTGGAGCATCTCGAGCGTTTGCGGAACGACAAGGCCAAGGCGAAGAAGAGGCAGAGCGTCATGGAGGAGGAAGAGGTTCTGCACGACAACTGCAACGGCCCAATGAGTGAGTTTTCCAGGTTCGATGTGCAGCCGAGTGCTGATGGAGCAGACGGTGCCGACTCCTTGATCGGCTTGCCTAATCACTCGCCGAAAGTCGGTCCGACCGCAATGCCTTCCCCCAACGATACGGTTGGACTGCACAACTCTTGGTTCGGCTCATAGCGACCGCATGATGCCTCCCTGAGCGACCTTCCATGTGATCTCTGGCACTTCGGATCCTCTCGTTTGGTCATTGAATATGGGTGTAGACAGTGTAGACAAGTCGATGCATGGGCCGTATCACTTGCATTGCACTCTGCGCAGACCACCGAGAAGGATGGCCAGAACGCATGCTTCACCTGCTGCTCGATGGCTCATTCTGCGAGACGTCGCAATACTTGACCAACGCGAAGAAGTCGCAATGCGGCGGGGGAAGGGATTCTCCAAACGCTGAGATAAACGTGAAAATACAGCAAGAGGTATAAACATGCACAGGCAAACAATTAAAATGAAGATATGCCTGGGCAAACGAACACTCGGTATGTCAAGTGCAGTTCTGGACGTGATCAAGGCAGTGCTAGAATGCGAGGATTGAGATATTGTCGCAGCGTCATCGCGCCGTAGACACTAGCAGGAGACCTTAATTGTCCAGTCGCTCACTTCCCCTTGCATTATTACTCCGTGACCGATCTCTGCTTTGATGGTGCCATCAGTGACTTTCCATTCGTTCGGAAATTCACCTCTGCTTCTACCAAGTTCCCATTGCTCGTTGAGATATCTGATTGCGGTTCTTACATTTTCAACAATCTGTTCGGGGACCGACATCACGGCAGTACCTGTCATCGAATGTTCATAGGGGTGACTCGCGAAGTGCAACGTGATCCCACTGTTCCAGGTCTTCGGCGTGTCCAGCACTGAGTGCGTAGTATGACTCAAGATCTCGTTCTCCATGATTGTGTCGGTCATTGTGATTTGATTTCACTGGCTTCTGGTGAGCTGTTGCGGGATGATTGAAGACACCGGCGTCGCACGCTATTTATATCTGGACAAACGCAAGCTGTGGACAAACGATTTCACCAGAAACAGTCAAGGATTTGCAATGATCTTGAACTCGAATTTGTATCAGACAATCCAGCTTCAGCGATTGGCAAACCCCAAGATACTCCATTCAACACCTTGACTCCGATTTTGCTCAGACTGACAGGTCGGCACAACTTGTCGGCGTTCTGACCGAGAGGAAACACGAAGCATGGACTGGTATTTCAAATTAGACGATTGCAGCGGCTCTCCTGGACAAAGGAACGATGTTGCGTGCGCGATGTGATCCTTGGCCACACTTTCAGACCCAAGGGAGGCAAATATGCCAAAGCTTTTCCTTAGAAGGCCGGCGCGACGCCTGATGTCCGCCATCTGCAAACGATCTGAGGCTGTGTGAAAAAGAAACGCGTAGCAGCGATGGGCAGCGTGCAATGCTTCCATTACGAAGCCTGAGCCAGGTCGAGAGGTAGAACCCGGATGCCTTATTTGTCATTAGGGTTTGCCAAACGGATGATTGTCGCTTCCTGTTTCAGAAAAGTGAGCGAGCGCAATCTGCTTCGAGGTCCGCCAGCCCTCCAGGAGGCGCGAATACTGGATCGGAAGACGGGACAAATGCGTCGAAGTGAGATGGTGTAATGGTGAGTCAGGACGGTGAGCCGGTCTTTACAGGACGACAATGGTCTGTCAGGTGCGATGCATGATGTCTAGGCGAACTCGGGAACACACAGCTCACCAGGACCCGGTGGCTGACCATAAGCACAACGTAGACATGCAAAGAGTTGCCCGCTTACCTTGCTCGTCAAAGCTGTCAAGCCTGCAGAGTTCTCCGATGTTTGCCTGCCAGATTGAGGGCCAGGTTTGGGCTTCTGCCCCTTCGCCAATGCGTCCAAGACCTTGATCGTTGTCTCGGGCGTAAGGTCCTCGTAGTACTCATCCCCGATTTGCATCACTGATCTGATCAGGCAAACTTGGGCAGAAAGGCGCAATAAGACTCACTCGGTGCGTTCGAGCACGCGCCAAGGCATTCCACTTCCAATAGTGTGAACTTGCCATCCTTGGTCGATTGTCCCGGCTTGATTTTCAAGTGCGCCTCGATGGTCTCCAATATCTTCGTCGATCCGCATCCTCCCAGCTGACAAGGGGTGGTGGTGCACAGCTGCACGAAGTTCTCTCCTACGGGCTCTCGGTTGTACATGGTGTAGAAAGTCGCGACCTGCCGTGAGCCTCTCCACTTTACTCGCATAAGCCCGACAAACCTCGTATACTCGCATGCGAGGCATCTCTAGCAGCTCTGCCACCGCGTTCATCACACTGATGCTCGTCCATCCTTTATTTTGCCTCTGCCCCAAGTCGAGTACAGGCATCACCGCTGCCTTCTTGTACTGCGGGGGATATCGCTTGATGATCTCCTGCGCCCGCTTGAGGTTTTCGGGAGTGAATTTGAAGGGGATCTGACTGTCAGCTGGCGCCCGCAGATAAGACAAGGTTCTCCTCACGGAGGGGTTGTTGTAGTCGGTATCACGGTGCTGATCGTTAGAGCGCGACTCAGTGGGTGGACATGGATTCGACATACAAC
This sequence comes from Tremella yokohamensis, assembly GCA_024343385.1. Taxonomy (NCBI): domain Eukaryota; kingdom Fungi; phylum Basidiomycota; class Tremellomycetes; order Tremellales; family Tremellaceae; genus Tremella; species Tremella yokohamensis. Next base: position 1,077,247 of record BRDC01000026.1, on the reverse strand, counting down.
GAAGAGGGACTCCGAGTTGCGGGAGCTGGACGACATGAACGTGCGCCGTCCGGAGATCGCTCTTCGGGCGGCCGAGAGGCTCGAACGGATTGCTGACATAGCGGATCGGATCCTTGCACACGGTATGACAGGACGACGATGCTGAGCGGTCCGACGTCGTCGAGGGGATGCTTTCCAGAGCATCCGGTTGGCTGACGGGGTGAATATATTCCAACAGAATTTACCTGAATATATCCCAAGAAGAGATCGGCTATGCATCCGGGGGCCCGGTGAGGAAACGTCACTGGACATCGAAGAGAGCATTCACGATCGCATGAACAAGACCATCACCAATCGACGACCATACCTCTTGTGACCACCGCTTGGGCAACATGGCTTGGGCATCGAGTTCGAAAGCCCGCTCGCTAGGAGCTCGGTCATTACCGCTGCTCACCGCTGTCACCGTCTCCTACGGCGCATACTCTTACCATGCCTCTCCGATACGCAACGACGAGGCCGAGATAAAGCCCAACCCCCCCGCTAAGAAGCCTCTTGCCTATGTTTCCTCGTCCAACCCATACACTCCAGTAGGGTGGGGGTCTAATCGATATATGACACTCATTCCCGATCCGCTCATTTCGACGGTGAAGAAGCCTACACCTCTGGCACATCTGGGTTCGACGCCACTGAGGGATCTGGTGATTGCCGAGAAGTATGGGGCTTGCGTGGATGCCCGTGGAGACTGCTGGATGTGGGGAGCTGGCTACGATCCTTCTGGACAGCTTGGAAGGAGCTTGCGCGGCAAGGTCAGCGGTGCTTCACGGAAGTTGTTCTGGACTGACTTGGACAGAAAATCCGAAAGTTGGCCACAGGGCCCGCAAAAGTCTACGCACTGAGCCAGAATGGACGGCTATATGTAGTCTCGGCATCCAAGGCGTTCCAAGATCACCGTTTGGACAGGAAGAGTCGGTCGTGGTGGTCCATACTGTGGCCGTTCGGCACCGATCCCGGTGTCGACTTCGTGGAACTGCAAGCGGAAGGAGGACTCAAAAGAGGCGAGCGTTGGGACAACTTGTCCACGGGAGCTCATCATCTTCTGGCTGTGACGAACAAAGGTCGCGCCTTCTCGCTGCCGATCTCTCCCGCAGGCAATTCACATCGTCAACTCGGTACTCGTCAAAATCTCGAGACTCCGCTCATCGAGAATTCTTCCGCAGCCTCGCTCATCGCCTCAGGCCCTAACCTTCCTCCAGAGGCAGACCCTCGGTATGCTACCACGTTGACTCCTGTACCTTCACTGGTCGGCATCCAGATCGCTCAAGTCACGGCATCGGATCGATCCTCATTCGTTCGTACACCTGGCGGTCGGGTATTGGGATTCGGGGCGAACGAGCTGGGTCAGATCGGCCTGGGGCCGAATGCCATCGTCGATATTGTGCAGACGCCAGTAGAAGTGGTGTTGGCCCGGAACTACCCAGGAGGAACTTCGGTCAAGTGTCTGGACGTATACGCCGGGGCTCAGACAACAATGTTCGTGGTGGAGAGTCAAAAGCCGGGCAAGAGTCCGGTCGTGGATCTTTTGTCATGCGGAAATGGGATCAGCGGTGCGCTCGGTAACGCAATGTGGAGCTCGGCTATGGGTCAACCAGTCAGGGTAAAGACGTGAGTTTCTCATGCTCATATATATATACCTACTGACAGACAGGGTGAGCGGCTTGCAGGAATGTGAGATGAGGCTGTTTGCTACGGAGCTCTACTGATTGGTAGACTCCGAAAAAGAGAATGCTTTCCTGCCCCTATCCATCCACTCGATCTCTGTCAGCCCGTCTCCATGGACACATGCATTTGCTGTCCTCGACACGGTGAGCCAAGCGGACGAGAGAGGCGTCAAGGAAGGGCGATACGGCAAGGATGTCATGGTATGGGGAGGAAACGGTAGGTTTCGGTCATGCCAAAAGCCCTCCACGCTAAAAGCATAGCCGACTACCAGCTGGGAAACGGCAAAAGATCTAGTCTGGCAGTTCCACAGCACCTCCCACCACTTTTGCAGAGCTCTGCCGAAAAAGAGGGAGTCAGCACTACCGCCGAGTCTGGCATCAATTCTGGATCGGTATGCCTTCCTCTGAACCGACCAGGACCAGGACTGATCCTCCAGCTCACCCACATGCCGCATTTCCGCTTGCAATTGCATCAAGGTCGAGCAGACGCATATGACCTCAATGGAAAGCTGGTCAAGCGCAAGGTGAAATGCGAGGAGACAGTTGTGGCTGGCTACAGCGCCAGTGTCCTTTACAACAAGATCCTGGATTAGGCAGGATCGACAGCTGGCCATGTGGCACTTTTGCGGTGGCAATGTAATGTCAAATTCGCCACTCGAATTCCTTGACAACGGTTGGCGTGTTTCGAAGACTCGTGGATTGACCGTCTGGCGCTAGCGCTGCACTCATAGAGAGACTAAAGGATGCAACTGACACCTCCAAACACCGTCCACGACACTAATGACAACCGCGCCAGACCCTCAATTTCAGATGCTGCGCATCGCTGTGGAGCGGTCGTCGGACCCAGCTGATCGCGACGGCAACGACGACTGTCGTTCAGAGCAAGCACCGCTTACTGGTCGTCCTCGTGATTGCGCCGCTATCGACTTGCGCCGACCCCGAAACAGTGTGGTCGTGATGAACGGCGTGTTTGAGGGTAGTCAGAAGCTCGGCACACGTCAACGCCCCATGAGCTGCTGAGGCGTATAAGAATAGCTGACTTCGGTGCTTATTGCCTCACCCTCTCGACCACTTCGTCTCCTTCTCTTTTGCTTTTTCGTTTCTTTTCGGGCTGAGCCCTTCTGTTTCATCCTTCTTCGTCTCGTGTGCCCGGTGCGACTTTCTTCTTGCTCCGACTTCCTCTTCGATTCGCCTCGGACAAACGCAATACTTCACCATGCGGTCTCACGTGCTCGCCTCGCTCTTCGTTGTTGTCCCCGCGCTGGTCAGCGGTCTTTACATTCCTGGCTCGGTCTCGGTGGAACAGAGCAACAAGCGCGCCAACCTTCCACGAGCAGTGAGTGCCAAGCTTTCCGACGATTTCTATCTAGCAAGCTGACAAGCGAGGCTATCAAACGACACAACGATGTAGCCGACATCGCCCAGCGAGATATCGGCTCGAGCGAGGCTTGCGGATGGTCAAGGCGACACCATAACGGGAATGGCAATGGTGGAAACGGTGGAAACGGGGGTAATGGCGGGAACGGCAACGGAAATGGGGGCGGACAAGCTGCTGCTGGGACCGACACAGCTGCCGCTGCCGCCGCTACGGCGAGCGTAACCGATGCCGCAGGTGTGAGTCGAGTGTAGGGGCTTGCAATCTTTTCCTGACGACAGGCTGCGACTGCTGCTGTCACCGCCGCTGCCGCTACAGCTACAGACGACACTGCTGCCGCTGCCGTGACTGGCGTCGCCACCGCTTCCGACACGGCCGCTGCCGCTACTGCGACAGATACCACTGCGACCAATGGAGTGAGTCTCCTCCGGGGTTTCGTGATAGTGTCACACAAGCTGACCCGCAAGACCGACACGTCCCTTGCCGCTGCTCACAACACCACTACCGACGCCACGGGCGCTACGACCAACACCACCGCGACCGATGTGGGCAGCACGACCAACGGTACCACTACGACGACCACCACAACGGGTAACGGTAATGGTAATGCCAAACACCACAAGGGCGCGAACGGCGGGAACGGCAACAACAACAACAACAACGCTAATGTCGGCGCTGGTACACAGGCTGCTACTGCTGCTACGGCAGGTGCTACTGCCGCTGCTGCTGGAGGAGCTGGAGGCGGCGCTGCTGCCGCTGCAGGAGGGCAGACGACCAGCGGTGCTGCTGCTGGAGGAGCTGCAGGCGGTGCCGGAGGCGCGTTGGCAAGTGTGGTGGATGGTCTTATCTCAAAGATCGAGGCCAAGCTCGGCGGTGCTGCGCAGTGACCTTGGCGCTAGCTGAGATGGACGATGCAAGAGTACAGATATCGTAGACACGTAGAACATGTCAATGTATACGATAGCGATGTTTGGCCCGAGCAGTCTCACAGCATCCTCAGCAACACAGTTGCGACTCTAGGATGCCGGAAGTCATGCTTCACCCAGGGACAGAAGCGAGCTGCACGGGCAGAATATCGCTATGCATTGACTTTTGATGTGATCTATTGGCTTTCGATGCCATTCTAAGCTCTTTCTGTTCCTCCTTGATCTCCTCCGCAATGTCCAAATATCGTCGCCTTGAACATCCTTTCAAGCTTTCTGAGGCCACATGTCAGTGTGGGAGATGACAGGTCTGCGGGCATCAGCACCAAACTACCGAACTGCCAGACGCCACTCACTCGATCTTCCTCGAGATGGGCGCATGGATAGCCTGGTGTGAGGGAACCCCTTCGATCCGGTGGAAGCCATTGAGGTTCTTGTGGGCGGTGATCTGGAACACCGACGCAGAACCCTGACGAGAAATACTGCGCTAATCAGCTCGATCCGGACCCTTCGCGTTGTACACACATCACGGAATAAGCCAAGAAGTACACCCAGATACGGTACCACCTGATGCCGTATTTCTCGACCACTTTGTCCTTGTTCGACACCCAGTTCAGGTACCATCGGTAGATGGTGGCCGAGTAGTGCACACCGAGAACATCGACCGACTTGATCTCGAAGTTGGCGGCCTCCAGCTTGGAGATGACCCATCCGAGGGGCAAAGAGGCATCCGCGCCCGGGAAAACGTACTTGTTCATGCTGCGCTGTCAGCCAGATGCCTACCTGCAACAGCGTATACTCACAAGAGACCCCAGACCAGGTCCTCGAATTGCCAGCAAGTACGGATGCCAGCAACCTGGAAGACCAAGATACCGTCATCGGCGAGGAGATCGTAGACTTCTTTCAAGAATTGGCTGTAGCGACGGATACCGACGTGCTCGGCCATCTCGAGGCAAGAGATCTTGTTATAGTATCCCTTCTCCTTAGGCAAGTCGCGGAAGTCGGTGCACAGGATCCGGGCTTGGCTTTGGGGCACACCGTTTTCCTGCAAGCGTTGGTTGCCAAATGCTGTTTGCTCTTTCGCGAGAGTCACTAACGAGTCAGCTTCATTCCCCTGCGAATCTACTACCCACCTCCAGTCACATCACAGCCGTAGTTCTTGGCAGCATGGGTAGTTAGAGTACCCCACCCGCAACCAATATCGAGCATTCGGTCCGTCTCCTTCAGGGCGAGTTTCTCGCACACCATGGTCATTTTGTTGTCCTGCAGCTCCTCAAGAGTCTCCATTCGGTTGATGTCAGAGATCACGCCGCTAGTGTAGACCATGCGAGGCCCCAAGAACCAGGAGTAGAAGTCGTTACCGCGGTCGTAATGGTCGCGCACTTGCTCCTCGTCCTGAGACGCTGTGTGCATGACGACCTCGGGGATGAGGTTTGTGAAGACGTATTTGAAGAGCTGAATGTCAGTGATATCACTGATCGGATGGGAATCGGCCCACCTCTGGGGTGAATTCGAAGGACGCCCAATCATGTCGGTACTCCATCACCTCGAGCACGTCCCCTTTAAATTCGACCTTGCCGTCAAAGTAGGCATCATGGAAGATCTGCATTGGAATCTTCTTGCCAGTGTACCTCCGCTTGAGACCATCATTCAGGAACTCGAAGTAGTCGCTTTGAGGCTTGCCAGGCAAGGGCACCTTCTCGTTGAGTCGGGCGCCGTATTTGGACGAGACCACCCAGTACGCAGCGGTTAGGGGCAGGAAGAGCAGGACGAGGGAGACAAAGTAAAAGGTCCAGGAGGTTTTGAAGGGCAAAACCTTCCCGAGCAGCCATGGGACCACGATCACTACGGCCGCCAGCTGGTAGTTGGAGAACGAGGCATTGCCTTCGGCCGGCAGAGGTGCGTTGGCAATGGCGGGATAGTTGGTGCTGCCTCGTTAGCTGCGACTGGGACATCTGAAAAAGACCAACGTCGAGAATGTCTTGACCGGCTCGACGACCCCATCGACCTTTTGTGCTTGTCCAGACATGTTGAGCTCGCAGGTCCAAAGTGCTGCGCGCGGATGAAAGTGCAGCAACGCGACCAGCAGCGCCCAGAGATTCACTGCCGTGACGGTGAAATCCGCCACGTCATTATGGTAGACTCGTTATCAGATCCCGCTCCTCACCCTTACCCCTGAGTGGGTGGCGAGAAGTCAGTCGCGCTTGCTGCAGGCTTCGGCGGCAAATAACAGCGACAAATTCATCCTTGCTTGTTCAACTGTTCATTGCAGGCCATGACTTGAGATGACCACCCTCAGGTCCGCTAGACTGCGAGTCTGGCGTGAGGGCGAGCCGTCGGCATCTGATTCCCAGGCCGAAGAGGCATTCTACATGTCATCACGAACATTTCCCCCAAGCTCTGGCGTTCGTCGATCTGGCCGTCCACGACAAGCACCGAGCATTCAGCATGCTTCGACATCAAGGTCGACTCGGAGCAAGCGCGAGACGACTGCCAATACAACCCCTCGCGTCACCCAATCGCATGCGCGTAGGCTGTCTCGTGGGGATGGATCCAGTGTGGTGGGATCCGGCAGGGCTTCACTCGCCCGGCGGCGCCCGAACGTGCGATCGTCTTTGACGGGGAATCAGCTGGACGTCATGACAGTTCAGGAGCGTGCTAGATACGTGGCAAGCGTAGCGGCCGACTGCTTGCAGCAGATGGTCGGGGCGGAGCTCGAGGGGCAGGATAGGAGAAGATGGGAAGCGGTTTGGCGATCTCTTGTTGGTGTGTCGTCAACGGACACGTATCCAGTGTACAGCTCACGCGTAGCCATACGCCAAGCATACATTTTCCCCGCCTACGCACCGCCCTTCCCGACTCTAAGCGACCTCATCCACTCCTTCGACCCTCAGATTCAGTCCAGCTTTGACTTCGCGGCTCTGGGGCGGGCGAACGGAGTCTCCAGTCTGGCGACTTTTGTCTACACTATCATTTGTCCAGAAGAGGCCGGAGACCTGCTTCTCGAAGTCGAATCAAGTGAAGACGATCTCATACCGATTCCGGTGACCCGCAAAGGCAAGGCTCGGGAGATCAACCCAGACGTAAGGATGTCAGTCAAGAGGCGGAACCGAATGCTTTACCTGGCGTGGAAGAAGTTCTGGCTCGTTGTTGTGCCTCTCAACCTCCGATCTCATGAGGCTGCTTTGAGATTGTGGCTCGACTTCGCCACTCAGGTGGGTCTGGCAGGCCGGTAACGCGAGCGTTCTGACCTACAGATCTATCTGCGCTTTGACTGTCTTCACGTAGATCATGGTGCCCCGACTCGCGGACTACCACCTCGACCCGAGAATCTGTCCGATCTGTTCTCGGCCTCTGCGATCAGTCGGCACGGACAGTGGGGCGCCGGCCCGACGGCAACCTCTCGAACGGAAACCGAGGAGAGAAAGGTGGTTCAGGCCAGGTGGAAGCTGCTGGCACGGCGCCGACAGAAAGAGGTAAGTATCTGCAGGGATTTTTGAAAAACGCGCTGACAGCCAAGCTGCTGAACGACTCCCGGGCAGCCCAAAAGTTTACTTACAGCTCTTTTCGCCAAAACATGCTGGCCTTCATCGAATCTGAAATCTTGCCAGACATCGTCGAAAGCCCAGTGAGTCTGCTCAAACTTGCAAGACAAATCCTCACGTCAGGTGAAACCTCCTTTGCCCCTTGCCTCTGACAGCGAGCCGTCTTCGCTGGAAGACACAGACTTTGAGAATCGCCCACTCGGTGGAAGGCTCAATGCGAGGCCCGATATCCTCAGCAGCGCCTCCAACACTATGTCGGATCCGGACATGGGGAGAACTGAAGCCTCATCGGCTGAGGATGATGTGGACGACAATGCCGGTGCCATGGACGCGCACTTCGACGCAGACATTTTCGCCGATATGGCGGCGGAGATGGAAGCCGAGGAGCGAGCTGCGACTCCAAGGGTCAGTCGAGTGGTGGGCTTGGGCCTAGAGAGAGAAGACGAGTCGGGGTGGCACATTCGAGAGGCACGGAGTTCCGCTTCACGACAAGTCAACACCTGGGGCCGAGCTTCGTCCTCTGCGTTCGCGTTCCGTCGACGTCAAAGTGATGCACACCAAATCGCCTGGGAGTCGCCGGCACTGTCGCGAGAGAACACTCCACGTATTCACTTTGAAGAAGCCATGAGACGAGACATCGCCCACATGACGACGCCCCGCAAGATCCGAGATCCGTCGAAGACCCCACGAGCCGATCAACATCTCACCCTACCCGTTTCCATCCTTCGCCAGTCTTTTCCCTCACCGAGGTCTGATTCTCGCCTTCCCAGGCGATCGGACCACGCCGCTCGGCGATCTGTATCGCGCAATTCTTTGCCGCCGCCGGAGGCGCGCTCGTCTTCTCTGCACATCGAAGACACTTATGAGCTGGAGAGCCAGGATGGATTCGGCGACCTTCTACCGTCCACTCAGGATTTGGCTGGATTTGGCATGGCGAGAGTAATGCATACCCCTGCTCGCCAGCCACCGCCTAATCTTCTACCTTCGACGCAGGACCTCTATGCTGTCGGCGGCTCCAAACGACGACGAGCAACGACCCAGCAGGTCACAAGACCTTCACACGCGCAGCTGGGCCTTCCTTCGACTCACAGCCTGAATGATGACTTTGGGCAACAACACAGTCGACCACACACGGACATTCTGCCTGACACACAGGAGCTGCCGAGGGAATTTGGCTACCCTCATCCGACCTCAACGGAAACCTCCATGTCGCAACCCGAGCCACCGTTTACAGGCGCTATGATTGTAGAGAGTAATGGCCATCCTCCTTCCCCGAGCCCTCGCAAGCGCAAATATCCGGGAACGGACAGGGGGGCAGGAAATCCGTTCGTCAACCAACCCCGAACGGCCCCGCCAGCTCTGCCACCAATCATTCCTACCTCATCGAAGACGCGAGACGTGCGCATAAGACACGCTCAGGACTTCGCTTCTCCCGACCCAGTCGAGGACCGCGAAGATCGAGCGCTAATTCGCACACCGACCACGCCAACCTTGCCTTCGGCGCAAGTGGACTTGCCGGAGATGCGGCCTGTAGACGAGACGATGATGTCGGTTAGGCGCACCCCTCGGGATCTTCTCGCTCTCCCAAGTCCGGCTCGGTCTCGACCGCCGCTGCAACGCGTGACACCGATACCCCCCCTGACCGCTACACATTCCTTGCCGCCTGCATCCAGGGCGCCGAGTCGGCCAATAGCCCGGCATCCTCCTCAGCCCACTGCGAGGCTCCCAGCAGAAGACCCTTATCTTGTCGACTCCGACAGCTCTCCGCTAGATCCTGATCCCAATTTCGTCATACCGCGCAATCACGTTGCCCGTCCTTCGAAGATTCATGGCCGAGTCGATGGCCATTTCTCAAGCTATTGTCGTATTTCCGGGAAACGGAAATGGACACGAGACGAGGAGTTACTTTTGTATCGCACTGTGCAAAAGGTCCCGATGTCCGAGGAATACCCGCTGAAGGTAGTATGGTATCTCTTTGGCGAGCATGGGGTCGTCTCGCACGCCCTCGAGCAGTTCAACCCGCAACATATGAAGGACAAGATGCGTGTCATCGTCAATCGGCGAATCAACAACCAACAGCCGGTCGTCGGCCGGGCTAGATATTGGTTGCCGACATGGCACGAGGGGAAAGCCGAGTATTTGCAGGAGGCCGAAGAATTCAAACAACGAGAGCGGATGATGAAAAGGGACGAAGACAATACCGAATCGGAGAGCGAGGGTGACGTCTTCCATGATGCTCAAGATGGCATTGGCCAGACTTCAACGCGTCGGGCCCGGGGTAGGCCCAAAAGACACCCTGAACGAGACAATGCACGTTTCCGCCCCTTTTATCTGACGAAGCTGACGTATGCAGGTCGTCATAGAGATCCCTGCTCGACGCAAGGCAAAGACTGTTGGCCCAACGACATCTTCGCAGGCCCGTGAGACGAGGCGGATCACTAGACAAGCACGTCGTCAAGCCCCGCCTCTGCCATCGCGTTCGCCGAGTCCCGTGCGGCGCCATTTACGATCTCGACCCGTCCAAACGGCTGCCTCTTCTCCCACAACCAGAAAAAGAGACTCTGCGCAAAGATCTGCCACTTCGGCCGTCGAGGTGGTGCAGAGAGCCAGACGATCTGCGCCATTGCCGAAAAAGAAGAATCGCGTCCAAGCGGCGACCAAGGCTCCTGGGTCTGCACGACGCCTGAGGAGTTCTGCAACCCGGTCTCCTGTCATGGCTCCGAACGTAGATTCTGGCTCTGCGTCACCGGAGGGTCAAGTGGATGGGCTACTAGAACAGATCGACGAAGAGTACGAGAATGCCGAGCTGGATCGGCTCAACACGGACGAAGAGGGCGAGCCGGAAATCGACTCGCAGGAGGACTACATTCGGGTGCGACAGGCGGTAATCCGGCAGCGTATAATAAATGATGACGATTGATGATTCTCTCAGCGCGTCTTGGTCACGCAGATAGCCTTCTAGACGTCGTACGATATTTCTTACGCACGCGAGTACGAGGCGCATGCATATGTTGTGTGTAGTCATGTATGCAGGGCATGAAAGGTCGTTAGGTCGTTCGAGTGCCAACAAGATAGACAGGGTAATTATGCTCAACAAGATGATGATCAGGCAAACCGAGACACGATGCTGGTGCCGTAGCCCAAGCTCTCCACTTCAAGCATGGCACTACGCAAGTCGCGATGGAAGTGAGACTCCCCAATCTGCTCTGTCAACCGGGACCAGGAGCCCCGAATTGCTGCGTAGACTCACCAGTTGCGAGATCCCAGCTATGTGGAAGACCTTGGCTTGAGCCGGTCGTAGGTGGGCGAAATGGACGCCGACGCCTCGTTCGGTGTACGCCTTGACGAGTTCATACAGGATTTGGGTGGCTCTGGTATGTCAATACCACCCTGACCCACAGAGGTTGGTGGAAGCCGCCGACTCACGAGGCGTCAATCTCCTCGACATCGCCCATATGCAGTATGATGGTCTTGGCGTGCTCTCTACGCGGCTCGTCCGAAGGGTGTGATTTTTCGGCTCCATACAGTTCCAACTGTTCGTCAGCTTCAAAACATACTAGGGTAACAGGCGACGAACCCGGCGGAGTCGCTCTTTGAGCTGACCGGTGTTTGCAAAAGACAGAGACTCCCGGATCCGCACCACCAGCTTGTAGATGAGCTCAGACTGCAACGCTTTAGCGAGCCAAACACTCACGACTCCGGGCAGCTCTTCCTGGGCTGCCTCGTCCTCATCAACAGGAACCCATTCTTCAGTACCTGGCAAGCGCCCAATGATCTTGATTCTGGTCTGCGTGGACTTCTGGATAACCAAGATCAGAGAGAAGACAACGCTCGCAACCAGTCCAGTCTGACCCAATCAGCTTATCCAAAGCGTGGATGACGGCGCACCTCAATGGAGAAGAACAGAGTGAGGAAGAACGTTCCTGTCATCTGGAAGAGATCTGTCCATGCGCCCATTTTGAGGAAAAACAATATCTCGTGAGGCGCCTCGGCCAAGACTGCAAATCAGAACAGCATTGTGCCATGGGTACTGCACGTACTCGCGTAGACGACAAGAGTAACGATAGCCGCCAAGACCGCTTTCGGCAGGAAGTACAGATACGGTAGCAAGAAGAAGATGCTCAGGATGATCACCGCACTCGTAATGATGCTCGACATCTGCGTTCTGCCGCCGGTCGATCCGTTGAGTCGCGATCCTGAGAAGATCAGCGTTGTGGCACCATTCGTAGCCGCTATGACCACTAACTCGTGATCGACCCAAAGACCGGTATAGCACCTGTTGCCGCCAAGAAGCCCCCAGCCAGATTGGCTCCCCCCAACGCCACGAGCTCGCGATTCGGAGCGACCGGATACCCAAATTTGGCACCATTTTCTCTAGCGGCAACAATGGAATCGACAATACCGACGACAGCGCTGACAAAGGCTGTAGGGAACTGCCCAATCAGATGCCGATATTATCAATTATGGAAAGACTCGCGGTGTAGCCGAAGTATTTCATTCGACGTTTGTCAAGAGGCCAGCCAAAGGGTAATCCAGAACCAGTCTTGATCTGTCCCAGGATGTCCACACCTTTCTCGTCCCATCGCAGGAGGCCAGTCAAGACTGGAATCAGCTGTGAAGCCAGGACAATCGCGGAACTTCACGAGTGGTCCCCACAACGACGAGAAGTATCTCGGGAATGTACTTCAACCATGCAGCGCCGGGTCGTTCCCTTAGCCGTTGTTTGACCACTCGCGCAAGAATGAGAACAGCTAGAGAGATAAAGCTCAGGAACGATGTCATCTTATTGACGTGGTCAAGGTGGTCGAATACAAAGAGAAGTTTCGGTACCGGATGTGTGGGAGTGTCGTGCATGTGGGCCAGAACAGATGACATGCCGAGCATCGGTATCATCTGCTCGATGAATATAATCTGATGCTCAGCGTCGAGTCACTTCGGCAGACGGTACTGACGATCCCGACAGCAGTGATGAAACCTCGAAGCAAAGCGCGAGAGAGCACAACGTCAAGGAAGCCCAAACGCAGCAGACCAAGAGCGCTAGTGATGACGCCGATCTACACGTCAGCTCGAGTGAGTTCGCGACGGACAGATAGCTCGCCTGGAATGTCGTGACAAGAGCTATGGCCGCTGCCTCGAGTTCTGGGTATTCGGGCATGTTGTGAGGGTCGCTGTACACCTGCTCCTGTATCATTTGACCAATTAGAAGGGAAAGGGCTGCCTCCGGCCCTATCGATAATTGCCTGCATCATTAGTGATGTCCAGTCAACTGGAAAGAACAGACCGGCAGGTGCCCAAGACGCCATATATAAGAGCGGGTATTGCGGTAGACCATAGACCAGCAATAGGTGACAGGCGAGCCAGCCCACTTGCGTATGATATGCCCTGATCCATCAGCTTTGTTTTTGAGTACCAAGAAATGTATGGACCTGTGGAATGATGAGGCATGCGAGCTGTCCTATCAGCCTTGACCTGAGCAAGAGTAATGGGACCCACGGAGACTCCCGCCACCAGGTCGCCAGAAAGCCTGCCGTCAGTGTGGGTTTTGAGCTTCATGTGTCGCGCTTACAGCTGCCAGCTGTAATTTGGAAGCCAGTCTGTCATCTATACCTGTCAGCAGGTGCTCATAGCAGGTATAAGGACGCTCACGGGTACATAGTACCGAGAACGCTGCCGAATCTTCCGGGCAACATCGAAGGTCTTTGACTGTTTTCTGGCCATTCCTGCGCGCTCAGCGCGTCATATTCTGGGCCGCACCGGAAGGACACCAACGGGAATGATCCGGATTGTCTAGGCTATCCCTGCCATCGCCCAACACGCTCGGGGCCTCGTTGGGCGAAGGCCCTCTGGCCTGGTCGAGCTCGGCTGTATAGTTCCTCTTGATGCCTCCATCATCCTCCAACAGCTTGGATCTCTCGTTGGGCACGCCATTCCTTCCATGACTAAGCGTGTGCGATGCTACACCTTCCTCCTTTACCGCATCGGCGTAGGACCGGCTTGCATGGCCGCTTGCTCTCCTCGTGGTCATGGTCGGGTGGCCAGGGTGCTCATGTACCGAAAATGAAAGCGTTTCCTCTTCATTGTTGCTCTTCGGGCGCGAGGAGGAGCCTTCAGAGTCGTTGCCCGTCATGATGCCCTTTCGGCACGCGCAAACCAACCAAACGCAAGAGGTGAAAAGGAAGTCAATGTCCAAACGCGTCGTAAACTGAGCGGTGTCGTCCTCAACATCCGGCTTTGGGTTTCACTCCGTCGGATTTGACCGGCCTCGTCCGGAATTGGTGTCAGAAAGCCAACGACAGGCCATACATTACACCAGCACACACGACGCGTAGTCAGAGCTTGCATAAAAGTACATGACGAGTGTATACACATGGAAGCCTCGAGCGAGGATCTCCGTGTCCTCTCTTCATACCTCAGTACAACTGTTGCAGCACTTTTCCAAGCGCTATTTGAATCTCTTTGTCGACGGTCTCCCGGTCGACGTACTTTGCCACCTGTACTCAGCCCCACTACCGGTCCCTTGGACACAATGGGCTTACCTGTTGGCGGACTTTGTTCTTGCATGCGGTCATCTCTTCTTGGATTGCTTTGGCTTCCCGATCTTGCTTTGAATCTGACAATAAGCTGCGATCTGGTGAGAATGGCATCACCAACCAAGGTCGGCCCACTTCGCCTCGAAGTCATGAATCAGCTTCTGCTGAACGTCACGTTGAGCTTGAATTTTCACTTGCTCGCCGTCGACTTCGATCTGAGAAGTCTCAGTGTGCTCTGTGATGGAGTTCGGGAGTCCCACCATGATAGACCCGATTTTCGAGTGTGCCTTCTCCCAATGAGCCCAAAGAAGGGGTCCAGCGGCCTGCTCGAGCTCATGCCAAACTTCCAGTTGGCGCCTGACGTCAGCAGTTTCACTTGGCCAGGCCGACGTGCTCACATATATGCTGCATTGTCGTAGCCCTGCAACGCCACGTCGAGCCAGCGAAGCTGAGCAGTCCAGTGGGTGGCAAGTTGCTCTAACGGCCCTAAGAGGAACTCTTCCATGGGCTCTGATTGTCAGTATTCGTCACGAAGAGGTGACTCGCACTTTTGAGCGATTTGACAAGCTTCGAACTGGGTATCAGCTCCGTCTGTGAAAATCTGGGGAATGCATCGCATGGACTGACGCTTCCTTGTAAGGCTTTTTGCCCTCCGAGCGGATGGACTTTCCCTCCTTGTTACTGTCTCGGCGACGAGTCCCTTCCCTCTGCTTCTTCAAGTGCTTCGCCACCTTGGTGCGAGCATGATGGGTGCGTCGGGTGCGATCGTCGCCGGGCTCGGACGTTTCGCTGTCACTTGGAGAGTCCGTTTCCTCGGGAGTGGCGTTATCGCTCAGGGTGGCGAGTGCTTGCCGCTTGCGAGCTTTAGCGCGGCTGAAGTGGGTTGCAGCGACGCTCGAGTCGTCACTTGCGGAGGATTGCGAGGGTGAGCGCGCTTTGCGCTTCCTGCTGCGCAACTTGGCCATCACGACTGGACTGAGTGCTTGACAGGGAGGTCTGAGAGACGAGTGTCAGCACAGGTGAAAAGATTTCAGCGAGTCGGGGCGTTGAGGCCGACTTTGCGTCCGTACCAGCGGCGATGATTTCCGTCTATGTGATTGTACCTTCGTACCTTCAACTCGCGTCTTGCACAGATAGAACAGAGAGTCGCTCTCTCACAGTGTCGCAATGTCAAGATGCAGAATGAGAAAGATTGCCACGTGCAGAGAGGGGATCCGAGCGTTGTGCCAAAGGCAGGGTCGAGCAGGTCCAAGCGCCCTCGCCATAGCCCACCTCTCGAGGATCAAATACTAGATATCCCTCTTTCTCTTCCTACTCGCTCTCTTCTCACTTCTATTGCTTGCTCTTTCGACTGCGGCTGCCTAACTGATCGTCAATCGAGGTCAGTAACGTAGTCGATGACAGTCCCACTATGCCGAGTCGACAAATGTGTGCTTGGCGCTGACGCATAGTCTGCCTTTCGGTTCCATCAGCAAGAATGTCTTCGCGAGCAAACAAGGCGACCATGCACGAGCTCAAACTGAGGAGATTGATGGAGCACAACCAGCGGTTGAGGGAGGAGCTCGCCAGGCCTAGGGTCATGGTCAGCGTTGCTGCGATGAAGTGGGTCTCTCCTTCCCCTGCCAGTCCCGAGGGGTCCAGTTCGATCCAGGTTTTGAGAGTCTCATCGCTTGGTAGACAGACATCTTGCCTTGTGGTGCACCTCAAAGTGACCGTGAAGCGGGTTTTGGGTTATCGTGCGGATCTCGACAAAAGGGGAAGAGCCAAAGAGCATTGCTGATCCCAGCTTGATCAACTACTGTCGTTCCACAAAGGACCCTCTTGTAGGTCGTTGTTGAGCCTCAGTCACACTGGTTCCCGGCTGAGTGAGTCGTCAATGCGGACCGCTGACAGCAGATTCCGTCCCTCTGGGGCCCGCTCGGCAAGGGAGAAGACCCGTATGCGCCTGTCGAACAGGGTGGATGCTGCTCTCGTCAGTGCCTACCTGCCGTGGTCCAGATGCCCAATCACTCACTCTCAGTCATGTAGCGACCTCTGTGACGCACCGGTTCTACCATCGTCAGTCTGGCGTCACCCACTCCTTCGTCCTACCAAAGACATGAAATTCCTCCCTCTGATCCCGTCGTCCGCTCCCTTATTGCCCCTTCCCTTGAAGCCGACTCGCTGTCATGTTTGGATGATACGTCTGGGCCCCCATATGCATGTCGCTGCTTGCCCTGACCGGCTTCATGACTCGTAGTGATGCAGATAGACGCATGAGCCGTGTTAGCAGCTTCACGTTTGTCCAGTCTCAGCCGGATTCATGTCAGGGACAGCCAGCCGCCGCCTCGAAAGTGGAGGTCGACCTCATCACTTGATCGTGAAACCTCTCTACAAGTCAACGCAAATCTTGCCACCCCCCGCCTCTTGACATGCCTTACAACCCTCACGCATATCTGGAGTACGAAGAGGAGGACGAAGAAGCCGATTCACGCAACCTCTTTGGGTCGGACGACAACAACGACGATGACCCCCCTGTCGATGTCTCAGACCGTATCGCCTCTTCCAGTCGGGTCAATCCTGCGACACCCATACGGCCTGGTGCCTCGATCTCGACACATATAGCCTCACCTAGACGTCCGCCGGAGAATGCCGTCGCATCTTCATCGCGCCAGCACACTGCACGCACTGTGCAGCCAGCTCCAGCTTGGAAACCGCCTGCTGTGCAGCTCGCCGGTCGACCAGCACACATTGACCGCTCCAAAGAGCTGCTTCGGCGCATAAACGAGCGCAAGATGAGCATACCCGATCGGGGACCGCCTCCTCTCCTGCGGATATGCCAAGCGGTAATCGAAGCCAATGCTACACGAATATGGGACGTTGGGGATGTGGGCTATGGGCTGGTGGAAGACCTCCTAAAGGGGATGCCCATGGAGCAATTGGCCGAGGTTGAGGCAAACTCTCCAGTAAGTATCTCTACAATGAGCATGAGTTGGACTCTGCGCCTTATGCTAGAGATATCCCTGCTGACATGCAGTCTCTCAAGAAGCAGACCGACTGGTTGTGGGAATCGTTCTTGATCCGCGATTACGCTGCTGCTTGGGAGAAGGCTCGATACAAAGCCGGCGAGCTCAGGACCTCGGGATGGCGTCGGAAATATGCTGTCAGTGCTGGGTACGCTCTCACGTGCATATACTGAGCAGCAGGAAGCCATGGAAGAGGCTGAAGAGCGCAAGGCCAATGCTGGCAAGAGGCTGGCCGAGAGATACCAGCAGATCGAGTCGGAACGCCAGGCAAAGAGGGTGGTCATGGTGGACAAAGTCGTTCTGCCCAAGGGAGCGAAGCAGCCCAGAGGTATACCATGGAGGGGCCTTGGACCCAAACCTGGCACAACCAGTACGTACAGTCACCCCCCATGGAGCCAAACTAAACTTCCAGATTCAGGAGGAGGCAAAGCGGCCGGCCTCATTGCGAAAGCGAAAGCGGACACACAGCGATCTCGACTTGCCATGATACACGCTTCGGGTAGGGGCGTTTTGCCGTCTCCATCTCTGTACAAGCCGAAGCCTATGTCGACGTCCACCTCTAGTCAAGCCGTGACGAGTGTCAGTCTTTCAGGTCAGCCCAGAAGCATTGATGGTCCGCGCATTCCTCCGCCAAGACCTGCGACTGCTCGTAGACTTGACGTCCCGACAGGCCAGAAGAATTCTACGGATTCAACCTCACCTGTCATGCCAGCAACAACGAAACGTCTCGACGACGGGAACGAGAAGTGGAGCATCCCACTGGCGGGACACCATACGCCATCGGCTGCGAATCCGATACCTGGCTCTTACCGGACCGCTGAGCACATTTCGAAAGAGTCGGCGACCAAATCTTCTGCTGTAGCCAAAAATCCAGAACGCTTCAAGCTTGAAATGAACAAGACGCCCGAGCTGGGGCTCTTGCCGAAGACCGTCGTCCCGGAATTCAGCGCTCCTAAACAAATGCGACAATCGATAGATTTCTTCGAACAGCCAATTATCAGCCCCCATCGCCCTACCGTGACCGTTGCAAGGCTGCCGCGTGTGACGAACAGTGCGACGGGTAAACGGAGACGCGACTCTAACCCTGGCCTGGTTTCGCCAGAGACGGCACCTGCAAAGTCCACAAGAACAGCACCTCCTGGAGCTACCGCAATCAAGCATGACCCGACGCTCACTCCGAGTGAGAACGGTGTCATTGACATGACAGATGACTTCAGAGATCAGAGACGCTTCGCTGTCAATTTGCCTGTCAAAGCTGCCCAGCAAACGAAAATCCCTCGACCGGCGGCCCACGGCTTGGATTCTGCCGGCGAGGACACGGCCAAAATTGAGAGCGTGCTTTTCCGAAAAAAGGCGAAGGCCAAGTCTCGTCCCGTCAACTATGCAGCCTAAGAGGTCATATCTCCCCTCGCACCATGCACCGCATCTGACACCATTGATGCTACCCCTCCGCGCCCTTCCCATGAAGGAACTTGTGACCTGACTATTGATGCCGCGTTCACAGATCGTACCATATTTCGCTTGCTTGATGGAACGAGAAGTTGATGTGCATATGATGGGCCCTTCAACAGCCCTGATTGTGACCACTTCGATGTTCCGCTGCCTGGCAACTGTGCAACGTCCCATGCGTACGGTCCATGCGTATCGACATTCGCTAGAGCCGAGTGGGCATACTATGGGTGGGCATCTCCGCCGGCTCCTGAAACGTGCAGCTCAATTTTATGCATGAGGGGCAATATATGTCTCCATGTAAGCCCACGTTCAATGCACAGATCCGATGGACACGTCTAGGGGCCCGCTCCCGCGTGGCCAGAGCTGTTGCAGATTGGTCGACAATGCGACCGATGAGCTCGCATCTCATACACATGAACATTGCCTAAAGCTACTTCTCGCCGATTGGTAAGAACTGGCACAACTTGGCAAGCTCCGAGGGGACAGCCCCGCGTCTGCACAGCAGCTAGAAGCCTCATCTCTTGCCCCGTCAGCCCTATCATCAGGGGCGCAACAGAAAGCTCGAAGAATGACGAATCGAGAAACGCTGAATAACGAATTGGCTTTCGCATGAATTCTGAGAGTTAAAGAGAGGACATTGATCGTGTTCCGCGCGGCTCGTCCTGTTTTACGTGAAAAGTATATGCATGTGGAAGAAGTAGATATCTGGCAGGCAGAGCCCGCCATATTAGAGTGAAGAGAGGGAAGCCGTAGCGAATTGGCATGTACAGGACAAAATCGGATCGTTGAAAGATGAAACGAGTCCACGAGCGGGCGCGGGCGGAGATGATCAGGATGCTCCAGCTGTCCCCTACTATATGTATCCGTCCCTTAAATCTAAGTCCTGCTCCTTTAGCATCTCCTCAAAACAATCGTGATGCAGTTGATGTTTATAATTCAGATCCTCCTCAGTCAGTATCGGGCCCGGTTGATGAACGAGAACCCTCCCAGTTTGATCGACTGCAGGGTCCTCCTTGTTGCACCGATCACAGGCGACGGTAGGAGGAATCTTGTGCACTTTCGCGTCGCAAAGTTTTGCGTTGTGACCCTCTAAGATCTGTCCATTAGGAATCTTCATCATATGCTTTTGCAAGGGACTGACCGCGGCGATGAAGATGCGTGCGGTCTCCAAATCCTTATCCCACTCAGTCCCTACGAGTTCACGAATCGAGGGGTTATCGCTTAGATAAGTGTCGACCTGACGGACAAACGTAGCCAGCCGTTTCGCGTGGAATAATTCCAGCTCCTTGGTAAGGATCTCGCGGTAGAGGACTCATTGACATCGGGGTCAGGCACCATCCGTCCGGTGGCAATCGACGTCTTTGTCAGCCCCGCTCTCGTCAACAACCTTTCTAACAGGATCTTGATTAAGTTCTGTTCGGTGTCGGCAGGGAGTGAACTGACTTCGCAACTGAAATGGGCGAAGTACGCCTTCCGAGGAGCGTGATCCTCCCAAGCCGCCTTGGTGGTATTGGCATTTGTCCAGTACCACTCCAGTAGCGAGAGTGGCTCCTTGCACAGAGAGCATTCTTGCTCCATTTTCATGTACGCATGCGGCTTCAGCTCCCAAGAACGCATTCTGCGCAACAGTCTAAGCCTGGAGACAATTGGTGACAGACACTCACGAAGTGGGAATTTGCACTTCTGTCAAAGCCCTTGATTCCTGGTCACTGTCATATGACCCCGCTCTGGCAATGGACGTGTCAGGGTTGCCGGTCGAACTTCCAGCCTTGCTGTCATGCGTCGAGACGTCTTCGGGATGTTGAAACTGAGCAGATTTGTTAGACATGGCGACGCAAAAATGGGGCCTGTTTCTCTTAGTTGTGTTTAGCACTGGGGGAAAAGATGGAGAGTGAGGAAACGAGGGAAGCTGTTATATAAGTCGAGGCGTCGAAGGCAAGTGGCTTTGGCCGAACGCTTGGAGTACAACTTCTGAAAAAGGAAAGGACGCCGTCTGAGGCGCTCGCAGGAGCCAATTGGCAAAAGTTTCTCCTCCTTACATGCCGCTGTTTTCTAGCATCTTCGAAAACGAATGTTTTTCCAAATGCAACGCAACATCGAATCAAGGAGTGGTTGGTGGACAGTGGGCGCACCAGTAACGCATCACCTCCCCCTTCCAAAACTATTACAAAAACCCATCTCTGACAGCACGGCCACTCGATTTGCAACGCCTGCCTTCTTGTGTTGCCCAGAAGCACATGGTGATAAATACAATAACACGTCGCTCCTCTCCTTACGATCCACGCTCAGTCACCCAAGCTCAGTGAACTGCATCGCGAGTGCCTCTAGCAGCTCCCTTAGACCCAACGGTCCTAAGATCCAGTCTGATCAATAAGGCGAGAACCATGCCCACGAAACCTGTAGCAGATTGTTTCCGGTCAAACGATAATTCGCGTGCTCAGTATCGTCCCACGTCTACAGTACATTGCACGTGTTATACCTCATGCAGTGACGTGCACTCGCTCCACGGCCGATTGGCCATTCCGTAGTGCACCGCCCTGGCCAAAATGCTCTCAGATGAAGCCCACGCGTTGCCTCAGTTCGGATCGACCCAGCTCGCCGGTGAGACAGCGTACTCCATCGTAAATCACACCCAGGAAACCTTGTACTAAGGTTCAACATCCGCTCGCTCATCAGAGGCCACCCGTACCATTTCTTGTGCCGATCCGAGTAGGACTGAAGGAGGAAGGATGTCTGGGTTCTCGGGATGTCCAGCTCTTATCCTGACTTGTGCGGTCCGTCTCTGCCAACCCTGTCTGCAATTGACCTCAGTCACCGCCTGGCTGTTGATCCTGCTCGTGACGACCTCGACCCCCATCACCAAGTCAATCGATGTGGTGCGCATAACGACGACGGACGGGGGCTTCACGGTTGCGAGAGCGGGCGTATTCGGGATCTGCTACCCGGGAGGGCATTACTAGTGAGTGAGCGTATGGCTCAAGCTGCGATCAGAAATTCTGCAGTGAACCGAGTCTCCGGAATCAATGGGCCTGAGAACAGTTATTTGGGAACCTCAATGTCGACAGTCGCATACTGCACAGATCATACCCTGGGGTACAAGCTGGACCACACTCTGCTAGGCGGTGCCGCCAAGGTGAGCCTCATTAATCGGCGAATATGGGACAAGACGAAACGATCAGAACATCTCCAACGCTCTATCGGAGGATCTATCGCCAGCTTTGGTGATGAACCCCATCTCTTGTGCGTTTGCGGCACTGGCTTTGTGTTTCTCCTTTTTCGCTTGTGCGTGCACCTCAATACCACTGGAAGCCGTAAGCCCATCTGTGCAAAGATGCTCGTTGATTCTGGGCAGGGAACGATTATAGCACTCTGGTTTGCTGGCCTCATTGGATGGGCGGCTTTCACGATCGATCTGGCGATGCCGCTAGTGGCGCGCCATCGCATCCACCGTAGTGGCATGGGCAATATCTTTGTTGCCAACATCGGCAATGGGGTCTGGATATGCCTGGCCGCAATGATCCTGTACACGATAGCCAGCTGCGCCGCATTCTGCGGCTCACTACGCATGGTGCAGTTGGTTTCCGAAATCTCACCAAGACGGTGATCAGCTGACAGGACAGGAGAAGTCCCGCAAGGCGAACGCGAACCTTGGCGTGAAGAGGAGGAGGCTTGGGGACTCACACGATTGGTGCCTCGGCGTCGCCCACCTCCCTCTATGTGTCCGTAGAAGAGAAAAGCGATACTTTGAGATCCCGAAGGGATCGAGCGAGCCGTGTTTCTGGCAAAACTCTTCTACTGGGCTTGGATGCTACTGCACACTGATCATGCGTTGAGCTTGTCCTCTCAAATTCAAGTTCTTGGCGGGAAATTCATCGACCGGCGTAGTCAAAACCGTCATCAGCGGCCCCTTGGGCCTTTCAATGGTAACCGCCTTGGTCCACGGTGTATAGCTGCCTACAGCATGCTTGAACGTGTATTGTCACTAGCATGACCGCACGACTGTGCACATACTCGCATAACATGCGACGCCGGACGGAGAACGTTTCTTTTCGTGTTCCCCATATCCTTATGGAGGACCGTTGGGATGCAGCGGGACAGCGCCGGTAAGCCCGTGACGAGAAAAGCTGTAGAGAGCGGCGTGCGAGAACGATCGCGTCGTGTCGGCCCTTACGCAAAGCGGCTGGATCTTGGTCCGAAAAGCTGCAGAAAACTTTATCATGCGACGAATCTGACCATAATGACTCGTCTGCAACGAAGGATCTGGTGACCCCACCGATGGAGATCCCGCGCACGGACTGCTATCTCCTGCTTGTCCGTGCATGAGAGCCCTAGAGATTGGCTCAATGGGAACCGTCGGTGGGGCAGGGAATTCAACTGATACATACATGATGAGATACTCCCATGAGATCAGGACCTTCGGTAGAAGTCACCTTCTCCTGGAATGGACATATGGGTAAGGAAAGTCAGACAGGGGGTGGTTCGGAAGGGCCTACGGCACTGCAGGGTGAGGCTGCGCCGCAGCGAAGCACTCGCTATGTAGGTGTTTGTGCGAGGAACCTGGCGTCCCGCGAGGGTCCAATAGTATATATCCGCCTTCGCCGATGAAAGGCAAGGGGTTCTGTCCCCGAGATGGACATTCTTCCCAGTAGCACTTGCCTGGTGCTGTCGCCAGCCTATAAGTAAAGCCTGATTTCGACATGTGCTCGTCAAAAGGCTATCTGGTCAGCCGCTAGACGCACAGACAGGGCTCTTCGCGTACCTCCGTAACAGCATCCCAGAAAGTCCAAATCGGTCCAAATGCCTGATCAGACGTTGTAGAGCCCAGTTGTGCCGGATTATCAATAATGTCGCGAGTGATTGTACAGATGGTCTTTGCAGCATGTGGCAACCCCAGTTCCTGTATATGCTCAGCAAGCCTGTAAGCCCAGACCTCATTCGCGTTATCGGTCAATGGTACCCCAAGCTCCTCGCCCTGCGCTTCGCTTGACGGGAGAACGGCGGGAATTCTTGCAAATTGCAAGCTGTTCTTGAGAGTCTCGAGTAGACCTGTGTACCATCGGTATCCTACTGTAAGACCTGTTAGATCCACGCATCCCACATGTAGGGATGTCATGCCGTGTGTCCACACCTCTGGGAACTCGACATTGCTCCAATGACTATCCTTGGCATTTAAGCTTTCCTTGCATTCGCCGCAGACTTGTGAAATTGGCAGCCAAACCGTGGATCGAATTTGCGCGGAAGATACCCACTTGTTGTCAGAGTATATCTCCTCGATGTTGACAGGGCTTTGGTTGGTCGGACATTTGGTGTCCAGGTCGCTCGCCTTGGAGGTCTGTGTCATGGCACTCGTTTCAGCGGACTCCTCATCGTCAGTCCCTTCGACAGCCGTGAGCTCTGCGCAGCTGCTTCTGGAGAGACCAAGTTTGGACTTCGTTGCCATTCTCTTGGAAACAAAAGTCATCGTCCGGAGACAGTCGGTAGCTTCTGCTTCAAGGAATTCCGCCGGCACAAGGTCGGGGACCTCCTCTTCATCAGTCGAGACTTGTGATGCACGAGACATTATGCTATCGGTCTTGATCTCGATTTGTTACAGAAGAATTGCTGAAGGAGAGACTGGAAGCGGGAGGAGAATGATGGTGCAGAGCTTGTGGGGTGTGCGCGGGTGTCTGTCGAGCTGACACTCGATGTAAGCTAGAACAGTCCAACCAGTGCCCATTGAAAGGATTGTCCATTGAAAGGATCCAGCAGCCGCGTCTCACAATGCCTTCTATTTGACATTCAGCAAGAGCGAGCCACACTGCCACAGGATTTGTTGTACGTTCTACCCTTGTCTTCGCCTTCTCGGACAGTCTCACACGTCTGTGACAACAAATGTTGCACATAGGGCCCAACAACGCCCCATCGGCTGAGGATTGCGTCTCTGGGTAGAATGATGGATATGAAGTCGTTTTCCACACACGTACAGAGCTGCAGAGACGTCTACATACATAAACTGTTGTCTCAATGTGTAAGAACACAGCCCAACACGTTGCCTTCGAACGCGATGCCATCAGACTTACGTTTGTCAAAAGCCATCGCTGATCCGGTTCCACTGAAATATTGCTCCAGTACTGTGGAGCGCCCTACCGTGGAGCTCTCCGTTACAGTCCACAGATTGGAGGCGTCGAGGATTCCTCGATCTGATGAGGCACACGCGTGGGTCCCCGACGGGTGAGACACGATGATGCGGTGCGGTCAACGACCGCTGTCTGCGTGTCGCAACGACGAGTCCTTTCCGAGAGGCGGCTGAAATGTATCTCAACGCGTCCAGTGACCTCGTCCATCCTCGCCGCGAGCTCGATATCATTACGTCCATTCAGCTGCTTGCGAGTCTTCAGCCATTCAAAGTCCAAAAAGTTCCCATCAACCGTACAACGAGATGTCCGAAATGGCGTTCTCGGGAGCGGCGGCGGCGTTTCTCTGCCCAAGCGTAGTGCTTTCACGTAACTTCTCTGAGGGCACAGTCTGGGTTTCTTGACTGATCTCAGTCGCCGCATGGATCCTCATCTTGCTGGTCACTGCGTCTGTACCCGTCACGAAGTCCATTGATCTGGTGCAAATCACCACGTCCGACGGAGGTTTTACGTTGGCGAAGGCTGGAGTCTTCGGTGTCTGCTATCCGGGCGGAAGTTACGAGTGAGTGTCATCTCACAGTCCAGGATATCGTTTCTATATAGGAGGCGGTATCAAGTCGGAGTTTAGGAGATGAGGAAGAGTGGAGCAGGATCGGAACGGACTG
Source organism: Tremella yokohamensis (assembly GCA_024343385.1). Lineage (NCBI taxonomy): Eukaryota > Fungi > Basidiomycota > Tremellomycetes > Tremellales > Tremellaceae > Tremella > Tremella yokohamensis. Next base: position 1,051,942 of record BRDC01000026.1, on the reverse strand, counting down.
ACTACAGTTTCATGAACACTACGGTATCCGCCGTCAGCTTCTGTACTGGCCACTCCGTGGGTTACAAGCTCGATCCATCCTTGATGGGAGGTGCGGGATTGGTACGCGCTACTTCTTTTCGACATCGATAATACACTTAACATTGAGAACATCACAAACGCCCTCTCACAGGGCCTGTCGACCGCACTCGTCTTGAACGCGATCTCCTGCGCATTCGCTGGACTTGCCTTCCTAATCATGCTCGGCGGCTGCATGACCGGTACAATTTTCGTAGCAACGGTGAGAAGACTGAATCGTTATGAGGCAAGGGACTAACGAAGCAGGTCAGTCTTGTACCGGTCCATTTTGCAGGTCTACTGGGTTGGGCAGCCTGGGGTATCAACCTCGTCATGCCTCTGGTGGCCCGGCACAGGATAGGCAACAGCGGCATGGACAAGATTTTCGAAGTCCACATCGGCAACGGGGTCTGGCTAAGTCTGACCGCCCTGATCCTGTATACTGTGTCGAGTTGCGCCGCTATATGCGCCGGGATGGGCGTGATGATGTCCGTCTTGTACGGCAAGCATTTGAGGCCGCTGATCTCCCAGGCTGGACTAAAAACGATTCCCTGGGCGGGGCTGTCGCTCAGAAAGCGGGACTGAAATAACGTGTCATGTAGACAAGTCAAGCCTATGTTTTTCCGATTGCGACGGCATTGGAGTAGCCTTTGATGCAGTGTCAGACGAAATGCAGGCGAGACTAGAGAGCATGAAACGGCCTTGGCGCACGGACTGCCGTACGAAGCAGTACGGCTTCTCAGCTCCAGTGCTTAATGCCAACATAGCCATCCCGTGACCGAACCTTCCCTTTCGTCCCGCTCGATATCAACGGCCCCAGGCTTGCAACTTGTTTTGAAGTCGTGTCTGGCTTTCAACATCGGGTTTCAGAACCCAAAGGCCAGCCGTGGAAAGGTCGGCAGGCATCTCCTAGCGTGTGTCTCCTTGTGTGGATCCTCAATGGACGGCACCCTGATCTCGCTCGACATCGAGCAGGCCGCGCATGCTTGCACGAATACACTCGCGACGACTCTAGGAATGCCCTATCTGAAGGTCCATAGCTTAGTGTCCAATCACCCCTTTCTGGCGGGCGGCGACTAACACTGAACTATCGACGCCACTCCTACACTTGGAGCGGAGCCATGCGTGGACTAGCTACACTTGTCTGTACGAATTTCGAACTGATGTTTTCTCGTACGGGCAGCAGCAGTGTGTTCGCAGATATCGAGCTAATATCAGTCAACGTTTGGCTTTGAAGTATGTCGTTTTCGGTAGCATGTCGAGTACATAGCGTCATGTTTCCGTTTGTCGCTGCATCGTCACTGGGTCCAACAGTCCGCATCCTAGCTTGGAGGCCTGCACTACAATAACCCTTCTTGGTCCATGTTCGGCGCAGCCTTACGAACCTCTCTTTCCCTTAAGACCCTCCCTCTCAGGTGCGTGGTTCCGCTACCATCCCGCTCCGACCGATAGATGCCATGAGACCGGCCGCAAGTCGATCACACAAAGGATAGGGAGAGACACGAGCTAGAAAGCACGCCGAATCAGCGTGCTCAAGTGGTGGTCAAAGAAAGAAGCATAGTCCCGAGAGAAACTTCTCTGCCATCTCACTCACTTTTCCCAAGCTTCAGTGATCCTCGAACCCGTCTCAGTTCCATATCGAACGCCGTCACCAGCCATGGCCGCTGCATCTGCTATACCAGCGCTGATACTCAGCTGTGAGCAGTACGGTTACAAGGCATTCGCTTACCTTGCAGTCATCAGCTGGGTTCTGTTCCTGGTGGCGACCGCATCGACACCCATCACCAAATCCGTCAGCTTCGTACGCCTTACCTCCGCCGATGGAGCCTTCACGCTGGCGAAGTCGGGCGCGTTTGGAGTATGTTATCCGGGTGGGAATTATCAGTGAGTTCTTGATTGCCCCCAGCTTATCTGCTACGCTCCAGACTTTGTCGCGAAGACCGCTAGCACTCGACCCCGCAGCCGACGCTGAGCTGCAGATACCTCAATATGACCCTCTCTATCGCTCGGCATTGTTCCGGTCAGTCCGTGGGATACAAGCTGGACAAGAGCATCCTGGGAGACGTCGCGGACGTCAGTTTCGACTTTTCACAACTATTCATGCAGCCTAACGTCGTAGCACGTCACCAACCCCCTCTCGGACGGACTATCGCATGCCCTTATCTTGAACGCGCTCTGCTCCATCTCTGCAGGTGCAGCATTTGTCTTCATCTTCATAGCATGCGCGTACTCTAGCTTCTGGGGCGGCTACGTGAGTCCTTATTCCACTACCCTCCTTCGGACACCTCACGCCAAGCTGTCACAGCATGCACGCGCGTGAGGCCTGGCCAGGCATCCCACCTACGATGTCGTCGGACCGCATCGGAGAATTTCCGTGCGTTCGGATTAGCTGATCACAGCTCGGAGATTGGTCGCTGTATTTCGCGCATATCCTCGGTTGGGCTGCCTGGGCGATCGACCTCGCCATGCCCCTTGTAGCGCGCCATCGCATCAAGACCAGCCCAATGGCGAGCCTGTATTTCCGATCCCATATCGGAAATGGGGTCTGGATAACGCTTGCGGGGATCGTCGTGAACATGCTCGCTGAGACCGCCCTGAGGATTGGTCCTTGGGAGACGTGAGCCTGCTTGGTAATCATGAGCATCAAGCAGCTAACAGGCTAGGAGGACTGAGAACTACGGGGATGGCGGCAGATAAAATTCTTGAATGACGCAGCTCTGTCGCCGGATTCTCAGCGGCTGAGCACCTTGGTCACCGCGCAGCTTTGTGCGACACTGTACATGTACACAGAAGGAACTTCTGCTATACTCACGATCACATGAGTTGAGTCTGTTTTGCCGAGCCTTCTCTTCTCCCCCTTCCCAAGATTCACCCTTTACATGATCGTGAGTCGTACAGAATGACTGCATCATCTGAGACCTCATGGATCAGCGGGACCATGGCCGAGTAACACTGTCTTACTCTGAGCGAAGCAGGTGCGATCAAATCAGATCGTCTCCAGGACATGGCGCATGCCCGCCACGCCTGCCCATGACCCCGACTAGCTTTCATAGTCGCGCTTCGTCGCCCTCCAGGCTGGCGCGCGAGTGCGCCTCCTTGTCTCGACTGCAACGTGACGAGTACACTGACACTGGCCTCCCCATATCAACGTGTTCCTAGAAGCGACGTGAGAGAGCAGCAAGCGGCTGATGCATATAAAATCTGGCCTTTGAGTCATTCGACAATCGTACCTCTCTCATTTATCATCATCATCCTTCAGAAGATCGGATTCCCCACTCGAGCAAGATGGCCTGGATGGATGATACAACTGCCTTTTGCGCCTTTGTTACTTTGTCTTCCTTGTGTAAGCGGTGCTTGCCCCAATCAGGACCCCGTCTTACACGCAGTCCTCAGTTGGCTTCTGAGCCTGCTGGCTACCGCCTCTGTCCCGATCACCAAGTCCATCTTCATGTTGAAGGTCGCGACCGCCGATGGTACTTTCACTTTGGCCACCGCAGGCGCGTTCGGGCTGTGCTACCCGGGTGGCAATCACCAGTAGGTCTTTTCCAGCGGAGTGCGTCGACATACCAAGATCGCCGACGACCAGATATATGGACCTGAACCTCACGATTGCGCACCACTGCACTGGGCACATGGTCGGCTACGCTCTGGACAAGACATTGCTGGGCAGCGGAGGTGTGAGTCACCACATTCCTGTGTGATCGAAGACAGTAGCTGATCGTGACCAGGATATTTCGAATGTCATCCCTACACCGCTCTCAGCCGCACTCATTCTCAATGCACTCCATTGCGCCCTGGTGGGCGTGGCGGTGCCATTCGTCATTTGGGCCTTGATGGATGAGAGCTACTTCGCGGGTCTGGTGAGTGGACTGCCATATGCGGATGTTCTGTATCTGGGACAAGTCGTCCGAGAAGGAGAGGGCGCCGTGGGGGGGGGGGGGGGTTAGGGGCTCAACATGGGGATACCCTGGGTAAATGATTTGTTTCGGCTGACATCAGTACGCGGCAGTTCTGCTGTACGTGGGAAACGCCGTCGGTTGGGCTGCCTGGTCGGTAGATCTGGCCCTGTCGGTTGTGGCACGCCAACGCATTCTCTCCAACGCTACTGTCGGAAATCTTCTCGAGGTCGAAGCCGGTCATGGCGTTTGGCTTGAGCTCGCAGCGGTGGTGTTTAGCTCATTGGCCCTAGCTACCTGGTATCAGGTCCGGATGATTGACTGTGAGCAGATTCGACGACCACTCGTGGAGAACCTTTGCGCTTACGCTACGCAGACCTGGAAGCTCGATGAGAGCTGTGTACAGTAGAAAGTACGATGGATATGCATTACTTCTGTTGATGGGATTGACGTCATCTACCGTGTCCGTGCATCAGGGGGTGGATGGGATGGAACGTGGCATCTGTGCGTCTCTTTGGTGTGTTTCGTCGTTGAGTCAAAGGCAGCAGGATGAGCAGAGAGAATGGTCCTTTGCTTCTTGAAAGGCTCGTTACCCTTTGTACCAACCCACAAACAGCAGACTCTCGTCGTTGTCGACCCGACTCGCTGCCGCTGTGCATGTCCCCTTGATCCTCATTCTCGTCTGCGTTTGCGGGCAATCCTTGTCTCCCTCGTCACCATGCTCGCGCCAGCTGCCTTCCCGGCCTTCGGTCTGACTCGTGAGTACAGTGGCAAATTCGCGGTTGCTTCAGCATCAATTGACATCCAGTCGCTGGGTTCATCCTATTTCTCCTCGTCACCCTCTCCGTACCAATCATCAACTCGATCTACCTCTTGCACATCACAACGGCAGACGGCGGTTTCACGGTGGCGAATGCTGGTGTCTTCGGCATCTGCTATCCTGGCGGGAGCGAAACGTGAGTGCACTATTGAAGGCAAAAGCCATGTCTCAGAGCAGCTTCTTGGGATTCACCATCTCTACTGTGGCACAATGCACGAAAGCCAAAGTCGGTTACAAGTTGAATGATGCTTTGCTTGGTTCTGCAAGCGTGAGCTCCTATTGGCCGGCTGGGCTTGCTTCTAATGCGCAGAACCTCGCCGACAGCATTTCGAAAGGCCTGACAGGCGCACTGGTCATCAACGCCATTGCATGTGGGTTGGCAGGATTATCGCTGTTCTGGGCTTTCTTCGCCTGGTTCTGCGCCAGCCGAGTTATGGAGGTCGTAAGTGTCGTGAAAGACTAACAGCCCGCTGGAGCTGACAGTAGATCACCTTCCTGTCGCTCTTCCTATCGGTCCTATTCGGGTGGATCGCCTGGGCTCTGGACATCGCCATTGCTCTTGTCGCGCGCCACCACATCAATCACGACGACACGGTCAGCCGGTACTTTGAAGCCCACATCAGCAACGCGGTCTGGATCGCCCTCGCGGGCGCCGTCTGCTTGACCCTAGCCCTGTGCGCGGCCGGCTGTGGATGCTTTGGGAGATACAGTACCCGTTATGCCGATGCACCCGCGTCGTCTGGCAACCGATACCCGTAGGTGGTGTCTGCTTCGATTCGAAATGGGAGCTGACAGGACAGATGGCGTCGCCGCACAGCTGCGGGCACGTACTGAATCATTAGGGACCAGTGTATGCAGACGAGAAGCGTTCGAGCATGAAGCCTACCCGTGTTTGTCGGAGAAGGACCGTTTCCGACAGCCTTTGATTAGCGTTTCGTAATGATGCATTAGTACCATGTCCCGCATACTGTACTGGGGCAAGCCGTGGTTAGGTACAAACTCTAATGTGTCCGTTGCGGTTAAATGATGGTCCGAGCTCTCACCCCGTTGCTTCTTCGACGTCTCATTTCATCACAACCCGCTCGCCATCAAAATGGGACCCACCACAGCAAGACAGCTCCCATCTGACCCTCTGAAAGCGCTCGGTCCCTCCCTCTTCCTCTCCATCCTATCCGAACTACCCTTCCCCTCACTGCTGAATTCCTCGGCCGTCTCCCGCTCCTGGCGCGCGATCAACGCCGAACATGCCACCTCGCTATGGAGAGCGCAATGTCGCAAGGTCGGGGTCGAGCGCAGTCACATGGCCGGCCTCGAACAGTTCGAAGCGGCCATGTTCAATACCAACGTCACATTTGGCGATCCGGAAGAACCAGAGTGGGAGCCTCCAGAGGTACGGGTCAGCTGTGTCAATTGGAAGGAGATATGTATGAAATATGTCAGCCTCCAGAGAAATTGGAAGCATGGCCGTGCGAAGGAAGAGTGGGCATGGACGCCCGAGCCGGGATCCGTGTGGCGCTTCAAGATTGGCGATGACGGGTGCATCTACACCACAAGCGACACGGGTGAGCCGCTGGGCAAAGGGTGATCGAGGCGGCCAGCTCATAGATCTCAGGTCGTCTGGAGGTCATCGATCCCATGACATCGCAGAACATCTTCACTATTGGCGGAGTCAGGCCGTATGCCCATCTTGAACATGCCGCGGGACACTTCGTATTCGACACGGGAACGGGTATGCCATGTAGCCCTCTGACGAAAAGTCTCGTCGCTGATCTCGAGGAGACTTTTCACTCGAGATTTGGCGAACGCAGGCTGCCATTCGGGAATCGTCTAACCCGACTCCCAAGGATCCATCCCCTCTGAGCCGAACCGTCGAGTCTCACACTCAGCGATCTTTCAATCTTGCGACTTCTCCCTTGCCTAGGGGACACATTGCTTACTACCGTACCATTCAACTGCCCACACCATGCCGCGCGTTCCGAGCACGCATAGATAAGCAGGACTCACCAGGAGCTCGTGCAAAACTTGCGACTGCAGGCGAGGAAGCAGTGTATATCTGGGATCTCGACGATCCCAATCTGGTCGAAACGATACGGATCCTCCCGGAACACCAAACAAAAATTGACTATGTTGAGTTTGACGATGACTTTGTGTTCTTGTGCGGTGCGGAGCAAATGGTGGTGCTCTCTCGGAGGACGCGAGAGAGGCTTGTTGCATTCCCCGAGAAAGGCCAAGTGGACGGCCAACGACTCGGAGGGGAATCTCCTCCTGACCGGATCAGCGCAGCGGTCACGTATGCCGTACGAGAACAAGCCTCGATCCCATCGAGCAACGTCCCAGTGCAAGGAGCCAGTTCCTGGGGTCGTGAATCCAGAGCAGGAGCCAAGGAGAGCGACAGGCCATTTGTCGTCACTGCGGCCGTGGTTCCCAACAACGGCCGGCTCATCGATGCCAGGGGGTTCTGCGCGTAAGTATTCGACTCTGGGACATGTCCCATGTAAGCGACGTGGTTTTGATATCAGGTGCCACTACACCAGTACCGATCTGGTCTGCATGACGTTCCTGACGGCCACATTCATCGTCAAGGATTACAGAAGGGTATTCGAAAGCATCCTGAACAGTCAGGGTGCACCAGACCCGACTGAGCTCGTGAAGGCGAATTCGGTATGGCTGGACGTTGGAGGCTCACTCTTGTCAACCTACCGAGATCATGTTGCCTTGGTCAACGTAAGCTGCCGAAGAGAAAGAGGAAGCTAGCCTGACTGACATGCAGCTCGATGGCCTATGGCTGTTCGACATTTCCCGACTGCCAGCACTCCCATTGGCTGATGGCGAGAGCGTTCCTGCCCGGCAAAGCAGCGATGAAGAGGGCCTTGGTGTTCTGCGGTGGAGGTTCCCGGACCGGGCTCTCTCGCATGCTTCTTGCTTGCAATTGGACCGAGCGCACATGTGGGTGACATACCGCGCGAGATTCCAAGGCAGCCTGCGCCACTCTGAGTACTGGACGCCCCCGCCGATGCAGGCGAGGGACCGTCTCGGAGCGTGTCTGCGTGGCTGGGACTTTACCTCTTGGTAGCGATGTGCAAACATTTTCTCAGTGCGCGGACGTTTCACAAGATGCCCTGCAATTTGATGCACTTGTACACTATTGGAGTTCGCGAATGTAGGCGCAAAGCGCCTCGACGCTCTCCAGCCCCACGGCATTATATAGACTTGCTCTGATACCCCCAACGCTGCGATGCCCCTTGACCTGCCTGAAGCCCCTCTCATCCGCGCCCTTGAGGAACTGCGCCTCCTTGCCCTCGCCAACGATTTCAAAAGTGACGTTCATCCAGCTGCGCGCCTCGGGTTCTCGCACAACACACCGAACCAATCCCTTCTTCTCGCTCTCGTCCAGTGCGTCGTAAAGCACCTGCGCCTTTTTGCGGTTGATCTCCTCCTGCACTGTCAGACCGCCCTGCTTGACCAAGTGCCGCAGGACGAGCGCCGAGACGTAGATGGCAAACACTGGTGGGGTGTTGTACAGCGACGCATTGTCCATCAGGATCTTGTACTCCATATGCACTGGCGTGGGCGGGACGCCGCCCAGCGCAGCCGCCTGCGCCGTATCGACCACGAGGTCTTTACGGACAATGACGACGACCGTCCCGGCTGGTCCGAGGTTCTTCTGTGCGCCGGCGTAGATCACGGCGTGCCGCTCAAGATTCGGAATTGGGCGCGAGAGGAAAGAGCTCGAGTAGTCTGCTACGAGCGGGACGCCTTCCGGCAGACGGTCAAAGGGGAATGCAAAGTCGCTCGACTGCTCGCTTGGCCCAGGATAGGCGATCCCGTTGATCGTCTCGTTCTCGCAGTAATACACGTAGGCGGCGTCGGGCGAGAACTCGTATTCGGATTTCCGGGGGAGGGTGGTGAATTTGCTCGGCTTGGTCGTTGCTGCGAGTCTGGGCTTTGCTGGTGGGTTCGGCACGGCGCAGAGTCGTTGTGCCTCGGCGTAGGCTTTGGCGGACCATGAGCCGGTCACGATGTAGTCCACGGGTGGTGGGGCGTATTCTGCTGCGGGTGTTGAGGAGTGGAGAAGACGACGGGCGGCGAGGAGGTTGTGGAAGACGTTGGAGAATTGGGCGGTGCCGCCTCCTTGGGTGAAGAGCACGGCGTATGTTTCGGGAATATTGAGCAGCTGGCGGAGGTCGGCTGGGCGTCAGCTTCACAGAACAGTTCCACGACTGAGTCTATGTGAAGACCCACCTTCGGCGCCCTCGATGATCGACTTGAACTCTTTGCCTCGATGGCTGAGCTCGCAGATGCCCATGCCCGTATTGTTGTAGTTGAGTAGACCGGCGGCTGCTTCCTCCAGCACCGCCGTGGGCAAGGGCGAAGGCCCGGCGGCAAAGTTGTGCACTTGACTGCGTTGCATTGTGGTGTGAGGTGTCTAGGTAAGGTGTAACTAACGAAGAACGCAGACAGATCAACTTTCCACACGTCGTCGACTCGCGACTCGGCACTCCTCGCCAAGACGTGATCACCACCCGACTTTTTTGATTCCGAACAATCTCCCAGTGATACCGTGGGAAACGAATCAATCGATGAAACCGACCGTGGGAAATAACGGCTTATCGCTGTTGCCGAACAAGTCGTACTCCCCTGTAGCCTCTCTAATGGGTGAGTGCGGGTGTTCCAGAACTGCCAGCAGATTTGTTCTCCCACCCTTCCCGCTCTCCTGGCTCTCACTCTCCCTCTCTCCTGGTAGCCAGTTCTGTTGGCGTAACGACTGCGTCAGCCAGGAGGCTAGCTCCCATCGTGCATCGCACAGAGGAAAACCTGAAACAGCCGCCGCCCCGCCATATCGCCGTCTGTAATTCATCATCTCCTTCTGATCCCGTCATAGCTCCCCTTCCAGCCCCTCCTGGCCTCCTGCGCAATCACATGAAGAGCAGCCGCTCCTCTGCTTTCATTCTGGGCCCCAACTTTGACCCCGACCAGCCCCGCTTCTCTACGCCATATACACTGTACAGTGAGAGGCGTACGACTGCCCCTGCACAGTCCGACTCCGAGCAGAGATGGTCTAGACGGCCGCAAATCCAAAGGATAAGAATGCCCGATGTGACCCGATGTCCATGTCACAGGCGCCTCTCTGTACTATAGTCCAAACGAAGACGACATAACGACATACGCTAGCCATTCTCATCGCCTTTCACGGTGATACGGTGATCTCTGACAACCCGAAACGACCCCAATCTCACATGTGATTACTTGACGACACGCTACCCCGCATTTCGCAGGCATCTCCCCCTCCTACGCTTCTCACGCTCGACTCTTGTCTTGATCGTTTTGGCTTCCCGCTCGTCGTGATAGACTATCTGCTTGGTCGCTCGCTCGCTCGCTCGCCTTCGTCTACGCCATGGCAGCCGTCTCACGAACTCCCTCCAATGCGTCCTCCGTTGGTCCGTCCTCCCCATTGATCGGATCGGTCTACGAGCAGCTGCCGCCTTTGCCTCCGAATCTGGCGAGGCTGGTCAGTCTCGCTCACACGATCGCCTACTGGTCGGTACTGCTGCTCGATCGCTACTTGACCAGAGTATGGGAGATCCTCTCCCTCTTTCTCGCCTTCGCCGGTCTGCGAGAACCCATTGCAGAGAACCCTAGGCGACGGCGCTCTCGGGAAGCTGGAGAGGGCCTGGCGGTAGTGATCGTGGGCGCGAAAGAGGGTGGGTTTCTGCCGCACTCTTCTCGCATGAACCTTTCGGTCCGAATGCGTATAGCTCACCTCCAGATATCGGCCAGATGCTTACCCTGCGCCTCGCGCAAGAAGGATATACCGTCTTCCCTCTCCTCCCTCAGCCATCTGCCTACTCTCCCCCCACCTCTCAGGCTCTCGCGTCCCTACTTCTGACCTGGGGCGATATTCAGAAACGTCTTCGCTCCGTCCGACCACGGCATCCCGGCCAAGTTATCCCCGTGCTCACCGATCCCGAACCGAAGGACTATGCTACCTCCCTCAAACCCGCACTCAAGGTCACGGGGAAGCTCGAGCATGCCGGAGATACTGTCCGAGCCTACTGTCGCGACAACCACCTGGTTTTGGTCGGCATCATTTGCGCGCCACGTACGGATGTTCCCAAGCCGGGAGGTCGCGCGGCGTCTATGTCTTCCACTGGCACTGCGCGAGAAGGACTTGGACTTGATGTCGACCTAGGTGCCCCAACCCAGGATACGGAAGAGCCTATCGAGGAAAAGGAGTCGGGTCCGCCAACACCGACCAAATCGCCCAAATCGATCTCGTCCAACGCTAGTGTCGGCTCGCTCATCATGGCGGAAGATCACACCCTCTTCTCGCTTTACAAGACCAACGTCGTTGACCCGCTGACGATCATTCGGGATCTCGGTGACTTGCTGGGCAAGACACGACGATACGGAAGGGGCAACGGCAAAGTCATCTTCATCAACGATGCTTCTGGTGCGGGCCTGAGAACAATGGGCTCGGAAACGCAAGGCCAGGCCATGATCGTAGGAGCAGCCCGGAGGGGTGTCCTACGTCAGCTTCGGAGTGAGCTTCGGCAAAGGGGTCTTGTGGATGTATGCGAGGTCGCCGCAGGTGCGCATTGCTGCTTGGCTCAGAGACTGGCCACTGATTTCCAGGCGCGACTCTCCCGCTCAAGCGATCAAGAAAGGGGAGCATATCCTTCCCAAAGCCACCTTCTCGCCCGCCGTCGGTCCGCTCACCGAGGAGCGAGGCTTCAAGCTTGAGCGTGGCAGACTTCCAAGGCCTTCTGACCCGTAAGGAGCGGTTGGCCCAGATATTCACCTTGCCAGAGCGGATTTTCGCCATTGACGATCGACTCGTGTTCCGAGTGGTCAACAATGCGCTCCTCACTCCTGCTCCGCGAGGAAAGATTTGGGCGGGATACCAGCCGATGTTGAAGGGCATTGGGGAGAATGTGCCGTTTGTGGGCGGTATTGGTCGGTTGGTGGCACTGGCTGTCCGACGAGGCTTAGAAGTTGCCCTCTGAGCCGAGCATAGATGGGTTTTCTTCATCAAGTGGATTCTTTGCCTCAACTCGAGAGGACCGGAGAGTCGTAGGGAGTGGCCTCTTGTTGTTGCTCGATATCAAGACTGTTGTCATGCCACGAGTTACCCATAGTCAGGATCATGATGTATAGATTACGATTTGCCACCTACCGCTGCCGTTGGAGCACCTCCACCTGACTGAACCACCCCCGTCCGCCGGCTGTCATGGCAGCTTCTTGCTATCCGTCTCATGCCTTGCATGTCACTGCTGCTTGCAAAGTCAAGCCGCATTACTCCCAGTATCGCTCAGGCCTGCCGCCGTGCCGCCTTTGCCAGCTTAAGGCTCTCGTCCTTTCTTGCAACCCCGGAGTCACGCAGGAACATCATGGCCGGTTCCTCCGCGAGCGGCGTCAACCACGTAGCCGATATCCCCACCTTGGCGCAGCTTCACGCGGATGGCGAGCTGTCCGAGCCGGAAGACAAGCCTCAGTTCGGTCCTGACGAAGCGCTTAACAAGCGGGTGTCGATATGGAGGGGTGAGTGGGCTGGTCCTCACCGCCAGCTGGCAGGTCATGGGCGCATGAGGTTCCACAGGCGGCAGGAGATACAGGGCTGACTACAAGGGGACATCACTACCATTGATGCGAGTGCTGATCTGGGAAAAATCGTACGACACTGCTGACAACAGGCGGACATGATCGTCAACGCTGCCAACAAATCCCTCCTGGGCGGTGGCGGGGTGGACGGCGCGATCCACCGTGCGGCAGGACCGGAACTTCTAGCGGAATGTAGGGGACTGGGCGGAGCCGAGACAGGCGAGACAAAGGTGACCAAGGGGTACAATGTGCGTTGTACTCTTTCTTCTTCTCTGCAACGTATGGAGGCTCGTCTGACGGACGTAGCTGCCAGCCAAGTTTGTCGCGCATACTGTCGGCCCGGTCTACGCCAAGAGTCAGCAGGAGCGGTCGGCGAGGTTGCTGGAGAGCTGCTACAAGACTTCTCTGCACTTGGCTGCGGAACATGGGGCGAAGAGCATAGGCTTTTCGAGCATCTCCACGGGCATATGTGAGTTGGTGTAACGCTCTCCCCCCCCCCCCCCCCGGGCGCCTTCTCCTGCACGAAGTGGTCATCCGGGCCATTTGGCCAGTGTGCTTCCCGTCTCATTCCAGGAAAGAGTTGGAGGAGGGCGAGGTTGAACCTGCAGACGGGTACCCCATCATCGACGCCACCCATATCGCTCTTCGCACAACACGGCAGTTCTTGGAAAGCAACACCTCGGTCCGTCCTAGCTCTGCTGAGAAGTCTCGCTGGCTGACTCGATTAGGTCGAGCGTGTCATCTACGTCGTCTTCTCGAAAAAGGACGAGGACGTCTACAAGGCCATCGCGCCAGAGTATTTTCCAAAAGCTTGATCGTGCCGCACAATTGTAGGGCGTAGAGATGCAATGCATGAGGTCATGAGGTCGTCAGAGTGTCTGTCGGTCAGCGCTGTCTCATCGCAATCACATAACACTCACATGAGCATGTCAGAGGTGCAGATGCATCTGCGCTATGCGTCCTGCTCCATCCGCTTCCCGTTCACGGCGACAAAGTGGTACACCACAATGAGAGCCATTGCGGCGATGCCGAGGCTGTTCGAGATGTCGGTCAAGGTCGAGTCGGAGATCATCTTGACTAGCTCAGATAGACAAGAAGTAGGCTGGGATAAGTTTGACGCGCGCGCGAGGGTGATATGACTCACTGAGGTGTGTAAAGGAGTGGGTAGCAAGCAACCTGGAAGGTGTCGTGCGCAGCAGGCGGTGTTCGGACCGAATAGCTGCTTGATACCGCCTTGTCCCTGTCTAGCTCGGGAGTGCGAGCGACGTGAACGTCGGCTTGATGTGCCAAGTGATCTTTTGCGCTCTGTAGACCTTGCGTTGGATCGAGAGATGATGGTTGAATGTTGAACTGAACCGGGTTCCAGCGCAGCCACGTTCTGCCCTCCGGCTCGCGATTCAGGATGCCGGCATCATCGTGGTTGACGACCGGCGTCCGATTCGGCGTCATGGACAGGCAACTGTCTTTCACTCTTCCCTCACTCTTCTCCAGTCATCTCGATCTCGAGCCTTGGGCGTTGAGTAGCGTCAAGAGCGACGCAGCTCGTGATGGGAGGCTTCACCCTCCATCCCCTATTGCCGGCGCTCAAAGTACGCGTCACCGCCGTACATCATCATGGTGCGCCATGCTCCCAACGCCCCCCTGTCCTGGCTGATCCTCAGGCGACCGCATCTACGTTGGCACGGCTACGGGTGCCGTGCAGATTTATTCATTCGACCTAGAAGAGGGTGAAGCTGGACCGAGCACGCCTCGTGCGAAGCTGCAGCAGACGCATCAACTCTCCAAGAGGCCTATCGACCAGATTGGCGTGTTGGATCAGACAAAGCAGCTCGTCGTGCTCACGGGTGAGTCGTCTCCTCATCAGATACATCGAGGACGGGGCCAGTCACTGAGACCTAGACTCTGTCGTTACGCTTTACAACTTGTCCGACCTCGCCAAGAACTATTCCGTAGTCCTGTCCCAAGCACGATCCGCCCACTGCTTCGCTGTCACCCCTTTCACGTCGCTGAGCAAGAAGAAGAGTCTCAAGAACATCCGGACTGCCGAAATTGGAGCCAGCGAGAAAGTCACCAGAGATCTTCTGGTCGTTGGGTGCAGGAAGAAGGTCGTGGTTTACAATGCGGGACGGGGCGGGTTCAAAGAAGGCTGGGTGAGTCGTGTAGCGTCCGAGTAGGCGGGGATGCTGAAGCTGTAGGAGCTCGTCCTACCTCACTCACCACGACACATCGTCATCCCATCACCTCCTTCCTCGAGCTTACCGGAGAGTGTACACTTGCTGTATTCCCCCCAGAGCTCGGTGATCCTGCACCTGCAACCCTCCGTCACCCCGCATCTGAATGTCACGGAAGTCACCACAGCGCCTGTGCCACCGCCGAATAGTGGCGCAATCTCGACGTCCGGGATTGCAGCAAGCTCGACAGGTCAGACTGAAGGGGCTGGTCTCGGCATCGGAGGAGGCATGAGCGCGTTGACGGGTCTCGGAGGGTATGTGGGATTAGGTGCCAAAGCTGCCGCACCCTTGGGAACTAGGACCGCTGGCGGCGAGGTGTTGCTTGCGCGAGACGGTGCGTCTATATGCTATCCAAGTCTCTGCGCTGATCGGTTCAGAGCTCGGTGTGTTCTATTCTTCAGAAGGAAATCACACCCGTCCAGAGTCGCTGCGCTGGCCTTCCTCTCCGGATACTTTGGGTACGGTCTAACGTGACCCGGAAAGTCTCGCACTCACGAGCAGATTTCTCGAGTCCATACATATACACCGGGGTATCACTGACCTCATCCTCATCATCCGCTTCACCCTCCTGTGCTATCCAGGTCCATCTAGCCGCAACCTTGAGTCTTCGAGACACTATCCCCCTGCCATCACCCTCGGCTGGGGGTTTGGCCTTTACGTCCGCTGCGGCGATCGCACGATCCTCGAATAGTCCCGCCGACACGACGAAGGCTGCTCCCAAACTCTGCGTAGTATCAACACCTACAGACAAAGCGCTGCTGCAGACAGAAGGAAGCTCACTGTGGTGCATCTCGGCAAGAGACGTCGGCCACGATGTGGATGATCTGGTCCGTCGTGGTCGGCTGGCAGATGCTATTGGCCTTGTCGAAGCCGTAGGAGAACATACCATGTCACCGGTGCGTCATTCTCTGGTGGTGGAGGGTTACCCTGACTACCAGTCTCGCCGACTTCCTCATCTGAAAACCTTGCAAGCCGTACAGCAGTTTGCCAAGGGGGGATATCAGGCTGCTATCGACACGTTTCTCGTCTACAACGTCAATCCTGCACTTGTGGTGGCCCTGTTTCCGGCCGACACCATATCAGGACCGCTGCACGTACCTCGCGAGCGGTGGATGGAACTCTTCGGCGCGGTTCCCGGTGCTTCTCTCGAGCCGGAGCTTCCACCCGCTGCCGAGGAGAGCGGGGGCAAGGGACTTCTCCAGAGTGTCGCCAATCTCACTATCGGTAAGAAGCCCAGCATAGACTCGCTACGTCAAAATGCGCCGGCTTCAACAGGCGATGGCGGCGTTGTTTCGCCACCGCCGGAACAGCCCAAAATGGACGAACGTGAGCCCCGCTACCTATGCCTAGCAGCATTCTGCTGACGACAGATACGCTTCCACGTCCTGCACTGGAAGCGCTCATGTATTATCTGTCGGACCGCCGGCAGAAGTTGACTGGAGCCATGAACGCCCTTCGCTCGCCCCTCCCCGCCGAGTCTTCACTCCCGCCACTGTCCTCACTGCCCGCCAGCGACTTGCATCAACTCCCGTCGGAGCCATTGGGAATGTACGACCCGGATCAGCTATTGCGAGCTGCGCAGGTCATATACACTGCTTTGCTCAAACTGTATCTCGTGGCGCGACCGATCTTGGTTGGCAGTTTGTGTCGCATCGAGAATTGGTGCGACGTGGCAGAGGTCGAAGAGTTGTTGAAGCAGCAAAAGGTGCGCTGTCTTTCGATGCGGGGACGTCAGCTGATTGACCAGAAATTTGGCGACCTGATAGATCTGTATCAGGGCAAGAAGATGCACGCCAAAGCCCTCGGAATGCTTCATCAGTTAGTATGGTCGACTAAATTGGTATCCATGGCTGACCATTAGGCTGGCGAAGGATGAAGAAGACAAGCTTGATCGGTATCCTCCGACTGTGCGGTACTTGCAGAAGCTCGGTCCGTCTGAGCTGCCCCTCATCCTTGATGCGTCCAAGTGGATCTTTGATGAGGACGCCAAGGAAGGCTTGCAAGTGCGTGACTCTCACCCTGCCTCGACACTCAGCTTACTCGGCAGATCTTCGTCGCCGACGAGCCTGAAGTCGAAGCCTTGCCACGAAAAGACATTGTCGCATTCCTTGACAAGACGAGCAAAGACGCCTGTGTGGGGTATCTGGAGCACATTGTCTACGTTCTCCATGAGGAAGGTGCAGACTTCCATGATAAGTTGGCCGAGATGTACCTCGACCGAACAAAGTCTGCGAAAGGTAAAGGTGAACTGCTCGCCTGGTAATTTGCTTGGCAGTGAGCTGATCGTGGTAGATATCGCGAGCACGAAAACAAAACTTCTTGACTTCTTGAATACCTCCGATCAGTATCGAGCCTACAGGATTCTAAATCGGCTTGCTGCAGACGGTCAGACACGCTCCTTCAGGAGGGACGACGAGCTGATGGATCAGAGTTGCCGGAGGCACGCGCGATCCTCCTGGGCAGAATGGGTAGACACGATGATGCTCTCAAGATTTATGTTTATCGCCTCAAAGATTACTCAGCGGCCGAATTGTGAGCCTTGCCCGATTCTTCCCATACGAAAAGATGTCCTGAACGTCAGCTACTGCTCTCGGGTGTACGCCAAAGATCCCGATCCTCACGGGATCTACCTCATGCTGCTCCGACTGTACCTTCGTCCAGACCCGAAAATCTCGTCGGACATACTCATCGCACCTGCTTTGGCCCTCATCGCCAAGCAGGGTACGAGGTTGGACGCGCAAGAAGTCCTCGATCTTCTCCCGCCCCTGTTGACGATGGAAGAGGTCAAGCACTTCTTCCTCAAAACTCTGCGTGAGGGCCATGCAAAGAGGAACGACCACCGTGTTGTCAAGCAGCTTTTGAGTGCTAGGAAGGAAGAGACCGAGCGGATCTTGATGGGCTTGCAGGTCAAGCGCGTCAGAATCACCGACCAGCGCATGTGAGTCGGATGTTCTTCTTGAAGAAGGTTGTCGCTGACAGTGTAGATGCCCGCAGTGCCACAAGCGGCTTGGGGTCAGTGCCATTGCTGTGCATGCACCTCGGGGCGAAGTGACGCATCTGCACTGCAAAGACGCCTTCAGCGCTCGACTCGCTAAGCTGCGCGAGTAGCCTTCTCTCAATGCCGTAGTCTCGCCTCTTTGCACATGTTCTTAAGCCAGTCGGTTGAGCAGCATTACCACATTATCCAGCATCGTGAGCATCAGCATGCATTAAGGCAATTCTCGTCAGGCTCCCGTCATACAGCTACAAAACGCCTTCTCTTCACTGCCTTCCACCTGTATGACCAGTTCTTCAAGCCCGTGTATCCGGCTTTTCAGGAGCTTGTCCACCCGACCGACTACCCTGTCTAGGTTGGCATAAATTGCCGGACCCTTGTGGAGGTACGGCGTGTGCGAGCGAGTGGGATCGTACGCGGATGGAGAGAGTGCTAGTTGAATATGTATCGAGCCGACTATAGATCCTTCGCATCGCGGCCAGAATCGGGGCGAGGAATATGTGCTGAGACCTTCGATTCCAGAGAGCTGAACAATCAGCTAGAGCTCCGATCCTACGCAGTCTCACTCACCTCGCCGAGTGCCGAGCGTATCTCGGCCTCTTTTGTCGCTCCAACGTCGAGGCAGAGCACTTTTGCCGAATCGATGACCAGCGGGATCACGCTTGCCATGATGAGTGCAGCGATGAACAGACTGGCAAGCGGATCCCAGCCTGTCCAGCCGGTGAAGCGTATCAATACGGTCGAGATGATCACGCCGACACTCCCGAGCGTGTCAGCCAGAACGTGCAGGAAGACGCCTCGCATGTTGTGGGAATGGGCATGGTCGTGACTGTGCTCGTGGTCATGGTCATGCGAGGTATGCTCATGAGTCGCATGGCTGTGGGCAGTGTGCGAGTGACCATGTCCGTGGTCGTGTTCGGAACAATCGTGGCCCGAGTGGTCGTGATGGTGTCCATTTGCCAGAAGGGAATTATGCCTCTTGGCCTTCTCGTCAGTGTCTTCGTGATGGTCATGAGAGTTCTCGTGTCCATGGTCGCCAGTGCCGTGATCGTGATGAGCATGAGAATGACCGCTCGAATGCTCGCGTGAGTGCTGTTTTCCGTTGGTTTTGGACAGCGCATGTAATTCGCCTATAGGCCCAGATGCTTTGCGTCGAATCGTCGTACGACCTGGTGAGCTCTCGAAGGCCATTGAGCTCTGCCATGATCAGCCACTCAAGATGTTTCAGGGGCAGTTAACTCACTCCTGTTGAGCTTCTCCTATTGTCGGTCGGCGGAGGGGTGGTATGACGATGACGATGGTCCTCCTGAGATCATCAGAAGAACGCTTTCCCCACAGTGTTGAACCTACCTTCTTCTCGTTGACTGCAACGTGAACATGCCCGTGACTATGCCCGTGGTCGTGACCGTGACTGTGCCCGTGATGATGATGGCCGCCGGTGGCGTACATGCCCCATAGATTGATAGCGAGTCCGATCGCAGATACCAATAGCAGCTGTCTTGTGTCCATTTCAGGCGGGTTGAAGCTAAGACTTAGCGGCAATGCACTTGGAGCACCGGTCTCACTCACATCCGCTGAATGCCCTCGAAGATGATAGAGAGTGATACGAGTATCAAGAAACACCCTTACTCGTCAGCCGGTGATGCAGACCAGTGCCGAGGAGTTTACCATTCGCGAAGCCGCTCAAAGTTTCCACTCGTGAGTATCCAAAGGTATAGAGACCGTCTGGTTTCCAGGTCGCTGCCACAGATGCCCACAGTCCGACACCCAGACCCAAGCAATCGAAGAGCATGTGTATGGCTAACAATTAGCCTCGCCTAGTTTGAGAGCTCACCGTCTGAAATAAGACCCAGCGAATTCGTCAAAACGCCGTATCCCATTTGGACAGCCATATAGCACAGATTGAGAAGCAGAAAGTAGAAGATGCGGGACGAGGTGGGCGTGTGAAGAATCGTACGCAGATGCGGACGCCAGGCTGCCGGAACGAGACTTATGAGGCTTGAGGACGTTGCCGCAGACACATCTTGAGCGCTGAATGACCACTTTTGATGAGCATGAACTCAGCACGTAAAGATTGGCTCACTTTGCGGCCAGAGTCGCCGCCCGCTGTATTTGCACCAGGCTGAAACGCCAAAGTAAGGGCAATGAGGGGGACGATGATCAGTCCATCGAGAGAAGATGGGCGTGGGGGGAATGCGAAGAACTGGAAGGCGAAGGTAGCGAGAAGGAGGATGAGCGATTCTCGAGAGGGTACTATTGAGGGCTTGTCCTTTGTGGTTCGATGTGAGAACATCGGTAATTGACTGGAGAGGAAAGCAGCCGCAAAGAAGAGCAGCCGGTGCGTGTCCTGGCTGTATCCAATGGCGAACGGAGACGAACTAAAGCCCTATTGGTCAGACACGTTGATCAAGGCCTGCCTTGCGAAGTTACTCACCGAGAGCCAAGATGTAATGACCAGCGAGCCTGCGATTGCCCCCGACACAAGAAATCCTAGTACGTTGGTCTCGAGAGCTGCAGGAGACCCCGGTTTTCTTGCCGATCGGAAGCTCTCAGCTATCCGTCTTCGCCCTATTCCCATGGCGAAAAGGGTCACAGTCATAGCTGCGGGTACGTCTGACGCTTAGTGCTCGGTCATCAGAATCGACTTGCAACCCACAATCGCCGCTGGTGAGCGGGTGGGACAATATGGCAAGGCATGCCAGGCATGCAGGCATCATCGGCAGTACACTCTACATCGGGTCAGCTTTCATGGCCTTCGTTGTTGCAAGCTCACTCTATACAGCTTGCCAAGTTGAGAAGGGAACAAGGAAGACGAAGTTGTAATTACTAGCGTTCTGGACATCAGCGCTGTCGACCTGACAAGTTTGCGGTCTTACCTCAGAGGGCCAATGCCTGTCATGCTATGCATGAAGACCGCACTTTGCGCGCCATCAAGGACTGCAAGCGCCCATTCATGCTAGATGTGAGCTCACAACCCCAATCACGGTTCAACGCGACCAACACCAGATAACTCATGAGGGTTGACTTCCTTCTCCTTCTCCTTTCCCTTCCGATGTCGTCTCATGGCTCTCCGGACTGCTCCACTGATCTTCCACCCCCAGAATGCGATGACCAGCAGTCCCTCTCCCCCATGGCCCGGAGAATCGAGGACCCAAGTCCTGCAGGCGGTCAAAGCGAAGGCTCCCAATAGCAGCCGCGAGATGGGCGTCGTCGACATGGGATGGCCGACATGACGCGGCCGCCGGATGGGGATGGGCAGCGATGTACGCTGAAGTGGGTTGGGCGCTTGCATCTCTGCGCCAGAGACCAACCCGATCCCCAACAAGCTACCGGCAGCGAGCTCGAAACAGAGTGAAATGATGAACGCCAGTCAGAAATCCGTAATGACGCGCCGGATCGCTGCCGGCAAATGGGTCCGACCCCGAGAGAGAATGCTTTCGCCTTTCTTTGCACCTCATCCTCTAGTCGTTCTCATACTTGGCACCATGCGCGAAGCACGGCAACACCAGTACATCTCAGATGGTCCTCTCACTCTCAACTGCTCGAGCAGAGTCCTTCAGAGGGCCCCTCTGCTTCTCCTCCCGGAGGCCCCTGGGCATCGGGACTCTTTTGGACGTTTAAGTACAAGCCAGCCCTTTGAAGATCGTTGCCCGCGAGTGCGACCAAGCAAAGAGAGACCCTATACTGAACCTCCTCTTCTCTTTTGACCGGAAAAGTATCACATGCATACGGGAGGAGCTTGGTGTCTCCGGAGGTCGAGAAAGGAGCGAGCTTCTCTAACGGTGGTCGGTCCCGCGCGGAGCTCGTCAAAGGACACGCAATGTCGTCGATTGGGGGGCGGCCTGACGATACAAAGAGCCTCATGAACGCTACTCCCCTCGGGCAAAAGTTGTTGATTGATTCCGTGCAGATCACTAACAACCTAAAGCTGACCCGCCCGCCGTTCCCGGTCGAGCGCGCAGTGTACCCTTCTGGTCGCCAGTATGTTCGGCTTTGGAAGCTCTCTCGATGAAAGCGTCGAGGTACATCGGGGTATCAGCCTCCCGAAACGAAGAGGCTATGGTCGCAAGTTCGACCGCCTAGCTGGGTTCGTCTTCCTGGGTGGGGCCGCTCTCTATTTCGCATTCACGGGTTACATCTTCGTCGATGTTTTGGCCAACCTCGACAAAATCGAGAACTTTGACGGCGATCTCAGTGGTCTCGCCAGCAGTACAACAATCACTACCACACGAGCACTACATGGACGCGCCGATTCGTCGACAACTGCTACGAGTACGAGCTCAGGCGGTTCCTCTGGCCTTAAGTTTGACGCGTGAGCCCGCAGCCTCATCATGGCACGATATTGATCGATAGCGCAACCTACGAAGCGTTGCTCGCCGCCACAGCTGCATCTTTCGGGCTGTGTGTGGGGTATGCATTGGTGAGGCACACCTGACTTGCCATCTCTTTGTCTAGCTCACAAAATCGAAGTTCATCGCCAAATGGCCCAAGTCCGTCATGTATCTAGCACCGATCGTAGCCACGTTCTTCCTCGCGATCGTCTCTGCGGGTACGTGAGGAGACACAGAGCCATTCTCAAGCTTACCTGATACAGTGGCATTGCTCAAGGGCGGTACGAACGGTACAGCTTGTTCCACTGATTTAAGTAGACGGCTGTGCTGACCTTGCAGCTGCCCCTATTGCTGGCTGCGCAGCCTTGCTCGCTCTGATCATGGGGGCCGCGATATTGTTGATGCGAGAGAGGGTCCGGCTCGCCGCCCATTTCTTGTCCTGGAGCATACGAATCATGTGAGCGCCTCGCGACTCTCTTGTTGGGTAAATGCTAATCAATAGCTGGCCAGATTCACTGACTCGGAAAGAGAAGGGATACGGCATCCATTGGGGTGTCTTTGGCTTCATATGCCTAGGTGAGCCACGACACAGCAGACTTTGACAGCGGGTAGTCTGACTGTTCAGGAACTCTCTGGCAGTTCGCTCTGGCGATGTGGAACGCGGCCGCCGTTGTAGCCGCATTCCTCCGCTGGGAGCCTGGTCAATCTGGTAATTCCCGCCCTGTTGCTCTTGACGTGTTGACCGGGCAGATTGTACTTCGGCTCTGTGTCATTGGTACACCATTATCCCCCTGATTGTCGTCATATGTTTCGGTCACGCCTGGATCGCAGGCGTGAGCATCTTTGCCTATTTTTGATGACGCTCGTACTGACCCCACCCCAGCTGTCCTCGGTCGTCATCCGTGCGACAGTAGCGGGTGGACCATATGGCGGATTTTACTATTACGACGACGTAGGTTACTGGAGCTGCCGGCATGCCTTCCGGAAAGTCATGAGCCGCATTGGCACATTGGCAGTCGGTGGTATCCTGGTCGACATTATAGAAGCCCTTCATTGGATTATCTCAAACTTGTGTCGTGTGTCGTCTACTCGATTTCCGGTACCGTCAGCTGACACAATCAGGTGGACTGCTGGCATGTCTTGTGGGTGCCACACGACTATTCAAGACACATACTAATTACGAAGCTGCGCGGGCTCTTGAAGGCGCTCGAGGACGCGTTGGAGATCTTCAATCGTTGTGAGTGACTATGCACTTCACTGCCTTGATGATACTGACACGCAGATGTTGTGTGAGTACTTTATACTTGAATCGTGTCCTGTCGTGCTGATGTCGTTTCCTTCTTTAGCATCTTTTTCGGTCAGTCTCGTCTGGAGGTTGATCAAGTCCGTACTGATACACTTAGCCGTCGGAAACCCATGTGGAGCGGATGGCGACAAGCCGGTGGAGAAAGAGCACCATGAAATCAACAAACAAGCAGGAAAGAACGAGCCCGACTCAGAGGGCAATCGCGACTACTACATGCCGTTCGAGGAGACTTACGTGAGTTGAAGGAGCTAGCACTGTATTGAGATGCTCAAGGTCGCAGTTCGAAGCTGCCAGGCATACGCTCAAATTCTTCACGGCTGGCGTATTGCACAAACACAGTCGAATGAGACGCAAGTACGGCATCATTGGGGGCGCGAGGCGGGACAAGGGTAAACCTCACACGGGGGCCGCACTTCTCAGTGGCTGACTGGGTAGGAATAGCTGATCTCGTGAATGATGTCCTCGTCAAAGGCGGTGGGTTGTCTCCTCGATCTTACGGAGCCTGGCTCATCGACAAGCTTTGCAGATGGGTACTTTGGTGTTCAGCACTATCGCAGCAGGACTCGCATTCATCTTCGTTGAGAGTGAGGCAGAGCGTCGCCCGTCTTCTGCTCGGCTGACGACATGCAGTCATCCCGGACACTCAAGCGGCGGATAGTGCTGGACATCTGTGAGTCGTCTTGAGGCGCAAATCGGCCAGACAAGCCTCAACTGACGCGAACAGCCTCGTCATCATTTACGCCTTCTTTCTGACATTTGTGCTCTCGTATACTCTCTGCTCGGCTTTGGTCAGTCTTGAGAATCTGAGAATCTGACGGCATACAATGGCTAATGTTCAGTCGGCGGGAATTGATGCCCTTTTTGTGTGTGTAGCCGAGTGTCCAAGGTGAGCTCTCCACTTTGAGGCAACTTCTGCGTTCGGACCTAAGCTGATTCATCAGTATGCTCAAGAAAAGAGATGCGGAGACTTACGAGGTACGTGAAGGTCTTCCGAGGTCGTCAAGAGAATATCTAGCTCACTCTTACAGGTACTTTCGAAGAATTACCGCGGCATCTTCGATCCGAGTCTGTTGCATCCCAAAGGAGACACTCTCTAGAGATGATGAGTCATCCCCGGAGCTCCAACGAAACAGGAAGCCATAAGACATCGAGAACATGTAACATATGCATGTTGTATGTTTGTACAGGAGTCTGTCGTGGAACTTGAATACGTGAAGGTGACTTCTGCTTGGGTGGCCACAATATGTCGTGCGAGAGCAAAGAACTCGTCCTGTATGTTAGCTGGTGTAGCCGTCACAAAGCTCTCTCACTTGGAGCTAGCATCGATGGGGATCAGAAGACATCGGTTTAATAGCCACCGAATGCAGCTCCGCCGCCTGTTGCCATCGGATTGAGTGAGGGATGAGCGCTCGCAAACTTGTTGAATTGGTTCGATGGTGGAGGCATCTCGCTCACACCCTCCTCGGAGGTATGGGCGATGTCCCGTGGGCGATGGGCCTCACGGCCCCACTTGTCTTGCCACCTTGGTGCAGGAATATCGTCGAAGATCTGAGGCCCGGCATCGTGTCGAGAGTCCGCTTGACCGAGCTCGTATTGTCGCTCTTGGTCGATCTCTTGCGCATATCGATTGCGGAATGCAAGCGGTGAGCTTTCCGGTTGATCCGGACTCGGATTTTGAGATCCGCGCAAATCCTGTTTGGGTGGCGAAGGGTGGAACAGGGTAAGCTTAAGACCCCTCGAGGTCGGAATGTGCGAATGCGGGCTTGTTGCCCGCTGAGAGCTTCGTTGCGGAGTGAGTTGCATGAAATTGGTGGGCATGGAGAACTTGGCAGAGGTCTTGGCAGGATAGACTGTCTTGCGCGATGCGTTGCCCTTCCGCCAGGACTGCTTTTGTTGAGGCGGAAGTGTCGACCAGTCGTCTTGCAAAAACGGGTAATTATATGGATCGATCGCGTTGGACTGCTTAGTACTTGATCTTGCGTTGAGCGGCGAAGTTTGCGGGTCGTCATAGCGAGTATCTCGGATAAGCTTTCGGCAGGGAAAATACACTCACTCTGTGAGGAGTCAATAAGTTCTTCGAATTTGGCTCGACTTGCCCGCGCCGTCATGGCCGTCATATTGGCCATTCTCCGAGGTTTGGGATGAGCGAGTCTTGCGTCTTGACGGTCAAGTGGCGAGCTGTAAGGCAGAGTACTTGAGGAAGGGTTCTTGTTCCACGAGTCCGAAATATGAGTCATGGTAGAAGGTTGCGCATCGTCACTGTGACCAGCAAACCAAGGTCGCTCGGATCGACTATCTTGTGGGGTGTCGTGATTCTGGCTTGGCTCCCTTAGTCCCGGGTTGCCGAAGGACGGCAGCTGCGACGAAGGTTTTGAGGGTTGATCATGCGCCACACCATCGAGATTGGGGTTCTTCAATGTAACGAAGTATTTCGACCTTGACTGACTCAAGGCATCGTCGGACAGCGGCCGCACAGTGTCAGAGGGTGTGGCTGTCACCCCGCGAGGCGGCTTGCTGCTTGGCCCGCGACCATTACCCTTGATCAGTTGATCAATCTCCAGAGGACAGATTTTCGAAGGGTCGTCACTCAATTGCGTAGTGGCCTTTGTTTTCTTCCTGTTGTTCTTCGCCTGCAAAGCCTTTTGCCGCTCAAAGCCCTGTAGAATTGGGAACGCCCCGGTCGCGGCAGCACCTCTCGCTGTAGGATCAGTTCAGGTGCAGTTGGAGCAGAGAATCCTCACGGATTTTGCGGAACATTATCGGCTCCTGATCGGCGGTTCCCTTCTGCTTCGATGCGGCTATCTTCTTCTTCTTTGTCCCCTTCTTCTCGGTGATATCGTCCGCGATCTCGAGAATCGATCGCTTCGCGCTCTTTGGTGGTGCCGTCTGATCCTCGACATCTTCGTTGCTAGGAGATATGGGATCGCCGTTCGAATTACGCCAGATTGTCTGCTTCTTCTTCCACCACGGAATTGTGTTCTGTTTGCGAGTGGTGCGCCACGGCTCCCCCGCGGCCCCAGATTCCTTGCTCGATTGTTTCTTCTCTGCCTCTTTCGCTCGTACAGCTGCTAGTGACCCTCTCGGAAGGGACTCCCCGCGTTTTGCGGTCGCTCCTCTTTTCTTGGACGACGAGACTGGAGGGGTCGACCTGTCGCTTTTCCTCGCTTGAGCTAGTGTGAACGGGGTCTCCTTGAACTCGACTTTGTCTTCTCGCAAGCTGAGGTCGAGCTCGCGTATCAGATCGAAGTCGCGAGCTAGAGACCGAGAGGTTAGCTTTGGGCGACCATGTTCGTCATCGTCATCAACATCGAGATCGTCTTCATATTCTGATGAGCACGACCGATATCCGATGGTCCAAGGTCCAGCGTCTTCTTCGCCATCCGAATCGCAATTGGTCATGATGATTTGGTCAATTGCGGACAGGACCCGAGCTCGCCGCACCGGGAGGGGTGGGAGGGCTGGCCTACACGTAAGCTATGAGAAGTGAGAGGGAGGCTTCTGGAGTCTGATTGTGAGATCGCTGGCTGATTGAGAACATTGTTGAAAGCAGAAAACAGTCGCGAGGTGAGGTGGACGAGAGAGGAGGCCCAAGCGTCGCTGGATTTCGGAGCCGAACTCGACCGGCTGATTGCACCGAGCTCGTCTCCTTCTGCCATCCTCCTTTTGCTCATCTTCTTTTCGTCTTGCTTCTGCTCGCATCCACTCGTCAAGCCGACTTTTGGCAGCTCTGCAGTATAGGGGGATCCTCCGGAGAACTCGCATACCATGGACGACCCGGCAGAACCAGTGGCTGGGCCCAGCAATCATGCTTCTTCTCGAACCGACGCGAACCTGCTACGGCATTTCGTCATGAGTTACCTGCAGCAGCATGGGTTCGACAAGGCATTGGCCACCTTCAAAGCGGGTATCGCAGATGAGCATGCGGGAGACGGTAACGACGAGTCGCGTGAGGCCATCTTCAGGGCGCCAGGTCCTGTCGCCATCGAGTCCACGTTGAAACGGAATATTCCTCAGGCTCAGGCAATATCCGCGTCAGCCTTGAGTGAGAGGATCACGCCAGACTTCGAAGCTCAGGCCAAATACATCATCGAACAGATGCAGAAGAAGTTTGGCGCGGCAGCGCAGGGCGATGGAGACGACGAGGTGGCCGGCAACCAGGACAGTCTGCTGGACCCTTCTGATCGTACGGAGGGCTACAGGCGGTTTCGAAGATGGGTCGATGAGGGTTTGGACCTATGGAAGGTTCGCATGATCTTCCTTGAGCACATTTCATCACTGATATTCCAGCCAGAACTCGACGCTCTGGCGTACCCCTTGTTCGTCCATACCTTCCTCGACCTGATGAGCTTCGGATTCACTCGGGCAGGTAAGACTACCCTGCACTCTGCACATCACCTCGACTTACTTGTTCAGCTCGGGGCTTTTTCGAGGCGTACCGCGCAGCACATGTTGAGCGACATCCTCAAGATCTCTCTTCTTTGGCCGGCATTCACGATCGACAGCATGTTCTGAGCAATGTGACATGTCAGAGATTCCTGTGGGTTTCTTTGACTCTGTTGCACCTAAAACGCTGAAGACATAGCAATGAGAGGTACACTGTCGCGATGTCGCGAAATCCGCACGATCTCTTGCTTCAATGGCTGAGCGGAGCTGGGCCGGACGAGGACTGGGAGGCGGGTCTGCACAGCTCGGCCGGTAGAGCAAAGGAGGCGATCAAAGCCATCATCTTCAATCGCATCACTATCAAAGTTACCGACTCGTCCACGCCATTGGACAAGATCACCTTGTCCGCTTCATCTGGTCTACTTTCATCCGCTCTGCCACCTACCGCATCATCGATCGAAACTTTCAACTCGGCTGTTCCTCTGAAGCTCGGTCCGGCTCCCATGACTGAGCGCCTCAAAGAACAAGTCATTCGCACCCTGCAAGACGAAGACATGGAGCCAAACGGACATTCATCGCCACAAGATACTGGTCCGGACGGACTGAACGGTCATGTCAATGGCAATGTGAATGGCGATGTTGAGATGAAGCCGGTCATCAAGGTGGAAGAGCGCCGGTCTCCAGAGGTACATGAGATCAAACTGGAGCTCGACCGGGATCCTACTTTGATCAGTCCAGAGGAGGGCGAGACTATCCCGCCTATCCCGGCAGTCTTCCGGATCACCGACTTGAAGCGAGAGGTTGAAGCGGTAAGGGATCGTCGGAAAATGATACGTCTCGGTCCGGATCCAAATGCTGCTGGGCCTAGTACAGCGGTGCTTCCGAGCGTCGTCGCGTTCACCCTATTCGATCGTGGGGAAGGGTAAGATATGCTTTTGGCGTCACTGTGATCGCTGATAGCCAGTGCCACGTGCATCGAGTTCTCGCATGACACGTCTCTCATGGCGGTTGGCTCGCCCGAAAGCTGCATTCGACTGTGGAATATGAAAGGCGAGAAACTGCACGCAAAGTCTGTCGATCCACTAGACGGTTCATTGGTGGAAGATGCTGGCCAGTCGATGCGGAAACTCATTGGGCATTCGGGCCCGGTCTATTCTCTGTCTTTCGACCCCATCAATGGATCGGCCGCCGCCCCAACATCGCTGCTCTCCTCGTCTCAAGACGGGACAGTTCGGCTATGGTCTTTGGATACATACACCAATCTGGTGGCGTACAAGGGCCATGGAAGAGATCCTGTGTGGGATGTACAGTGGGGACCGATGGGCGCGTATTTCGCAACAGCCAGCCGAGATCGCACAGCCCGATTATGGTGTTCTGATCGAGTGACTCCCTTGCGCATGTATACAGGCCACCTCTCGGATGTCAATGTAGGTCCAAGAGCCTGACTTGCGACGCGTTAGCTGACTATGTACAGTGCGTTAGATTTCACCCGAATTCGTTGTATCTCGCCACCGGGTCGAACGATTCATCGTGCAGGCTTTGGGACGTACAAAGAGGCTCGTGCATCCGCCTTTTCCTTGGTCACACCGATGCCGTCACAACTGTCGCAATCAGCCCCGATGGCAAGACACTCGCGTCTGCCGGACTCGATAGCTCCATTTGGCTTTGGGATCTTGGCTCATCCAGACCCATCAAACAGATGATCGGTCACAAGTCGGCTATCACCTCGCTCTCATTCTCCGCGGAGTCATCAGTTCTCGTCTCGGGCTCCCTGGACTCGACTGTGCGATGCTGGGACGTCAAAGCTGCGGGCGGAGAACGGAGAACATTAGCGGAAGAGAACAGGAGGGGGAGCATGAATGCGGCGGACACACTGCTGACGGAGCACGGGGAGCTGCCAATGGGAGGGCCCGAGAGGTTCTCGTATGACGACGTCAGCTCGACGTGAGTTGTCCGAGCTTGTGCATTTGCTCAAGCTGACGGGTAGCTCTGACCTCCTTGCTACGTTTGGCACGAAGCGTACGCCAATCATGAAGACGCATTACACTCCCCGGAACCTGTGTATGGTTGCAGGAGCATTCATTCCCCCAGCTATGTCCGAGGCAAACACAAATGGGTCTGGCCGAACAAATGGCCACAGTCGCTCTCTTAACGGTAGATGAGTCGCTAGGCCTTGTTCATGCATCTGGGTTGTATTTCCCGAATCATCTCATGAGGGGACCGTGAGGAACATGTCATCTCACGATAAGGACACCGATCGACGACAACGGGGTATGGATTGGTTTTGAATCAGTGTGAGAGACATGTCTGTCAGGGCTCACCTGTCCTTTTGCACCGTGCGTCGGTTTGGCTGGCTTGGACAAAGTGATAGTCTACCTCGCCAAATGGCCGGTTGAACCGGCTGGGATCATGAACACGCGAGAATGTGGCTGTGCAACAATAGCAAGAAGGCAAAGCTAAGTGTACAGTCGGCTCAGACTTCGGGCAGAGATGGACAGCTGCATTTCACCGAGTTTGACTAGGCTACGGAAGAAAAAATTATGCTCTCGTCAACAGCCGAGTATCCATTCGTAAGATAGCGCTGAGAAGGGGGCCTCCGACTCTGGCCCGTGACCGTCCGCCGCTCCTTCATCATGGCTTCGTACTCCACGGAAGGCATGAGGTCTATCGTCCATTGCGGAGGCTCAAGGTCAGTTCGCACCCAGTCGCACGCCCAGAAGGCGCCTCGAAATCGCTGCGGTTGGAGAAGTGGAACCGATCCGTTTGTGATTTGACGGATTATCCTCGACA
Organism: Tremella yokohamensis; assembly: GCA_024343385.1. Lineage (NCBI taxonomy): Eukaryota > Fungi > Basidiomycota > Tremellomycetes > Tremellales > Tremellaceae > Tremella > Tremella yokohamensis. Next base: position 1,021,535 of record BRDC01000026.1, on the reverse strand, counting down.
ACTCGCCCACGCTTACCCTGGTGATCCAATCGTCGAGGATTGGCTCACAATCGTGGCTTCGCGCTATATAGTTTGCGGCCTCGTTGTAGTCTGCGCATTGCAGCAAGGTGAAAGAGAGGCTACCGGGTGCGGATGGATTCTCGTGGTAATTGACGTCTGCCAAGCCAATTGTCTCCTCCGTTGCAATAGACAGTATCACTGTGTGCAGGGTAAGATGAGGGCCGTTGGGCAGGGTTGGCACGCTAAATACAGCGTAGCTGCCCGAGTGACTGGCCATTCTGTCGATGATGGAGATCTCTTATTTCTGCCCAAGAGAGGCGTGACCGAAGGAACTAGAGTCTAGGAAGTATCTTGAACGGACACAACAGCGTCGCGCTCTTATATAAGGATGTCCCAGGAGTCTCGTTATCTGGAGACGGAGGAGGTCGCCTTCTATGTCAGCCGATATTTCGTCATTGGCTGTCGAATCCTTTGTTGCAGTTTGAGACAAACGAAGCGATCGAAGGCGGATGACAGGTAGATACAATACGTGTTCGACCCAAATGAGATCAATGGTTTGAGCAAGAGTGCCAATATATCATGTGAAGTCGCCCCCGAGCCCACGTCATGACGCCGAAGGAGGTGCTGCGCACGACGCCAGATGGTCATCCAGCCTCTTGGGCTTCTGTCTGCTGGTCCTTCCCGAGTCCATCAACGAGACACTACAATCACCAACCTCTTATAGAGGAGCTGCCTTACCATTCAAAAGTGGAGGCTATCGCACACCGCCCTCAGAGTCTGGCGCACGCAGGGAAATCCGAGATCCAGTCCAGCCTGAGCTTGCATTCGTGTCTTTGACGTACTGGAAGACATCTCAGCCTGACGAGAACGGGAGGATGCTGTCCTCCACAATCTGGTACTCCGTATTGCCTTCCAGACTGGCTTGTGACTGATCGCGCCGGTCCTCCATCAACTCCCCATACGACTCTATGGGCATCAGAGTGATTTCCCAGTGTTCAGGCGAATCGCCACGCGGCAAATGAACAGAATCGCAAGCCCAAGAAGAGCCGCGGTATTTGTTCAGCACGTATTCGGTCCGCCTGTTGATGTTCTGCCAGATGGCCCACTCGAGATCCTGCACAGTGTCTTCGGTGATGTATGAGTCGAGGTATGTGTCGTGTTGAGGATTCAGAGACACGTTGGACTCTTGCTGGACCCTACCTCGAACGCGTACCAAAGTGAAGGAAAGGCTGCCCGGTGTCGCAGCATTTCGATGATAGTCCACATCCGCTAACTTGATGCCCCTTGCTTTGGCCATGCCTTGTATTACACTGTGAAGCGTGAGTCCATCGTCGGCAGAGGATGCTGCTGCTTGTTCAGACATGCTGTGGATTTAGAACCCCTTTCGTGCGGGAACTACGGACGTGTGCAAGGATCAGAACTAGTTGTGTCTCACGGATGCAGGCAGTGCAGCGCAGTGTTCTTATGTAGCATCTCTCATCATTTGGAGGGAGGCGACACGGATCACTTTCCAGCGCAGGTCGCCACTCAGCTTCCGACTCTCACGCCCACATTCCCAGCCGGGGAGCCATTAATTCGCCCAAGGCAAGCAATGATGGTCGTCCTTTATCTTCAAGTGTCAGGGGCTGTCTGGGAGGGTCATTACATGGCACAAACCCGTCATATGAATGATGGACAACGGAGGTTAGATGAATGCCCGGTGCCACCATCTCACGCCATGATTACCCATGTCCCGTGCGTTGGCGGGGGGTCCCGGGATATTGCCGGTCACCGAGCGTCCCGCAGACCGATACATCGCATGACGGGGCATCAACTGCTCGAAGACCGTAGGAATGATCATGCACGTATCGGAGTGCATGCGTACCGTATTGTACGTGTCCTGTGCTTGCGCTCACCGACGCACCCTTCGACTGAAGTTCCGCACAGCATTTTGCTTCAATGGATGACTTCATCAATGCACGAGCAACTGACTGTTGTATTGTAACGTGCAGAGTGGGCGTCCGACTCGAGGAGCGGTACGACACTCCTACTACTCGGGAATGTAGTACGTTTAGCAGTGTCATCGGCGAGGAGGAAAGGATCATGACCACGATCATGAGCACGGCACATTTCTCATGGCAGTACATGAATGCCGGCGGCTCATTGAGCTGCACCATAGGAAGCGTCCCATACCGCTGTCCCAGGTGAGGAGCCTTTGTAGGCGGTAAAGAAGATGCGCCTCTTCCTCTGTCACCAACACACGACTGTGAGATTCGGCATTGAACGCACGGCACGATCACACACACATTGCAGATCAATCAGCTACCGGCTTCTGTCCAAGTTGAGAAGGCATGCATGGTGAGTGATGCATGTACATGTAAATCAGAAGGCAGAAGAGCCACGGCTCGACTCATGTTCGTCAGCCATGGTGGGAAGGATAAGCGAATCGGCCGTCAGGCCGTCATTTGGCTGCCGCGCCATGAGTGTCACCTCCCATCTGGCTGGGCGATCATGTACTGACGGGTGATAGAACGAGTCGCATGCCCAGGCGGTACCGCGCTGCTTGAGCCAATCGGCGGCAACTCGGTGGTTAATTAGCGCCCGTATCGTGGAGTTGAGCTCTGTCTGGTTTGCGGCAGTTATCCACTCATCGAGGTACGAGTCTGTAAGGATTGTCGTCTCGTAGTTGTGCCTCTGAGTGTTGTCGACTAACTTCAACAAGGTCAGTGATAGACTGCGTGGCTTCTCGGGACGTCGGCGATAGTTGGTATCCACCGATTCAGCCGCGAGGTTTTGTATAGTGTCGTGCAACGAGGGGTTCGGGGTGAGAGGACGGGCTGCCATACTGTGGCTGCTCTGGCCAAATGAACTTGCACGAAAGTGTGGGTGGGTAAAGGTTAATCGACGAGTGCAGGATTACGCCCCAAAGTCAGGAGGTAGGACCTTCTTATACTTTGCGCAAGTGGGCCAAATCAAAGCATTTATGATGTCAGACGTTCCACCGTCACTGCATTCAGCTACCGACAAAGGACCTACACACAGCCTCCGCACATGACGTACTTCCTTTCTCGACTGAGAACAGCAGTCGTCATCTCTCCGACTCAACAAGAGGACTCAAACGCAAGTTCCGTCCGGTGAGGTCATATGCGCCATCGACAGCGACATCCGGTGAGCAGGAAGAAATGGCGTAAACGACGATGAGCACTGTTGTCGGCTCGCTGAGGGAGGTAAAGAAATGTGAGAGGAGAGAAAGCGCACAACATGAAAAGAAAGACCAAGGAGACATACATGACGCAAGATCGTCATAAGGCAATACAGAGGGTTTGAATCCAACACAACTCCTACTCGTCTCGTTGCCTCTTCCTGGAATCCTCACTGCCATCATCAGTCTCGTGACCACTCATGACGATGGTTACTCACCGGTCCTTCTCTGCTGTTCGCTTCCCGCCCTTTCTAGCGGCGTCCATGAACTGTTCCACACCGAAAGGATCTGACGTGCCGTCGAGTGCAACAACGACGTCTTTCTCGAATTGGACCGGTCCCTCGCGAGCTTCTGCGACATCGGCGCCTTCGAAGCCTTTGGTAGCGTTGCCCAATGCGAAGCGATCCTTGCCCATCTCCTCTCTGATGCCTTCTTCGGTCCCGCCGCCGTACGCCTCGTCGTCTCGTCCAGCATTGCCACGGGCGCTGTAGATAGCGGCCGCAGCGGAGGAGCCCTGGAACAAAGGACGATCGTAGAGGCTGTATGCGTCCTCTGAGCCGAATCCCTGTCCGAGTGATTCGCGGTTGAACAACCGGGAGTCGAGGAGTGTCTCCTTCGACGCCGAGGGTTTGGCGAGACCAAGGGCGATCTTTTCGGAGATGTCTCGGTTCTGCTCTTTGGCAATCATCTTTGCCCGCATCTCCGATCCCATGTTGTTCATCCTCATCTCTTTTTCTCGCTCCTTCCTCTTCTCCGCTCGGACTTGCTCTCTCTCGCGGATCGCCTCCTCATCTTCACCCTCCTGCTCCTCGTCGCTGTCTTCTTCTTCTTCCTCGCTGTCGGAGCCGTAACCGCCCAATCCGACGCCCAGCTCTTTTGGTGGACCAGCACGTCCGGCAACAGAAGAGGCACCCGCGACCGAGGGTGTGATACCACTCCGCTCTTCTCGAGCTCGCTGGGCCAACAGACGCAGATTCTCCTCTTTCTGCGCCTTCTCCTTCTGCGCGAGCAATTGCTGCATTTGCGCTCGTGCTCGGACCTCCTCTCTGGCGTGTCGATCCGCGACGAACAGTGCCTCCGAGAACTTGGCAAAGTTGTCGTTGATATGCACGTCTTGTAGTCCTCGTCCATCGGCGGCCAGACGCTTGTCAAGCGGGATCGTGTAACCTTTGTTGTTCTTCCAGTTCGATATACACGGTGGGATCATCCAGTCTTTCTGATCCTGGGCGGTGACAGGTCGCGGTGGTGACTGAAGAACGGGAACGGGCGGCTCGTCGTTGCCTTTCGGGATCTTCTTGTGCTTGAATTTTGGCGGCTCCATCGGGTCCTCCTGAACAGATGTCATTTTGATGATGCGCTGCTTGCCCTCGCCCTCCTTCTGGTTCGCTGGCGTATATCGAATGTAGCTAGCGTCCGATTTGGTCTTCGGCACATTTGTAGGCTGAGCCGCCTTGATTTTGGCATTGGTGAGTTTCTCCAATGCAAGCCGTGTCCGTTCTGCGGTCTCCATGACTGCCGAATCATCCGGTCTCTCCATCGCGCGATCCTCGTCGGTCAGATCATGACGATTGGCGAGAGGAACGAGATCTGCGATGTCAGCTCTAACTCGACGGAGTCATTACCATGCTCACCTTTGAAGCTCGACTGGACCTTCTGGCCAACACCTCTACCCTGCTGAGCGATCGCATCGTAGCGCACCAGGCCGTCCGAGTCGACTTGCAACGCTAATGTCGACCCCTGACCAACCTGATTTCATGAGCTTGACCCAAACGACGCTTCAGGACTGACCTTCTTCCGGCCCATGTCCAAAGGATATTGGGCTACGTGACACTGATAAGTCAGCGGCAAAACCCATTGATCATGTCTCAAGACTCACTTCGGGATAAGCACCACCTCCGTTGAAGTCGACTGCTGTCTTAGGCTTCCATCCTTTTCGCTTGCCGTACTGGGGGATGACCGGCCCTTGAACCACTGGCAAGGAAGGGACATCTTCATAATCGTCGATCGAGGGGTTGTGGAGGGGCGCCGGGAGGGCCCTGCCAGTCAGCTGGATGTCATGCCATTTCAGCGATGCGCTGACCTAGCGAGAGCAGCCATCTTGATGTATCTGCGAGTCTCGTATACAATCGGATGGGCCTAGAGGGCGCGAAAAGTACGAAACGAAGTGAGCGGCGACGCTGTCAATCACGATTCAGGCAAGGGGCAGGCGGGTGATAAGCAAGCCCCGGGGGAAAGGACTGTCAATGCCACGTCATGATAATATCCCGGCTGGGCCTCTATGGCTGCGAGGTGCGATATACATCGACGGTCTGTCTGGCTTTCATACAAGATATTCCATACATTCTTCATCCTTCATCCTTCGCACAGCGCAGTGACTGCTTGCAACGGTTACAAAGTACCCGTCTTGGCTTGACCTTCGGCCACTTTGTTGGGGTTGTTGGTGGCCTTACCAACGAGCTTGTCGACGCCGCCCGAGATCTTGTCACCCACACCGGGTCCGCCACCAGCCGCAGCCTTGTCCTGCTGATGGGTCTTGTGAACATGACCGGCGAGACCGCCAATGACAGCGTCGCGACCGGTGCTAGGGGTCAGCGACCTTTTCACCACCCCGGCCCCTGGCCCCCTAAGCCTTCCCTCCACACCCATCAGCCTGAGGGCGGCTGCTGGGCCGGACCCATGATCTATGAACTGTGGAGAGTAAACTTACTGGCCGTGACCGCCTTCGTGCCCTGCAAGACCGCCAATGACGGCGTCGCGACCAGTGCTTTGGGGTCAACTACGTGCATTAAGATCTGCACGGAGGAAGACGTACTGTCCGTGGGGTGCGCTCATCGTGTCAATCTTTCAATTCTTGGTTGTGGTCTTCGGTGGCTCTTCAAAGAGTTGAGGAGACTGGAGTATTGTGATTAAAGGTGGACGAAGAAGAATCAACCGCCACTCGATATGACGTTCATATACCCCAACAGCCGTGAGCGGTCCTTTGTGGGGAGCGAGCCAAGAATAGCTCCTAAAGTGATGATGCTCATGATGCAATACTGCGACACCGGCGTGCAACCACCGTACGTTCAAAGACGACTGTGGGCTGCGCCTGGGCTGTGGGGCTGCTGCTTGCAGGTCATGCAGTGCAACAGAAGACGAAACGGGAGGAGGAAACCTTGCCGTGCGCCGGATGACGATCATATGACGCGTCAGGTACGGCCGGTCCATCGTCCGTCGTCCGTCGTCCGGACTCGACAAGCGGTGTGCGACATATCACGAATGCATGGCTGTCTTCATGGCATCATTCCAGTCACTCCAGTTTTCTATTGTAGTGGGCTGCGGAGTTTCTCCACCCTCGCCGCAATTCTTTACGCCCATTTGCCTGGTCAGATTAGCCGGAGATGAACGCTGCATCGATTCAAAGGGACGTACCGAGCAGGGCCATGATGCCCGCGCCGAGGGCAAAGCAGCAGAGCACAAAGATGACACGAGCGTTGGAGCACGTGTGGTAGTACTTGTTGAAGATGAACTCGTGGGCCTGAATGTCAGCACGTGTCGAGATTGACGAGCGGAACATACAATGAGCTCGACGGTGGCACTGTAAGAGTTAGCAAGGTATGTCTGGGTGTAGGGGCACTCACGCGTAAAGCAGAATACCCGCGGAGATCGAGTCGAGAACGCCCGAGGCAATGGAGGCACTCTCAGATGTGAGAGACTGATATTCAGCTCTTGAGCTAACGTAGGGGGCAGCTGGCAGCTCACAGCACTAGTGCGCACGCCGAGTCCGATGGCCATACCGATAGGTGTCATCAGGGTGTAAGCGCCGGCACCGACGTATGGCGCCCAGCTCCACTCGCGAGGCAGCTTGAGGAAGGCGAGACGGGTGCCGAGGCCGAGACCCTCGAACATTTCTCGCATGTCAGCGAAGCATTAGAACGCTTGGTGTGGGGAGACTCACGGTGGAAGATGATGACAATGAAAAGGGTGGTGAAGTCGTCTGGGCTCGACAGAGACAGGGTCAAACCTATAATGACCTGCGAGCTGCGTCAGCTACGTTGTGCACTGCGCGGATGATAAGAGAGACGGATGGACGTACCGAGTGGAAGAGCACGCCAAACTCGAGAATTGCAACACCCAAGATCTGCGCAACGGCGGGATGGTTCTCACTGGCATCCTGCCATCGCTCATCACCGATCGACGCGCTGTCTTTGGCATCCATAGTGAGCTCGGCGCGCGCCTTTTCCGTCTGGATCTGCGGGTCCGTGAGCGCCTGCGTCTCAGATATGCCCGGGTGGGTGAGCGAGTCTTGGTGCGCATCGTGGATGGTGCCCATGCCGTGGGTGGGGTTCATGTCGATACCACGCTTGGCGAGGTAGGCGGTACCGATACGGAAGGCGAAGAGCTCCGAGACAAAGGTGAAGAAGAGCGAGGCGAGGCAGATGCCGAACTAGACTCAGTTTCCATTCATTAGTTGGCTGAGGGGCGAGACTCACGGCGTAGGGGTAGTTGGCCCATGAGTCGCTGATGCACCCCCCGAGGGAGAAGGTGTTGGCTGGGCCAAGCTCGTCGTCTGCTGCAGGCTCCAGCAGGTGGATGAGGGCAGTGGCGGTGATGACACCCGAGCCGAAGAACCTTGTGTGATCAGTGAATGAGACTCGAGAGAATCGGCTAGATGTACTTGGCAAATTCGAACACGACGGCCGGGACGAGCTTGCGCATCGCAGCCGTTCGCTTGGTCAGGACAGGGAAGAACGTCCCAAAGCATGATGTCGCGAGAATGATGAAGAGGGCGCCGACCTGATCGTCAGTCACTCGCTGAGGCCCAAAGGTACTGTATGGTGTGGAATAGTGACTCACCCGCAAGCCGAGATCCGACTGGGGATTGACACCGCACGCATCGTCATCATCACGCGCAGAAAGCAGCCTCATCCTGGTGTCGTAGCGCATCTTTCAGTCCACTGTACTAAGTCCACTCGAACAACGATGGAAGGAGAAGAATGAATCAGTGAAGAGTACCCATCAGCATATCACAACGACACTTTATATCGTCGGCAGCAGAAAATCTTCAGGTAAAAATAGAGCACCGTCTCCGTGCCCGCCAAGGCGTACATGTCGCTGAGTGTTCCCATGGATGCTGTTCGCTCCTGTACCGAATCCCAGCTGTGTCGAGGGATGATGCACGGAATGAGGAATGTAAAAATAGCGAAAGACACAGTGAGGGAATGGTCAGCGGGGACCCGAGCGGTCGATACGTGAGGACCGAATGGTTCTGTAAGCGGAGTGGTCAACCATCAAGTCCTCCATTGTGGGACTGACGACGAGGACGAGGACTGAGCTGCTGCTTTGCCCCCTCTATCTGGTCATGTGGGCGATCAGGGCAGTGACACAGTCCTTGATGCGCCGTGGTGGTGTGAAGGGTATAATAGCCGAAAGGGGGAAAGAGTGACCCTTGTGTGGGTTACGGACTTCTCATATGCATGCGCGGAAACGCCTCACATTGTTACGAGCGGATCCGACGTTCGGTAGCGATATCGCGTCGTAATGACAAGGCCATGCGACCTGAGGGGATGTTAGTAAGACAGCCTTGATCCGGCGGTGCCACATGGACAGACCGCCACGCGCGGCAGAGTGGCTATGTCTCAGAGGTCGTCATTGCTTGCACTCATCCTTCGTGTGTCATCAGAAGCAACAAGCACCCTGACCTCGCTTGAGAGATTAGACTGATGCTCAAGGTACCTTGTCTGTTCAGTAGAAAGAAAATGTCAACCATCAATACAGCATCAACGACGGAGATAACCCGTAATAGGCGCGCGTCTTCATACACGGCCCGCGCGTCATCACCGCTCCGAAGCACGGTTGACATACACAGTACCTCCATACTGCCATGTCGCGGTATCAGCCGCCGCACATGCGGCAAGCTCAACCTGCAACGTCCAAACCTAAGCCCTCTTCACCTGACAACTCCGCATCTCCACGCCCATCACCTGCGCGTAATGCTCGACCCAACATCCGGCAAGGGGAGAATCGAGCATGGCGCCCTGCCCTATCTGCCCCGGCGAGCGACATGAAGCCTATGCGAGCCAAAACGCCTCTCAGCGCTCCGTCAAACGATATGGAACACATGCAGTCTGTCTCACGTAGCGGCGGTGATGGCGCGGAGGGCGATGCGTATGTTTCTGTCTTTGCGCGACGGGCCAGCTCATGACGGAGTATGTAGCCTCAAACACTGGTCGACACAGGAGAAGTATAGAGCGTATATTCACGGGAGGATAGAGAAGCATCATGCTGCGTTTGGCGGGCGGCGGGATGCATCTCTAGAAGGAGCGCAGGGAGAGGAGCTTGAGTCGCTTCAGAGCTTGGTGCTGCTTTTTCGTAAGTACCGCCTTGTCTCGTGTGAATGCGTCGGTCTGACGCGCAGGCAAGCTCAGAGAAGGAGTCGTCGCTTCGCATCGCATAGACGCGTTTGCTGTGGAGGGTTAGCCGAGTGAATTGTATAGACTGAGCAAGCTGATATACTCAGTCTTCGAGTCGTCTGTGCGATACTCGATCTTGGCCAGGAACACTGGCCAATTGCTTTCTTCGCTCAGCGGTCTTATCCCTGGGCTGTATGAGGCATACGACAAGATCTCTGCAGGAAAAGCTGGTCCAGGTATATCTGACGGACTCGCAAAGCTGAGTCTAGACGACAAGCGGGCCGAGTTTGCCTCGACCCTGTTGCTATACCACATGGTACAGACGGCTTCAACGTCGGCATACCACTCCACGCTCCTGGATCTTACCGCGCCACAATGCAGGAGGCTCAGAGTGCCATTCGCTCCAGTCGACGCCAACAAGAGTGTCCTCCGACAAGAAGCAGACGAGTTCATTCAACGATCGAAACTATCGTTCGCCGTCCAGGCGGCCACCTGTTTGTCACTCGAACAGTTCGACCCTCTGAGATATTATGCGCTGCTGCGAGACCATACCGCTTCAACATACGAGCGGGCCGTGCTGTCCTGGACGAAAGACCGAGTACAACAACGAGCATGGGATGTGTTGAAGAAGGCATACTTGGAAGTCAGGCTGGAATGGGCATCACGATGGCTCGATATTCCTGTCGACGACATTGCCAAATGGGCGACTCAGCACGGTGCACGAGTGGACGGTGGCAAGCTCAAGCTGCGATGACCGCATCAGTCGTTGGATAACTCAGGCTAGGCCCTCGCATCGCAGTTGTATCACGAGACAAAACCGCCACGTTTGGCCGATGATGCGCCGCCATGCGCTCGCCACATGACGATCTCCTGACGATCAGGAGGCGTCCGCGTCAGACAAGCTTCTCTGCCGCCGCCACCGAGGTACATTGCTCCGTTCCGCGGATGTCTGGATGCTCTACGTGGCTGGAGCCAAGTGAAACATCTTGTGATTGTTTCGTAGGACTGCTGCTGGCAGTGGCTGGTCTGCGATGCGCCTGCTGGCAGAAGAATGCATGTTCACTCCCTCTGACCAGAGACCGATGCAGTAGATCTCTGGTGCGAGTTTGAGATTACCATGGTTTCGGCAGATGCTGAGCCGCCGATCAGGGTCGGGACATCGTGGCCGTTGGGACCTGATTTTTCTTGACCAGGACGCGAAAGACGCTAGTGCCTGTGAATGCGTGGAGTACCCCGTGGCGGCTGGGCATGGCCGCGACGGATTAATCATAATGGTGGTGGTTGTTCACGACCAACATGTCATGTCACCTGGCTCGTCTGGCCGGTCTGGCCACATACACGGTGAAGGGAATGCGTGGGTCAACGTCGGTGGCTGAAGATGAAACGCGCTTGGACCCGCCCACTCTAGCCCGCTCGAATGGGCGACCGATTCGACGTTGCTCGTCAGTTGGACTGTCGGGTGTCCCGGGGTGGTGAATAGGATTGGAAACGCGGTCATGTACCGAGATTGGACCGCTGGGCATTCTGAAACGAGGGTACGGAATGGCGCTACGGCCTCGTCGAACACGTTAATTGACAGCCGACGGGAGGGCGCGTGGCGCGTGAGAGGGGTATCAGTGTAGCTGTCAGCCGATATCCTCGGGTGGAAGGGGGGTGGACAGCTGGTTTGTAGTATGTGGAGAGTGGAGAGCCCGAGTGTGAGCATGCTGCATCATGCTCTAGCGAAGGCGTACATACTACAGTACTTTCTTGCCTCTTTTTCTACGCCTCGACATGCATGCATGCTCTGCAAGCTGGCTGGCGCTGCGCTGCGGAGAGGGAGGGCTATGGAGTACGGACCATCCGGACCACTTGACGGCCAAACGCCCAGGTGCCTGACTATCGGCGCTAGTGTTTGGAATGGCGGCGGCGAGCAGCAACCCAGCCAGCCAGCAGAACCAAAGAACAAGCCCGGCGAGGCGAAGATCTGTTCCGTCTCGCACCCTTGATGTTCGGATGGCCCTACGGCGGGAGCAACTCTTTGGCCATGGCTGGGTCGTATGCACATGCACGGCTGGTCCCCCCACGGACGGACCACGACCAATTCTCCCCTTCTCGTGCTGGGCGACTGCTCTGCGCTGTGCTCTGCTCTCGCCACTGGCCACTGGATCAGCAGCTGCCCGGCACGCGACTTGCTGCTGCAGCTGCTCTGGCCAAAGGACAGCCAAGCACTCACCCTCCCCTTCGGTCTTTTCAGGGCAACCTTACGAGGCGAGGCCAGGAAACCCCGCTAGTGGATTTTGTCAGGGACAAGGGGATGTGGAAAAAGCCCATTCAGGGTCTGATAAAAAGGGACCTGTCCGTCAGGGGATCAAAGCGAGGGAGGAGGGGGTGGGCGAGGGTGGAGGGGCAGCAGCAGCAGAGAGAGGGAGAGCCAGGGCCAGGGCGCTCCGAGGTCTCGTACTCTCAACTCTCCAGTTGGTGCTCACTCTGGACCGCACCCCCCCGTCTCTCTCTCTCTCTTCCAGGTGTGGTTGTGGTTGTAGCATCAGCTATTAACGTGGAATCTTGGGCGTACCTTTCCGGCAATCCCCCCTTCCATCCACTCCTACCCCTTTCTTCGCCGTCCTCGACATTCACCACAACGCTCTCTACCTCTTACTCGTCGTCAATTCGTCGTCTCGTACCCTCCTCATCCAGTCAAGGAGAAAGCGGAGCAGCGACGTGCTGCGGCGGATATCCTGCTTGATCAGCTGCCCGTGGTCATTGATATCGGTGAGCATCTCGTCTCTCTTTCGCCTCTCCTGCTCGGACTTGCCCTCACCCCACTTCCCCTTGTGGACAACATGTCAAACGTCATCCACCAGTGTCGCCGAACGTCCCGGCACGTCCCGTGCCTTCCTCGTTGAGCATCCATCTTGTCACCGCGACCCAGACCATTCACATACGCTGGCAATCACCACAGCGGCTCGTTCTGTCTCCTCGTCCAACCCTCCAGCCGCGTATTGACCCGCCCGAGGGATCGCCATCTGATCATCAGTGACACTGCCCCCGAGCTTTCACCTCTTGACTCGTCTCGGTTCCCCCACGTGAGTCTTTGTCCAATCGCGCCTGGATTCAGTCGTCGTTCGGCCCCTACCCCTTCTTCCCAACAAGCCCTCCTAGCAGCTACGCCTCCTCCGCCCCAATACTGCCAGGCCGCCCCGAGCTAGCGTATGGACCCGCCAAACCTGTGCACAGCTCGGGCGCATCACCACATTCCCCGGGCTCACCACACACATCCCTCCCGCCTGTCGGCGCAGCGGATCATCGTCATTCATTCCAATCACAAAGCTTGTGTCGCCGCGTTGCCGCTTCATTCGTTGTTCGAAGTCAGTGATCACGACCTCAGCCGCGATCAGCTGCCCCGGCCTTCGGGGTTGGTGTGCGCAGCTCATGCACCCCGGATGGGCGGATGCGGAATCGGGCCCGTTTCCAACGTCCAAATCACCCTCACACTTCACCCTCCTGCTGCCGCCTTCCTCTCTCCTCGGCTCCATCGCGTTTTGTCCACGACAAAGGACTGGCCGGTCCTTTGCCAGTTTGAACAAGTGTCTGGGCTGACCTTATAGCTACGACCTGTCTGCCCTCGTCCCCCTTCTTTCCCCCTCGACGACGACGTTCTCGACCTCGTGCTCGCTGGAATCGCCACTGCGTCATTACCACTTGGGGTCGGACAAATAGGCACCAGGATCATTACTCCATTCCCGATCTCCACAATCGACAGCGAGAGACAACCCCCTCCTTCTCCCCTCGTGCCTGTCCTGGCAGGTGGTACTACCCACAATTGACATTGTCGGCCTATCTCTATCTCTCGGTCGAACAATCAGAGTCAACGCATCCTCGTCGACGGTCATCTCACCCTTGTTCTCGTTCTCGCTCTTTCATCTCTCTCAGTGGTCTTTAGGTTGGCCACCTTTGTCGACATGACATCCTACCCACCCGCCCCTTACTATCCACGCCCACCCGGCTCGTCTCATGGACCTCCCGGCTCGTCTCATGGTCCACCTGGTTCCTCTCACGGTCCCCCACCTCCGGACCAGTCACCAGAAAGACTCCATTCATCGGGGGGTTATGCGAAAGGAGTTCCCCCTCAATCCCCTCACATTTATTCACACGAGATGCCCCAGCCACCAGGTTCTTCTCACGGCTACCCACCTCAACCAGGACCACCGATAACGCCCATCAGCGGCAACTACCCGCCTCAGCCATCCAACTACTACGGACTTTCGCAACCCGCTCAGGAACACGTCCCTTCTCCACCACCGACCAGCAACGGGAGACCTACCACCGCAGCGGGCAACTTCACCCCAGACGGCGTCCCCATCGTCCCTGTCGGCATCAGCGGCGGAAAGATGTTCCGATGCAGGGGATACGGTGACTGTGACAAGGTGTTCACACGGAGCGAGCACCTGGCCAGGCATGTGAGGTGAGTAACTCGCACATGTCGTCTGTTACACATGACTGATCTTCAAGGAAACACACTGGTGAACGACCTTTCCCTTGCCACTGCGGCAAAGCTTTCTCTCGTCTGGACAACTTGCGGCAACACGCTGCTACCGTGCATGCCGACCAAAGTCAGCTGAACGAGGCCATGCTCAACTCGCTCGCGCCTGTGCACGCGGCTCTTTCTCAAAGAGCCAATCGCGATCAACGCAAACGCGGCGAGGTCGTCGAAGTTCCCAAGAACGCCGTCGAGAGACCCCGACACAACGAAGCGCGGATCAAGGGGTCACCCGGCAGCACTTACGCTCCCTACCCGCAAGATCCATCTTGGACCGTACCACCTCCTCATGGCGCTCGACCGCGCACGTCTGGTGGCTACGACTACCCTTATCCGCCCGGCGCGGAGCCGGTCCCCGGTGACGACGCCGGTCCTAGCCGTCGACCACCGTCCTCTGCTGGATACCCTCAGTACCCTTACTATGAGGGTGCGCGTCCGCCTACGGCCCCCGGCACCGCGTCTTCCACCGACTCAATGTCGCAGTTGCCCTACCCTTACCGACCCATGTCGTCCAGCGGTCGCGATCTGCCGGTTCCTCAGCACTATGCCGATTCGGAGCCTCCTTCGTCCGCTCATGGTCCGCCTCAGTCTCCAATGTACCCGCAGGGCGTACCGCCTCCACCTCAAGCCACCTGGTCGTCGCCCCCGCCTCACGCGCCGTACCCGACGCACGATCCTGCCGTTTACCCACCGCCTCCTGGCCCGGAGGGCTACACGTACCCAGCTGACGGAACTCATTACGGCCCACCACCTCCCGGGTCATCTGGTAGCGCGTACAGCTACCCACCTCAGCAGCCGTACTACCCGCCTGGCCACCAATACGCGCCGACTGCAGTACCTCCTCCTGCGCCGTACCCACCGGGCGTCGCTCCACATCCCGAGTCGCCGTTCCAATACCATGCGCCTCCTGATGCTGCCTACCCGCCTGGCCAGCCTGCGTACGGTTTTGACACTCGCAAGCGACGAGCGGACGAGACTGGGGTGGACGACCCCCGGAAACAAGCCAGACCAAGCTCAGCCGTCGCGCCTCAACCCGGTCAGCCAGAGAACCTCAACGATGCTATGCAGCCTCGCCCAGAAGACGCTCTGTGGTTGCCTCCGACGTCCGAGAGGCGCTCGTCGCTTGCCATCTCTGCTCTGCTCGGATCGCCACATCAGGCGCCGCGCTCTCGACCGGCCACAGCGGACGTCAGCCAGTATGGGCAGCCCCAGCCTAGTTTCGGCGCCTTTGATGCGAGTGCCGCTAGTGCTTCGGTGCCAGCTACACCGGTGATGAACGGCGCACCGGGTTCTGCGCCGGGCTCGACCAAGCAGGAGATCAAGGTGGAAGGGGAGAAGGCTGCAGTTGCTGCTTGATTCAAAAGTGGATTTGGGAATGTTGCAGGATTTGGAGGGAAAAGACCAGGCCTGTCGAGGCTGTTTGGTCTGTGAACATGTATGAGCAAGGCGGGAAGGTTGTCGGATGAGTGATCTGTGTCTATGCCATCTATCTATCTTATGTAGGACCTTGCCTGGTCTTTGACTCGTCCGACACCCATATACACGCGGGTGCGGAGGAGCAACCAGCAGCATGCAACGTTGTGATTTGACTTGCAGTGCCCACATTCCAAGGTCCGAGACGGGGGTGTCAGGTCCAAGGTCCCACCCCCGCGTTGCTGTCACCACCGTCGCGATCGGCAATAGGCATCGCATCTAGGCACCGAGCTGCACTCTGTCTCGAATAACGTTGGGATGAGGATAGGGCGTAGTCTCGGGGTATTATGGCGAAAGATCGACGTTGAGCCAAGAGCCACGACGAGGAACGGGTGGCTTGGGTACAAGGTTGGGGGCCAGCAAGAGGGGAGGAATAGCCGCACGGGAGATGACGTGGGGCTCGCCAGCAACGATATATAATGCATCATCAGCTTTAGAGTCCGGCTGTGATCATTCGAGTGGTTGTTGATGGTCTGTCATGTGTGGTGGCTGATTGCTGATGACGAGGTGCGTGTCACTGTCGCCCATCACCCCAAAACGTGTTTTCCTCTCCTCTTGATACCATCATCCATCATGCCATGATGCCATCAAGGAAACCAAGCGAGAAGCACGCGGTCTCCAGCCTCGTGTCCGATCCAAGGTGCATGCTGCACGCTGCACTCGACTCGAGGGAGGGCAAGGGAGGGGACATCCCTCCTCGTCTCGTCTCGCCACTGACACTACTTATATCTCTGATCAGATCGTCCCGCCAGTCCACATTCCACAGTCCACACTTCTCTTCATCCTCTCCCAGCTCCCCTCCCATCTCCAGCTCACCCCTCGTCCGGATAAAGAAGAGACCCAAAAACGTTCGGGAGACGCAGCAGGACCCGCTCGACCCCTCCCACTCCTCTCACCCCGCCCACCCCGCCGACGCCTCATCCTCCTCCGCCGTACTCTCTCCCGTGGTCGCCTGTGTCCTTACCAGGCTACAGCGCTCCACTCACACCCCACATCCCGGTCTCGGTCCCTGCGCCCCGCCCACTCCCGGTTCAACTTCCCATCCCCGCTGCACTTGCCACCCGACCGCCTGCCCCGCTTGGACCTCCTCCCCCTCTCCCTGCACGAAGGACCCTCCACAAAAGACGAAGCAACGTCAGGTGGTGGGATCAAGTCCGGTCCTCTTCTCGTTCACACTCTCAACCTCAACCTCAACCTCTGCCCCAGCAGGCGGCCCTCGTACCACTCGCCACAGCCACAGCCGCCGTTCCGGCTACCGCTGCGGCTATCGTGGCCGCTCGCCCGCCCGCTCTACCTGTCAAGGAAAAGGACAAGTCCAAAATGGCCAGTCCACCGCGTATGCTCGTCCTTCAGGGCGGAGGCGCCGAAGCTCTCTTGCTCCTGCCTGTATCCTACGATGTGAGCTACCCCCTTTCTCAGCTGGCTGATGGATGCATAATGCTAAGCCACGTAGAAAGCGGTCCAGGCCGCATACGAAAAGTTCAACATCAACAAGGGGACACACGACGTACGCCTGACGTGTCGGACCAGCGACATTCCCTGGATCGGCCCACAGCTCGGCGCGCAAGAAGTCTTCATGTGCGCCATTCCCCCCTCTTTGATCCTCTTTTCACTACGGCTGACGCCCCTCAGTGCCGATAACGACTCGTACCACTATGCATGTGCTGGCAAAGCCGTGGTGCGGCTCGGCGTGGTCGTTTTTGAGAAGAACGTATGTCTGCTTTTTGCCGAAGGCAAGCGGTAGTCCCTCCCCCATCGGTCGTGAGCGGACTATCCTTGTCGGTGCTGACTCTCAAAGGTGCGCCTTTCCAGTTGACCGGCCAGGATCAGCTGATGGGATAGGCGAAAGGTGATGGTGGTGGGAGTGGAGGAGGGGGAACGGCAAAATTGCCCCAGACGCCAGCTGCGAAACCTAGTCCTGCACCTCCGGAGAAGAAGGGTGGGAATGGCAATGGTACTCCCGGTGGCAATGGTGGTGGTGGCGGTAAACCTGGTGAGACTTGTTGATGCAATTGCTGTCGTCGGTCCTGACTTGTAGCTGGAGAAAGCGCGCAGCAAATCGCCGTGGTCGAAACGACCGCAGGCAAGAACGTCACGCTCAATGCTGTTGTCTCGGGGTATGTCTGCGATGTAGGAGGGACTGAGAGACGCTGATAGGCAGTGATCTCAAGAAGGGCATTCCTGCGGGCAACTACCTCGGCACTTTGACCGTCGAGGTCAGCTGAGAGACCTGTGCCAGTTCTGAGCTGACACGTAGCCCAACACGATGCAGCAACGCTTCGTAGGGCGGCAACTTGGCCCAAACGAGGTCTTCACGAAATGTACGCTTCTCGGCTTGGACCTTCGCTGGCTCACTGGCAGACGTCGTCCACGAAAAGTCGACCGCCCGACTGCTCTTCCGACCTCGCTCTATCCGACCGCAGATCGACCTCCTGTACCCAGAGGAAAAGTCGGTGAGTCGGGAATGAGTTCCAACGAGACCCAAGTAGGATGAGCTGAGGTGGATAGCTCGAGGTCACCCTTTCCGTGGCGGACTGGACGGTGATCAGTGCGTATCCCATGACGCAGCTGCAGCCTGAAGGAAGCCGCCAGCGACTGCGGTGGTTCTTGAAGGTCAAGGGCAATGGGATTGTCGAGGACCTGTTGACGGGTACCGAGACGAGCGGCCTGTTTGTCGAGATGCTGTAAGCTCCTTCTTTCTCGGTATCAAGCTGAAGAGGGGTGTCTAAAGACAGACCGACTGAGAAACCACGGCCAGCCGAGGCGCCCGCCCCTGGTTCCCCCCTCATCCCATGTGAGCTGCTTGCTCCCGCAGTCGCAATTGTGTACTGTAAGCTCATCGTAGCATGGCCCGACATTCGCCCCGAGACAGCCTGGTGTCTCCCCCAATCGCTCTTCATCCCGCATATCGACCGCGTCCTCCTGCACCTCGGTCTACCAGTGGAGAGCCGCACGCAAATGATCACCTCGTGGCTCCCCAGCGTGACGCGACACAAGAATATCGTCAGTCCCAACCCCGGTACCACTCCGCCCCATCGACAGCTTGTCTCGGGTTAATAGGGCTGAGAACAGGCATACAGGATCCTGGGGAACGACGCGCTGAAAGCTTCGTCGACACTGACGATCATCCCGCCCCCAGATGTCCTCGTGCGGATCTTCGTAAGGCTTCCATCTCCATCTGGGAATCATGTGGGGTGGGGCGGCGCTGATGTCGAGATCATCTTCAAGGGCGTGCCGGACGGAGAGATAAAGTCCTGGGAGAACAAGGGGATCCTCCAAGCGGAGATGGGACTTGACTGGCGTCCCATGTGAGCTCAGCTGGTTCAAGTGAGGAGCTTTGAGCTGAGGCATAGTGTTGGGTGGAACGAGCACCTGTATGATGAAGACAAGTTCAGGGTGTTTGAATATGGCGCCATGTGGGTACACCCGAATCGTAGACTGCAGCATTGAGTCATGGAGCGCTGACGGGTAGGGAGGTCTTCGACTAGACTGCTCATCTGCCACCTGTGTATATTCACAACGAAAACGACTCGTGACCGCATGTCGAGGCGGTCCGGTCCCTAGATCTCCTGTATAGAACGTATGTCTATGAGATGCATCATGATGTATATACCTCTAACCGCCGCGCCGCTCACGCCGAGCCGTTGGCACCCGCCTTGTAGGCGTCGTTGTGAATGCTGACCGCTCGGCCAGAAGGGTCAGAAGAGACGCCCCATTCCTGCTTGGGAACCCAGCGGACCGCCGTGGACGCCGCTGCCTTGGAAGGGAAATGATGTTCAAAGATCTCGCGGATCCAATACGCCTCCTTGGTGTCGGGCGTGTCGACCGGCCATCGCTCAGCCCGCTTGGCAAATGCGTCGTCGGACACGACGGCCGCCGCGTGGTCCTTCATTCCGTCGATCCACGAGTATCCTACACCGTCGGAGAACTGTTCTTTTTGTCGCCAGAGGATGCTGTCGGGGAGGTACGCCTTGCCGTCGGGCGAGCAGTCGAACGCCTTGCGCAGGATGTACTTTTCCATCTTGGGCCGTCCGTCCGCGTCGACTTCCTGGTGCGCACCCTTGGAGAAGGTCTTGTGTGACGCGTCAATGTTCATGGCGACTTCCAAGAACGACTTGTCGAGGAACGGCACACGAGCTTCGAGACCCCACGCCATGGTGGACTTGTTGGCGCGCAGACAGTCGGCCGTGTGGAGGTTCTTGACTCGCTTGACACACTCTTTGTGGAAGTCCTCGGCGTTGGGCGCGGCGTGGAAGTAGAGGTATCCTACCATTCAGCTGCAAGCCCTCATCACGTAGCCGCAATGACTCACCGCCAAAGATCTCGTCGCTTCCCTCGCCAGACAAGACCATCTTGACGCCCATCGCCTTGATCTTCCGGCTCAACAGGTACATCGGTGTGCTGGCTCGTACGGTCGTCACGTCGTATGTCTCCAAGTGCCAGATGACCTCCGGGATGGCGTCCAGACCCTCCTGGACGGTAAAGTTGTACGAGTGGTGCACGGTGCCCAAGAAGTCGGCAGCTTTCTGGGCGGCGACCAGATCAGGGGCGCCGTCGAGACCGATGGCGAAAGAGTGCAATCTTGGCCAGCTGGCGAGTGTGGCCTCCTCGGTGACGGCCCGTCCTTCCCGAAGAGCATCCCGCCTTTCTTTCCGCAACCGATCCTGCTCGTCCGCCAACCTGTCCGTTTCCCGTGCAGCGATCGAGGCGATCAGACTGCTGTCCAGACCGCCGGACAAGAGCACACCGTATGGCACCTCGGACATGAGACGTTTCCGCACGGCCGCCTCGAGCGTTTCCCGAAGCAGCTTGTAGTCGACCGGGTTGTGCGGCACCGCCTCCTTGTCTGTGTCCCACCATGTCGGGTAGAAGTATCGCTCGGTCTTCTTCGTTGACGAGTCGTAGAAGTGTCCCGGGGGGAAGGCGATGAGGTTGTCGCAGTCCTCGTGCAATGTCTTGAGCTCGGACGAGAAGTAGACTGTTTCAGGGTGCGACGAGTGGTAGCCCATGTAGAGGGTGGTGATGCCGATGGGGTCACGTGCGGCGATGAGGCGGGAAGGAGTGACAGAGGTATCGAGCAGGACGAAGGAGAACATTCCGTCAAGCATGTTGCAAAGGGTTTTCGGGTCGTGCTCTTTGTACTGCGCGTGTGAGCTTTAGTCGAACCGGCTTGGCTGCAGCTCACGAGATGCATGATGACCTCACAGTCCGAGTGAGTCTTGAACTTTGCGGGGGATTTGAGGGATTTGCGGAGGGCGAGGTGGTTGTAGATTTCACCGTTGACGGCGAGGATGAGGGTCTCGTCGTCGTTGACGAGGGGTTGAGCTCCGGTGTCTGATTGTGAGCTGCGTCACATCCATTTTTGGTGCTAGCTCACCAACACCGACGATGGCCAGACGCTCGTGCACGAGCACAGTGTCTTTGGTCATGTAACATCCTGACCAGTCTGGACCCCTATGTCTTTGCTTTTTCGAGAGGGCGATGGCTCTGGGTCGGAACTGGGCGAGGTCGCCCTGGCGGTTGTAGCAACAGAAGATGCCACACATGATGGGCTGTTGATCGTCTGAGTGCTGTTGAAAACTGCCTGCAGGCGGTCGAGAGGTGGGGATGCTCTATAGAGGTATGATTGAAGAGTTGTTGAATGGAGAATCCGAAATTCGAGTAGACTTAAAGAAAACGGCTCGACGCCGGGCCGTATAGTGAAACCCTGACCCGAATCCTATTCGATCCCCCCATTTCAGGCTGCTGATAGCGAGTCCCATAACAGCTTTGCTAGAGATGCACCTCCGTGAAGCAGCATGAAGGTGTAGGACTCGTCCTGAGCACAACCCATATGAGCTGCGAGAAGCTTGAGCCGAATGCAGCTGGGGCTGACTGAACAGGCGGTGCCGCGTCCATCAAACAACGAGGCAGAACCTTTTTGTAATCTCGACGATCTGTTTGCTTGATCGCATGCGGTTGGCTACAGCACGTGTGCTTCTCTGAGCCATATGCACCAGTTGTCTCCACGAGTACTCCTTCTCCCGTCCACATATAAATAGCAACTCTCTGTTCACAGAATAATCACAACGGACTGTCAAAGATCACGAGTAGAGAGTGGTCGGTTGATAAGGGACTGACGACGCCGTCCTCGCCGCCCTCTACTTTTGTTTCCTCCCCCTGTTTAAGCGCCCTCCCTCCTTCTAAGGGCCCGGGTCCCGGCTGACAGACGACTCTCTATGCACCCGCTCCTCTGTCCTCTTTCCTTGTCAGCATCGCCCTTTACATTCAACAGCCACATCGGCAGCTCCAGCTTCAGCTGCATCTCGACAGCGGGGCCATGTTGGTCTAATTCATCAACGGGCGCAGCAGCTAGGACGATCACCGCCATGCCCACTCAATCACACGATCTCGCCTTACCGGCCGAACCGGCCCCACACCCTGCCGACCTTTCCCACCCACTGTCCGGCCAGTCGAGCAACATCAAATGCTCCCTATGCGGCGTAGCCAGCCTCGCAGCTCCCTCTCGCAACGCTACCAACGAGGTGGTCGTCCTGTCCGACCCCATCGAGCGCATATGCGGTGGATGCGTGCGCGCGGCCGAGGTGGCGCGGAGGGGCAGGGACGGGGAGCACGATCAGGTGCAGCAGATCGAGGACGCACTCGGCCTCGGCCTGAGGGGCGTCAGCCTCGACAATGCCATGTGCAACGTCAGGAGCAGGGAGTCGAGTGTGTCCAGCACCAGCGCCGAAAGGGAGGGGATTGACCCTCCCCCGCCGCCAGGCCGGGGCGAGGTGGCAATACATCCTCCTCCAGCCGCCCCGGTCAGAGCAGTCTCGTTTGAGCCGTCCTCTCTCCCCGCTCGACCACCTCGACCTTGGACCACGACCTCGACACACTCTTCCTCAGCTATACCCACCATTCCCGAAAGCAGACCCATTTCGCCGCCTCCTTTCATTGATCCTGCTCGCGCCGTCGCCCATATTGCCACTCAGCCGGCCGTGGCGCCCAACGATCCTGTGGCGGAGGGGGCGAGCGGTCGACACGCCAGCGTACCCCGCTCGCCCTCCTTACCCAATCCGCTTCTCGATGTGTCCCGTGCACGCATACCATCTCTCGCCAGAGGAGCGCTGTACCCCGGCGCAACCTTTCGGGGCACTCAGACGTCCGGTCGCTCAGCCTACGACGTGCAGGTCCAGTTTGCCGACGTCAACTTCAACACCTCACTTCTCTCGGGCTTTCTGTCCATCTCTCATCTTACCGACGCTCACCCGCACCTGACCACGTTCTTCACCGCCGAGATCATCGGGCCCGAATTCGGATTCATCACTGACCAACGATACGGAGCGACCGAGCACGACGATATGCGCCATTGGGGTCGGTTCGAGCAGTTTCGTCGCCCCTCTACGAGGGCGGACATGATTCGACCCGAATTGACCTTGCGTGACCCTCTACCCGATCGGAGCAAGGGCGAGGTTGTTGCTCGCGAGCGGGATTTCTGCTTTCTCAGGATCAAGGAGCGGTTTCTGGTTCCAGATCACAAGGTCAAGGATATATCTGGTGCATCATTCGCTGGTGAGTCGTCTCATTACCTTGACGAATTCGACTGAGATGCAGGCTTCTACTACGCCATGGTCGACCTTGCGCCAACCATGCCAGAGCCCGACCTTGCCCCTGTGCCCACGTCACCGATCGTTTCGACATCCAGGCCGCCTTTGTCGCCGACCAGTCCGATCGCGCGCCGCTCCTCGTCAAGCAATATTCGGTCGCCTTCGGTCGGCACCAACGAGCCTTCAAGGAGGCGACGCGAGAGCTCTTCGTCCAAGATTCCCCATTGTGCGCCGATGGTGCGGGGTGAGGCAACGATCCGAGGGGTGGGTCGTATTGGAGGACTCAGTTGTGCAGTCTGCTGATTCATAGTACTACTTTCACTCGTTGAATCAGGAGCCATTCCAAGAGCTCTTTCTCACCCACGCCCCGGCTCGCGGCGACAGCACGATGGAAATGCGTTAAGGGAGAGGTTGATATGGGCTGGAAGGCTGGAGGGCTTTGAGCCATTTTTGGCTGTGAAGCGGTCGAGAGGGACACGGTTGTACAGTATGGGTTCCGACATTGCTACGAGCTGTACACATGACATGATAATCTAGCGTGTAGTGTAAGCATGTTTATGGATTCTGTGGCTTCAGATGTCGAGAAAGGCCAGTCCGGATGATAGATGTATGAGCGGTGGAGGTCACCCCGCGTGGACGCGTCACATTTCGTACGTCACGACCAAGTCAATTACATCTTTCACTACGTCTCGTTCCAGTCTTTCTGTTGTGGGCGTCGACATCAGTCAAAATGGCGACCTTTGCACCGCGTCCAGCGGCACCGATACAAGATCCAAAGCTCCAACCATGGGTGGAGAAATAGTGCGTCACCTCCATCGGACACTCGTTGTGTGTCGGAGGACCTCGCTCATCTCAGTCGACCGAAGACGATCGAGGACGTTTCGTCGCAAGAACACACAGTGGCCGTATTGCGCAAAGCGCTGGCATCTACCAACGTAAGTCCTGGTGAGCGCGAGGGACGCAGAGCTGATGTGAAGTTGCCGCACATGTTGTTCTATGGCCCACCGGGGACGGGAAAGACAAGTACGATCCTCGCCCTTGCGCGACAGCTATTCGGGTGGGTGTCCTCCGCGTCTGCTCTGCTCGCACGTTGCAGTGATTGGTGCGTCAAGCTGATACATAGACCCGACCTCTTTCGCAGTAGAGTGCTCGAGCTGAACGCGTCGGACGAACGAGGTATCTCTGTCGTCCGGGAGAAGATCAAAACCTTTGCTCGTGAGACCCCGCGGCACGCCGGCACATCATCGTCAGTCCTCCTCCCTCTTCCTTCTTGCTGGCGAATCTGTATCGCCAAAATTGGGTGGAAAGCTGACGAAGTAGAGACGGCAAAACCTACCCCTGTCCACCGTACAAACTCATCATCCTCGACGAAGCCGATTCCATGACGCAAGATGCCCAGTCGGCCCTGCGCAGAATCATGGAGACTTATTCGCGCATCACGCGCTTCTGTCTCGTGTGCAACTATGTCACGCGCATCATTGAGCCTGTCGCTTCGCGCTGCTCCAAGTTTCGGTTCAAGCCGCTGGCGCAGGGGTCGAGTCAGGCGAGGATAGAGATGATTGCTGCTGCGGAGAATGTTGCCGTAGAGGATGGAGTCAGTCGCTGCTTCTCTTTCACTGCCTAGTGCGTCGTGGCTGATGTGGAAGGTACTGCAGCGGATACTGGAGCTTGCTGGGGGAGATCTTCGCAAGGCTATCACGTTCCTCCAGACGGCCCAGAGGCTGCATAGTGCTTCCGACCCTCCAACACCAGTGTCGGCCATGTCGAGTGAGCGATGCCCCACTGCTCTCTTGATGCCAGGTTGACTGGTAGTACACGAGATATCCGGCGTCGTACCCGCCGAGACTATCCACGCTTTACTTCGATCCATGGGCGTAGATCCGCAAGAAGGAGTAGACGCATCCTTGGCCAGCGGATTCGAGGGAGTCAGAAAAGCAGTCAAGTCTGTATCAAGAGAAGGGTGGTCGGCCGGGCAGGTCCTAGAGCAGGTGCGTCTTGGGCCTATTGCTAATGACTACTGCTGATGGGGAAGCTGCACGATGCGCTCATTCCCTTACCCACAATCCCGGCTATGGCCAAGGCTCAGGCGGCGCTGGCGATTGCAGAGTGCGACAAGGGGTTCTGTGAGGGTGGTGATGAAGAGCTGCAGTTGCTGGACTGTTGTTTGCGGATCAAGGAGGCTATGAGCAGGGCATAGCCGGGGGGCAGAGGTGCCACATACACGTCGAGCGGAGGGGTATAGCTTCTCTCGGCGTTTGCATGTCCCGTCTCGTTATCTCGCTCGACAATGTGGGATCGAGCGATCGCATACCGCGGCAGCGTGCTATCACATGCATGTATACTGTAGCGAGTCAGACTGGAAGAGAGGAAGAGGCGAAGAATAGAACAGCTGCCGCCACACAATACTGCCTCGTACAGCTTACCGCGACACCCTCAGGCACGTCGGGATCAGATGCCATATGTCTGTAAAGAGAGAGTTGAGGGAAATTTGACTGTATTTGACCAATCGGGACGTGTCTTCGGGTTCTCTCGGGAGTAGGATCGTCCAGAGTGGTAAACCTACATTTGGGAATCTTGGTAGGTTTTTGGCCCGTACGTAAGGTCAAAGAAGCGACGGGTAGAGGGAGGGAAGGAGGTCGGAAACCCAATCAACGAAACGCCGATTCCGATCCTGCTTGCATTGGTGCTGTGCTTTGCAGAGGAGGCAGACTCTTTGTTGTGCTTGCCTTTCCTCGAGCAAAAGTAGGACGAGCAAGACAGCAGAGCAGGGCAGGATTGATAGAGGCACGATCCCACCCCGTTTCGCCTTTCCCCTTCCCTTCTTGCCCTCTCGACTGCGGTCACTCTAGTTTCGCCACGAGCCCTCTCGCACGAAAACGGCGATCAGCATCAGCAGCATCAACATCTCTTTGGGTCATCAAAGGACATTCTATCTTTCTCGTCTCCATCATCTCTCTCTCCCCGACGAAAGATCGCCACTGAATCCTGTTCATTCCCCTTCATCTTGTCGTCGCTTGTGATTTCGTCTCACGCCTCACTCTACCCGGCGCACAGCTGTATAAACGAACGGCCCCCTCCCCTTTTCTTCCCAATTTCGCACCGCACCAGCCCCCTCCTTCGCACCACCACCCCACCATCGCCGCCACCAAACGACCAGCCTAGCTGTTGCACAAAGCAATTGTTAGACTTCGGCGCGTGGAGCAACAAAGAAGAAACGCGGCGTGCTTTGTCCCGTCGGTTGGGACCACTTTCTTTTGGTGAGTTCAGTTGCCCCGCCTTACCACCGCTCCCAGCTAGCTTAGCTCGTTTCAAAACACCCCCTACCCCCCCTTGTCCCCTTGTCCTCTCCGCTTTTGTCTCTTCCTTCTCTTTCTCTCCACCGCTGCTGACGCAGTCATGTTGACACGCAGTGCAGACAAACACCGTTCACCACTACCACCTTCGTCTGGCATTGGCCGTCGTGCCAATTGCACATAGCACCACCACCAACACCACCCCACACCACTCCCCGATATGTGGGAAGATAATTGATCCGTCTGTCCGCGAGGACGTGGACATCACCCACCCCCCTTCCCCTATCATCGCCACTCCCCGGATCACCCTCCGCCTCCTCCTCGTGGGCACATTGTCGCCACAATCTCCCACACGCTTGATACTTGACTTTTTCCATCCTCGACATGCTCCCTCCAGACGCGCTGGTGACGGCTGCTCTGCCGGCGCCTCTCCCTCGCCGACCCCTGGGTCGTACGCGACCCAACCTCCGCTCGTGTCTCTCTCCACCTCGCACTCCTTCGTATGGCATCCTGGACCCCCTCCCCATGTCCACCTCTTCTTCTCGAAGCACCTCGTTCTCCAGTGGCAAGTCTGTCAGGTGGGAAGGCGAGGCTACCGGCTGTGCCGTGACTGTAAGTCCACGTCGAGGCACACTTTGGGCCGTGTTGACACTTTGCAGTCATACCACCCTACCTGGTCCAAAACCGAGTACGACCGGACCCCTCTCGAGCCTCCTGCTGAACATGAGCGACTATGTGTTTTGCCAGAACGCAATTCCCGAGCCATCTCCTCGCCTATGGGCTGTTTCGGCATCGACCCTTCGTCGCCTGTCGACGAGAGGTTTCCTCAGTTCCCTCCGATCCCCCCGCCCATACACTCCCCTACCAACTTTCTCGATCTGCCGTTCGCCTTTGCCGAAGACGAGTCTGAAGACGAGTCGACCGAGTCGACGCGCATCGCCACTCCCCCTCTGCTAGAGGAAGTGCCCACAACGACGGACGATGTCGAGATGAACGAAGACCACGCGTGGGAAGAGTGCATGCAGCGGAGAAGAATGATGTTCGCCTCGATGTGCGGTCCGAAAGGATGTCAGCCAGAGTTTGAGGGTTACAGGAGTGTTTCGTCGACTCTGGCGGATATCTTGCGGAATATGGGCTGCACCGACGATGGGGAGTGCTTGACACCTGTCCCGGAAACCGCGGACGCCTGTTCCGACTTTACCCCCGCCGACGATTGCGGTTTTGGCGTGACATTGCAGCGTCTCAATCATCTCGACGAGGTCGACGAGGAGATGCCGAGTATGACATCGTCCAGCAGTAGCGAGACGGACAGTCAGCTGGAGAGCCCGCAGATGGGCATGGTCGGTGGTTTGGTGGGAAGTCTCGGTGGGATGTTGGCGGGCCTCATGGTGCCCAAGAACATGGTGGACATGGACGATCCCGAGGGCGCCAAGTAACGGCGATCATCTGTACATCATCCATCGCATGTCTTCTTAATATACACTTTTGCATTGACGACCCGTATGAATATCACGAGTATCCTGCTGCATGCTGCCTGGTGAAGTCGAGCCACGAGTCCGGGTGTTTTTCCAGCACGAGTTTAAAAGTCACTTTCTTTCGATTGATCGTCGCTTTCTTGTCTCATCTCCACATCATGGCTTCGCCCATCGCATCATCATCGAGGCTGCCGCCCAGTGATGATGCACAGACACGGCGTAGACGGTCTGCTGGCGAGAAGGAAGACCCGATCCCAGCCCTTCGCCGCCTCCCACCCGAACTCATCCCGACCATCCTCTCCCATGTCCCACCTCGACTCCGGACTCGAACTGCCCTTGCTCTCGCTACAGTCTTACCGGACTACCCTGTACCGCAGAAACAGGTGTACGAGCATGTGGTCGTCGGGAGGGCGGGGCAGATCATGCCGCTTTGGAAGAAGATGAAGGAGGACGAGGTAGGGGCGGGGATGGTGAGGACCTTCGCGCTGGTGAGTCATCAACTCTGCCTCGCTATTCAGACGAGACACGAGGTGTGATTCTGACAGTCTAGGAGTCGTGGAGGGGCGATGCGGATATCCTCAACAAGTCAGTCAGGCAGCTTCAAAGATGGAGAGTGGAGCTGACTACTAGCGCCCTGCGATGTCTGCCCCGCCTGAACACGATGATGCTCAATCTCGGCACCAACTTTGCCCCAGAACACCTTGAAGAGATGTTTGAGCGGCCCCGGCCAGATGTACAACGACTGGAGATGCGTTTCCGCCCATACGTATCGCAAGCGACGTACTATACCTTCCTCAAAGGCTCGTATTTCGACACGGCGATCGAGACGCTCGCTCGTCGTTGGCCTGCTGCGCCCTCTTTCACCCATTTGTCTATCATTCAAGACCCGCCGCCGAGATCGTCCGAACCACCGACGGCATTCACATCCACTGCCAACTCGCTCGCGTCTTCCATCGCCGATCTCTCGGTGGACCAGTCTGGTGCGACAACTCAAGACACTTCTTCCGAGGATGAAGGGGTAGCGTCTGGGTCTTCGACACCGCCCACGTCGACCGATGCGGACCCGCAGCTGTCCACGCTCAACAAGGGATATTCGGGCAACGGTCCTTTCCCTTATCTCACCGAAAAGCTACTGTGGACCAAGCCTAAGTCTTTCGCCCAGCCGATCGTCTTTTTCGACATCAAGTGTCTTGCTCGTTTCGGCGCCTCGGACGTCGCGCACCACCTTACACATCTTCGTCTCCGAGTACCGTCCCGCGAATTGGCCTTTGTGTTGATACAAAGACCTATGTTTCCCAATCTCACCTATCTGGACATCTCGACGACGAATCTCCGCCTCGACACGACGCTCGCGGGCCTGTTGAAAACGTACTGGAAGCTCGAGCACCTCGTCCTTGATCGCGTCAACCTCTTTGGTTTCGCCGCAAGAGATAAGGGTGCCGAGCTGTGCGAAGACCTCAGCGGGATCATCCTGTCTGCGTGCTTGGCCAGGGGAAAGGAGAAAGAACGTCAGATCGCCGCGTGGGATCTTGGCGATCGCACACGAGCAGCGGAGGCAGAGGCGGCGCAGAGAGAGGAGATGGCTCGACGCCAAGCCGCCAGAGTCGCCAGGCTGCATGCTGCACGAGAGGATGGAGCCGAGAGTGGCGAGGACGCAGAGCACACCGAAGATGAGGATGACGAGAGTGGCACGGACGAGGAAGAGGCGATCGATGCCGCCGCCGTGCAGGCTCGACTCGAAGCTGAGGCTGCTGAGATGGAGCGTCAGCGACTCCTTGCTGTTGCTCGTGCACGCCGAGGGCACCGCTCCGCCGCTCAGTCGACCTTCTCACTTCGCGATCGGTCGCGACGCGGGGCAGCGTCGACCGCCATTGCAGCTCCGACCGTCCCTGTCCCTCCGCCTGACAGGTTGTACCTCGTCCTACCTCCCTTGCCTGCGCTCAAGAGTGTCTCCATCGGTGGTGAGGCGCATGGCGTATCGTCGATGAAGGTCAAGTACTGGGACGAATCCTTTCACAACGGATGGAAGTCAGGTCTCGACAAGCTGCTGCACTGGGCCACACTCATTGCCGAGCGGTACGAGCGTGCTCGGCGTAAAGCCGATGAATGGGTCAAGTCGGAAGTCCAGCTCGCGCAGCTGGGCAAAAACGGTAAGGCGAAGAAACAGACGGGAACACGACCGCCGACGGACGTGAGGCTCTACCGTTTCCCCTTCCCCGGAGAGGTCGTTGAGTCTCCCTCTTCCGACGATAATGGACCCTGGGCAGGCCTCGTACGGGTGGAAGAGGAGGACAGGGCGTATCTCACATCGTACCAAGAGGCCATTGGCGATGTCGAGCTGTACTTGTCTGGCCAAGGTCTGGCCCCTTGTGTTCTGTGCACCGTGCCGGATTGCGAGGGACCCGCTAGGCGCGGTGCTGAGGGTGAACGGGTGGATGGAAGGGGAGGGATGAATGGCGTGCATAGGCCTGGATGTGGGCATATGGTCGGAAGGCGTATATGGGGCTGGGAGGGTGTTGAGGGGTGACCGATGTAGCGATTATCATCTTGTCTGCATGAGGTTGTACAATGGATATGGACGCGCCTGACTTTTCTTCCTACTGAGACAGGTACTCGTACTGTACTTCGGGTGCTCATGCCGGGCTCCAATACTTCGGCACTTGCTTGTGCATGCCAGTGTGACATGCGTCGGTGGACGGCTCAGAAGGAACAAGAAGGAACAAGCATGGGATTTCCACCCAGAAGGAACTCGCAGTCGAGCCGGGAGCCGAAGTGACGTGACCTGCTGTACGGGACAGGCAGGTTCTTTGGTCGCTCGAGCGGCGTGGCGTCTTTGAGAGTCTTGGCTGTTCATTGTTTGTTGCCCGTCCATGACCGTTCCAAGGTGTCCAGAGCATAACGAGGAGGCGAGCAGTCGACAGAGTATGCAATCTTCGTATCGTCGTCGTCCCTCACGTTTTGCAATCCGAGAACACAATGGGAAGTGTACATTTGTTGATACTGCTGAGCGTGTCCGTGGCAATCCGGGCGGCGCCGGGACCCATCACGAGCCGCGATACCGACACGCACTGGAACTGCCCGGCACAGGAGACGATCGAGACGGCCTATTACAGCTGGTGTGGGTGCTACCATCCGAATTTCGTTCGAGCAGACTACTGAGACTGGCAGGCGCATCGCAGGACAACACGCAAACTAGGGAATTGATCGGGACTGTTGTCGATGCCGAGTACGCCAAAGCCCCAACGAGTTATATAACGGGCATCGATAGTCTCGAGCTGTACTGTATGTACGGAACGTCGTACTCTGACACGGTACGTATTCATCGTCGCCGCGGACGTATGGTGAAGGCTGATGCGGCAGGACTATATTACTTGTCATTATTACGCTGGAGGGGGCGTGGGTCCCCTAATCCCTCAAGCGTGTCGTGTCGGCTGCTGACAAGACAGGAATCTATAAGACAGGATACGAGCTCTGACCAGAGCAAAGACTGTCCCGACTTGTCGCAGACCTTACCGCAGCCGTCCCCAGGTGTCAACTACCGTCGGCAACAACAGGCGAAAAGGGCGGTACCAGTAGGCACCACCAGTGCGTTCCCCGAACCACTCTTAGCCCGGGATGTATGTACTAGGCTGATGCCTCTGTCAGGCCCGACATATGTCTGTCCATGGACGAGCGATAATACCGGCACATACCTCTCTCTCACCGAGATCGGCGGTGGGATCGAAGCGCCCATCAATACCGCCAGCGACGGGTTCAGTACAGTCGCCACTGAGGACACGCAGATATATTATCTTTGTTACATTGCCGTCGGGTCAAGTTTTGTGACTTGTGATTACCTCTGGGATCCGGTGAGTGGCGCAGCACAATACGCAGCCTTGTCGTGTTCCGGGGTGGGCGCTAAATTCCAGACGGACGGCCTGTCATATGCGGGCGAAACCACCTCTGACTTTGGTGTGTGTCCCCAGACGCTGTGCGACGCCAAGACGAGTGGCACGAACAATATGAATCGCCGGGGCGTGTTTATGGAGACCAATAGGCAGAGACTGCAGAGTAGGCAGGTGAAGACTGCTACTCTGCGCCAGAAGCAGGGACGGTGATACCACCCTCTTGTACGGTATACAGTATGCAGTTCTGGGGCTTGGTGGGTCTGATGCCAAGCTGCATAGCCATCAGGATCGGGGTCACAACAACCCCCAAGTCGCCACGGTCATCTTGTACCTCTTGAGCCCGTCTCAAATTGGAGACTGGTCGACCGCCTGTGGTGCCGCAAGTAGCTGCATGTAGTCAAAACTCAAAAAGCCCCAATCCTCGCCCCGCCTCCTATCAGCACCTGCCGGCTCTTCCCGCTGAACAGCCCTTTCCAGAGCTCGTCCCGGACCTCGTTGAGCGTCAACAGCGTCCGCATTTCTGCCTGTGAGTGACGCCCAGACAAGTGTCATTACCGTGACTGACTACTATCTTTGTGTCCCACGTCCAGCAGTAACACCGTGTCCTTGCTGACTTTGATGGCCCCCTCTTCCAACAACTTGCCCACGCGTGCCGGCGTTCCGACTGCTATGCTCACGCGGGTCTTTGAGAGATATTTGATCTGCTCGGCGAGTTTGAGGTGCTTGGCGAAGAGCTTTGCGACCTCGCCTGGCCCTTTATGGTCGCGGACCGCGCGAACGACATCGGCGCATCGTAGACCAGACAGGCAGAGGATGATGATGCGGGGTGCTGACGTGGGTATCTTCTTGACGCTCCCAAGAGTAGCTTTCAGGCGAGCGTGAAGAGGCGCATATTGGTCTTCGCTGCTCGCAGACGAGTCTGGAAGAGGGTCGAGGAGGGAGGATTGGGGAATGGACAGATCCGATAGCTCGAGTGGTGTGGCTTTAGGCATAGACGCCTTGAGTGAAGCTTCGAGAAGGCTGCCTAGCATCTCGGGGGAATACTGCGTTGGGGATAAGTCTGATGGCACCTCGGTAGTACTCGCAAACTTCTGTATCCAGTCAGCTACTGTAGGCTAGGGTGCAAGATCATGATCACCCTCGCTCGTCGCAGCTTCTCCTTTTCTTTCTTTCGCCGGCGCTTCTCTGCCTTTCTGCTCTCCTCATCATCTTCCGCGTCCGCAGCTTTCCGTTTCGCTCCGGCTATCGAGGTCTGTGGACGCTCGTCGTCCTCGGCTCCATCGTCATTATCGTATTCGCCGTCGGCAACCTCGAACCCCTCTTCTCCATCCTCCTCGTCGTTGTGCCGAGACCCCGAAGAGCCTGCCTCAGAGTTCGCTAGTAGGTCCTGATCCAGCTCAAAGCCATCGTCGAGGTCGTCACCGCCCGTCTTGTGGGTCGTCGCTGGCGCCATTTCGTTACAAAGGCAAAAAATCAACGAGCGCGACGGCGAACATCACCAACTTTTGAGCGCTAAATCTGTGAGCCACGTGGTGCCGGCAGTGCCTGATTGTCAAGCGTCATTTTGGGTGACAAGCGATCCGATGAAAATGAGGCGTTTGTCGACGTCGGCAACGTATGAGAGGCAGTGCAATCCCACGCACACCTCGACCCGTTTCGCTGTCCCCGACGTACAAAGGATTCCAGACCCGGCCAGTGACAACTCGTCTCGGACCCATGCGCTCTGAATAGCATCACCTCATGATACAGTCACCGGCCTTGTGGCTGCTCCTCCTCGGCTTGGGTCGGCAGCTCGCTCTAGCCCAGCTCACCCCTAGTGTGACGTACGAGCCGCCAGCAGCGACGAGTGGGACGGTAGCATCGACCGCGACCCCAAATGCGCAGTGGGCGAACGTGCTCGGCAATACGCTTTGGTTCTACGATGCACAACGTTCGGGCAATCTGGACGAGGCGACGTATTCCAACCGTGTCAGCTGGAGAAACAATTCCGCATTGGACGATGGGAGTGACTGGGGCATCGACCTGACTGGGGGCTGGTACGATGCTGGAGATGTCAGTGTCACCCATGGGTTTGCGAACTAGACTAAAGAGCAGTATATCAAGGCCACATTCCCTCTCGGCTTCAGCATGTTTGCTCTGGCGTGGGGGCCACTCACCTGGGGTCAGGGGTATGATGCCGCCAACCAGACGGCATACCTCGACGCTTCGCTCCGATGGGGCTTTGACTGGCTCATGAAGGTACGTCCCTGTCAACAAAGTCTGGCGTCTGTGGCTGACAGCAGGCCCATCCATCGGATGACGTCCTGTTCATGCAGGTTGGCGATGACACCATTGACAACGACTATTGGGGAGGCGACCAGGACATCCCGACACCACGGCCAGGCTACCCAATCAACTCTTCTGCACCAGGAACCGATGGCTGGGCATCCACCGCATCTGCATTTGCCCTTGGATCCCTCCTATATACCCCTTCGGTCATCTGGAACGTCACTTCCACATCGTCCCCTCCTACCTCGCCCTCCCTGGCCAATGCTACCTATGCCCAACAGCTGCTCAAGCACGCCGAGACCCTCTACAATGTCGCCAACACGACAAGACCATTCGTTTCATTCGACGATTCGGTCCCCGCCATCACTGCCGCTTACGGCTCGACCGGGTACCATGACGATCTCTGCATAGCGGCCCTCGCCCTGGCCGCAGCCACAAATAGCTCGGATTACTACTCCGACGCTTATTTCTGGTACACCAACGGCAGCCTCACGGGAAGTCAGCAGATATGGAACTGGGATAAACGTACCGCCGCTGCCTATGTCTTATTCGCCGAGATAGCCAATGCCAGACCGGGCTTGGCTGCCGGCGCCGGACTCGATGTCAACGTCACCGGATGGCAGACTGAAGTGGAGAGCTACTTTGACAAGATCGTCAACGGCAACTTCAAGGATGCCTCGATGACAAAAGGTCAATACTCATGATCAGCCAATACAGAGCTAATTTGCAGGCGGATTGATCTACTTTGGCAAAGACAGTCAAGACAACTCCTTGCAGCCCGCACTGGCAATAGCGACACTCATGCTACGCTATGCGCCGCTGGCTTCGAGCAATGACAAGCAGCAGTCATATCTTGTCGGTTTTTGCGTAGCGCGAGAGAGCCGGTAGCTCATCATCAGAGTTTCGCGCAAAGTCAGATCGATTACATCCTCGGCGACAACCCGATGAGCTGTCAGTTATCCTACTCTGCGGCAGTATGGTATCACTAATGACAAGCTGTATATATCGTTGGAATGCACCCAAACTCGCCGCAGAACCCCTCGTCTGCTCCAGCTTCTGGCGGCGACAACATCGAGGATGTACGCAATGACCCGCCAACTGAGGCACATGTCCTCTATGGCGGTATGGTTGGCGGCCCGCTTGAGAATGACAAATTTTGGGATTGGAGAGACGATTGGGTACAAACCGAGGTGAGCGGATCAAGGTCGCTTGTTGGCCGTAGCTGAGCCCAATAGATTGCATTGGACTACAACGCCAACTGGCCGGCGATCGCAGCGTGGAATGTAAGTGTTTATCACGTTGAGCATGTTGTCCGGTCTGACGAGCAGCTCGTCAACAATTCAGGCGACCCCTTCTACGTCAGCTTAGGCGTGCGAGAGTATTCTGTCCCTTCGGGTCAGCCATGCGACGACGCGCTACCGTGCAAGAAGGGCCTGTCAGGAGGTGCCATCGCCGGCATCGTCATCGGTGTTGTGCTGGGCGTGGGGCTCATCGTATTCCTGCTATGTTTCTGGAAGCGGAAACAAATAGCACGGTGGTGGAGGAAGGGCTATGTAGGCGGCAGAAGAGCCTAAAGGCGGAGGAAGGACACTGGTGTGATCTTGACGACCTTGGACGACATTTACGACGATTCCATATTTGGGCGCAGCCCACAGCTATCAAAAAGCATGCAACGTCATGCCATATTCGACGCACGTCTGACAGAAGTGATACGTGTTGCACCATCCAATTCTCGAGGCGAGATCAGCACAATGCACGAGGCTTACTTGAGCGGGACATCCTTTGTCGGCACCGACCTTTCATGTTGCCCCGTCCTCCTGCACGAGTAGGAGATACACACCCCGCCGCGAACATCATCGTACGCGCGCGTCTTCTTAAGACGCTCCTGCACTTGGCCATCTTCCTGTCCGGTATTCAGATATCTGTCCGTCCACTGACGAATTTCCTGCAGCTTGCACACGCACCTCGCCATGTCTAGTGCCGTCACACCCATCAGTAGCCCCACCAAGGGTCCAAACCAGGAAAGCGCGTACGTCTCGCCTCAACCTTGCCAGCTCTCGAGCCTTCTCGAAAGCAGCGATGAAGAAGATGCTGACGGCTGACAGACCCTCGCCGCCCCCAGCGTACATCCACACCCCGCCCATCGCGGCCAAGTTCATGTCTGTCCGACCGACCTTCAACCAAGGCCAGTCATCTGGACAAGCCGCCCAGGGAAGCGGCAGCAGTGAGACTGCGTCTCTGTCAGAGACCTCGTCTACCGCTGTCGGCTCCACCATTCAGGTCGGCGAACATCAGCATCCGTGAGTCCCCCTCCCCATCGGCCTCCGTTGAGGGCCAATGTCGCTGACTGCCAAGCGACGAGAACAAGCCTCTCAACCAGACGTATCAGGATTGGTACCCCGGTGACGCGTCTCACAATGGTCGTCCGGCCTGGTGGAACCGCTTCTTCTGCTGCGGCTACGGTCTCGGCTGTCTCCTGTGCCCCTGTGGTAGCTGGACGTGCAAGCAGGAGAGACTATAGTGAACCTCGCTCTTCGGTGGGCTTGTGATCAGTGTAGAGAGTAGGGCAACGGTTCGACTGTGAAATGTTGATGCAGTTGTACATGACAGAGGCGATGTGTATGCCATCGATATACCCGAGCTTTAGCCATTCATCATGGCCTCCTCGTCTTGCTCTTCGGTAGGCGCGAGCGGCGGATCTGGCTTCGACGGCGAAACTTTCGCAGGTTGACGTGTAGATGCGGGCTCGCTTTTCTCGGCGTCGAGGAGAGCAATATCCTCTTCTTTCGGTATCGTCTCGATGTTTCGTAGGGTTGTGACTCCCCAGCCGAGCACGGGCTCTGAGCCTGACCACAACGTATGTCCTTTCGCATCTTTCGTTCGCTCGAGCTCATGAAAAGCAACTTTCGCCTTTCTCGCCAGCCACTCTCGTCGCCGCGCCCGTACTGGTCCGTCGAGAGTATCAATCGCATGACTGCTGAGTGTCGGTGGAGCAGGTATGGATCGGCCGGCGGAGCAGGTGAGGCATGTCTGTCGAGTACGATGCCCGTGATTCTTGTCCGCTGAGATGAGCGGCAAGGTCCAGCCTGCTGGGAGTGGACTCACGTTTGTTGCGCACTCTCGAGGTCAGGCCTGGAACTAGCACCGTAGAGCAGGTCCTGCATACGGCCCGCTTCAACGATGGGTCCCTGGATTGAGGACCATTGGACAGACGAAGGTGTAAAACTCACAGTTTCAGCAGATTGTGCACCGCCATGCCTCGGCTGGCCCGCATGTTGCTTCGCGCAACTTGCGCCACGGAGGCATCATCACTGTTCCCAGAGACCGCCTTTTCCTTGCCCTTTCGTGAGGCCGAGTGTGTCAAGGGCGCATGTGCAGATCGGGAAGAAGGTCCAGCGGTGCTGAGCAACTGTTGGAGGTAAAGCGATGATTGAAGGGTGTAATTGTATCGGTGAAACAGGTCTTTTTGAGTGACCGGCGGTGGTCCAGGAGGAGCATCGGGCTGCTTGCCTTTGCCCTTGCCGCCTTTCATGTTGATCAGGTGTTACCTGCTCGACGAAGAGTCGAAAGGCAGAGTCAAAGACTTTTGAACACGCTGCTACATTTTGGACCATGGACCACTCAGGTGGAGGCTAGGTCGCCTCACCGCAAGCGGTCACAATCCAGTGCTCAGAGGAAGAGTCTATGCATCTATACGGCCATCTACGATCCTATAGACAGCTGAGACTTGCTCGTACCGTCTCCCAATGCGAGGGCAAGGGCATCTTGTAGCTCTTTTAGCAGCTCCTCGGCTTGTTTGACAGCGGCCTTGTACTCGGCATTGGCAGTAACCATCTCGCCCTGCAGTTCTCGCAGCCGATCCGCCTGGCGTCAGCTTGTCTATTCAACTTCCGCACAGTCTTCTAGAGCAAGAGGATGTGTCGAGCTTCCTGCTGTCGATGTGTGGAATAGTAAGAGCGACCACCCACCCGTTCTGTGCTGTCGTCCTTATTCGGCAAAGCCGCAATGAGCTTCTCGATGTCTTTGCTCCTCCGCACGATATCCTTCACAAAGGTCTGAGTGGCATCTATCATCAGCTTCCAAGGAGATCACGACACAGACCTGACGAACCTTTATACTCTTGCCTTGGTGCTGCTAAGGGTGTGGACAAAGTCTGGGGAATGGCCAGCGAGGTCTGTTCGAACTGTGTGCGTTTGGTGATGTATTCAATGGACGTATGGGAGATAGTCAGGAGCTACCCTTCAGTCATGTCCAGCCGTCTGGAGCTCCAAAGACCCACGTCCAATATAGCATCTTGTAGCTGCGAGTCAGCAGTGCTCACATCCCAAAGACTCCCCGACCCACTTGAGTGATCCTGTCCTGTCTCGTCAGCCTCGCTCATCAAGTCTGCTATGCACATACCATGTCAGTGGAGAGTTCCTCGCTGAGCATCTCCGGGCGGTACCATCCCTCCCTCTTGCAGTCTACAGCGCCATCGGTCAGTAGAGAGGCGGATGCAAGAGAAACCTTGCGATGCTAGCAGATGAGGTGGAGGGCGCTAGGCGCTCGGACCGCGCGTGACTTTTCTTGCCGTTGCCACCGATAACTTACTTAACATCAACATCACTTCTCTACCTCACCGCCAAGTCGCGTTGAGGCGCAGAATGACAGCAGCGGTGTATGATCAGCTGCTCGGACTACTCCAGCCGAGCGGGTCGGGTCGGCATAGGACACCGTCAGAGCAATCCGATGGGCTGAAGCGGATACGCCGGCTGGTGTTGACGGAAGGTATTCCAGAGGAGGTGAGTCTGCGCGTTGATGGTGCAGAGTCGCGAACGAGACTGTTGGGGCCGAAAAGGGTCGATACTGATCGCAGGATGGTCGCGCGCCCCTGAGACCGCGTATATGGAAGCTCATGCTCAAAGTGGAGCGTCTACAGCCGGAAGAGTACCTGCGATACGTTGCGATGGGCCCGTCGAGCGTCAGCACGAAGAGTGGGTACCACTCGGCTACCTGGTGGCTGTACAGTAGAGTGCCGTGAGAGGGTGTGCTGAGCGCAGTCAAAAACGACACCTTCCGTACACTCGCAACCGACACGCAATTCAAGGGCATAGTGAAGGAAGACATGTTGATCCGCCTGCTCGAGGCATTCGTGTGGAAGAATCATGGTTAGTCGTGGACCATCACCTCAAAGTATCATACCTGATAACCAGGATCCGAACGCGATGGACTGCCATTCACCTATGTCCAAGGTAGCCCAGCTCCTTTTGTGCTTTGCGCCCCAGCTAACCGCCAGGCATGAACGTCCTATCCGCCCCGTTCCTATATACCATGCCATCACAACTCGAGGCATTCGCATGTTTCAGCACCTTCATCGAATCCTGCTGTCCGCTCTACGTCCAGCCGACCCTCGTGGGCGTACACAGGGGCTTGAAGCTCTTGGATCGGTGTTTGAAGATTGTCGACGGAGAGCTGTACGACCATTTACGCTCAAAGAACCTCAGCGCAGAGCTGTATGCTTTCCCATGTGCGTCTTGATCACTTCTGGAACCCAAGCGAAATCAGGGTGCTGATGTCCAGCCGTGTTGACTCTTTGTGCATGTACGCCCCCTCTAGAAGAGGTCCTCAGGTTATGGGAGTGAGCCCAACTCCGTCCCCCATCGAGGATGCTATATTGACACGCAGCTTCTTGCTTGCTTTCGGCGTTCACCTCAACATTCTCTGCGTCATCGCCCAGCTCTTGCTCATGCGTCAAGAGCTCATCGACTCTGCGTCGTTTGTCGTCTTATCTCGGAGGGGAGTGTTGCTTACTGGAAAGACCGATGAAGATTCTCCGCACATTTCCGCCACTACAAGCACGCGCTGTTATTGGGGTCACGGTTGCGCTCGTCAAGGACATTCCAGAGGATGTCTACAGAGAACTCGTAACCCATCCTTACCAGTCTTAGCCTGTATCTCTGCTGCTTTCGATTCACATTACGACCCGAGACGACCTTCACGACCCTCTCGTTCCTAGCAAAATGTAGATGCATCTGTACTATTCTGTACCATGCTGCAGCTGCACGCCCGCCAAGAGAGAAAGATGCATGTATGTATGTACCCGCTTGATCATAAACATCGTTCATTGTCATAGCAAACTCGTAAATCATTCGTGATATCGTAAAGATCGTTCATTTCATATCCTCCCGCCGGGAGCTCGACCAGCTGCAACACCAGCCGGGACACGCTTGGGCGTATCGCTCCCCATCGCCTCCCTGTATACTGGCCACAGCCCCAGCGTATCGCTTGGACTCGGCGCCATCCTCCTTCTTGCTGTAGTAGTCGTGCTGCCCAGATCTCCCTTGGCCGGTCCAGACAGAGGAGGAGTGCTGACGCCCCTGACACCTCGGACCGGGGCAATTGTAGGCGGCGGCAGGGGCTTCGTGCCGCTATTCGAGGCTGGCTTGCCAGACATCGATGCTCGTGGCGTTCTTGCAGGGTTCAGGACGTTCTTCAC
The DNA here is from genome assembly GCA_024343385.1 of Tremella yokohamensis. Classification (NCBI taxonomy): domain Eukaryota; kingdom Fungi; phylum Basidiomycota; class Tremellomycetes; order Tremellales; family Tremellaceae; genus Tremella; species Tremella yokohamensis. The sequence goes on along the minus strand of BRDC01000026.1, from coordinate 980,980 downwards.
GCCTTTGGCACCATTGCCAACCCCTGGAGTCTCGATCAGCGCCGTCGTAGGGCTGCGCATGGCTGGAGGCAAAGATGATCTTGTACGTGAGACCGGTCGAAGCGTCGCTTCACCCAAAGGGTCGAGATCAGGCGATCGCAGTCGGTGGGCAAACTTGGCATTGGCAGCTGAGCCAGAGACATGCCCTGAAGAAGACCTCCGTTGCAGCCCGGTTGTAGGGCCCGCCGTCCTGACAGCGTTGGGCGACCTAGGGCTTTTGATACCGGAAGCTACCGCTCGAGGCGACGTCGAACCTTTGACAGTTGGCAAGTTGCTTGGTCGAGCCTTCTGTCGAGCAGGACGGACCTGATCCCCGCTCTTGAATGCAAATGACATGACGGATACGCGGTCAGAGACGATGGTGTCTGTTTCAGCGTCAGGAGCGCGAGTACGGATCGGTCTGACAGGTCTGCCGGGCGATGGACCATCGCCCTTGAGGGGGACCGTTGTCTGTGGTGCGGCTCTTCGAGGAGTCGTTGAGCTGGACTTCGCGGGCGATGGAGCCGAACCTGGAGCAGACGAAGATACCGAATGAGAGGGCGTATGGCCCGGTGTATTTTGTATCGCCCCCGAAGCTTGTCGAGCCCGGGAGATTTCTTCCATGTTCAACAACGCATCGGTCGAGCCAGTCTTCGGACGCAGATGCCATTCGTGGATTTTGACAAAGCGATATAGGTTGCGAGGCCGCAACGAATGACCGCGGCGCCCAATCGTAGAGTAACGGCCGCCCTTGGACAGTTCTGGCAAGGAGTCGGAGCGTGGAGTCTTTTTGGCGTTCGAGACAGGGAGATTCGTCATGCCTGTTCGCTCGCAGAGGAGGGAGACGTCTGAGAAGCGACTAGTGCATCAGTATCGCGGACTTCACGGAGTGGTCATCGCTCACATCACCCAGAGATCGTGCTGTTCGGGCGCTCCTTTCAAGAGGTCGCTCAACCGCCTCATAGACTTCTTCTGCCGGATTGTCTCGTCCGGCTTGGCCATCGAGCCCGGAAGCTGGTTTTCGCTAACGAGGAGACGATTCGGTTTGGGCGCCATAAGCAGCTACTAGTCAGCACACCTTGCAAGTGGGTCACAAGATAACGGGCCTTATCCCGCTCTAGTCCATCGATCCTTGCCCAGACATCCCGGGTCTTTTCCCTCTCTTCTTGCGAGCTCTTTTCGTCTTCTATGGTCCTCACGATGAGTTCCACCTCGTCTACCATCGCCAAAGTCGCTTCGTACTCCTTGAGACTGGGGTCGGTGTTGAAGAGTAGATTCTGGAACAACAAGGGGTACTTGAGAAGACGCTGGAATGGCTTGCTGAGCGAAATCACTAGACCGCTTTCCCCTTTTTCTGCCGCGATCTCTTCGAGAGCTACCAAGGTGCGACCTAGACGAACGACGTCAGACTCCTCAATCCGCTTCGACAGTCGTCGAGATGCGCCGTGCTTGTCTGTGACAACGGTGATGGCTTCATCCACTTGCGTCAAGGCAGCTTCCAGATGCACCACGTATGTTGCGTATTCTCGAAGGATGTAAGACTGCTCATCAGGACAAGGACAAGGACACCCTAGATCACCGCTTACATGGCTGTTGAAAATATCAGCAAGAGACCTGACGAGGGGATACTGATCGTCGTATCGCTTGCGCAATGCCGTTGCCAAACGGATATGTCCTTGCAAAATGCCGCCCGCCAGGACTGTCAGGACTTTCTTCAGGTCTTCTGGCAGAGTCACATCCTTGGCTGAAGCAGCGGAGCCCGATACTGCTCGATTCTTTCCGCCTGGCTGCAGCGACATGCGAGCGTAAGAGGCGGAAAAGGTGGCCGCCTGGCCATTGCTGGAGCTTGCTCTCGGTAATGGCGGAAGTGACTGGTGAGCTCGAGCTTTATCAAAACTAGCCGCACTAGTCTTCCGTGTCGGCCGACCGTTGGTCAGGATGTGATAGGCGTTCATGCGAGCGGTGACTCCCGTCGGCTGCATCTGCGGAGAGTGGACGGCTGCAGGGGAAGTAGAACCGGAGCCTTCGGATACCTGGCGAGCAGATTGCTCATCAAGGTGACTGCGGTGTGACGAGTACTGAGATGCGATGGGAAGCTCTCTGGAAGCTGTCGAGACGGGAGACGAGGGCGACAAGGAGCGCATGAGCGAGTTCGAGGGATCTTCGAGGCTCAGCGACGGTGAAGCGGCCGAAGGGGGAAGCAAGGGAGTGCAGAATGTCTCGTAGAACTTGTGCAAGTCGCTCACATATCTATGTAAAGTCAGTAATGGGGCGATCTGAGGTTTGTGGCTCACCTCTCCTCGCTGTTGACGATCTCGAACAACACTTCTTGCCTTGTTCTCTCTTTCGGTCCTAGATTGGCAATCAATTCCTCCTCGGCCATCTCGCTCCAGCTATTTGGCGGGGGGAGATAGCTCATGGCACTAGCAGCACTGCCCAGCGAGTGCTCGGAGGGAGTGGCAGAGAGGGCAGAGGATTTGGTAGGAGAGGCCGAGTTTGGTTGGGAGGAGGGCTGAGAGGATGGATGTGATATGGATGTTCCCCATGATGGAAGAGACCCTTTTCTTAGATTGAGACTCAACTTGTGCGAGCCGGTCGAGCTTTGTCGAGACGGTGCATTCGGTCTCGACGATTGTACCGTTGGCGGTCGGTTGACAGTTCGGTTGCCCGTGCCTTTCTTGTTCGGTGAGGGCGCCCTTCGCCCCATGTCCTCCTGCCAACTGGAACCCATGGGCGCAACATCCAGCACGACGCTCGCCGTCGGTGTCGGAGCAGGACTACGGAATGTGACCTTTTTGGCGTGGACCTCTCCCATGCTCATTGTCCGGAGTCTCTCTTCCATCCAAGGTCCACTGATGAGCGGCGCAATGTCCTCCCCTTCCAGCTGACCCATGGCGGATCGAGGACGGGTAGAGTCGGTCGACGAGGAGGATTGCGAATTGGCAGATTGTCCACCGGGAGGGTCCAGAGGGAGGAGGTCATCAGATGGGATGGAGTGAGCAGCCTGTAGAGGGGGCAGAACAGGGGCCCGAGCTTCGGCAGCTCGTAGGGGTTCACCTTTCTCCTTGTGCGAAGCTGCTGATGTGGGTCGCGTACCACTCGGTGCTCCTCCATTCTTGTGGAATCGCGAGAAGAGGGATTTCATCTCGACAGATAGAGATGGTCGGCAGAGGTGATGTGTGACCAAGCAAACAAGTTATGATTCGCTATCCACCTGTTTCATGAAACGAGTCGCAATCCGGTCGTCGGTGACGGGTGATTTTTGTTTGCGTTGTTGTTCGTGAGTCGTGCAGTGTCGTGAAGCGTCGTCAAGGTCTCTAGTTCGGGGTCCTGAGCATTCATATATGACGAGAAATGGCCAAATGGTCGAGCTGAAAAGAAGAAAGAAGGAAACGGCGTTGGATGAAGATGAAAAGATGATATTGAACTGTCCACACACCCCGGCACGGAGCGGCAAACATCAGACACACCGCCGCATACCGCCACTAAAATGTGGAGGCTTCATATCCATTCGACTCCAATAGCACACGCCCATCACTAGAATTGGGGCCGCAAGACAGTATAGAGCATCCGGCGTTGTGGACAGAGCGTAGAGCAACGGGTAACGGCTGCTCTAGAGCGACCATTTTTCATCTGCTTGTGGGGCAGCAGAGGCAACAACTCTCCTCCTGGTCAATGCAATGCCAAAACTTTCAGCTCCTCCTTGGGAACAGAGCTCCATATGAGCATATCAAAGGCCGTCGCAGGACGAAGGGGTGGCATTTGCTACATCGTCAGTCTTCCAGAGGTCATGCTACGCCTAAACAGAGCATTCGTCTTCCACTTTCTATGTTGTGGACCTTGAGGAGCTCCGTCATTCCCAAACAAAAGTCACACGCGCACCGACCCCTTTGTAGCCGCCACACCAGCGGTACTTGCGGGATTATACTTGACTCATCGGGGGGCTACTAATCCTCTCCCAGGGGTGCTAAAGGGTCCGTCCCTGTAATTAGCCAAAGCCGGGAGTCACCGCCCCGGGTCTCCCTATCCCGAACCCTATCTCCTTCTCTCTTGCTCGCCGGCCGGGAGGAGGGGGAGGAAGAAGAGCATCCGTCAATTCTGACTCTGCATCGTCATTCATCATTTTCTTTAAGAGCACAGCTTGGCATTTATATCATCGCTGCGCACGACCACTTGGCGCATCGCTTTCGCCAGACATCAGTACGCGGGGCTCGTTTCGTCATCGTCCGGTCACGATACACCGGCGGAGCCAAGGAGACTACGGGGATCGGACCTCGGCCATCGACCTTCCTTCGAGCCCGACTCGCTAGTCGCTCCTCGTTGATCAGCAGTCGCACCGTCGCATACGTCTCGTCTTCGCCGTGTATCGGCCACGCAGAGGCCAGCAGACGCGGCTGTCGTCTGTAGAAACGGCGCACCGCATTGTCAGTATCGCTCGGACCCCTAGGATGACCAGGACCCCATGACGACATCCCAGTGACCCGATATCACCCAACCGAATCCACCGCCCCTCCGCCCCTTTCGTCTCTACCGCCGCTGAACGGCTGCCACGAGAAGCAGGATGAGCTTTCTCAGTCGGCCGTCGAGGTCATACGCGAACGTCGAGCACGACGTGGATGGCTTGAGCTCGATAGGCACTGCGCCCTACGGCTACCGACAGCCGCAGAGAGTAGACGGCGGCTTCAAGACATACAAACCTCGTTCGTCGCTTTTGCATTCGCCATGGTTCAATGCTCCCTGCTGACCCTCAGCGCTGTCTGAAACCCATCTCAGGCGAACTGCTGGGTACGATCCTCACCCCAACTCCGCCTTTGCTCCCCTTCCACCTGTCCTGCAACTTCACAAGCACAAGAAACAGTTAGCAGAAGAGGGACAGCGCGCCGAGCTGGATCGGATTCTGCAGCCCGAGTACAAGCCCTCATCCGCGAGTATCCGTGAGACCGATGGCGATTCCGTCCATTCGGCCGGGCCCAGTCGCTTGAACGGTGTGCGAACCGCCGGGGGTTTCGGAGCAGAAAGGAAAGGAAAGAGCAGAGAGAACGGGCTGGCCGTCAGAGCGACAGCTTCACTGCAGAATCTCCGTCCGGGATCGGCCGCCAGCGGACGGCGCTCAGGTCTGGGCGGTGTGTATGTGGACGCGAATGGCAAAATCCACGACACAGAGTATGACCCGTTTGCGGGCGTCTCCGCTATGTCTCGAGACAAATCCAGGCGGAGAAGTGCCTTTGGTGCAAGTTCAAGGCGACATAGCGGATCTTCGAGCTCTGCATCGAGCAGTGTCGGGGGAGACGATCGACGTTCCATCCAACAGAGTGGTGAACGCCCTTCGATGGATGGCAATAAGGACGAGGAGGAAATCCGCAAAAGACTAGATCTCGAACGCAGGCGCCTGGACGAGCTATCAGGCCATGCGGCGGCCCGCAGAAGAAGCATGGCAAGCGAGCGAAGCAACTTTCACACGAATGGCAATGGACGCGCTACTCCTTCTTTGCGTTCATACGACGATGCCAGAGACTCGACGTACTCTGTCGATCGTTTCGCAGCCATCAACGGGGCCCGTTCGCGCTCTTCACAAGGCGCAGACGGCACCACTCCACTTTCTCCTACATTTTCCGCCACCTCGAGCCAAGCCATGCCACCGCCGCCCATCTCAGCCAAGACTATGCCGCCAACATACGAGTCACCTGGCAGTGATGACAAGCCTTCCAAATCCACCGAAATGACGACAAAGGACAAAGAGCGTGTATCCACGCGCGAGGTGCGAAAAGACGGCACACTCAAAGTGACTGGCTTCGATGCGCCGATCTCACCCCTGCCTCCTCAAACGCCGACATTTGGTGATGAGACTCTCAAAGTGCCAGGTTCAGCACGCATGTCTGTCTACTCTGGGGTTTCCCGAGGCAGCTCGGAGTTTTCACGCAAACCCAAGCCCGCTGAGCGTCCTCGGGAGGAACTTTTCCCGGAAACTCCAGCGCAGATGAAGAGAAGGGAAGAGCGGGAGCGCCGTGCGCGTGGAAGCCGTGCACCTTCTTCACTCGCCATCGACACCAGACTCGCCTCGGCATCGAGCATGAAAGCGCGAGTCTTACCTGAGATCGAGATAGTAGAGGATGATGATCCTCGGGTCGTCATACCCGCCGAGGGAGGCCGGACCACACGTATTCAGACTACCCATGATCACGTCATACGCGGGCCTTTCTCGCATGCCTTGCAAGCACAAGGCGCAAACGGCTCCCCTGCGAGCGCTTTCGCCGGCAAACCGGCTTCCATCAAGAGCGGAGGCGCTAGCAGTTCTCTGTTGGACAACGAAATCGGCTACATGCCCAGTCGCTGGGCCAAGGATAGACAACTCCGCACGACCGAGGATGAGAAGGAGAAGTATAGACCCATAGAGTGGGGAGGGAAGAAGGGGGATCTGGCGGGTAAGATCGACGGCTGGGAGTGAGTCGATACCTCTTGACAGGATTGTTGGGTGCATGTGCTGACCGCGTAGGCCCACAACAAAAGATCAAATCAAGAGGAATTGGAAAGATGTTCAGACCAACGCAAGATTTGCTCTGTTCAGGACCAAAAAGAAGTTGCTCCGGAAAGCGGAGATGTAGCATTTGGGGAGTTTGCGCGTCTGTGGCTTGTCGACGAGGCAGCTCGAGGCCTCGAAGGAACAGTTGTATCTCTTGGTGTATCGCTGCTGCGGCTTGAGATAGTGCAAATTACGTTTTTGGGGACCGTTCGTCCTATGCATATCCATGACGTGGCTGGGAACCCTCAGCCGATCCGTGCTTCACGCTCTCGGATCGGCGTCTGATGTAACGCGTGGAACCCAGCTGGAGGGGAAAGGTTCTGAGCATGACGATGTCTTTATGGAAGCTTATATCTCCAGGGAACGCTCCACGTCCCGAGGACGACCAGGAGGCGGGCTCTTGAAGTCTCACATGTTTCGACGAAGAAACGGCAGCGTCACTGATCGCTCCAACGTGCACATTGCGTAGCTGTTCGAAATTGTCGTTTCGGCGTGGAAGTTCTGAAGTGATAAACAAGACCGCAAGCTGTCGATGCGATTCTCTGTCTGGCTGGGCGCACGGTCTTAGAACGAATAAAACAGAGGGTTTAGAGGGGGGAAAGAAGGGGATTTGAGGCCTGTGTGTTTTGTCTCTTACAGCGCAAAACTGTCAGCTTTGTGCTCGCAGACGCAAAATAAGCCGACCTTTGTACTGCCAGCCTTCTTTTCTGTGGTGGCTCGAGGTCATTCTTTGCTTCTTGTTGTTTTTCAGGCAGTCACACGTTTCAGGTTGTATGGAAGGCCAACCTACGTGAGTGGCGCAAAACAGCCGGAGGAGTACTGCACAGTATGTACAGTAGGCATCTAACGCCTGCGATGGGAAATTGTGCATTGCAATGAGATGTATACAAGAATATGAAGAATAAAATGTGACATGTGCGGTAGAAGGCCAAGCAGTACGCCGTACTTGTTCACCGGCATCATACGGGGTCCTCACTGGTAATCCACCTCGCCATTATCGTCTGGCAAGGGACCCTGAGCTGTGTTACGAGTTCTTGTCGGACTGCTGCGTTCCCAGTGAAGGAACCCCTCAAATTGATGATCGAGGTCTGCCTTTAGCCTGTCGAAGTCGGTCTGCTTCATGAGCGCACCCGGAACCTCGGGCATGCTGGGTAGGCAATATACATGGCCGTGTCTCCGGCGGGCGTCAGATCTGTGCGTCGCAGAGGTTGGCGCTGTTGTAGCTTGGTGATGGTCTCATTGAACGAAGCTTGAGTGCACTCAGTGGTCGTCCTCCGCTTGCCGAGGAAAATGCCGCTTTCAGCCGCAGTAACCGGGGACGCACCACCTGTACCGCCCGAGCTATCGGATGTTTCTGGCGGGATTGACTCCGGGGAGCTTGGCGACACTGAAAGCCCAGTGTTTGATAAGCCCGACGAGCGCGGGAAAGTGCTTGCCTCTCAGAGATCTGGGTGTCAGGTTTGCCGTTCCCATCGTCCAACGGCCAATATTTACCTGTGCTTCGTAATGTGTATTCAGTGAAAGCAAAGGCGATCCACTTGGCTTTGTTTGTGGATACGGTCGGGTCCCCCACCAGATGTCGTTGAATTGGGGGGTGCCGTCCTCACAGTCATCAGCACTAGCCCCGCATTCAATTGCCCAGAATTGCGTCAAGTCGTGAAGCCGCAGCTGCTGAGACCATAAGCAGGGGTGAGTAAAGACAATGCATGAGCGGCGAGAATATCGACATGGGTAGGTAAGTGAAACTACTAGTGATTCGAGAAAGGTGGAATAAGAAAATATATCTACAGTGAAGTAGGATGAGATGAGGCGGAATTGGTTCTGATCAGAGCGATTCGTTGTATATCGTTGAATGTCTATAAGCTGGGCTGCAAGCCAAGTTCAGGAGGGAATTTGCATGAACTGAGTGTCAGGCCGCGAGGGAAATTCAGGACCGTGCGGCGGCTGAGTTGTCTGGTAGAGGAGTGTTTCGAATCGAGCTCTCCGGTGCCCCCCCCGGCTGCCCGGTAAAGAGCCTCGCGAAAGGGCCAGGGATGTCTTGGTGGTCTGACTCAGTACCGAGTCCCTCAGTTGCATCGGGCCCGCTTTGCATAGTCGCACAGGCGCCGCTGTTCTCACTCATATCGGTATCGGTATGCCATTCTTCGGTCTCATCGGGGCCGCTTCCCCTAGTCGCCGCAGAGACGCTCTCCGCAGTCATATCAGATCCTTCCCACACAGACCTGGAAGTTGTACGAGGGAGCACGGAGCTTTCGGAAGGGGATGCGATGGTCTCATGACCCCAGATGCTTTCTGGTTTCACAGTGTCGTTGTCCAAAGGCATCTGTTCCGCTCCAGCCGTCGCTTGAGTGCTCATGACGGGAAGGCTGCACCCACCCTGGTCGCTTGCCGGAATGGTACTTCTCACGGCGCTGACCGGGGGGCTGCCGACTGTCCCACTGAACGTCGTGTCAACGTCTACGTGAAGGAAATCGTTTACGTCTACACTTAGCGAACAGGTTCTTTTCTTGCTATTGGACATTGCTGCGAGAGGCTCGAGTGGGATACCGGTGGAGAGGAAGCCGTGAAGATGATTGGGCTGCTTGTTGGTAATTTGGAAGTAGGACGTTCTTTGTCGCAAACTTTGAGGGCCTCATCATGTCTTCGACGACACTTATACTTGACAGTTGAAACATTAGAGCCTAGCTGAGATCGAATTCGAGCAAGCTCTCCGATGCGATAGGAGGGGGCTCTTCTCACTTTGAGCCCCGTTGTCAAAGTTCACCCATTCATGGATCCTTTGAGAATGAGTCCAGACGTGTCCCACCTGTCTGTGAAACGTAAGCTTTGCTCTCAAAGGAAGAGTGGGGGGCAAGACGAAGGCGACGTTATGAAACATAAGCTAGCTGCGAGGACAGGCTGTCAAGAGCTCGCTTAGCCAGGCAAGATTGCAATGCAGGGGCCGCCTCCGACCCCCTAACCCCCACCCTGTCTCTCTCCTCACTGAGGCGGGCCTATGTGGGAGCCTTCGGAGCGGAGCGTCCCTCAGGAGGTCCGAAACTGCAGCGTTTCAGCCGCTCGAGGCTCGAAAGATGGTATCCTAAGGTCTTGACGAGAGACGAATTTCGGAGGGGAACACGATAAAGGGGATGATTCATTTGCTCAGATTCTGAGTAGACGAAGAGGTTGGAGGGGAGACGTAAGCGCTGCATATAAGTGCTTGTACAAGTACAGTGTCGTGAACAGGATGACCAGTAGGATAGTGAGCATAGGGCAGTGGACCGGTATACGCGTGTGACGCCACCTATCTCGTCGATTCTTGTCGACTTCGCCTAGCCTCGTCGAGCCTAGCCGACCTCTTGCCCTACCCCTCTTTCCCTCCTTGCCTATCCTCGTCAAAGTCAGAGAGACCTAGTCACTACGTGACAGGCTTTGGACAGAGATGAGGCCTCGTTGCGATTGCTGGCTAGTCGGGTCATATCCCATCGCTTTACCCTCTCTACACAGTTTCTCCGTGGTAGTAGCAATCTTGCTGTCGAGAGCGTCTGGCTCGAAAGTCTCGACCACTTGACTGACCTTATTGACAAATGTCTCTGTTTGACGTAAGGCCACCGCGGAGCAGCTGTCGTACACCTTGTCGTCTATCAGCTTCTTTGCCAGTGATTTTGTGTGCTTCTTTGTCCACGTGCGGTATTTATGATACTGAGCCCGCACCGGTAGGGTTTTGACGACCGGACCCCCGTGATATGACTTCAGCAAGGACAGAGGCTGTGATTGAGCGTCGCCCCAGTAGACCGGGAGCCGGGTCTGCTGCCGGGTTTGGTGTTCATGCGCGGAGGCGAGGTTCGGTGCTTGACTTTGTAGATCCTGCACCGTTGTCACGGACTGCATAGTAACATTCTGTGTTATGTTGTAGGGCGGAACCTGCATGGGTGTCTGCAACGGGTTGTTGTTCTGCCAATTGCCACTTCCCCCATAATCCGTAGCTTGCTGTTGGTCGATGGAGTCCGATGAATATTTGGTGGAGCCACCTTCCACAAGGTTCTGGCGCCTGCTGTGCTCCTGCCCACCCATCAAATATCCTTCTTTCGAGGTACCAATGTCGGGGAGATCCGCACTCGAGGCAAACAAAGCTGGATCGAAGAGCGCACTTGACGAGTTCTGTAGCTGGGTGGCAAGGGATTCATTGACGTTGTCAGACCACAAAGTGTCCCGATCATTCACCCACGTCCTCGCTGATAGAGGTGCGTTATATGGTGTCAACTGCAACGATGGGTCGCGAGGTGCATCACCCAAAGAGCGAGCATCCGCTTCGCCTACTGGAGTCGCTGTGCCGTACACATCTGAAGAGGGGAAAGGGTGGTGTTGCTCGCCCTGTCCATCTGACTGTGCAGGGTCCTTGTCCATGGCAAAATATTGGGCCATCGGGGTGGGTGCGAGGTTACTAGACTTTGATGCTTGGCTTTGGTTTGGTCTGCTACCAAGCTTGCAGTAGAATTGTGGGGGAGAATCAGCACGGCTGAACGTCCATTCACTCAGCCTTATATATCGCGAACAAGCCCTTGATCCTTTATTGTAGGTCTGCCAATGACAACAAGGGTGCAGAGTCTGGCTGGCCATGGCCCAAATACTGAAACGCGTTTCCAGCAACCCCTTCAGGGATCTGGCCATCTTACGCGCAAGACGACAGAGTCTCTCCTCCAAATCAGAAGCCCTATCTCGAAGGGAAAAGGAAGCGCGCGCTTCCTTGGATGAAGGTTTTTAAAACAGTCAATCGATTCCCCGTCCACGACCAAACGCTATGGCTTGCCACTACGCACCTTTGCCTGCCCCACAATACGTCTCTTCTCTGTCAGCGGTCCGGGCGTTGCGCGGAGGACCTTCTCCCCAAGACCTTGACTCATGGCGCACTAGCTGATGAGGTTCCCGTCAGGCCAGCAAGTGCACTCTCGTTGCAACCTTGCCAACGAGTATCGAAGCTCTGTGGAGCCAATGGCTCGATGCCCGGCGTTTTGAAGAGAACAAAGCTTGGAGAAACCCGTGTAAAAGGAGGACTACCTTTGACCGAGGGGTTTCAGAGCATGACGGGGACGTCAGACGGGCTAGTGGAACATCAATGAGTCGGAACAAGGGTGCTTAACCTATCGCCAGGAGAGCCCCTCGGGCCCTCATCCTCGTCGAATGGGTCCTCAAGGCAAGAATTCGCGATCAGGATTGACAGATTTGGGGCGAGTCACAAATCGAAAACTGTCCATGCGTGCTCGAGCGGCCCATCTATACAAACTCTATGCGGAAATCTTGCCGTACTATTTTGACTAGTGATCAAGGCGGGACTGTTCCACGATGTCGACCAGGTCTTGTTTGCCGTCCAGGAGCATTCGCCGAACAACGTCGTCGTAGATCACCCACCACCAGCCGTGCACGAAAGAGTAGTCGGTGATGCTTTCCTGATCAGGGGTGTTACTGATGAGCCATTTGAGTTGTGAAGGCAATTCGGAGAGAGACTCGGGGGCATTCTTGCTGGCGGTACGCGGCAGGTAGGATTTGAGGTACTCTGGGCGTTGATGCCAAGGTTTGTCATGGAAGCTGTGTATCGTCAGTTGAAGGTCGAAGCAGTAGAGCAGACGTACATATAGTGTATCAGCCGCACCTCATCATCTCTCCAGATGTTCTTATGGATGGCCCGCAGGGGCTTGAGCGCGTTGGCCCACCAGGCTAACGGCCGCCATTTTCCCTTGAAGAACTCTGCGATCACGTCCTGATCGGCGAGATTGGCTTCGGCGACGGTAGGAGAGGTGTCTAGGAAGTGTTTGATTTCGTTCATCGTCTGGTCGGACGGGTTGAGCACGACCATGCCAGAGTTGAGCAGGTGAGAAGTCCGGGGTCCATCGACGGCAGGTATGGGTGGGGCGAGGAGAGGCGTGTGAGGTGGCTGGTGCGTCAAGCCGCAGTTGGCGGGCACCCTGAAGGTCAATGGTGGGATCAAGTGGAAGATGGACTACTCGCCAGTCTTTCGGGTAATGGGCGAATTTGAGCGGGTTGCAGATGCAAGCAGGCGCCCCGGCGATCCAGTCCTTCCCGGGTAGTTCGAGGTCCAAGAGCTCGTCCATACCCCGCAAAAAGATCATGTCGGAGTCGATCAAGACAACTCGATCGTACTCCGTCAAGCTCCACACTTGCAACTTGGTCCAAGCATCGTTCAATCGCAAGAATTTGGGGTCGAATCCCGGATGCTGGCCAGCAGCTGGTATCAAGTGAGGCACCTCTCGGATCTGCAGTCCGGCATCGAGTAGCACCTTTCGAGCCGTCTGTGGCAGTGTGTCGGTGGTCATGATGAGAAGAGGGTACCGGGATACCGCTTGCATGGTGCGATAGAGTGCAAGAACGCCTGTAAGATCAGCCTCTACCCCTGGCCCCCTCACTGCTCCGTCCATCGATCGGGAAGGCACCTCAGCCGGGGATTCTAGGTGACTCACCCGAGAGGTATGCCGAATTCGTGAGCAAGGTCGCCCATGTCTTGCGACCATGGGGAGCGCCATTGCCATTGGATAGCTGTCCGGCCATCCTTGCCTTAGCGATGCCTCGAGAAGAGGTGAATAAGCATAAAAGTTGGAGAGCATGTTCGTTGCCCCCTCTGATCTTGGACTTTCAATTGAGCCGTGCCTGGATTGCGCCAGAATCCGGATCACGCCGTCCGTCCGTTCGCGTCCAAATGATCCGTACTTTTGGACCTCGACATCAACCTTTCCTGATGCCAAAGACGAGGTTGGTGCCGACTTTCGCGTAGGTTGAGGAGCGGTGTTGACGAGCAGTCTGCTGGAGCACATCAAGCTCGCTGTCTCCGAGCTGGATAACCGCCATGATCTTCACCTCAACGTTTTAAGGTCCGCACCAAAGCGCACCTCGACTCTCTTCCCTCATACCAATGGACCGAGATGGACTCAGGAGGAGTTCCTGGTCACCCTAGCCTCGGACATGGAGGAAGATGAAGCACTACGTCGAGCGTCAACCTCATCTTCTGCGACAGAAGCTGCTGTCACAAAGCGGCCAAAGGTGCTCGTAGCGGCCATCTCGGCCTACCTCTACACCCATCAGTCAACCTCCGTCCTCTACATATCCAAGGTCGATTCGAGCGGATATGCGCCTGCGCCTCTTCCGTACACCCGCACACTCGTATCGGCATTCATCGGCTACTTTCTGCTTCCCTTCCATTCCCGAGAGAAACTCGTCGTCACCCTGTTTGCCCGAAGTCAAACGCGATACCTGTTCCCAAATAGCGGCGCCGACCTTCCAGAGGGAGAGAAAAGTAGCAAAGTGGTTCTCGGAGGGCTGAAGCTCTGCCAGTGGTGGCAAGGTGTATATGAAGAAGTCGCCAGAACGGCAGTCGCCCTCGCTAATACCGCTTCATCCACCACGCCCTCAATCTCACTGTCCTATTTGTTACCTGGGTACAGCGCAGAGGAAGCCGTCGGCATGCTTGGACCGTCACGAAAACCTCTTCCGACCAGTCTGTCATGGGTGTATGCTTCACCTTTCCGGGACAGCTTATTCGACTCCACCTCAACCTCTCCGTCCCTGGCGACTGTCATCCCCTCTCTACCGGACGACCCCAAGACTCGGTTTATGGACGAACTAGCGCTTGCTGCTGAATCGGGTGATATGAGCAACAGCGATCCAAAATCAAGTCCAAAGCGGAAAACGGCCAAAGAAAAGGATAAAGAGGAGGACATCGAAGGACGGAAAAGGTCTCACGCAGCATTGGGTAAAGTGGGATTGGGAGAGTTCTGGGAGCGCATGGGCTTCAGACAAGAGATGTCGAGTGGAGACGTCACCGGCTTTTTCGCGCTTGCGACAAGCACGACTGCTAAGAATGATTCAACACCGGCAGACCCGCTACCATCAACGTCGACATCGGTGATAACGATTTCTTGCGAAAAACCATCGTCCGCCGCCGCCGACGACGTCGACGAGCCTGTTCTTTCTCCGGCAGTCGTCACTCGCCTATTAGATGCCCTGCTCAATTGCGACTTTGGCACACCTGCTGCTGGTATCGTTAGCTCTGATACTTGGCTGTCGAGCCTGGAAAACATTGTCAAATCTGAGATTGGCGAAAGCGGGTGGACCGCCAGTTGTGCAACAATACCGGCCAAGAGTGGTCTTCCCGATGCGCCACAAAAGAGAGACCGATCGGAAGCGCCAGTCACAATGTTGCAGCCTCGCAAGAAGAAGCGTCCGTGAGGTAGGACGCCTGGCTTAGGCGGAGCATTATGCAGAAGATATCTCTGGAAAGCGATGAGTCACATGTCGTAGAGCTGACGTGCACTGGCTTGTCCATGCAATGTTCAACCGCAGCTCGAAAGATGCCTATCCTGGACCTGGCCGTATTCTAAGATAAACGCATGGTTGCGGCGCTATTGGACAAAGTCTCCTGCAGCCGGCACCTGACATCGCGTCTCACAAAACAATGCAAGGCATTGCGCTGACTGTGCTGAATGCGGTTGCTCGCTGACCCGCACGCGCGGCTCCTATCCGGTCGAACAGACTGCCCGGCGCGGCTGCACCAATTGGCCGATGGGAAAGACTCACACGTTCTCATGCTCATTCACATGTCCACTCAGCAGGCGGCTTCCCGGTCGGCATCGGATGGCCTTGCGCCCCGAAAAGTCAAAGGATCCTTCGGTTGGTTCGCACGTCCCGTCAGCCATGCGACCTTCCATACGAGTCGGTGCGTGGCAGATAGCCCGCGTCGCCTGGCATTCTGAAAATCACCTCTCTTTCAATTGCGACATTCGAAAGTGTCATGCCTCGCTGCTATCCTCCCATGAGATACTTGTGTGCAGTATCAGGCGTGTGTACATACTGTATTGGGGTGTGAGAAAAAGTGACAACCCACCGTCCGTCCGTCATTACTCCACTAGACGATCAGTGCTATTGATATGGGCTGTCAGTCACGCTCCTGTGACAACACCCGTGTGCACCCTTTGACGATCAACAACAAATAGTACAGTACATTGCCCTCAAATCCCAAGCCGAACAATCGCTACGCCTCCTTGCCATTTTACCCCGTTCGATCATTCCTGTGCCCAAATTGGAGTAGATTCGCACTGTTTAACTTGGCTTTCGGTACGCCAACATGTCGACATACACATCCTCTGTTCAGTCCTATCCCGGCGATTCAACAACGGTGACACCGCGGAGCCTCCTCAAAGAAGTCATCAAGGAGGCTGCTGCCGTGTTGGACCAAAATATGACCGTAGTGGCCCATACTTTCCGTGACAGCGGGAGAGTCGGTGACCTTGGGATTCAAATGGACCTGTCGTTCTACGGGAGCGATAATGATTTTAAAGACCCGACTCTTGGCTTTCTCCAGAGCTGGGAGGCCAGCGTTGGGGCGTACATACTCGTCGGACCGGACAACAACGATCGTAGAGCGCTGCTCAGGGATTCAATCGCGCATGTGCTTCGATCGATGAAGAATCACTCCTCTCATGGCGGAATGCTGTGTACGAACAAAGACTCCGAGGACTGGGAGGTCCGCTCAGATTACAGAATCACCTCTTGGCTCGACCAGAACAGAGATATTCACATCGGGCGGACTTACATGTTGTCCGTGACTCCCATATTGCGGCCGGAGCGCTCCTAGGCGGCGGAGTGAGTGTCAGGTCCCGCATGCACTTTATGACCCCTGGTCCTGTCTATACTAGGTGGAGATGCAAGTGATGATGGTCCGCGAGAGTCTGCATAAGTGGCCAAATTGACGAGTCGCTATTCAGAAGCAGCAGGTGATTGATGCTGCTTCGTGCGTCTTGTCTGAAATCCGCTGTGGCGTTCTCCATACACTTTCCACGTTGATGTCTTCCCAATAGACCTGTGCCCCTCCTCAAGTCACCTTCGCCCATCCCTCCTGTCTTACCCGATTGTGACTTCCCTTCAGCACACAGCTAGGGATGACGGCACGCCCACATACCAGGCCCAGAAGACAGCTCTAGGGAAAAACGTTCCGGATGCTGATTAGGGGCGCAATTACAAGTTGGGACGATATTGCATACGTCATTCTCGCACGGATAGCTGCCCATGCCTTCATAGAGCGCATATGGCGACATTTCACGCAATGTCTGAATGCAGTGTGTCGCACTGAAAGACAAAGGAACAAGGACGTTTTGCAGCTCATCCCGGGTCGCTCAGGTGAGCACGCAATGTCCCCTGGCCCCTAATAGCTAGACGGCGAGACCACATGTGAATCCTCCGTCAGAGCCGCACCGCATCTACTCTAGGAGACTTCCCCAAGACCCAGGTCAAGTCGCACAATCCTGCTCAACAGCGAGACCCGCTTACAGACATGTCGTCAACGTCCACATACCAAAACAGTCTGCCTGCCGACACGGCTGGCACAGAAAACACGCAGCCGACCATGCTACAAAGTATCATCGCGAAGGCTGCCAAACGGTCAGAGCCTGATTTCACTGTGCTTGCTCACTCATTTCGCAATCCTGGCGATCTTGGGCATCTCGGCGTCCAGATGACCGTGACCTTGTATTCGAATGCTACATATGACGACCCCACCCTTCCTCATCTCAAGCAGTGGGAGCGCAGCGTCATCCCGTTTCAATTCAACGACCAAAGTGATAGGAACAGCCGGGACCGTCTGGAGTGGTCCATCGCCGAAGCGCTGTACTCCATGAAGAAACACTACGATACCGGCGCTACGGGTGTCTTGCTGAATAGAGACTGCAGCGACTGGAAGGTCACGTCCTCCTGGTACGACACGCCCACTCCCCTCACTTGGGGTGGCGAGACACGGCCAGGCCGAGTCTACACACTGTCCGTGACTCCGATATTGCCCCCCCCTTTGTGGAAGTAGCATGCGAGCAGTGCCCGTATGGCCAGTTATGTCCAAGACTAGTGGGCGGGGAGGAAGGGTGATGCACTCCTTGCGATCCCTTCTACTGACACCTTTAGTTTCGTGGGCGCACAGCGATGCTCGCAACACAAAGCTTACATCTCCAGCTGTGTGACCTGGACCTGTTCGGGTCTTTCAATTGTGCCTGATGCTATCGACAATTGCGCACGGTACACCTTTTGACCTAAAGACTGACATTTGAGTATTGTGAAGCGCGCTGGGAGCCTGACGCGCTTCTCGTGCACCGTTGGTGAGGGTCTCGCGCAGCTTACTGTAAGACGACTCCTGCTGTTAGCCTCGCCGCTCGCCCAAGTCCCAAGGCCTGCAGCTGCGAGAGAAGACGAATGTTGTGCGCGGAGTCCAAACGTTCTTCCGACACTGACCGCTGATGTCATCAGCGAGTTGTCGGGCTGCGGCGGGTCAAAACACTTTGTACGATGACATCATCGACCCGCACGCTTCTTTTCAGCATACAGTAAAGGTTCGTGTGGAATTGGACATCTTCTCGCCCGTCCGACAGCTCAGTTGCAAATCAAGCATTGACTCTTCGTATATCTCTTTCACATGATTGGAAAAGTCTGTTCGAGCTGGAGAGCTCCTTTGCCCTCTGCGCAGCTCGATATCGAATCTATCGGCTCAGCTTTTCCAATCATATCCTGATCCTTTGTCCAGGAAGACCTTTGTAGAGCGTCATGGTCTCCTCGACGCCGTCTGTCCTGCGTGTATATAAAGGCGCAGTGTAACCCCCAAAACGCCCCAACTCTTGAAGATCCTTTAGCACTAACCATCACAGCAAATCACTCATCATGGCAGACAGAGACACCATCCATGCCGACAGTGGCTCTCAGGGACATGATCCCGCGCCCAGCGAGGACGTAGTCGGTCTCGAGGCAACCGGGCAGCCTAGTGCCAGTGGAGAGCCAACAGAACTGTTCGGAAGCCAGCTTTTAAGTATCGTCGCAGAAGCATCCTCCGAAGCCGAAGTCTCAATAAACGATCGCAACTATCAGCTCGCCCGTGAAGGGGGGTCAGGGATAACCTTTCGTCTCGACATTGACAAAGAGCCGGGAGCCATTGATGACGACTCCCTCGATGCTCTTCGTAATTGGGAGGGAGAGGTCGGCCCTATCGTTGAACCGGGTCGGACCGAACTCTGCGATATGATCACGAACATGCTTGCATCAATGTTGCGGCATGATTCTGGTCGGTCTGGTCGGTCGGATCTTCCTCCGAAGAGTTCCACGGCCTGGAGAGTCGTAGGTGGCTGGGCAATTGATCCGCTTGATCCAGAAGTCTCCTCGTACTGGATCAATGTAGATCAGGCTAAACCTTGAGCAATTGATACACGTACAGTTCTGTATGATCACTTCACTTTTCACCTGTGCATGAATAATTCTCGTCTTCCCAGTAGTTGTGCAGAGGGGTGACACAAGCGCATACCATATGTTCGAAAGTCAGGAAGACAGGCTCACCATGATGAATCTACTGTATTAAAGCAGACTCCACTTCGCCTTTGCTTCGGCGCCATGCTGTGAAGATGTTGGCGATATGATGGCATTATGCATCAGGTGGATCGAATGAACTGCAAGAGAAGGCCTTTAGAACCCGAAATGCGCCTCCAGAGTCCGCTGCACATCACTCCAGTACGTCTCCCCACCACCACCCGAGCTCCTGCGCAGGTTCTTGGGCATCTCATCGAGCACCCTGACAAGATCCAACGGCTTGACCTTGTACTTCTGACAATACTCCATGATCCTCTTCCTGTACAGCTCCTTGGCTCTCAAGGCGATTTCCCTCCCTTTCTCCAATTCCTGCGCGAATTGTTCTCTCGACAGTGGCGGCTCTGGAGTCTTTCTCCTCTCGGGTGTTCGGGTGAATGGCTCAGGCGCCTGACGGGGCGCATTGGGGATTGGCTCGCGGGTGAAAGCGAGCACCTGGTCGGGGTGTCTTGGGGGAGATCTGACTTCAGATCGCCGGCGAGCTGATGCGCTGAGCTCTTCGGCCATAGTAGACAAGCGGGGTTTCTTTCGCTTCGGTGTGGGCGTAGAGGCATGAGTCGAGGCTTTATCAGGCTCGGCAGCACCAAGAGCCGATTCGCCCTTTCGATTAGGCTGTGTGGGCGGTGTTGTCTCCCGGGGGCGTTTTGACGATCCGGGCTGAGCAAAGGCAGCGAGAATCCGCTGCGTCTCGGTCTGATCCGCGGTTGCCTCATGAGTCGCATCGACCTCAGCAACGACCTGAGTCTCCGGAGCTGCTAGTACCTCCAAAACGGTCTCCTGTGCAATGATCACACTGGCAGGTACCGCTTCGACAGCCGGTTCGACCACGACCGCAACGGCGGCCTGTTCTGTGGTTGTTGAGACGGTCGAAGCTTCCGCTTCTATGGCTGTCGCTGATGGCTGCTGAGCTTCTACGGCAGGCTCGTCAACAGTAAGCGTTGGGGGTTGCTGAACCTCCACAGAAGGCTCGGCGGGGGCCACGACTGGTGGCTGCTGAGCTTCCACGGAAGGCTCCGCCACATCAGCTGTTGACCGTTGCTGGAGTTCCACAGCGGGCTCGGCCAGGGAAGTTTCCGGTCGCTGCTGAGTTCCGTCGACCACGGTTTCAACCACGACAGCAATAGCCGCCTGCTCAGTGTCTCCCGAGACTGCCGAAGCTTCCGCTTCCACGGTAGCTGCTGATTGCTGCTGAGCTTCCACAACAGGCTGGGCGACAGCAATCTGCTCAGTAGTTTCGGGCCGAGGTGCGAGCTGCTCTTGGCTGAGGCTATCCTCGACCAGCCGTGCTTTGCCTTTGCTACCATTCGGGGTGCTGCCATTCTGCTCAGCCACAACTGGCTGAGTCGCCCCATTGCTCGGTCCAGCTTCGGCACCCGTACTTTGAAGTCAGCATCACACGATCGGAGTCAAGTGGTATGCTCACGACTGCTGAACCGTCTTCTCGATCCGCTTTCTCCGCCGCTCCAACTCTTTCTCCCTCTCTGCCTGCGTCTTCAAGGTATCGTCCAGCCCTTGCTCCTTTAGCCTCAAGACTCTCGACGAGAACGCGGTCGCATTCTTCTTGAATCGCTCATGCCAAGATTGGTTGGAGTGCCTCGCAATCATGGGATACGTGTCTACCATCGTGACCTGATGTTGAGCTCGCCCCTCGATTCACGGAAAATTTACCTACCATAGTCTCGTACGTCTTCCGACTGTGCCAAGAGCCTTTGGGGTGATAGTGTGCCAAATACCGACAGAGAAAGTCGTCGTCCTCGGGTGAATAATCCACACGAGGTCTGCTGTTTAGAGCTGCTCGAAAGCCAGTCCCACTCAGAGAGACACTCACTTGCCCGTCGGTCGACCTGGACCTTTGCCCTCAGGAATCGGATCGTCCTCTGCCATACTATCCACCTCCTTGTCCTCCTCGGTCTCCTGAATTGTCCTCCACTCGAGCACGCCATCCCTGATACACGCTTCCACCCACTCCCTCTCCCCGACCTTCTGCCAAGCTGCTCTGCCAGCCTTCACACGTTCGGGCATAATCTGCGTACGGTAGAACTGAGACTCCGGGTCGACAATGAGCAAGTCTGCTTGACTACGTTTCGTGACCTTGAGGCCGCCGTGAAGCTCGACTTTGCGGATCGTCTCGGCCTGAGCCGTCTGCGCCGACTCGCCCGTATGTCGATGGAGGTTGACCGAGACCCATACTTTCAAAGGTGCGTGATCGCGCGACCGATCAGGGTGGACGAAGATGACTGGGGCTTCGGGATAGTCGACACGGCGGCGGGTGTGCAAGCAATGGTTGAGCCAGTGATATGGGTAGGTGAGGGGCTGTGGGAGATCGGGATAAGACTTCGCCAGGAAAGCGGCATGTTCTGTCTCTTTCGCTGCGAAAGGGGAGCGCGGGTTCACAAGGAGGATCGTAGCGTCCGAGCGAGCGGCCACTGTAGACGCTCCGAGTTGCTGCAGGTAAGACTTGACTCCATCAGGCCGAGGTAGAGAGGCAAGCTACACGCACTTGTATTAGTTGACCGAGAAGTTCGGCGATGGGGGCAGGGAAGTGCTCTTCCACCAAGAAGATCTTTTCGCCAGCGAGGATCTCGCCCACATTCACCTCCTCGGTCGACACCTGAAGACTGGCGGCGGCAGAGGATGTTGGCTCTGCCATGCTCGTTCAATATACAGCGGATCCCAGAACCCCCAAGAATTCAGACAAAGGGGGAAAGTGTTGACCCCGAGACAGCTTGTCGACAGCCTTCGTAGATTTCGATGTCGGACCACTTTGTCCGTCTACTGCCTGCTACTCGACCTAGATGGCCGAGCTGTCGAACCCCAAGCACGCCGATGCACTACAAGCAAAGCAAAAAATCGGGAACAAAAAAGTCAAAACTGAAGACGGACAGAGATGGGGAACAAACGATGGTTCTTCAGGTGACGCGACTGGGCCCCGCAAATACTTCTTTTCTTGAGAGAAACGAGTGCCAGTGTTGGTGCAGACATTCAGTGCATCAAATCGTACGAATCGTCCACTTGGCCTCCACGCTGCGCTCCATCGCCTCTCACGTCTGCATTAAAGTATCATTCTGCCATCTCACGAGTCTTTATGAAGGCCAGTCGTCCAGGGGAAAATATAGGATAGAGGGTTGAAGATTGAGGGTGGGGGAACGCAAGGGTTTGTATCTATGTGCAGAAGGACTTCCCCAAGCTTGCGCCGGTCCGTCCGCACCCCCCTTACCTCGCCGCTGCTGTTTAGAGCAGGAGGGCGACACCGCCGATAAGGGCAAGACCAGCGGCGGGCACACCGGTGGCGATGGCGCGGATGGCACCGCCGGCAGAGGAGGCAGCGGCGGAGGAGGCAGCAGCGCTGGAGGCGGCAGCCGAGCTGGCGGCGGCAGAAGAGGCAGCGGCGGACGATGCGGCAACGGAGGTCTGCGAGGTGGGGGTGGCCGAGGTCGTGGCGGATGTGGCGCTAGATTGGTCAGCCGAGAGTACTGAAACATGGAGATGTGCATGACTCACGAGGCGGCACCAGAGGTGGCCGAGGTGACGGTGGTGGTCACGGCGCCGGTGGTCGACACGCCGCTAGTGGAAGCCGAGGCGTTGAGACACGAGTCGGACGCGCCGGCCTGGATGACGACGGGCGACGAGTAGGCAATGGTACCGGTCGAGTCGGTCAGCTTGAGGGTGATGTTGGTGCCTGCAGTGTCAGCATTGCATAGACAAGCCCGAGAGTATAGCGACGTAGACGTACCCGAAGCGAGGTTGACAGTCCAGGTGTAGGGGCTGGCAGTGAGGGAGGACGAGAGGGTCTCGAGAGCGGCAGCCGAGGTCTCACCACCGGGGATGACGGCACTGCTGGTCAGCTGCCTTGTCTATGATGCGGGGCCGCTTCGAAGGATGGGAGTTTGGTAGCTCCTCCCCACGCGGGAGTGCGGTGGCTAGCGCCATCGCTAATGGTCGCTGATAGGAGGGTCCCGGCGACGAGCGACCAGGGGCGAGAAAAGGTGCGGGGGGTGGTGACTGATGGTGCTGAAAGGGAGCGTGGTGACTCACAGAATGAAGTTGGCGGTACCGCCAGTCCATGTGATAGAGGCGGGCTCTGGATGGTCAGCCACCGGGACATGATCGATCGCCTTATCTCCCAGGATCACTCACGGCACTCGACGAGGGAAGCCTGTTGGTCAGCATGGGTCCTCTATCGCTCGATCCCGGTCTCTCGCACTCGAGGGCTGCCACAACGAGGCGTGCACGCATGGCGTCGAGGACGGGAACACTCACGGGGGTGCTGATGGAGAAGGTCTGAGCCAGAGCCGAGGCGGCAAAGGCGAGGGCGGCAAACTTGGCGAGCATCGTGATGTTGTGAGATGGATTGGTTCGTTCCCGAAGGGTTCGTCAACGACGTCAAAGTCTTGGTGGGGTGGAGGGGGTCGTGGATTGCAACACGTAAACGGATGGCGACGAGCAAACAAGAGACGATGTTGAGAAAGAACAAAGGAATCGAAAGGAGGAGGGTTAAAGTACGGCTTGATGATGAGGCTGCTGCGGACGGTGACGGGGGCAAGGGGGGCGTGGGAGGGGGACAGGCCAGGGGCGCGGAAGGCCAAACGTTGGTTGGTTGCCTTTGTGTGGTTGGTTGTAGAATGTGCCCGAGGCTGCGTGGTAGTCTTTACCGTACGGCTTGGACCTTACCGAAGCATAGCCCACTACGAGCCGCCGCAGCTGGGCAGAGCCCGGCAGAAGGGCAGAGGGACTAGGAACTACTGTCAATGCATCTTGCCTACGGCGCAGCCGAGGAGCGGTCAAGAATAGGCCCAGTGCGCTGCCAGTGCGCAGGGGGGTGGGTGGCTTGGAACGAGCTAGAAGAGCCAGGCGACAGAGCTGCCTCTTTGCCTGTCCTGGTGGCCAGCTGTGTTTGTCCCTGAGAGGGAGGCTGCCCGCTGCGCACAACCTTGCACTGACGTTAATCGCGCTCGTCCGACGGGCAACAGCATCGTCACAAGCTTTGTGACCCGATGGATGGGGCTGACGTCGTCTCTCGTGTCTCTTGTGGCAGACAGTTCCCGCGGCCAACAAATAGCCCGAAGACTAAAGAGACGAGGGTGGAGGCAGTCCACCAATTTCCACCGGGCATCCACTCCGAGATCGATAGCAACTTAGCAGCTTTGCAAGTGAAACCTGGCGGAGGCTGTGCACGCGTCCGTCCCGTCCAAATCAACCGACGCGACGCGACAAGGCACAGACTCGGTACATGGGCATCTCTCTCGTACGTTCGCCAAGTCCTTGGCAACTCTCGCTGGTAATGCTTTGCATGGAATGGGCCATGTCACAGTGGCGGACATCAGCGACGGACGCGAGCCCACATGCATATCAGGTCAAGACATAGAGGCACGTCACCTGAGCGAGTTCCAAGAGGTCAGTCAGTCCGGCAAGTCCGAAGATGAGACAAAGAGCTTATGGGCAGTACCTGACGGACTCGGTGTTGCATGACGGAACGCCCCTGTCCGAGACGTCACGGCCGCAAGGGCAAGGAGGCGAGCGTGCAGCCGACCAAGATGACGGAGACGAAGACGATGAGGATGGCTGCGACTGCAGACGCGACGACTTTGCCGCAGACGTCGTAGATGACGAGGGAGGGTGGACGTGCACAGCTCGTCATGGTGATTCCTGCGACTGCGTAGCCAATACCGGTGAGGCCGTCTCTACCCTGCACCAGACTGTGCTCACTTCATCACAGGAAACTTCTACTCTACCCCTGGCCCAACCGCCTCAACCGAGGAACAAGTGCTGCACCTCGATGCGCTCCCCGATCGACTACCCTTGGTTGAATGCTCGACGAGGTGTTCGTGCAGTACGACATGTGCGAACCGCCTCACGCAGCGGGGAGTCCGGTCAGTCCAATGCCCTCATCGAGGGGTCGTAAGCTCATGTACGCAGAGCACCACTGACCGTCCGGCCGACCAACCGACTAGGCCTAGGCGCATTCTACACTCCTACCAACTCTGAGCCTCTCCCACAAGGACGCTTCATCGCGCTCTATGCCGGCGAATATCTCACCTCCTCCCAAGCGCGAGCGCGCTGGTTCTCTGCCTCTTCCTCTGCAGAAAGAGAAGAAGAGGGGAAAGGCAACTACATCTTGTCTCTCCGCGTAGGTTCGGCCAACGACGAAGTATGGCATATCGACCCTCGACATCGAGGCAACGTCGGGCGGTTCTTGAACCACTCGTGTGAGCCCAACTGCGTGATACACCTCGTGTACTGGGGCACGGGTGCTCATAGCTGGCCCAGAGCAGCTATCTTTGTGAGATCCATCTTGACAAGCAGTACTGTGAGGCTGATGGGCAGACCAAGAAGGTTATTCGGGCCGGCGAAGAGCTCACTTTCGATTATGCCAATGCGTCGGGTGATGCTCTCCATTCCCTCCAGTCACCAGAAGGCGACGAGGCTTCTCGACTCGACGTAGGCGGGACAAGCCATAAGAGGGTGAAGTGCCTGTGTGAGGCTGAACGCTGTCGCGGTTGGATGCCATTTGACGAGACACTTTAGTCTGTCAACATGATGGTGATGCATGGTATAGTATCTATGCGGGGTAACGTTTTAACAACTTCAGAGCCTCCACGGTAGGCTGCAACACCTCCGGACCCATCCCAGGCGTCCGCAACACGTCCATCAGAGACGCCTCGACACCTGCTCTTCTCGCCGCCTGCAGCTGGTGCGATCGCCTTCCAGCATCCAGGTCTGCCGCGTAAGAGACGAGGTTGAGCGCAATCACCACTGCCCGATGAACCAACTCCGGATCCGCCTTCTCTCCCTGGCCGTCCCGTCGAATCTCCTGCACACCCTCTTCGTCATCGGTCGGCTCGTCGGGCTGCATCATCTCCTGCACTCGCTCCCACGCCCCTCGCGCCTCTCCGCCGCCCAAGCTCAGCAGGATCTCGCACGCCTTCTTGCTCTCCGTCAATACCGCCAAAGCGCCACCTGCTGCTAGTCTCGTAGGTAGGTCGTCGCAATTTGCGAGAGCGCCCAATACGCCGAGCCGTGATTTGGCTCGCCCATTGCCGTCTTCCCCGGCCCATAGAGCGAAACCTTTCTCGGATGCAACGAGATTGCATACGAGCTGGGTGGCCGCGCGTCGTACGAGAGCATTCGAGTCAAGCATGAGCTCCTCAATCTTGATGAGAATACGTGTGGGCTCTTTGGTGCTGGAGAACATCCCGCCGGACTCATAAGGCAGCGATGCGTCGAGTATTCGGGTCGATATCTCCGGTGAAAGTGATGCGAGGTTCGTAAGCGCCATACATGCTTCAAAAGCCATGAGCGAGGAGGGCTGCACGAGCAGGCGGTAGAGCGGAGTGAGAGCGTTGAGCGAGGTCGTCATGTGCGGCGGTGGGAAGAGAAGATGCGGCGGGGTGGTGATGGTCAACTTGGCCAGCGCTTGGAAGGCAGGCAGAGCTGGTTGAATCGATTCGTTAGGTTCGGTGGACCTATTATCTTCGGTTCTGCTCGACTTCGTAGGCTGTGGGAGAAGATCGCGCACGACGGCGGAGAGGACTTTGAAACCTCCTTCTTTCAAGAAGACAGCGCGGTTCTTCACGTCCTCCACAAAGTTCAGGCAGAGCTTGCCAAGAGCTTCCTTGACCCGCCTGCTCTCTGCTCTGGCCAGTCCGCGCAATGCGCCCACCCCTCCAGCGGCAACGATCAAACGTGCGCGATCCTCCACCGCTGCATTATCTTCCAGAGGATCGTCGCCTTGCGGCTGCTCGCCCTTCTTCCCAATAGCCATCTGTCGCAGCTTTGCAATCTGCTCATCCTCTGCGGAGAGCGTCGGTCGTGGCGAAGTGAGGTTGACTAGGATTGTCGTCACTCCATAGCACACGCCGAGATCGACTGACGATACATCTGCGATGATGTCCATACTTCCGCGAGGCGTCACCGGCAGACTGCCTCCCTTCAGCTCCGGTACAGGCGATAGCTTCATCAAGGCTTTGAGGAAGACAGAATCGTGCGCCATCATATCCTTGACAGCCGGTCGGATAGACAGTATAGACAGACCCTCAAGGGTTTGCAGCAGAGTAGATGTTTCGCCTGGAGGTGATTGCTTGATGTGTTCCATCATCGTCCGACAATGCGTCAGGATCTCGTTCGGATCGCTATCACCGGCCGAGGTATCCAGGCCAGAATCATCAGGTGCAGCGGACAGCTTGGCCAAAGCGCTGCTTGCCAGGACGCTGATGCTGCCTTTGAATCCTGCTCCCACCACTCCTCGTAACCAATCGTCACACCTTCCCCGGACCAGCTGGCGCCCTGCTTTCGTGCTGGCCGCAGCGGCGAGGAGCTCGGCCAAGGCATACTGGAGATCCGAAGGAAGCTCTGCAGCCTCGAGCAGGACGCCGAGTGGATCGACAGGGGTGTCGGACCCCTCCTCAAGAGGCGAAGAGAGGATTTGAGTGACGGCACTGGGCTGCAGAGGGTACAGCGAAGTCGCAAGTGCCACAAAGGGAACGTAGGCGTTTGGATCAACGTCGTTCGTCTCTTGCTCGGTTGAAACGATAAAGGTGTCTCTGAGAAACGGATGGATGGTGTCGACTACAGCCTGACTACGGGCTGATTCGTCTGTATACAAGGTCGAGAGGTGCTCGGACCATTTCGACAGGGCGAGAAAGGCTACAGACTTGGAATCTTTCGAAGCGCCCGATGTGAGGGATGTCGCGAGGATACCTACGTCCTTCTCGGACAAGGCTTGTTGGGAGGATGTTCCCGAGGCAAGGCGCTTGAGTAGAGCTCTTAGCTCCTCATCCGTCGTCCCGGTAATCATCCCTTTGGCGTCATTGTCGATACTTTGTGGAAAGACTCACTTAGCAAGTGCTTTCCAAGCGGTCCCAGCGCAAGCATGGCTATGTGGAGGTCGGTTTCCCACGGTGTCTCAGTCTAATCCCTCGGTAGACGCGCTGGGCAGCGTCCAGCACGACGACAGAGTAAGATAGAGTTCTTTCTCGCTTTCCTTCCCAACGCAGCCGGGAGCTGCTGTAGCTCGTATCTCGTCGTAAAGCTCGTGTCTCGCCGACCACACAGCGACGACAGGCGTTCGAGCAGCGCCCGTCACTGTCAAATATCGACTTCCCGCCGAGCTCCATCAGTCATGCTCTTCTCCGCCCTTTTCCCCGTGCTCGCCCTGCTGCTCCTACCACCTTCAGCCATTGCAGAGATCTGGCTGCGACGGCCACACGCAAGGTCTTACGATACACATCAGTATTACACTCTTGAGCTCGATCCCTCTGCGTCGACGTCTCTTGCGGAAGCTGTATCCAGCTCTCTTGGCGTTGAACTCGTCGAGCCTCTCGGAGAGCTAGCGGGCCACTGGTTGGTTCGCAGAGAAGGCAGTACGCCTCATTCGCATGAGCTACATTCGCGGTCGCTCACCTCGGATCCTGTGGTCACAAGATGGCGATCCATCAAACGCTCAGCCGCTCGTCGGCGAGACTCCTCATCATCGACGTCAGAATTACGGTCTCTGACGCCGCTCCACCTTCGCAAGCGCTCGAAACGAGAATCGCATGTACCGATGCTCGGACGTAGGCCATTGCAAGGCGCCGGACCAGGGTATCATCCTTCCAGGCAAGACGACAAGGAGCTCCTCTTTGCGCAGAACGACCTGCACCTGGTCGACCCGATGTTGAATCAGCAGTGGCATCTCATCAACACGGAATTACCCGAAGTCGAGCTGAACGTCACTGGTGTTTGGGCGACTGGGAACCATGGAGAAGGTGTAAAGGTTGTCATTGTGGACGATGGGCTGGATATGCATTCAGACGATCTCAAAGACAATTTTGTGAGTCGTCCCCGTCCTTGGCGGCTAGCACGGGTCACCTTCCCCTCACAACACGTGAGCTTACAGACAGTACCCCGACGGATCGTATGACTTCAACGACCACACAGAGCTGCCGGAGCCCCGTCTGAGCGACGACCAGCACGGCACACGGTGCGCGGGCGAGATTGCTGCTGCGCCAAACGACGTCTGCGGTGTCGGCGTGGCATACAACGCCAAAATCGCAGGCGTGCGCATCCTCTCGGCGCCCATATCCGATGCAGACGAGGCTGCCGCGCTCAACTACGCCTATCAGCTGAACGAGATCTACTCGTGCTCCTGGGGCCCGCCAGATGATGGCAAATCCATGGAAGCGCCAGAAGGCGTAATCCTCAAAGCTTTGGTGAATGGGGTGCAGAATGGGCGAGATGGTAAAGGCTCGATCTTTGTCTTTGCGGCGGGCAACGGAGGTGGGATGGACGACCAGTGCAATTTTGACGGCTACACAAATTCAATTTTCAGCATCACGGTCGGAGCCGTCGATCGAAAAGGTCTCCACCCTTACTACTCTGAGCAATGCGCGGCCATGATGATGGTAGCTCCAAGTTCAGGCAGTGGCGATCACATCGTACGCTTGTTCATCTCAAATTTGGATCATGCTGAAGAATAGCACACTACAGACGTCGGCAAGGACAAATGTGCTCATACTCACGGTGGTACCTCGGCAGCTGCCCCATTGGCTGCGGGCCTCTTCGCGTTGGCCTTGAAAGTCAGGTCAGCTAGATATTCGCTGTATAAGTGTCAGCTGACATCTAGGCCGGAACTCACATGGAGAGACTTTCAACATATCGCCGTGCGCAACTCCGTCTTCTTCGCCCCTGATGATCCGACGTGGGAGAAGACCTCTGTCGGTCGACAATTCAGTTATAAATGTCAGCTTTCCAAAGACTCGAGTAACAACGAGCTGACTTGGTAGATGGATATGGACGAGCAGATGCTGGCCGCTTCGTCGAAGCTGCACAAGCGTGGCCACTTGTCAAACCTCAAGCTTGGTTCGACTCGCCGGCCGTCTATCTTCCCCTCACCAACCCTCCTGCCACGGATGCAGGTCGGAAGAAGCGACAAGATGATACCGAATCAGAGACGGAGGGCGGCGGCGACGACGGCGAGATCCCAACCGCAGGCGAGACAGAACCAGAACCCGTAGCGATCCCCGAGCCGCAAGGCTCTTTCTTGACAAGCGATGGAGTTTCGAGCACTTTCGAGGTGACTTCGCAAATGCTCCAAGACTCGAATCTCGAGACTTTGGAGCATGTGACTGTGCGAGTCTGGATCGAGCACCAGCGCCGCGGAGACGTCGAGGTGCAGCTCACCAGTCCGAACGGGATCATGAGCGTCTTGGCGAGGCAGAGGAGATTCGACGAAGCGGATTCTGGGTTCCCGGGGTGGAAGTTCATGTCTCTCAAGCACTGGTGAGTTCCTCAGTTTCCAATTCTGCGCAGAGCTGACTAGCACAGGGAAGAGAACCCGATTGGCACTTGGACGATCAAAGTCACCGATGCGGCCAACCCCGAAAAGACTGGACGCTTCATCGCATGGTCTCTTCAGCTCTGGGGAGAGTGTATTGATGCGTCCGCCGCTCGACTCTGGGCCCCGGCAGAGGAGGGAGAACCCGATGAAGAAGAGACAGGATCCGAAGCAACCGCAACATATTCCCAGAAACCTAAACCGACCGAACATCTGCCTGGCGATCACGGTTCGGCTACTGGCGAGACGGACCAGCCTGGTATCGCTCTGCCTACACCACAGCCGAGTGGCGGATCCGACGAAGACATAACGGATCCAGGCGAGGGAGACGAAGATGAACATATCGACGAGGGGTGGTTCAGCGGAATCGAGTCTCTCAACTCATCCTCTGCTTGGATAGCCGGCGCAGGTATGCTTGTGGTCCTGGCCGGGGCTGGCACGGGTGCGTTCTTCTTCTTCCGCGCACGGAGAAGGAATCGAAACCCATTCGGCTTGGCCAACAACGGCGAGGGTGCTCGCGGAGCCTACCAACCCGTGTCAGACGACGTGCCCATGGGCATTTTGGATCGCGGCCGCAGGAAGCTTGGCATGGGTGGCCGAGGGGGTCAAGGAGCAGGGTCGAAAGACCTCTACGATGCGTTCGGGGAGGAGAGCGACGAGGAGAGCGATGACGATGCTGGCGAGAGGACGGCTCTGCGGTATCATGACGACTTCCTCGAGGACGACCACGACCACGATCTACCACCGAGAGAGGCCGACGCTCAGACGCCGCAGTATCGCGACGAGCCCGAAGAGCATCCCGAACCGCATGAGGCTGTGGAGGAGCCGGGACATGATGACGACGGAGAGAAGAGGCAGCGTGTCAAGAGGGACGAAGCCGGCGGTGAGAGTGCGAGCGGGTCAAGTGGGTCATGGCAGGATGCTGCGGAGGAAGTCAGCGTGTCGCGCTGATGAAGATGGACGGCGGTTTGTGGGTTTCGTGCTTTGCATTTCCGACTCTCATTCTCATACGCATACACTCAGAGCGCATCGATGGCATTTGCATCTTGTGGATATACCGTCTGTCCGTCTATGCTGCTGCTGCTGCCGTTGCCGTTGCTGCGGGCGGGTGGCTACTGGCTCGAGTGACCCTTTTGTGCCTGTCCCAACTGACGAGACCCAAAGGGGCGGGCCCATGGCCCAATTGACGCCACTCGACCATGCTAAAGCCTCTTCCCTTTCCAACTCCTTCCTTGTCAATCATCTTCGCACTGGCCTCGATCATATTTCTGCATTCGCTCGTCACTCTTTAGCATCCCCTCATCGCCTCTATACCTCTCCTCCTACACACCGAAGCGAAAAGTAGAAAAGGCAGTGCCTCCCTCGGACACCCACAAACATCGCCCCCTTTTCAATCCTTCGTCCCTCTTCACGCGTCTTATCTGGTGGCGACAAACCATTGAGCATTCTGCCAACTTCATCTTGCGGTCCGACGATCACACGCATCACATCTGCATCTGCATCCGACTCTTCCATCTTTGCTGGTGGTCGTCGAACTCTCGGTACGGGATACGGGAGCGACGTCGCGTTTCACCCCGTCTTGCCAAAGGAGGTTCTCAAGGGGGGAACAAGAGGGGCCTCTCTGTCCAGACGTCGTTGTCAGGCTAGCCGAGCAGCCAAGCACCGTATTGTGCTCCAACCCAGTGTGGTCTGCTCTGTCGAACGGCTCAATCATCGTCCCCGATCTCTTTGTTTGGAACCAACTCCAGCTCCACGATTGCGATACATACCTGAGCACCTAGGAGGAGAGGCAGGATGGCTGGTGAGCGCAGCAAACCCCGGACTACGGATGAGCGAGTGCTGATGCGTTTCTCTATGCGCCCCTTTGACCGATACTGTTGCTCAACTTACCCGCCTTGCTACGCTCCGCGCCCATCGTAAACCCAACAGCCATATACACGGTGTGAGTTATATGCTGCGCTGTCGATGGCGACTGGCGCTGACATACAGGTTCACATCGCCGCATCATGCGCCGATGCCGAATCATCTCCCCACGCTTATCGTGACACCGCACGGTGCGCCCTTCGCTGAGTGAAGGGGGCGAGGCTGACATCCGCAGGCCAGCCAAATTCCGTCCTCTACACATATTTGTGAGTTGCGCCTTGCTTGCCGTCGAGCTCAGTTGACGCTTAGGCATACCGAAGAGGTGAAGCTTTGCTTTGGGCTCATGATGTGGGTGATATAAGGCTGATGAGCAGAACCGCGTAAACTACCTGCTCACCCCCTCCCCGCAGGGCGACCTCTGCGTCGCCAAGCTCTTCCCTCCCAATCGTTCCTCCTCTGCATCATCCTCTTCGAAACAACACAACAATGTCGTCCGATGTGAAGCCTCCCGAGATCTGCGTTGGACTATCGAGAATACAGGCGTGGTATCACCCATCTACAAGATCGTCAACCAGGACGACACCCCGCTGTACCAGATAAGCAAGCCGAATCCGAATGCCGAATTCTGGACCATGTTCTACTTCAAGTACGCCGGCCACCAGATTCCCCCAAAGCGCATAGAGGTGGGTCACTGGTATTATATTGTTGACGGGGATCGCTGACCCTTCAGTTCGGTAAAGTCGCTAAGAACCCCGGGGAGAAAGGCGGCGGCACGAGGATATCCATCACTGGCAAGACCGAGGACGAGAAGCAGGTCTGGCAGACTCTGGGAGTGGGCAACGAGGACTGCGTGGAATGGGTGGTCTGCTGTGCCTGCCTGAACCTCCTCGAGTTCGTCTCGTTTTTCCGGTTGGTTGCCTTGAGTTGACATCCAGTGACCAAATATTGCAAGCTGCCGAAAAGTCCAAACCCGCTTCGGCACCCGCATCGACTTCCTCTCCTGCTTCTACTGCCCGTTCTTCGCCTGCTCCTGCAGCTGCTTCGACTCTACGCGCAGCGCCCCCAGGTCAACCGGCACGGAATGGCGGTGCACGATCTCCCCTCGGCGGTCCGGGCATTGCATCCACCGCCCCGAGTCCAGCCTCGAATCTCAGCCAAACATATCGCAATAACCCTCCGCCTATGCGTGGTGGTCCAGTGGGCGGTGCCAGCTCTTATCGCGGCGATCCGCGGGCTCAACAGCCTCCGCCGCCGCATGTACAGCAGAGACCAGTCATGCCGCCCTCACAGGGTTCGAATGGACGTCCCGTCATGCCGCCATCACAAGGCTCGAACGGACGTCCCGTCATGCCGCCCCAAGGTCGGCCAGGACCAGGTCATCCGCCACATCAGCCGGGATACGGCCCCGGACCTGGTGCAGGAGGACCGCCTCGAGGTGGTCCCGGCGGCGCTGTACTCCCGAGTCAACAGATGGCGCAGCAGCAGCGGAATGGCGCAATGGGTCCAGGTGGCGCATCGATGCGCGGCCCGCCCCAGGCTGCTGGCAGGAGGTTCTAATCGTCTTGCTGCTACCGATCACGACACCCGATCTACCGACTATAATCGTCGTCGTTGTACATATGAACGGCTACCCAGCTGCGACGCCAGACCAACCATTGATATACCCCCGGTCATGCTTTGATTCCTCTTCGACCATCCGACCTCTTTTTGGCATGACGATCTGGGCAGTCGTGAGTAGACATGCATTTTCATTGTTTACTCTTGACCGTCTCGCGGGGTCACCGGGATCTGACGAACTGCGAGAGGTCTGAAAGTGATGTTGGCTGCATTGACGCTCGTCACTGCACTGCTGCTGATACAGAATACATCATAACATTCGAGACATCGTGACGATTACAGACAACAAGTACGGTTGCCCCACTCTACCCAGTTGGCAAACCTAATATGCTGAACAGATGGCAACCCCTCCAGATTCCTTGACGGCAAATGATGCTGATCACTGCCAGCTAGCCTTGTTCGACCGTGGACGACCATTATGACTATTCTTATCAGCTTCAACGCTGCCCGCTTGCATTGCAGCTGACCATCTTTGGATCGATGCGTAGCATACCTCTGATGGACTCTGAACCACTGCAGGAGCCAGCGGAGCTATCCATTCACGGTCCGACATCGAGGCGGCCGCTGTGTCTAGTGTCCACTGCGCCGTTGCAGCTGCAGAAGCGTATGAGCCCCAAACACTCTCGTCAAATGTGTTGTTGGCGACATTCTGATGGTCAACTCGACGACTTGGCAATCGGCATCTCAGGGAGTGCTCACCTCGCCGTGATGGTTGTATCCTTTCAACTTCGCAGGCGCCGAGACGCATCTCTCGTTCGCCAGCGGCCAGTAATCTGAGCAATCCAGCTGGCATGCGTCGTCCACGTCCATATGACGACCAAACGGATCGTTCAGGACGGCGGTCCATTCCGCCCGCCACCTCTCCTGCTCGGGATCGCTCCAAAGCGGGTGTAACGCCCAATGGTCTACCTCGCATAGAGGTACCATCTCTGCCATCGCTGGCGGGTCGACGGGTGGTGTATAGCGAAGGAAAGGGCGTTTGACGTCGTAGTTCCGTTCTGTCGGATCGTAAAGTCGAATGTCAAATTCGAGTCGGAGGGCATCTTCCGAAGGACGACAGAATACGGGAGATTCGGGGAAGAAGATCTGCATCGTGAGTGTCTACTAAAGTCGCCCGGGTGGAGGGGGCTGACAGGGTTGCAGGAATGACCGGCATCGCAGCCACGAGGAAGAAGCACGGGCTCTGCCGGCGGGGTGACTGTCTGGTATTCCGGTGCGCACTTGATATCTGCTTTGACGCTTGGTCCGGCTTTCAGTTCATAAGGTGCCGAGGGGGAGAACTCGGGAGCTGCCGTGAACCAGTCCTGCAGGGGGAGGCCCTTCTCGTCAGCCACCCGCACTTCTGCTCGATCGTTACGCAGACCAGCTCACAGGACTACCGGGAGGAGTCAGATAACAAGGGACAAAGCTCGAGATCTCCGGGGGCGGAAGGGTGACCGCACTCATCTGCTCATGAGTCAAAAGTCACTGACTGTTCACGCAAACCGATCACTCGTACCAGAGGGGAAGGAGATGGCGCCGAACACCGAATCTCGTAAGGATGAAATGTGGGCGAGAACGAGGTGACGATAGCCCCGTCGAACCGCTTTCCAATGTAACATGATAGTGGGTACTCGGGTGTGGTGTAGTAGAACTCGAGCATGAGCAAAGTGACGGTGTCCATATTGACCGAGGTGGTCGCGCGACCGGCGGTGGCAACGATGGGAAGGCTTTCGTTGGTAATGTCAAGTAGGGACGGAGTAGGTGTAGGTGTAGAAGGTGGACAGTGACAGTGAAGACGTGAAGAAGACAAGACGGAGAGTGAGAGGAGGGTAGGGCGGTGGTGAAAGAGGAGAAGAGAAGATGAGAAGGGGAATGATGAGGGTGACAAGTCACAAGAGCGGGGTCCCGATTAGACAGCGATGGATGGTGATTAGCCTCCGGTCTCCCTCACCCGCCCACGGTCGGTCGGTCCCCACGAGCCATCCGCCCCTAAGAGGGACGGGGGACTGTCATGTCTGTGTGTCGGCGTGTGCATGTGTGTTGAGCAGCGTAACCAATGACCTTGCAGTACATTGTCACTGCTCTACTTGCTGTATAAACCACTAGAACATTAGACTTTGAGGGACCCTGAAAATCAGCCGCGTGCACGGGCCCACCATCCTCGTCACCCGCCATGTTCTCCAACTCGCTGGCCTTCCATTCTTCTCTTCACTCTCATCTTCTGACCTCTCATCCCCTTCTCAAGACTCAAGACTCTCTTAAGCAATCAAGATGGCCCCTCGCGGTCTCTCGGCAGACGAGAAAAAGGTCAAGAGTGAGTCGAGCCAAACCGAGGCTTCGGAGATTTTGCCACTGACACCCAGTGCTGGAGATCTTTCATGAATCGGTGAGGACCCTCGCACGGCCGAAGGCAACTGATCCCAGGCCGACTTTTACACCATGAAAGATCTAGAAAAGCTCGGTCCTAGTGAGCTGGCCAATGGCTTGAGCAGAGCTGACGTACAGAACTGAAGGGCGTCGGCGAGTTATCCGATTCCGGGGCCATCAGATGCTGGCTGAACGAGCAGTGTCCCAGACTGTCAAGGAGATTGTGCAAGAGCTGGTAGATGACAATTTGGTCTGCTTCGACAAGATGTACGCTACGTGATCGGGTCGATTGGTACTGACCATCAGCGGCACTGGCAATTGTCAGCTGGAGAGACGGGTGGGGCCAGAGCTGACGATCAGATTACTGGTCCTTTCCCAGCGCTGCCGGTGCTCAGGTCAGCTGAACAGGTCCTTGGGAAGAAAGAGAGCAGCTGAGCGACAGAAACAAGCCACCCTCGACAAAGCGCAAAAAGAGCTCGAGAGCGTCAACGCCAAAATAGTCGAGACTGAACAAGCTATCAAAGAAGCCCAAAAAGGACGCGAAGATACGGTCAGCTCGTCAAAGGTCCGTCCTTTGAGTGAACTGATCGTCAATCAGGCCGACCGGCGAAGGCTTTTATCGGCCCATCAGAACCTACTAGACGCCGGGTCGGCAATGCGCAAAGAGCTCGAGGCGTTTCGGAATGCTGATCCTGCCAAGTACGAGCGCAAGAGGAAGGCGGTGCTGGTGTGCAAGGATGCCGCTCTGCGCTGGACCGGTCAGCTACACGTTTGTGTTGGAGTGAGCTGAAGCGAACAGACAACACGATGCTTGCTATTCAGTACGCGACGAGTTTGGGGATCGAAGAGAGTCAGATACGGGAGATGCTTGGGATCAGTAAGTTGCGGTCTACCTGGTTTGCTTCAGCTGCCGAAGGCTGACTGCCAGGCGAAGACTGGGACGATCTCAAAGTCTAACTGGTCGCAAGTCAACTTCCACCTGATGACTGAATCAGTCATATCAAGCATCAACAGCCAGCAAATGTCTATTAGCACGTCAGCATAGGCAGCACGAGGCAAAGCATCGCATGCAATCCATGTACAAGTCTAGCGTACTGTACAGACAGGCTCAGTTTGATTGAGATTTTTCGATTTTGACTCAAATGAGAGGATCGGATCGGAACAAGGCGGAGATGGATTCTCTGCACATGTTAGCTGAGTCTCCCAATTGATGAGGGGATAGCTGACCCGTTGTGAGTCCTCCTGATACTTTCTGCGAGAATCGGCGCAATGTCTATCGTTTCCAAAACCCCTCCACAAGCCTTGACGCGCTCGGTCTGATCGATCGAGTTGGTCACGACGAGTTTTGCCACAGGCAGGTCTTTGAGGTTCTCCATTGTAGTCTCGGAGAGAAGACCTGGATGTTAGCGCGTTGTCCTGCTGCATATAGCCGCCGGTTTGACGCACCATGCGAGACCAGCGCGTAGACCTCTTTGGCGCCTGCGTCGCGCAGTACACCGGCAGCCAGCCCAACGGTGTGACCGGTGTCAATCATGTCGTCAAGCAAAATGGCCACACGGCCCCTGACATCCCCGACCAGCAGCTCCATCTTCTCCACCGTCGACCCGTCGTCACTCCCGTGCACGCTGCCACTCTCACTCCCGGCCGGCGTGGGCGGGACGGTCGGCAGGGACATGCTGGCAGCCATGTCCCGCCTGCGCTTGCGGTTGATAAGCGCAAAGTCGAGGTTGAGGCGGTCGGCAAGAGCTGTGGCCCGCTTGGCACCACCTGCATCGGGCGAGACGATGATGGCGTTCTTCCAGTCGGGAATCTCCTGCTTGATGTACGAGAGCATGATGGGTTCCGAGTACAGGTTGTCGACGGGAATGTCGAAGAAGCCTTGAATCTGCGACGCATGGAGGTCAAGGGTGATGACGTGATCCGCACCCGCCGTTGTCAGGAGGTTGGCCACGAGCCTGTACTATCAGCTGACATCGGAAGCGAGCGTGGCAATACGCACTTGGCTGTCACCGGCGCACGGGACTTGTCCTTCTTGTCCTGCCTCGCGTATGGGTAGCAAGGGATGACAGCCGTGATCCTCTTTGCCGAGGCAGTCTTGCAAGCTTTGACCATCAGCCAATTGCCGACGGTGAGTGCTCAGGAACGAGGTCCACGTACCAGAAATCATGATCAGCAGCTCCATCAGATGATCGTTAATATCGGGCGGGGAAGGGGATTGAATGATGAACACATCCTCGTCGCGGACCGACGAGTGAATTTGAACACTTGTCTCGAGCGAGAGGAACTTTGAGACGAGGCAAGGGGTGAGCGGTATGCCAAGTCTGGAGGGTCAGTTCTTGCTGTACAACCTGTCGTGTGACTCCTGGTGCGACCTGCTCGCGGAGCTTATCGCCAAGCGAGGGTGATCAATGCTGTGTGCTGAGAAGCACAAACGTGTGTGATGGGAGTCAAGGTAGTCCAAAGGGAGGGGGAGGACAAGGCTAGAGATCGAAACCCAAGGAGGTGGATTTTTTCAGGTAGGATAGCCTCCAAGAGAGGGGGGGTAGAAGGACCCACCGAGCTGCGACGGCCTCTGCGAGACGCGGATGCGCGTTGCCTATGCATGAGCGTCCGACTCGGGTGCGTATCTGCCTGACTGCTGCTCACCCGTCAAGAGCTTGATGCTGTTGCCTGTCTGGTGCATCTTGTGCTACTTTCTCTCTCACTCTCGGATGTGAGTGCCGGCTTTGACTTGGTTGCTCCCTGATTCGGTGTGCTCGTCCGTCCCTAGCTCTTCCGGGTCACTTCGACGTCCAGTCCTGCGAGTCGCCTCGTGTACGAGGGCGGGTGCTATCTTGCTTGGGGGGAAAGAGGGCGGGTGGCGCTGTCGAGGGCTATGAGGACATGCGTGCCATCGGTGGTGTTGGTGGTGTTGGAGGTGAGAAAGGAAAGGCCGAGTCGGGATGAAATATGGGTGGCTTTGTAGAATTTTGGTAATGAATGACGCGCGGGGTAGTTGGTCGTAAAGCGGCCCGGGGGTGCCGATGGGACCGGACATTGCCGATTAGCCTGCATTAGCGGTAGTATCGGTATCATGGCAGCCTGGGGGCTTGTTACACGTGTACTATCACGTTCACCAGGCCACCCACAATGTTTCTGAGCGAGACTCACCTTTTTTCCCTCTTTCTCTTCTCTGTCCAGCTCTGACCGATCGCGTCGACATCAGCGAGGCTTTCACCAGCTGTCCGCTCCACAGTTCATCCAAAATCGACGCGATGAACCCTCCTCAGTACGCTTGTGAGCTCTCAACCCGGCCCACAAGAGCTATAACTCACCTCAGTCCGGGCGCAAAAGACCACAGGTGTGGCAGAGGGACCGTCATGGGCCGTGACGCCTCAGATCCCCGCGTCAGTTTCAAACTTGTCGGCTAGACATACGAACTGACTCTTCGCAGTGATACAGCTGCTGTGCGCTGCTACGCCTACTCCTCGGATGGCGAATGGTTCGCCTACGCCCTGGCATCAACGTGGGTTCTCCTATTTGGCGACTCGTTCATCCTGACCGCGTAGCGTCCACCTCTTTCCCTCATCCTCGACCTCTTCAAGCTCGCCCCGAGTGATTGAGCAGGCAGGCGTCATTGCCCTGAGCTTCTCGCCTCTCTCTTCCACCCTGTTCACCTTTGAGCGACCTATCAAATCCGACACGGATGTTCACCGCAATGTCAAGGCATGGAACGTGAAGACTGGGGAAGAAGCCGGCGGCTGGTATCACCGGAGTCTTGACAACTGGTAGGTTGAGCAACGTTGGCAGCGATCCGCCATCGCTGACTTGCAGGGAACCGATCGTTACATCAAACGAGTCTCATCGGCTGCTAGCGTCAAACTCGGACATCCTGATCTTCTCGCCTTATCTTGCGCCTAAGCCCTGCATTCGTCTCAAGCTCAACGGGCAGATCAAAGGCTTGTTCTTGTCCCAGCCAACCGCTTTGCCCGAGGGCTCGACGAATTCAAAGCCGGTCCAGCCGAGCTCGCAGCCGGCTCTGGCGGTGTGGATCGGCGAGAAGCAGGGAGCGCCGGCAAGCGTGGCCCTATACCCGTTAAATGCTCTACTTGGCAAAGAGGCTCCGGGCGAGGCCACGGTCACACGAGACATGCCTCCTACCACCGCAAGGAAGGCGTTCTACAAGGCCGACAAGCTGCAGGTCAAATGGAACCCCGCAGGCACCATGGTCAGTGTTCTGGGAACTGCAGTTTATGGATGCTGACAGAAGGCATTGTTCATGACGCATATGGACGTGGATCAGACGGGGAAGTCGTATTACGGCGAGACAAATCTTTACTGCGTCTCGCTTGACGGGTCCTTCGATGGCATGGTGGATCTGGACAAGGAAGGCCCCATCTACGATTACGTATGGTCACCTACGTCTCGGGAGTTTGTCGTTTGCTACGGGTGTACGTGTCTCATAGCCTCTTCAGTCAATGCGCTGATTTCTAGACATGCCTGCTCGTGTCCAGCTATTCGACATGAAGGCAAAGCCCATACACTCCTTCGGCTCTGGACATCGCAACTTCCTGTCATACCAACCGCAGGGCCGGCTTCTGCTCAGCGCGGGATTCGGCAATCTGGCGGGAGGTGTGGACGTGTGGGACATCAGTACCCGCAACAAGGTTGCCGAATTCAAAGCAGCCAACTCCTCCCACTGCGAATGGTCAGCGGACGGACGCTACATCCTCACCGCCACCTTGTCTCCGCGTCTGCGAGTAGACAATGGTGTGAAGATTTGGTGGTGCGGAGGCCAGCTCCTGCACGTTCACCTCCAGGAAGAGCTATACCAAGCGTCTTTCCGGCCGAAGAAGCTTGCTCAGGCGGACCCCTTCCCTTCGGTCATCCCGAAGGCTCCTGAGGCGAACGAGAGCGTGGCGTTGTTTGGACCAAAAGGAGAGAGCTCCAATGGAGGTGAGTATACACCATGCAAGATAGCTCGGGCTGACGATCCAGCCGCTGCTAAGCCTGCTGGAGCCTACAGACCGCCTGGTGCACGAGGAACCGT
Organism: Tremella yokohamensis; assembly: GCA_024343385.1. Classification (NCBI taxonomy): domain Eukaryota; kingdom Fungi; phylum Basidiomycota; class Tremellomycetes; order Tremellales; family Tremellaceae; genus Tremella; species Tremella yokohamensis. Next base: position 939,895 of record BRDC01000026.1, on the reverse strand, counting down.
TGCGTCTGAGGTGTATACAAGGCGTGACGATGACGCTCCGTCATCGGGGGCCTCAACGCCGACTCCAATGTTCCGCGGCGGCAAGCCATCAGACCGATACCGCTCCGCAGTTCCCGGCGCTCCTCCTGGTGGTTCACCTGCGACCGACGACAAGAAGAAGAAGCAGAGGAGCAAGAAGAACAAGGGAGAGGAGGCAAATGGTGGTGGTAGTGGCGCTGCGACGCCGGACGTGGCCGCCAACGAGAAGCTGGAGGCTCTCAAGGTTGATGATTCGCCTGTTGAGGATGCCAACCAGAAGAAGGTCCGAAATCTGCTAAAGAAGGTAAAACCTTCTGCTCCACGACATAAGACGACCGCTGATAAAGCAGCTCAAGGCCATCGAAGACCTCAAGGATCGTCAAGCCAAAGGCGAGGTCCTGGAGAAGAACCAGGAGAAGAAGATCGAGGCGGAGAAGTCTGTGAGGGACGAGATCAAGTCTCTTGGAGGGGAAGCTTGATAGAGGAGGAAGCTGCATGGTGAAGCTGAGGCCGACCGACATTTTCCGCAACCAACACTCATTATCACACTTGTTTCCGCTCCCAGGTTTGACGCATAGCTGCCCGCATCGTTGTTCGTAGCATAGGATATGGCATACATACCACTTATCCAGGTCAAGGCTGCCAAATTGACGCCGGTCCTGGTCTATGCTTCACAGCGGTGCCGAAGAGGCGGAAGATAATGCTGTCATTTCTTCTGTTGTGCGCCCGTATTTGCCTTCTTCTTCTTATCCTCTGGAGGCGGCGCCGTCCCGTTTGCTATTGCTTCCGCAGCCGCCTTCTTTGCCTGTGGATCAGTTAGAGTCCTTGCAACGGCGCACATTGTCCCGGATAGAGCAGTTGCAGTCGATGGATGAAGGGAGAGATGATACGGAGTGTGAATGTCAGCTCACCGCTGCCCTATCTCGTCAGCTGTGCTCGGCACACACAGGATGGTCGAGCTCACTTTTCTGCCATCGCCTTCATGTCCCTATCGCGTCAGCTCCTGAAGGTACACAAGTCCGACGAAACCGAGACGACTCACGCTTCTTTCCTCGCTTGCGGATTCCCGGTAAGCTTTGAGGCTTTCTTCGCCCTGCATTATGAGCACGATCTGGACCTAGCAGCGAATTGCAGCTCACTGTTCAGCTTGATTCTTTGCACGAGCGCGTTCTCGCTGGTCGCCGCCTGGTCGTGAGTCCAGCAGCACCAAGAGAGAGGGATGGACGGACGCGTCATGTTGGTCTAGGGTGGATGGTGGAAGGGGTATGTGGGAGTATGGGATCTCCAGGAGGGTGAGATCTGAGATTTCTGAGCGGCTTGAGCCTCTGCTGGGCGATGCCGCTCGGCGGTGAGACGTTGTTGGAGTGTACTGCGCCGAAGATTGGACAAATGCACCGGGGGAGCTGAAAACTGACGACGAGCCGCCGCTGGGTGGCGAGGTGAGTGTGGCACATGACCGGGAGAGGATTTGTGGCGGTCTACCATTCACTGTACAGGTAACGTCGAGGGGTAACGGGGTGTTGATGCAAGGAGCATGCATATACATTCATCTTGGACGAAGCAAATACAAGTTGTATGGCTGTACAAAAGAGGGTCTTCGCTAATCCCACGGCGCAGCTTCTGAGGAAAATGCTTCTTCAAAGCAGTGCTCTGTGTGGATGACGCTCGTCCCTCCGAGCGCCAAGACTTCGAGGGTGATACCGGAAGTAGAAACGGTGCTGACACGGACTGAGCAGTCAGTCTGAGAAATGGAAGAAGCATGCAAGCAGAGCTCAACTCACATTCGTGACCATGGTCCATGAATCTCTTCAGGTCCGGATAGGCTTGGGACAAGTTGGGCTCCGCACCGCACTGCGCGCAAGATAAGGCTGACAAGCTCAAGGCAGTGGCAGTCTTCTCGCTGCCCGTGTCAGTCTTCTCGCTGCCCGTGGCAGTCTTCTCGGGCAGCGAGAGGGAATGCTTGCACTGTTCTTCGGAGATGGTTGCCAACACGGGTGTAGTGCCAATGACCCTCGATCTGCAGCGCGTGCTTCTTCTGGTCTTGAAGTTACTGTTCGTGGATTTAACGCTATTGGCCACCAATTCTAGGCTGTGCGTTGGGAGATGGCTCAGGGTCATCGAGCTGCTTGTCTGTTGGACCGACATTGCGATAACAGCGTACCAATGTGCAGATTTCCAGAAGAGACTCTGAGACGTGATACAAACTTGACTAAGAGCTGTAAAATATCAGTGAGTGTGTTCAGAGTACATGCAGAGAGCACCCGCGCGGCCTTGGTATGTGGTTAAGGTGGGGGTGGAGACCACGCCGCAGCAGGAAGGCGCAGAGACAAAGGTTGTCCAGGCGAGGCGTGTCAACGCCGATACCCGAAGCAAAAAGTACCCCTTCAGCTTTCTGCTTCAGCGCTCTCAGCGCTCGCGGGATGCTGTAACATGGACACCTGTAGATTCTGCTCATAGAGGTTTCACATGTGCCATGACCGAGCCCCACCTTTGAGATGCCCCCGAACTGCTCCCTCCACCCCCAGGTCCTTTCGGCGGATGTCTCAACCCCTATTGAGCATCCCTTCACGTGCAGCAATGAGCGTGGCGGCAATGAGGGTACTGACCAGTATCAGATATGTCGAGGATGATGGCTGATCCGTAACTACTGGGGCGAAGAGAATATGCGGGAAGATACAGTCGAGACGATCTTGGACGCTTGGGCAGCCCCGCCTCGCCATCCAGCAACTCCCCTGTCGACCTCGATAATTGCACCTCAGCAGAGTGATAGCGAGAGGAGGTTCGACCAGACGCCAAGTTGGCACGTAGCAGCATCTAATTTGGTGAACACTCATCCTAAGACAGCGCCAAACGACTTCGAGACTCGCAATGATCAATGGGAGCTCAACCACGCCATCACCAATAACGCCCCAGACGCTTTCCAGGACGGATGCGAGCAAAGTCTCCACCTTTCTCGCCCGGCAACGCATTTGACTCGTGCCGGTGGTCTTCTCCAGAAACCCGGGACGATTTCGTCTTCGGCTAGTTCACTCACCTTGGTGGCGGACCCAAGCGGCGAGGTTGCTTACAGCAACGGACTCCCTCAAGCGGGCTCGCAAGTGATCGATCCGAAAAGCAAGGCCAGTCAAAGCCCACAAATCGCAATCCCAACCCCATGCAAGACCGAAGAGCAACTAATGGTTCAATGGTCTTCCATCCTGCCCATTTTGCCCATCCTCCACATCGCCTTGATGGCAGTACATCTGGCTCTATCCATCGTGATAACCTATCTACTGGTCACTCACCTGATACAGCCCCTCGTCCTTTGGCTCATCATGCTTGCCACACTGCTGCTGGAGCTCGGGTATCTGCTGGCGGTTCTGACCTTGGAGACTATCGGAGTGATTCGCAAGCGTCCAGTGTCAGTCCCAGTCGCCAGATACACGGGTTGGGCTGACGGGACAGCTCTTCGGCTTGGCTTCAATCAGGACTGCACCTAACACTATTCTGCGTCTTCGCCATCCCTCATACATGTGAGGCGTATGTGCCCTACAGGACAGTCACTGAGTCACAGTATGTCTGGTATTGTTGCTGATGAGCACCCAAGTGCCATCCTGCTCTTCCGCTCTAACCTACATTGCACCTTCGGTCTCTGCCAACTATGCTGCCTATCTAAGCGGCACACCGTGCGAAGCTTTACCCACGACTGTCCTTCTCTCACTCCTCAACCTCGTTCTCGTTCTTCTAATCGTTGCAATCACTGGGGCAGCAATCGACCTAGACGCTAGGATAAACCGACAATCATGCCCGAAGGGAAGACGAAAACTGTTTAGGAGATGGCTTGTCGGGACAGGCGAGCTGCTCTGGGGTTTAGAGCTGCATTTCGCCAGACGAGGTGGACGCCGGACACCATAGCGACTCTAGTAAGGAGAGTCATAACAGATAATATCCTGAGCATCATATATCCTGCATGCAGTGGGACAACGCTAGGTTGTCAAGATGAATCGTTCCACTTATGATATGCGTCCCTTTGGTTTCCCAAGAATAGGACGAGTACAGCTACGGTCTTACTGCTTAGGATTAACGCCCCGAGATTTGTGTGTTTGCTGTAGACGGATCGTCGGAGCCGTAGGAGGTTTCGAAAGACTGTAATGCGCTGTGACTAGGCTCGAGAGGGCTTTGAACTGTAATCTCTGGGATGTTGTCCGTGCGAGTGGGCAGAGGGAGGGGAGTCTCGGCAGTACTTGAGCCGGCTGTGAATCTTTCGTCTTCCTCCCAAATAGCAGACTGGGCGGAAGGGCGGCTATTTGACCACAAACTCTGAGCAAACGCGGATGGTTCGTGATCAGAAAAAAGGGGGCGACTCATGGACAAATAGCTCGTCGGTCCTGTTCGCGTACTCGGATAACCCCTGGAAGGAGGCGGAACCTCGGATTCCACACTCGATCTCACCTGAGCATCATTGAGCGTGAAATCTATCTGTCAGTAACGCAGCAAATTGTGGCGATAGGCTTTGCGTACTACGCCAACCCCGATTGTACTTGGCTGCCAGGTTGCTAGTGTATGGACTCGTCCGTCTTGAAAATCCAGTGGTAGCGCTTGGATAATAACTGCCACAGTCACTAGGCGAAGGCAGTATTGAAGAGGAGTCTCCAGAACATGCTGAGTCTTTTCGTGTAAGCGACAAACGGAACTAAGATGGACATCTCACAGATGGAATTCGCAGCGTTGACAGCACCCTTTGCGAAAGTCAGACAAATAGCAACCGACCGAGTTCTCCGGTTATCTAGTAAGCTGTCAGCGGTGATGCGGCAGAGTCAAGTGCACTTTACTTGGCAGGTTACCTGGGCTTAGCTCACACTGTAGGCGCTAAGGAAACCTACTGACTGACGGCTTGCTGAACACAGCTTATGCTACTTGTGACTGTAGAGGCAAATTCGGACTCCAGACTATCGTCCACGCCTGATAGTCAGTCAAGAGGGATCCATTTACGGCGCTGCTGGACACCTCACCACTCGGTCCGGATGGAATATCGAAGAGAGTGTCCGAGCTGTCCAGAGCTTTCTGAGCGAATCGAGTACCTCGCTTCAAGGCAGAACCCCCTGAACGTCGAGCGTTCGAAGTGGCGCTTCGAGAGATCGTGCTGAATGTTGTGCTCGAGGCAATGGACCGTAAGGTGGCCATTTTGGGGTATTTTAGCTCTCTGCGGGCTGCGTTGCCAAGCGTCGCTTGACACTCTCTTCCGGGACTGTTCTCTTCGTTATTGATAGTCCTGCAAGCGATCACGACATGCTGCCTTGTATTCGAGACAGACCGAGCTATTCTGCCTCACCCCTACACGCCTCCTTTTTCTCATATCCATCCCGACACGTCTTGGACGCCCCAAATGGTGAGGTCCTTTGAGCCGTCAATACTGGGCAAATGGCGATTGGGGTGCAGCATCTCCGAGACCCCGACACGGGCAACATCATGCCCTACCACGAGTGGCCCAATTAAAGAGATCGTGGTGTTCCAAGTTCATCAGGCGCTTGGAGGGCATCGGGAAACGTCAGATAGGAAGATATGCGTGACGTGTCCAAGAGATCAATGTCAAAAAAGTATACATGAACCCAAGTCGTAGTATCTGTAAACAGTGCCCACCGTAAATGATCGAGGCGGTGGACCGTGCGAGCTAAAAAAAATGGTCAAGGAGAATGGTCCGCCTCATTGAATGTCAGTCATATCGAATACCTCGGGCTCCTCGAGTTCCGTTCCGTCACAGGGTTGCAATTCCGGAGTGCTGTGCTCTGACTCGGCGGATGAGACTGATTCTTCAGCAATCATGTATGGCGATGATGAAGGGTGTGTCGGTTGGGGAGATTGCACGCCACGCAGGTTCTCGGGCGACAGCGGTCGGAGCCCTAGACTATTCAGTCGTTTCTCCAGCTCGATAGTGGTCCCACGTCTCAGAGGAAATTGCGCGGGACCAGTGGAGCGAGCAGGGCTAGTCGGACGCCAGACCTCTCCGGTCCGCTCAAGGATCGGGCTATGTCGAGGCCGAGGGTTGTCAATAGCTTCGGTTCGCGGGCCTTCTTCGTCGTCGCTCAAAACATAGCCCTTCTCCGTCAGATGAGCCTTGAATGCTTGCATTTGAGAGTTGAATTCGAGGAGATTCTTCAACTTGGTTACAGGAAATGATACCTCAGAAAGGTCGTTCGCGGACCTTTCCTTCAGGTCGTTCATGTGATTTTCGAGCTCCTTCAATTCTTTATTTGCTGCCTCGCAAGTCTCACTGTCTGCCCACGGCTCGATTGTTGGCACGTCGGGGTCTTGAGAGGTCGTCCGCTGGCGAACTAGGTAGTCACTATGTTGTCTGAGAAGCCAAAGATACGGCACTCACGGTACTTTCGTACTGCGCGGTAGGTCACCAATCCCAGCTTGGTCCCCATCAGAATAGGATGCACTGTGTGTCATTTAGCGACGTTACATTCCGAGGGAGAGGATGTGCGTACCAATTTTGGGCACCGGCAGTCCAGCACTCATCTGGAATAGTAAGCTCCTTAGCGACCTATGCAGTGCCGCTCCATAAAGCACTTACGCCCTGCATCAACGACGAGAGGGTCTTGCTCATATTGGACAGCCACTCTATACCGGTCAATCGCTGTGCCTGGCCGTTGCTGGTACTCACCGTCATGAGGATCGTACGGGTGCGCCCGCCCCTCCTCGTCATCTTCACCAGCTGAGCCTCTCAGCTCTAGGTAATAGGCCCGTCGGATGAACTCACGCTCGTCATCGTCAATCTTGCTGTACGTCGATAAAAACCTGTCTGCGGCATTCGCTGGCCCCTTCGTCTTCTCATGCCAGCGTTTCTGCCGTTCCGACCCATACTGCTCTCTGCGCGGCCTCTTGTCGTTGGCTTTGAAGACGGCTTCTTCCATAGACATTAACGTCGCTACCGATTGCTGGGAGGAGCTTAGCCACCATGGAGCCCTAGAGGAGGGGGAGTTTGGTCTCGATGGTGAGTCCGTCGTAGCATTAGGGTCGCTAGCCTCAGACCCGGCAAGATGACCCTGACTATCTCGTCGACGGTCGGGAGGGTTGTTCAGTGCCGCTTGGATGCTTTTGTGGATTGATGCAGCGTTGCTGGTCGATCCGGCACGTCGATGATGCATTTTGACTCTATAGCAGTGTCAGTGGGAGATGTACAGTGTGCAAGCAATAGAGGGTGGGCGAGGAAGTTGTCAAAGATGGGTGGTCTCGATGAAGGGGGAAGTCTGTTCTCTCGCTTTCTACCTGGAACGACAGCTTCACTCCTCGCTTACGTTTGACATCCTTTCTGCGCGCATCGGACTTGTGGATGTGTTTCAAGCATCCTTTCAAGCAGCTCAGTTGCAAACGCGAAGCAAGAATCAATGGGCATCCGATGGCAAGAAATGCGGGAGCCTGAGAAGGCCCACTTCTCCCTCAGCGTTTGAGACCACGACGCTCCTTTTCGAACCGAAGTCGGCCTGGAGAGAGCGAAAAGGCAGGCCTTCGAGCAACGAGAATCATCCATGAGAGTACAGTGAGAAGCTCGGGGCGTTTGTCTCCAGGGGACTCGCCATGCATCAGTCATGCGCAATCATACGACTAGGTTCGGGGGAAATAATCCTGTCCATCACCGGCAGCAAATGTCATGTACCCATCAGGGTAGCCGTCAGTCCCCGAATAAACGCTGCCCTCTTCTCCCTCATCAGCATCTTCAGTCGGCTCGGTTTCAGCCGTGGCCGGACCAAGCCCCCAACCAAGGCTGAGCACATCTGAAGTGCTCATATGGTATTTGTTCTCGTAACCCAGGACACCCCTGGTGGTATTTCGTCGCGAGAGTGTGGGACTCGGCGTCTCTACAGGAGTCGGTTGTTCGCTAGGCCAGCTCGTCATGGAAGCAATCGTGGATTGCCGGCTCAAAGGTGGACGTACAAATTGCTCCGGCCGTCGCTCCGTTTCCACGGGCTGACCGGCGCGGGAATATCGATCAATCAGTGCAGAGGGCGTTGAGGAGGGTGAGCGATATTGATCCCATGCCTGGCGTGGAGTAAAGTATCCTTGCGTCTGGGGCGCAGCTGATGCGTCGAACCCAGATCCAGCATCAAAACTGGGGTCTTCGAACGTCTCGAAGCCTTGGTCGTAGCAGGGCTCATCGACGACCTCGGTGATGGGATCGGCCCTGCTCGTAGAACTGTAACGCTGTCGACCTATGTTGTCAGCGGTCATGCGGCTCAACGGATCCCACTACAGACTCTTGTAAGCGCGATTAGCCAAGTTCGCCGATGTCTGGACCACATGCAGTGCGGTATCTGGTAGCATTAGTCAGCCTTAGACGAGCGGAGACATATCTACTCACTTACGCTTCTAGCCTGGGGACCTTTCATGGACGCTACGCATACTCAGCGACATATTCAAGCAACGAGACGTTAGACTGACATGTGACTTTCCCAACATTGCTGCAGCTGGTCTGCACAGTCTGAAGAACCGCTGTTCATCAGCATTGACCATGCGAGGTCGCCAAATCGCAGATCGCAGCTCACTCGATATTCTATCGGAAGGGAGCCCGGAAGGGAGCTGCCCCTCCTCTTCCTCTTCGTCGTCGTCGTCGTCTCCTACGGCAACATCAGCATCTTCCTTAGACTCGGCAGCAGACTCACTTCCGGGGATTGGATTCCTGATGCGCGACTCTGCTGCCAAGAAAGTGTTGACCGGCCCAAGAAATCGGGTGGTTCTGGACTGTTCCTGCTTTGATCCTGAATGCGAAGGCGATCTGACCAGATTGCTGCCTCGCCTGCGGGAAGTTCTTGATGCCGTCCGTGCGAGTCCAAGCATACTGATGGTCCTAAAAATTCCTGTTGCTCGAGACTGCAGCTGCTCAGTGAGTCAAGACTCAGTAGTTTTCCGTTTTACTGGCTGTGTCGTCCCCTGCTTCAATCGTCGGTTGCGCTGTATAAGTAGGGCGATGCCCAGACTTGCAAGCATGCGCGGTCGGAGCCGCATTCCACTCATTTATCTGCGAGTCCCGACTATTGTCGACACGCGGATTGAACCACCTTTGTGCAACTGCCAATCTCGCCAATCTCTCACGTGGAAGTACTCCGACGCTCGGTTATTGTGCCTCTCATGCCCAGTCTAAATGCCTTCTTACATGAGTGTGCATGTCTCAAGCGAGGTGCTGGCCAATCGCCATGGCCCGGCCCCAGACCATGCCTCTCAAAGCAGCGTACTGGCACCACGCGCCGAGAAGGACGAAACAATGAAAGATCTGATGGGAGCTCCCATAGTAATCAAAGCGGCCTGGCCAGCGGTGTTCGGGGAATCGCGCCGCGCTGCAGGTCAGCTATGAAGCGTAGAAGGGAGCGTTGCGCTTACTAGAGGACAGCCCCGAAGATGTATGAGGCGCCGCCGGCAATTACGAGGTCGAGACTCATCGATTGGCGGGAGTGGTGAAGTCCTTTGGCGATGATAACATGAATGACTGGGACGACCGCAGATAAGCCCAACGCGATGAAAGTGAGTGTTCTATGCCATCTATGAGATCGATGATGAGGAGAGAGGACGATCTACGGGGAGATGTCAGGGGCGACCGCTGCTGTCTAAGAAGACTTACATAGCCTGATGTGATTCCAGCTATTGTGATGGCGGCTGTGGATCAGTCACCGTAAAGATTGCGAGAGGGGATACTGACCCATGTATATGATCTGTAGCGCAAGATTGTCGTGAAAGCTGTAGTACATGCTGGGTAAGATGCTCCCCACAATCAAGACGACTATGCCGATCTACATTCAGCGTCCATCACTTCCTCACCCGCGAAGATATCCACTCACATAATCTCCTCGATGTGCGGCGTCACACATCTCTCGTGAATGACACTGCACGGTGTGAAACCAGCTGCTGAGACCAAGACAAGCGGTCGCGCATATCAAATACACAGTGAGCGCCAGCTTGTCGTGCAGCGTTGGTGGGGTGGGGGTCGGATCCTCTCCGGGACCGTAATGGAAGAGGGTGAAGGGGAAGTGCGTTCTAAAGAGATGCAGGGGGATGATCGCGGCAAAGAACGCGCCACCGATGGAGTGAGAGTGAATGTTGACTGGATCATTAGCCTTCTAAAGCTCGCCTGTTAGGTGACCCACTCGTCTCGTTGTGAACATCTACCTCGTTAGCGACGGCGCGCACATTACGTGTCGCGGACTCACAGGTAAATGCGCTCCATATGCAGGCTCTCACTGTGTGTAGCTGAGGTCTGTAACCCTGCAAGAGATGATCATTGTCCGCCGTCCACGGCACCAGTTCCACAGCTTCGTCATACGAGAGCAACCTGTGTTTGCCCGGTATCAATGGGGTGGAAGACGTCGCGACTGCCTTTGATCGTCGCTCTTCTGATGACGATGCAGATCCGTTCGACATGGCGGCTTGTCGTCTTGTCACAGGCATGGCGTGAATGTGTGGCCGCCGTCACGAGCCCCACATCAATCTTCAGATGTCCACGCCGTTCCCATCCGAGAGATGCGAAGATGAGAAATGGGGCAGCTCATGGGAAGTCCCAGACCCATCAAAGGAATTCCCCTCAGCGGGGAGTCCCCCAATAGCTATACATGTGTCGTTCTTGTCCATGCCACAGAAATTCCTGTTGAGAAGATATCGTTGCCTCCCCTCCTGGCCTCTTGGAATGCGAAGGCTGTCACTCACATGCATGGCTCATGCATGCCGTGCACTCAAGACAAGACTCGCTGAGACTTCGGGAGCCCCGCGTCTTTGTCGTCACGTGCCTGGAGACCATCTAAAAGTTGCCGCCAATTGCCCGTCGCATTGTCTTGTCTTTCATATCAAGCCCTCAAGATGGACAACAGCGCCCTACATGTGGCTCGACAGGCCAAGCTGAAGCGCAAGCGTCCACTCAAACCGCCAGCCACAAAGTCGAGCCGAACAAAGCTCAGTGCGGATGCTCTGCCATGGAAGTCGGTCAAGACCGCATCCTTTTCTGGCGTAGACGGTGGTGGGGGAATGATGATGCTCGAGGAGCTGGACGATGTGGACGTCGAGTGGGAGGAGCACGACGATGGGCGAAAGACTGCTCACTTTGTGGTGAGCCTGCCCGTCAATACAGTGGGGTCTCGCCTAACTACAAGACTTCGACCTCGAAGAAGATCCCGGATCAGACGCGCAAACCAAAGAAGACCAAGAAGGTTTCCGTGGCAGCTGCGACCGACGTAGACGGTCCACAGCTTTTGGACGGAACAGCCGAGGACGCTCTGTCAGACGCGACTTCTTCAGAGCCTGGCTCTGCCTCCGGAAGTGGCAAAAACGAACCAGAATCACCCGGTGTAGAGTCAGAGGCGGCTGAAGAAGCTCGAGAGGAGGAGCTGGAAGAACCCTTTGACGGCGAGTAACAGCTGACCATGGTCCTAGTCCTGACGCTGACAAACAGACGATCTCCTCCCGCAGTGGTCATCGTGCTCGCTTCATGCCGACTTGAAGAGAGCTCTTCTTGCTTTGGGATTTGTCACACCGACAGAGATTCAAAAACGCTCACTTCCCCTTTCCACGGCCGGTCGCGATGTCGTTGGGGTAGCCGAGACGGTACGCCGCAACGTTTGAGAGCAGGTCTGATGCTCACTTGAACAGGGATCAGGCAAAACACTGTCTTATGCTCTACCGATTCTTTCCCATCTCCTCCGCTCTCCCAAGCCCAGCGCTGGGCGTCGACCCTTGTCCGCTCTAATCTTGTGCCCAACGCGAGAACTTGCTCTTCAGGTTGTGGATCATCTCCAGTCGGTACTCAAACAAGCCTTGCCGGAAAAGCAAGGACCACCTCGGATCAGCATTGGGAGCGTGATTGGAGGCCTCAGCGCGCAAAAGCAGAAGCGTATCGTAGAGCGAGGGTGCGATATTCTGGTGGCTACGCCAGGGCGACTTTGGGATCTGATGAAATCGGTGGGTGCTCTCGACTGAAATGTCAGACCCGACTGATGGCGCAGGACGACGATCTAGCCAGCGGCATCCGAGGAATACGCTTTCTCGTGATCGACGAGGCAGATCGCATGATCGAGAATGGGCACTTTGCAGAGCTGGAAAACATCGTCCGCCTTACCGAGCGCCAACAGGGGTATGTCTTCTGTCATGTCACTTTGCAGCATCTAACATAAGCAGGGCATCCTCAGGCGTTGATGCTGCCGATGCGGAAGATCCGGTCTTTGCTGCTTCGCAGGCAGACGTGGAAGCTCGTCCCGACATGCAAACATTCATCTTTTCTGCGACTCTGTCGAAAGAGCTGCAGCAGAACCTGAAGAAGCGCAAGAGACTCCCGTCAAAGAAGGGTGGTAAGAAGGCCACAGCGCTAGGCATGTTCTTTTACCTCACAACGGAGTTCAGACTGATGGCATCAGAGGACCTTGTAGAGAGGCTGGACTTTCGTGATCCGAACCCTGCGGTCATTGATCTCAGTCCCGAAGGCGGAGTCGTGGCGAGTCTTAGAGAAAGTATGGTAGAGTGTGTTGTGACCGAAAAGGTGAGCTTCTCTTCAAGGTCGAATAGGGCTGTACTCACGATCAGGATCTCTACCTCTACTACTTCCTGCTTCGCTACCCTGGTCGTTCGCTTGTGTTCGTGGGCTCAATAGACGGTATCCGCCGACTTGTTCCTCTATTCGAGGTACTCCAAGTCCCTGTCTACCCTCTGCATTCGCAATTGCAACAAAAACAACGTCTGAAGAACCTGGACCGGTTCAAATCGTCGAAGAGCGGGGTCTTGATCGCCACCGATGTGGCTGCCCGTGGTCTGGACATTCCCCACGTCGAGCATGTCGTGCATTTCAACCTGCCGAGGACAGCAGACGCCTACATACATCGGTCGGGCCGGACTGCTCGTGCACAGAACCCCGGTTTCGCACTACAGTTGGTGTCCGCGGAGGACAAGGGGCTTCAACGAGCGCTCATGAAATCCTTGGAGCGAGGTCCGTTCTCGAACTTTGGAACCGATGAGAGACTGACCAGCAGATGTCGAGCTACCTGAACTTCCGATTGAGAATGGTTTCCTGCCAAAGCTCAAAGAGCGCATCAGGCTGGCGAGGGAGATCGAGAAAGCCCAGCACGGCGTGAAGAAGGAGAATCACGATAAGAATTGGCTCATGGAGGCTGCCGAGGCTTTGGACGTCGATATCGATCCCGGCATGTACGTCCGACGCCGTCTGACTGTTTGAGCGAAGCTGACATACAGGTTGTCTGATGGGGACGACCCGGACAGACCGTATGCTGGGAAACACAAGAAAGGCGCCGACGGTAAAGTCGCCAAACTCAAGGCGGAACTCAGGACTTTGTTGGCGGAACCTCTTGTGGCGCGTGGCGTGTCTGCGAGGTACCCCACAAGCGGCAGCAAGATCATCATTGACGATCTGATCTCAGCCAAGGGTCAGCTGTCCGCCAGGCCCTACGATCGCAAGCTGAATCTCAGGACATCCCACTTTACTCGGAGCATCCAGCACAAAGGCATACGACGAGGTGCACACGGCACGACCAGCGAAGAAGCTCAAGAGGGGCAAGCCAACGATGTCCAATGGCAAATAATGAAGGCCCGTCGCCTGGCATGCATCCCGCGCCCGTGCGCCTCTCGCGATACCCTTTCAGACCACTATCCGCTGAATACGGTCTACAACCCTACACTGACACTATGGCGATACGGAACAAGTTGACAATGCACTAAAATGCTGATATGAATTGGTAGATGTGTCACATTGGGAGAAGAAAAGAAAGATGATCAATGTCCTCTGGATACGATCCAAAAACGATTGTCCTGGGTCGGGCGCTACAAGTATCAAGGACGTAGTTCGTGTGGCGGCAAAGCACCCGAACAGATACCCCTTTGACGATGCCGTGTGAGCGCGTCGCCCCGTGCAAAATTACGGCCACTGTCGGGTGAGCTTTGTCCATGCTAGCAAGAAGAGCACGGACCATGGGCAAGAAAACTTCTTCGCGCCAGAGTGTATCCGCATATGCCTCTTCAAGTCATGCAGTCTGACAAAGGCCGAATCACTGTGCATCAGCATACCGCTCGTCCTTCGAAAGTGGGTGAACTCACCAATCTGGTACAGGACATTTGTTGGGCTTGTCGTCCAGATGTGTCTGGATATGTGCCTCGACTGCGCTCTTCCGAGGAAAGTCTCGGTCGCAATCCTCTATCAGGCATCTGTACCGCTTGCTCGGCCCTGCTCCATGCTCGTCGAGCGCTTGGAACGTCGTGAAGAGCTGTTGGAGGAGTTCCTTGGGCAAGCCTTTGCCCTGTCCCTTGTTCATGTGCGGCAAGAGGACCTGCATTTCTCCGGTGTGTGCATCGCGGTAGTTGATGGGAGGTAAGGGTCCATCGTCCTCGACCTCCTTGATGCTCAATGCTGGCCCGAAAATCTCGCTACCCATGGCAGAGGAGGTCGGGTGCATCGGCAAGGACAAGGGCGGGATCTCGTCGCCTGGGACACTCGGTGCTCGATGAAGCAGAGTGGCGGGGTTCAGAGTGCGAGGATCGGGAGGAGAGGATGCTGAGCGATGTTTCGACTGGGGTGTCTTTGACTTGGGCCTGGGACCAGGTCGTAGTCGGTTGCCGACGGGTGGATATGCCTTCTTGCGCGGTGTCTCGGGGGTGGCAGAGACTGAACGCTTCGATGGTCCGAATTGCGAAGGGGCGAATCCAGCCTGGGCCATGTTGATCGAAGCGAGATCTCCGACCATGGGGAACAACCCGCCATGTGCCATGCCTGCAGGCATCATGGGCATCTGCGAAACGTGGGAGGCGGAGAGGGATCGGTGGAAGACCCGTGCGTCGGCGCCGGGCAAAGTGGCGGGCATAGTGAAGGAAGCAGAGGCGTGTCTCATCAGAGGTGGTGCTGCTTGTTGCGCCTGATGTTGTTGCCACTGTTGTTGGTTGCCGACCCATTGGCTGACGTTACCATAGGCATCGGCTCCGGGCATTGGAACGCCCATGCCAATCTGCATATTGGCCCCCGCAGCCTGGGCTTGCATCGGCGCGGAGTACATGCCGGGGACCGGAGGGTACTGTACACGCTCAAACCGCGGTGCATTTCGAAGGAGCTGACCGTTGGGAGCGAATGAGGCCTCGGCCGGGGCACTGTGGGGCATGGCGGGCATGGTCGACACGAACGGCTGTGAAGGAGTGACGAGTTCTCCCATGCCGATGGTCGACTGCGTGCTCGCATAAGACACCATAGTGTCGGTCGTGGCTTGACGAAGGTCATGTGGCAATTGCGTGTAGGGCTGATGAGGGAAATAGGCAGCAGAAGGTATACGAGAGGTGGAGCCCAGCTGAGTGGTGGATGGAGTCGACGTGAGGAGTTGAGCACCGCCCTGCGCTAGCGTCCCAAAGTCGAGCGAGAATCCCTCCTGTTGCTCCAAGGGCGAGGCAAACACCGTCGCCAAGGGGGTCATCGGGTGGTTGGACACGTTCGGACTTGGTTCAGCGGACAGACTGCCGTCGATCGCCGACGAGCTAGAGGGCATAAGGGCGGGCGGCATGAGTGCGTGCGACTCCATCGGGGCTGTTTGCGGAGAGCGCAGGACATAGGAAGCGACCGAGCTGCTCGAAACCAGTCGAGCATTGAAGGGAGACGTCGGGACTTCCGAGGCGGAAGCCGACCGTGCGAGGGGTGCGGTGGTAGTGAGCGACGAGGAAGGAGCTGTGGATCTGCGGATGTTGACCGGGGACATGATCGCCGCCGAGGACGTTCTGAAACGAGCAGCAGGTGATGAGACCGGCGCCCGTCCCAGGCCCATCATCATGCCCTCATGCCTTTTCTTGCCTGCTGGAAAGGGGGAGCCTACAGGGGTGACTGTCGCGCTCGACGGCATGTGGACAGGCAGCGGATCGGTCATGTCGCCGTCTTCTTCGAGGATCGGTGGACATGCCAGCGATGTAGGCGTATATGCGGACCGACCCGGTCCAGGAGTAGCGAGAAAAGGCTGTGGGATAGAGGGCGAGGTGAAGACGGACCAGTCTTTGACCATTCCTCTCGGTGCCATAGGGGTCTTCTCCATCATCGTCGGTGTCGGGAAAGAATGCGTGATCTGGATGGCCTGGGTCGGGTCTTCTGGGTAGACGTGCCATTGCGCCGCGTTTTGCGCCTCGAAGAGGCCTTCGAAGCCGTCCATGTCAGGCAAAGGTCGGAAGGGAGACGAGGAGCTGGGCATGAGTCATTATGGGCATATGAAGAGCCGGGTTGCTCACGGGAATGCGGTCTCCATCTTGGATGAGAGGCGAGTGTAGTCTTTTGAAGGAGAGGAGATGGAGAAGAGAGAGGGAGGGAGAGGAGAGGAGAGAAGAAGGAGGGAGGGAGAAGGAGGAGCAGAGATGGAATGGGAAGAGGAGATAATCGACCTCGAGGTCGACGGATGGAATGGGCGATCCCAACGAGGGAAGCGAAAAGTCCGGGACCAACGACCTCTTCGAATTCGGGCGAGAGGTGACGGTTTCGAGAGACACTACTTTGCCAAGCGGAGGACACAGGCGCCCAAACCGATTACACCTGCCGAGAACGTTCGTTGCTCGGAAAAAGATCGGTCGCCTCCGTGAGCGACTAATTGTAATTGCCTAAAGACAGATATGAGCGTTCCGACATGTGACAGGTTGTACGAGGTCCAGGTCGAAACGCCGGGTAGCGTGAAGGGGGACTTGGGACTTACTCCGGTGGATGTCACCTCTCGGACATGTGCCCCCGCAGCTGTCTCAAGTGCCAATGGCGCCGCCCGCGATGAATGAGATGGGTGGTCGAGGTGAGTGATCTCCACTCGGGGTGCCTTGTTGATCGGCGACAATCACCTGTCCGCCAAACACGCCCGTCCGGTCGATATCTCTTCCTTCCACCTCGCTCGTCGAGCCTCAATGATGTCCTCGACGTCCCGCTGATCCCTCGTCGACAGAGGTGCTCTTCGTCCGGGTTTGCAAGTGCAAACGGGCGAAATGTCGATGTTTGTCACCCACGGATCACCGGTTCCGGTCGCGACTGATTTCTTTGTTTTCCGAAAAGAGTGTGTTGCGCCGGCCTAGGCTCTGGCGGTCGAGATTATCGATATTATATCGGCAGCGGTAGTTCTTTCAAATGAGTGTCGGGTTGCAGTGAGCAAAGAGAGTGTATGATACGAGAGATGATAGAGAGGAGTGATGGGCCAAGTAACAGCGAAAAGCTGAACAAGGTGGTTGGGACGCTCGACGATGCATTGTGTACCACGGCGATGGGGTCTCCGGGCTTCGCGGCAAAGCAGCGGAAGTTGCTCGTACTCTTTCTACGACCATTGTTCCATCCGATGGACCACACCACGTCTACTTGAAAGAATGAGCGAAGAGCGCCCTGAATATGGTCAAAGGCTCCTCCCGCCGATCGCGGGCCTGGTCCTCTCCAAGCAAAGCTTGGAAGCGCAGTGGGCATGGGGCAGACCCTCAATCGGTCATTCATATACGACCGAGGCGTCCACTCTCTATTGTTCTCGATGGACCAGGGGAATGTCCCAGCAAACGTTGAACGGGAAGAACCGAGACATCCGGACGCCTCGATCTTTCAGTTCTCCTCGTGACCCGGAAGACGGAGGGGTGTTGATGGAACGGCAGGAGAGGAAAAGAGGGTGTACGATGATCCATGAGACCGTTCTTTCCTCTCCTGTTGACAGTCGCACCTATCAGACGGCCAACTGCCGGTGTACGACGCCGATGCACCTAGTTGGGTCGACTTGTTGACACGCCCAGAGTGCAGTCGACCACCGCCCCTGACGTAGTGACCCCTGAACCTTGTCGATCCCCCTGTGCTCCGTGGGTTGGGACTGCCATGATGGGACGGGACGGAGGACGAGCGCACTAGAGCGGTCCGCGAGCCTGGGCTAGCGTCAGGAAAACACCGGGGGACGACAGAGCTTGAAGTCTGTGCGACTGCCCACGGGATACACGACGAGCAGCTGCGAGTGGAGCTGCAGAGTTGGGACGAGCTGAATCTTGTCTCTTTCATCGGTCCGATGGAATGCACTATACCTTCCTGCAGGTCTGGATTGTCATCTATGTAGTGTGCTATCGCGCAATCGGACTAGTATGTATGAGCGTCATGAGATTCACTGCGAGACTGAGACTCGACGTCGTCATTTGCTGTTGTTTATCGCCGTGGAAGAGAAAAGAAAAAAAGCAGGCACGTCACAGATGCCACCTTTCGGCAATTTGCGGCGTTATATCTCCTACTGGACCGGGTCTCTGGCCTTGAGGTGAAGGACCTTCGAAGAGAGCGAGTTGAGTTGCGGGCCCCCGCCAGCTCAATGGTCCACCCAATACTTGCCCCGCATCAGTCGACGCGACCATGACAGCGTCCACAGCGTCACGCAACCCAGCTATCGACCCAGCATTGGCAGCAGGGAGCAGCACGCGTCCACGCAGGGCTTCCTCGGTGAATGCCCGCGCGGCCCTTGCAGCTTCGTCGCATGGGAAGCGCAAGTCCCGCCCCACCGCGGCGAGTCCCGTCGTGGAGAGTGGACGAGTGACGAGGCGCAAGGCGGCACAGCAGGTGGACAACGAGCCGTCTCGCGGTGAGGAGGAGAATCTCAACAGGTACGACTATGAGGGATCCGTGAGTACATCGTTCGAATATCAACACGGCCCACTTGCTCTCCTGGTTGACAGTGCGATATACCAGAGGCTGTGGCTCACGACTAGAAACGCTCGCGGCAGCACTCGCCAGCGCCGTACTCTGCCTCGACAGGACTGAGCTATGGAACATGGTACGGCGCTGCGGGGCCGTCAACGCTCCCACAGCCGGCGACGAACGCTCAGCAGAACCTCGAATCTGCCTCCCGTGTGACACCCAAATCAACCGCAGCTGCTCCGGCTAAAGCACCGGTGAGTCTTTGGTCTTGGTCACATTGCAGTGCTAGTTCGTCTGACACACAGATCAAGCCCATCTGGCTGCCCTATCCCATCGGTCTCACCCCATTCCGCTACCCTTGCCTGACACCACATCTTCCACCTCCCCCACCTGGCGACCCATCCAATCCGGCCTTCCGGAGGTACAACCCGCACGAGCCACAACCCACACACGACCCGCCTGCCTTGGACCTTGCGGCGCCACCGCAATCGCAACCTGTCGCTGCGACGACTGGTCCCCAAGAGCTCACGGAGCCGAGTCAGTCGACCGAGTACAACCTCGAGCTGCCCATGAACGATTCCGATGCCGAGGCCTATGCCTCGCTGCAAGCGCTCTTGTCGGCCTCGCAAGCGTATACCGATGCTGAACAGGCGGAAGAGGGCCATAGCGCGGGCTAGCGAGTGGCGCTGCCTCTGGTCTGAGGTCTTTCACGGTCTATATGGTCTCTATCGTGCTGTCAGAGATGCTGGTAGTGTTCCGCTTTCAATCTGTAGTATACAGTGCGCTGTGTGCCACGTTGTGCAGCAGCTTGCGACCGTTATGTGCAGACTGGACACGAGATTCAACTGGGAGGTCTTGTGGATAAGGAGGCTGCTGAGCGGCTTTGTTCCTGGCATCCTATGGATGTTCAACCTGGCTATGCATGTCCATACGATGAACCCTTCTTTGGTTGTTCTGACCGGTTCTGGCTGTGGGTCTTGTATTAGGATTAATTGACGTGTCGCGTCTGACCAGCCAACCCATTAAGTTGTCCGATTTCAGGGTCAACGAAATCCCATATTCACTCTCTCTCGTCGCTCCTTGTTCCAAGACCGGTCGATCATCACCACCACCACAGCTGCACAGAGAGGCATTGCATGGCCGAGCCACTCGTCGTTGTCTCTACTTGTACATACATTCCTTGTCGCTCTCTTCAGCCCGACTCGTCAGAGAAAGCCCACTCTCCCCGGTGATTACACGCCGCCGGGCCGGCAATCTCATCCCATCCCATTCCATCACACGTTCGACCACACACGACCTTCCTTTCCACCCGCCTCCCTTTGCCTCGTCGCCCGATTCTAGCGACTCTCCGTGGCCGCCGCCGCCACCGCCCCCTCGAGCTCCGGAAAACGCCTGATATTGGCGTGGAAGCATCATGTACGTCGCTCACATCCGTGGTCCACACCCCATCTTGCATCTACAACTCCACCGCCACTCCTGAGTTGCCTTCCCCTTCATCTTCACTGGTCATCTCGGCAAGATGGGCTTTGGCAGTTCTCGTGAAGCGTGATTCGGCGGGTGGCGCGAGTCGGGTCTGAGCTGACCCGCAGGAACTATGTACAGCTCGAGAAGCTCGGCGAGGGCACGTATGCGACTGTCTACAAGGTGAGCATGCTGCTCCCACCAACCATCGGTCGTTCAGACTGACCGAGTAGGGACGGTCGAGGACGACCTCGGAGATCGTCGCGTTGAAGGAGATCCACCTCGATGCGGAGGAGGGTACGCCCAGTACTGCTATTCGCGAGATCAGTCTCATGAAGGGTGGGTCGGACCGAATCGAGGGACATGGAGCGTGGCTGACTTGATGCAGAGCTGCGTCACGTCAACATTGTCAGACTGCACGATGTCATACATACAGAATCCAAGTTGGTCCTCATCTTCGAGGTAAGCTCAGTGCTTGTAACATGGGCACAGCTCACTCACTCTTTAGTACTGCGAGCAAGACTTGAAAAAGTACATGGACACGCACGGTGATCGAGGAGCGCTCGACCTCAATACCGTCAAGAACTTTACCTATCAGCTCTTGAATGTGAGCTGCTTACTCACTGACGGTCATTGAGCTCACACCCACAGGGCATACAATATTGCCATGATAACAGAGTACTGCACCGGGATCTCAAGCCGCAGAACTTGCTCATTAACCGGAGAGGCGAGCTCAAGATTGGTGATTTCGGATTGGCCAGGGCTTTCGGGGTGCCCGTAAACACCTTCTCGAACGAGGTGAGCTCACTGGCACCTTCACAATAGCTGTTGTTGTCGCGCAAACGACTGGACCTGGGCTGCTTGCTGACGACAGGTCGTCACGCTCTGGTACAGAGCACCCGATGTGCTCCTTGGCTCTCGCACCTACAGCACGTCCATCGACATCTGGTCTGTGGGCTGCATGTGAGTCTAGTCATACGAAGGCTTCGAAGCCAAGCTCACGTCAGCTTCGCCGAGATGATCACCGGTTACCCCTTGTTCCGAGGAAGAGACAATGCCGACCAGTTGAATTGTATCATGAAGGTCATTGGCACGCCGAGCGATGCCACGATTGCCCAGATCAAGCTAGACTCTGTGGGCTTCCCCAGTTTCACGAAGAGAACAGGCAGGCTGACATTCAAGCCCGAAATTCAGATGAAGAACCCTCTGACCAAATACCCCAAACAGCCCCTACATGCCATAATTCCCAAAGCACCTCGAGATGGTAAGTCATCGAGTACGATGCAGGAGTCGGCAAGCTGATGCCCAGCGATCAACTTGCTCGAACACCTCTTGCAATTCGAGCCATCTCGGCGGTACGATGCAGCACAGGCGCTCCTCCACCCGTACTTCACCGCTGGACCTATCGCACCCCCCACCATCCCCGCTTCCGTCAGCTCGTCTACTGCCTCGCTCGCCTTGCCACCTCGAGTTGCCGCACGTGCATCGCAGGCTTCGGCAGCAGTACAAGCGCAGCAAGCGGCCGCCGCCCAGGTCCAGGCCCAAGCGCAGATCCACGCCCAGCAGCAACAACAGCGAGCGATGGCCCAGCAACAGCAGCAGTATATGATGCAGCAACAGGGCTACTATGGTCAGTTGGCTGAAACTCCTTCGGTCCCAGTGTCCAGCTGATCGTCAGACCCGGCACAAATCCAAGCACAGGCCCAAGCGCAAGCTCAGGCTCAGGCTCAGATCAGCATGGCTCAAGCCCAAGCCCGTGCCATGGACCCATCGGTGAGCAGCTAAGCAGCAGGGAGATGCAAAGCTGATCCATCAGATGCAACAAGGGTATTACATGAACCCCAGCGGGCAGTATTAGATTGACTCTCGACACGGGCGCTCTCCTTCGACTGGATATATATTCTCAACAATTCCTCGCACTATCGTGCCTTGTACTTGTATCTCAAAGTCCTGGCGCTTGGTCGGCGCAACGAACGACAACATGCATTCATCTCATAGTCCTGACTCCAAAGCATAAAGGCGAGATGAAAAGGTATGCTACAGTGCCGTACCACGTTCGAAGCTGGCGCGTATTCTGACCGTGAACACTGTTGCCTTGGCGGGAATACTGAGGAACCCACTCTTTGGTATACTTGTCGTAGTACCGCGCAATCTTCTTGTTGAAGACCTTGTTGCGCTCGTTGATATACGTGACAACCTCGTCCTCGTCTTCCTTCTTCTTGCGCTTGTTCTTGCTGAGGCTGGTTGTCAGTGCACCATCCACAAAGAGCGCACAGAGCAGTGGTAAAGACATACTCTTTGTTGATCTTGCCGACCACACGGTCGACCGCATCCTCGCTCGGCTTGCTATCGCCATACGCCAGCGTGTCCATGCCCCGATACAAATCCTCATGCGCCGTCAAGCCCTGACTCACGCGACTCGGGCCCGCCACAGCCAGCGTTTCGCTCGTCGCTCCAGCAGGGACCAGCGTGCCGGGTGCCAAGCCCAGCGCCGCCTCTTTCTGCCGTTCGTACCCCAGCAAATCGGGTTTCGTAGCGCGCAAATCCCTATTGTACTTTTTGTGCGCTTCATCCTCGGCGTCTAAACTCAGCCCTCGTCCAGTCCACTGGCAGAAAGAGATCATGAGGAGAAGTATACGCACTGTGGAAGGCCGTGTCGGCCTTGATGGCCTGCTCGGCCATCTTCGCCTCCCACCGTTCGTTCTGCTCGATACTCCATTCCCACGCCTTTTTCCGCTCCAGGTCCTCGCCAGTCTCCTCGGCATCCGCCTTGAGTCGTAATGTCTGAGCGAGCTTGCGTTGCTTTTCCAGCCGCGCTACCTCTTTCGCCGTCACTTTGGCTTTTTGATGGTCCGCAATGAGGTCTTTACGATTGGCGGCGGACGACGCGTTCTGCCATGAGCATATGGACCGGCGGCAAATGACCTGGCCCAAAGAGGTGGCTCACCATCCGCATGCGAAGGTCTTTGAGCTTTTGCATCCTCTCCGCCATCGACAACTTCCCACTACTGCTCGCTCCTGATGCTTCTGCTCCTGCTTCTGCTGATTCTGCCTCGCCTTCTTGACCCGCGGCTTCGTCGTCCTCTGTGGAAGCCTCCACGCCATTCTCGTCCGCCTCGTCGCCTTCCACGCTGACTTCGGGGACTGTCTCCTCGGACAGCTTCGACCTCGATCTCGCTGAAGCTCTCGAGGGTCCGGGAGAGGGCGAGGGTGCTGCCGATTTGATCTCTCTGGGTTTGCGAGCGGGCATGGCGGATGGAGTAATGATGCAGAGAGAGACAGGTGATTGATTGCGTTTTGGGCGTGTAATCGAAGTCTGGTCGTGGGTGGCGGATATTAGGCGTGACACATATACTGCGGGATAGGCTCGCGCTGTCTCTCCTAGCGATGCAAGACGCGCCTGGTAGGGGCTTCAAAAACCACAGCACCCAGGATTCCCATCTGGTCCCCCACAATGGTACTGACTGGGCGATACATGATTTGGCTTCCCAGAGCGGACGGGATGGGGCACTTTTCATGTTCGATGGCCGTGGATGCTTACAACCTCGTTGGAAGCACTATCAACGCTGGAACTTCGAGATTAGGTTTACAGCAAGAACCAAAGTCGCAAATCGGGATGTCCGGGCTAAACTGCCGGCCCGTATTCACCGGTACTCACCTGGAGATCTACTCAATGACATGAGCAGATCTTCAGCAATGGGAGCGAGCGCCGAGGGAACGGTCGAGACAGGCAAGATGCGATGCACGATCTTGCTTGAGTCTCGTTCGATCGTCGCGTCACTTATAGCATGTCTGACTGGCACATCGACATGGCCAGCAACACAGCTGGACTAGCCTCAAGGGCGGCGAAAAGATAGACCAAGAGAGAATATGTCGGCCCCTTCGAGCACGATGCCAGCTATCGCGGATATGCGCCAAGCATCGCGGATGTCGGAGTTGGAGGGCGAGGCTTCCATCGACCTACCTCCCGGCGACCCCTCCGCTATGATGTCTGGCGCAAATGCCCACGCTCAAGCCTCAAGCCAGCAAGTGGACGACGACATCGAGAAGACTGCAAGTCCGAGTTGTGAGGAAGCAGGACTTGGGCAGCCTGAACAGATTAAGTTCTCCAAGGGCCGCCTCTTCTTGATCGGCTCCGCCTGCTTCTTCACCAACTTTGTCTCGGTGAGCCATCTTTGCCTGAGTACAGCTGAAAACTATCTGATCATACAGACCATCTCATCCGCCACTGTCATGCTATCGATTCCTTCGATGGCAAAATACCTTGAGATCACTACGCTTTCCGCACAGTGGGTGAGTTCTCCCTGCCCTAGTAATACCTCACCGCAATGCTCATTGACAGACAACCTCTTCATGGGGCGTAGCTTTCGCGTGTGGTTTACTGGTGTCTGGCCGCTTTGCCGATATGTTCGGCCGCCGCCTTCAACTCATGGTCGGTCTGAGTATAGTCATCGTCCTGTCCTTCATTACCGGCTTCATGAGGGTACATTCCGCCCTATGCCAATCGCCGCGCTGACAGACATCAGCATCTCGTGCCCATCTGCGTCCTGCGCGGGGCGGCAGGTTTCGGTATGGCTCTAGCTAGTCCATCAGCCTTCGGGATACTCGGCACGACATTCCGCGAGGAGCCTGCTCGGACCGTCGCTTTTACCTTGCTGGGCGTGGGACTGCCCGTCGGGGGATCCACAGGACTGCTTATTGGCGGTGCGACAGCCAGTGCCGGGCGGTGAGCGCCCATCTCTCTATATGGTCGTCCTTGGCCTGACTCGTCAGGCTCGGTTGGAGTTATTGCTATTTCATCATTGCGGGCATGGCGGCGATACCACTGCTCCTCACCATCTTCTTCGTTCCCCCTCAGCCTGTAGCCAATATCGACAAGAAAGCCTCGTTCAAGCGTATCGACTGGCTCGGGGCTTTCTTGATCGGCTGCGGGATTGCCCTGTTCCTCTTTGCCCTCACGCAATCCGGCGTCGTCTCGCGCGGATGGAAAGAGCCATGTGAGTGACTGACGGCATCGGCAGAGGAACCAACTGAGACGCAGACGTGCCAACTTGCCTGGCGATCGGTCTGACCATGATCGTCAGCTTTGGGTTCTGGGTGCATCACGTCGAGCACCACCTCGCACATCGTCTACAGCCGATCCTCAAACTCTCTCTTCTCACGCACGGCGGGTGGAAGGTCGCGTCGGTATTGGTCTGTGCGTTTTGCGCGTACTCGGGCACAGCAGGCTGGATCGTGCTTGTCACGGTGTATTACCAAGACTACCACGGATACTCGCCTCTGAAGAATGCCGTGCATACCATGCCATCGACGGTGTTTGGTATTCTCGCGAGTGTGCGTCGGTTTGTACCTCGATACGGATGTGATGTTGATGGCAGGCCGCGGTGCTGTACCTCGCTCCGCGTGTGAGGGCTCCTTATCTGCTCATCATGGGCGGCACCTTCGGCGCGTAAGTGCAGGCTGAGAGAGTGAACAGGAATGTCACAAAGCTGATGAACAGGGTGGCGAACCTGTTCTACGCCGTCGAGCCGAACGACTTGACGTTCTGGGCGATGGAATTCCCCGCCCAGCTCTTACTGCCATTCGCAACAGACATGATGACGGGCGTAGGGAGCATCCTCATGTCCAACCTCGTGGAAGAGTGCGTCCTCAGGGAGACAAGCAATCCCAAGTCCAAGCCCAGACCAGACCAAACCAAGAGTTCTAGGGGCGGGCGCTGATCTCAAAACAGACACGAGCAATCCCTCGCGGGCGGCCTGTTCCAGACTGCCTCGCAGACCGCCCAGCCCATCTCCGTGTGCATATCGACTTATGTGCAACAACAACGCGCGAGCGCCACGGGCGATCTTCGGACCGGTCTCCGTGCGGGATTTTGGCTCACTTCTGCGTGGGGCTTCTTCAGTTAGTCGGACTCTTCCCATCGACAAAAGAAATGGCTCGGCAGGTTGAGGCTGATGAAGACGCTGATGGTGGTGCTGATGCTGATCCTACAGGCGCGATCCTTGTGGCTATTACCCTGCGCGAGGTGGGATTGGCAAAAGACGTCGCGGAGCAGTTCGGTATCCGACGACAACGACAACCCTCAGCGACCTCGCGTCCAGATCTCCCCGACTCATCGGCCGCGACCGCGCCCCAGAGGACATCAGCGCCGCTCGACTCGGAGATCGATGGGGGATGATGGATGGAATAAAGTAGGTTGGGATCTCGCAGTAGCACATAGACATATGGTGCATTTCCTGCCCGCGTAACCGAGGTCTACTGGACCGAGCTACTCTGATCTCTGACCTCGATCGCACATATCGCGTCACACCATCACGCTGATGGTGACAGTGCTAAACGGTCTAGACCCGCTCGGCGATCAAGCCGGCCGACGACATCACACCGAATTGTCTCACTTCACTACGGTTGTGATGGCGCCATGGTGCTGGCCATCCCGCCAAGCTGATGGCGATGGTGATGCTGATGGATGGTCGCTATGATGCTAAAATGGGGGTCGGACGATGATTGGGGACCACTCATCGGCACACACCAGGCAGACCAAATGCTGGCGTGGGAAATGGTTCACGAGCCCTCCAATATGTATATAAGAGCAGCGCAGCCCATTTCATTCCCATTTCTCAAATCCGACTCCCATTTCTGCCTTTCACACAACAACAACAACAGTAGTCACTCCTATCAACGACCAACTCGCACTGTCAGCCAATCGACATGTCTTCCAACACCATGGCGAGTCCCCTCTCGTATCACATCAGCCTACAACGCTGATTACAGACCCTCGTCAACACCTGCAACTCGGACGGCGCCAACGGCAGCTGCTCCACCTGCGGCAGCAGCGGGTGAGTCTCTCTTGTCTTGGGGGTCACATTTGTCTAACCAATAGCGGATGCGCGAGCTGCTCTTGCTGCTAAGCGCAACATCTCCCAGTCCGCCCGGTATGGGATCACCGGTTTCAAGTGCCCATCAGTCCACCGTACTATCAGTTAGACTCGCCTTCAGACCTTCATCAGGAGAAAGATTGTTGTAGATGCGGATGCATTGCTTTGTTCTTTGACGAGACCGATGCTCGCTCCTATCCTAGATCATCCCTGTGCCTAAGGATGGACCACGTGCTTCTTGGAGCGTTCTGAAGAGGATCAGTTCTGGTCGTTTTTATGAATAATAAGAAGGCTTACTCGAAGCTCAAGGTACGCCTTCGGACGTGGAATCTCGGGCGTGCCGCTGTACGACGACTGCCGCAGGTGGAATGTAACACCGTCTGCTGGTAAGAAGGGTAGGCACCAAAAGTGGAATCAAACTCACTAGGCAAGCGAGTCGGCTCCTTCAGCCTCAGAAGCAACTCAAACAAGGGGAAGGCGTTGAGAGCGTTCACGGCAAGACGGAGAATCCAGTGTATGGCCGCGAGTACAAGGTGTATCTAGCGCTCAACACAGGTCTTATTGAACTCGAAACTGAGCTCACCATGTAGAACAGCCCGGCATAAGTCAACACCGTCGGCAAGAGAAAAGCAGAGACAGTGAACAACAGTGTCCCGAGGAAGAGCTGGTCCACATCATAGGCGTACGAGTCTGTCCGGCCACGTAGAGCGTTCCATCGTTTCCCTGCTCATCAGCGAAGCTGCATCCCTAGTCCAGTACACACACCCCTGAACAAGTTCCATAAGCCCGACAACGAGTCCAGCTGCCAGAGACAAATGCGTGATGCCAGTGCGTGACAAATGCGAAGATGCAGCGTGACAAGGGCGAGCAGATCTGATATAAGGCATAGGAGTGAGGTGAATCCCCCGCCTGCGGCCAGTGCCATAGCCATAATGATGTATGGGTAGGCAGTGGCGAAGACGGGCAGAACGAAGGCTGAAGGTGAGCTCAATGTTTGCTCCCAAGAGTCCGACGCACCGCCCCAACCGTCAGTGATGTGACTGAAAGCGCTGCAGAAGAATTGGCTGAGAGGCGTGTTGAGCTTGAGGCCTACCGGCCAGTCGTTGAGCCATGCGAGAGCGTTGGTCACATCATGAATACCGTATTGCTGTAGAGGTCAGCCATGCCCAGCTGAATCGAGTATGCTTGACTTGCCTCGATCCATTGCGGGACGTGCTTCAAGACGTGAGGCGGGGCTTGCAAGATGAGTTGCCTTGTCGAGTATCCCAATATCAAGTCATTCTGCTCAGTCAGCTTCCTTAGCTCAATCCAAGCGTATGACAGCTGACCAGGATAAGCCAGACGGTGTTCCAGAAGCTAGTGATCATCAGTGTCTGCACTCGACTGCAGCAGCGGACCAGCTCACTGCATGTAGTGCCGACTCCGCTCTCGTATGCTGGTGCTCCCCTCCGTCAGAGTGAGACGGAACAATCGGGGACTCTGAAGGATCTGCTCAAATCGTAGACATATTTGACTCGCTACACCATCAGTACTGATCCGGGACAGTTATTGGTACCTCACCAGAAGAGCTTCTACTCCTCACGGGCGTATATTCCAAACCCATGAACGAAGAGCCAGAGAGGAGCTGCAGGATCCCGATGGCCAAAAGTTGAAGCGGCAGCAGAACCATCCCGCAGAGCGACCTGAGCGTCGAGGTAGTCGAGACCAGGATTGATTTCCACTGAAAGCTGCTGTCCGTAGACCTCTCCAGTTGTGTTTGCAGCCCTCGAACGCGGTTGAGCTGCTCTACATGAGCCAGACCAGCGTACGATAAGGCTCGACGTACGCATTCGATTACTCCATCCAGCTCGCCCTCCCCATGGTGGGAGGTATACCTGTCCTGCTTGGCCATTTCGGCTTGCAAGGGTTGTCTGGGCGATGATGCTGTATCGTCCGGGCGAGCCGGGCGCAACGTGAAGAATCGAAGGCGTCTTGGGTCGGGCGGATCAAACAGCACGATCTCATCCGCAGAACTATGCGGTTGAGCTCTCTGAAGCCCCGAGGTCATGGACACGAGCTAACATACCTAGACCCGATAGGTAGATACCGGTCATCGACCCAGAACCGGGGCACGGCTGCCTCATCCACCTCCCCAGCAGTTCTTGACGTGGATGAAGAGGCCTCTGCTTGTCCGAGGACGGACAGCGGGCGTTTGCGAGACTCCGCCGAGCTCTCGCCCGGCGGATGGCGGCCTGAGCTGGGATGGTCGAGCTGGACGAGGTCTTCCGCCCACTTCTCCACAATGGCGACGACGCAGAGCGTGTCTTGTAATCTCCATCCTACTACGTCTCCAGAGACCCGCTTGAGGCCACTTTTAGGCCAGAAGACACGCATACCGGCCTTAAGGGGCGAAAGACGAAGCTGAACGCGTCCGACATGAAATTGAGGTGGAAGTGGACTAATTCTACCACACCGGGTCTCCAGATTGCCGAAAGGTTCAACCGATTCACCAATATTCATGGCTCGCGAGCCTCGGGCAAGCATGCATAACGCAACGCAGACGAGTATATACACCACGTCCCACTCCTACTCCAGGTCTGTAGCGCCCTTGCGCCGTCTCTGCTTCTTCGCATCCCGATGACGGGCTTTCCACTCTCGCGTCAAAGCCAGCTTGTCTTTCTCCCATATGGCCCTCATCTCCTCGTCTGTTTCCTGCCGCCAGAACCCCTTGCCCTCCTCGAGTGCTTGTGCTCCAGCCCTTCCAGGCGGCGGCGGGAAGAACATGGGGATATCGGGCGAAGGGTCGAAGAAGCTTTTTGGCGCAAGAGTGAGGCCCTCAATCTCGTCTTCGGCAGGCCGGGGCAGGGCGGATGTGGTGATGGGGATATCGAGGTCCTCGTCGATCTCCACGTCTGCTCCAAGCCCGGCTAGAGAGAAGCCTGTTGCGGGAGCAGCACTGGAAGCGAACATGTCTTTCAGAGAAGCCTTCCCGCCACCTGGGCGCTCTTCACTCTGTTCAGCCGTGTCTTTTGGCCCAGATTCGGCAGAGGTCGATTCGTCTGATGAGTCGTCACTATCGGCATCCTCATCGGAGGATGAGTCGGAAACATCGCTCGAGTCTTCGTCGCTATCGTCTTCATCCTCCTCCTCATCGGATCCCGCGCCGCCTCTGAGTCGCAGGACATTCGAGGTGGCCTGAGGTCCAGCCGTGTACAGACTCTCGTCCTCGTCGTCATCACTTTCGGCAAATCCTGCCCATTCGTTTCGACGAGTAGATGTCGACATCTTGGGAACTGATGCTTCGACGACTGCTTCTCCGAGTAAAGAGCTCAAAAGGCCCAGATCTCTGCGACGCTCATCATTTGCTTGGGCACGGATGTCAGCTGGCACTGAGGAGATGCTAGATCGTGAGATGATGACGGAGTTTGAGGGCTCGGTTGTTGGCGGCGTGGGCTCTGGCTCTGGCGAAGAAAGCGTTCTTGTAGCGAATATTGGCGAAAAATCCAAAGACTGGGTCGTTGCTGTATCGTCCGCTTCCGTTGGAGATGGTTCGGGGGGAGCAACAGTTGGTCGAGAAGGGAATAAAGGTGATGGGGAGCGTCGGTGTTGTGTCGGGGCTTCTCGAGTGGTTCGGATTGGGAATAGGGGCGACGCGCTTCTACTTCTGCTTGGAGGCTCGGTGCCGAAAGGTCCCACCTCCTCTCCATTCGAAGGGGCACCTGGTCGAGAAGGGAACAGGGGAGAGGCGCTTCTGCTTCTGCTGGACGACCCTGCCCCGTCCGACTGAACTGCCTCTTCGTCATCCTCCTCGTCTACTCCATGCTCGAGCGGATCGGCCGCCCTGGCCAAGCGTATCCGGACCGTTTCTTCCGCCATCTCCTTGCCCTCCTCAGAAATATGCTTCCAGACTCCGACCACCGTCTTCCCATCCTCGTCCACAAGATCTGGCAAAGAATGCTCCTCATACACCCACTCCCCTTGTATGTCGCTCACGTTGCTCGGCAAAGCCCTTTCCTCGAGGTGCGATGATCCCCAGGCGAGAGGATCAATGACGCGACTTCGAGCTCGTCCTGCTGGTCTCCTGGCGATTGAGGCAGGCTTGGCGGAAGGGAGCTGTGGAAGAGGTCGTAAGGGCCGCATGCACATCGGTCGGATCAGTCGCCCATCTTCGACAGACGTCCAGAACTACGCGAGTCAGCCTTGGCTACCCTATCTATCCAAGCCACACACCTTCTTCGTCGCGATAGTCTTGGCGGTCACAGGTCTTTGATCTTGCGCCATATGGCCCAGATCCTCTTTGGCCTCCAGGCGCTTTCGCTTCTTCTCCTGCCGCTTTGCTATATCTTCAGGCTGGGGGTTGCGCTCGACCTCAAGTCTGCGAGTCAGCTGAATGCTTCCTCGACTTTCCCGCCGCACGCACTTCACGTCAAACTTCGGCTTGGCCTCTGCTAGTCGCAGGGTCGCTCCGCGCCAAGTGGAACCCGACATGATGTTCAGGCCTGTCTGTCAGGAAGCTGCCCACGAAAAGCTCTCTCGGGTACTTACACTTCTTCAGCTGAGCGGGGGTGGTCTGTATGGTGAAGAAGGTGAACGGTCTGGGAGAGCCTGCCAAGCTCTCAGCTGCGCTCCTCCTGGTCCATGCTGCACTTACCGTGCACATCCGGCATCAACTCTTCCACGTCCAGCACCGTGCCGAAGCTCTTGAAGCGATCTCGGATATGCTGAGTGGTGATATTTGGTGTCAATCCCCCAACGTGTATGCGCTTGGTCACCGGCTCCTCCATGGTCGCCCTCAGTAGTCTGCTATACGAAGTGAACAGTGAATTGTCGCTCTGTCTCAGAAATCTTTGGAGGCCCAAGCGGCAACACGTGGGCCGCCACGTGGTCGCGTCATTTAGCCGACGCGACTTGCTTTCGCTCGTGTCCGTCATTGAATCGCCTCTTCGACAACAGCACATCAGGATGGCGGCGGTCCAGCCTAATCAGCTGCATCGGGTGTACATCCAGAGCCTTCTATCTCGCAGATCTATGCCGGAGTATGTCGGTGCAGAGCTGTACAAGCGAGCAGTAGCCGCCTGTCAAAGTGAGTGACCACCTGAAGACGGGTCGTCTGATATCCGCACGGGGCTATGCATGTATGTGTATCCAGCATGCTCGACTAACACGCAGGTGCGGACGAGACCTTCCGGCCAGTGCACGCACTTACACTCTCGGGCTTCAAGGCGTTTCTTGGCGAGATTGGCTTGCTCCTCGAAGGGTTGGGACTCGCTGTTCGAGAAGGGCGAGATGAGCGTAAGGGCACGCAGTGGTTGGCTCTGGTATGTGGCTGATCGCTCCTATGGGTCAGTCTGACCACAGTGCAATACCGACCCTTCCGATGTTGCACTACAAGCGACCGACTTTAGCCCTCTCGAAATCACCTTTATCCGCAATGTGGTAAGTGAGCTTGAAGGCGGAAGTTGAAAGCTCACTCGTAGGTGACCGACATCGTCGAGTCGTACCCCGAGAACTCTATCGGGCACAATCGCGCACTGTCTCTTGTTGGGAAGCTGGAAGGCACCATGACGCGATCCGCTGCGGAGAGTATTCTCAATGCGCTCGTCTCGAGGGGGTGGCTACTCAAGTCGCGGTGTGTCCAATGTCAAGAGGAGAGTGTCTCATGGCTGACGAGCAGGCGTGGACGATACTCTCTGGCCCCGCGTGCCATGCTAGAACTGGAAGCGTATCTCAGACAAGAGTTCGAGGACATTGTCCGCAACTGCGGGCGGTGTAACAAATTGATCCTAACGGCGAGTCTTCCAGGCGAAGGAAAAGATTCATACTGACGAAGCAGGGTGTTGTTTGCTCTAACGGCGACTGTTCGTCTCATATGCTTATGCGTACGGAAGTAGCTGACGTCAGGCGATGCCCATCTTCATACGTATTGCTTCGAGCAACTACAACGACAACGACCGCAATGCCCCAAGTGCAAATGCTCATTGACGGACGTCGTCCCGAAACCCATAGGCGAGAAGGCGGCGAGTTCTGCGACCGACGACTTTTCACGAGACCGAGGAAAGCGGAAGCGAGTCAGCCGTGCCGCCCAGGAAGACGAAGAAGAGAGTCCGGAGGAAGAAGAGGGAGAGGACCCGATGGAAGCGAGTCAATCCGAGACAGCTAGCAATACACAGCAGTCTAGGGCACCGCGAGTTAGCGTGAGCATCGGCGAGACCCGTTTTCCCCTCGCAAGCTGAACATGCAGGCAACGTGGGCTACTGAATCTCAAAGTCAGAGTCAAAGACCGAGGGGGAGTGCCGTTCCCGAGACGCAATATGGGGAGGATGAGGACTCGGCAGAGGAGGAATCGCCCCCACGCCGTCGGAGACGTTGAAGGCGAGTCGAGTTGTGTGTTGAGATTCGAGACCCACGACCGCATGACCTAACGAGTTCTCCCATGACATTCATGCAGTCCGACCCATGAAGCAGTCGTGGTGAGAAGAAGGTTGAGAGGGCGAGCGAGCGAGCTGCGCCCCGTATGGGCCCTCCTTTGACCAGCACCTTTTCTGACCATCTGATCGCCATCAAATCCCTTTTCAGGGTCATCAACATCATCATCAAGGGCAAAGGGGGATCCATGCGCCCTCACGAGTCATCGCCTCTCTCTCTCTCTTGTTTCTTCTTTTTGTTTTCCAGTGTTGCAGGTCACAAGAAACAAAAAGATTTCTCTTGATCCGAAACAGATCCTTGACCACAGCTCGCTCGGCCGGGATGCGGCAAGCTGTACGAGGGAAAGAGGTCACCTCGTGTCCTTGTGCCCGGCACAAAGGGGCGGACCGTGCGGGCACCCGCCGGCGGCAACCATCATCACCAACACCCACCCACCTTCAACACCCTCAAAGCGTGCCATTCCATCCCTCTTCATCTCCTCATCCAACCCACCTTTCACCTTGCTGGCCTCGGCCCTCAAAGATCTACGGCTTGGCCTATGGATCCCCGTATCCCCTGCTCGACCCTCAGTAACGACACTAGTTTGGACGCTTCGGCCTCTCTCTTCCTGGTCGTCGTCAAGGCATCGTTCGCTGTCGGCCAACGTAGCGAATCTCAAAGGAATCGCAAGGCAGAGATCCTACCACCGGCGAGCTTTCCGTCGACATCCAATCTTCACAAACCCTCCGAAGATCCATGGAACGACTACCACAAAGCCACCGCCGTCGACGCCACGCCTGCCCGGGTTGCCTAACGCCCCACCTTTGGCGTCCGTAGTCCCGTTGTCTCCGTTGTCTCGTCGAGGGGTGCGAGCTCCCATCTCCGCTACGGCCTTTCTCACATTCAGAAGCATCGAAATCCTCGAGTGAACATCCTGCTCTCTGAGGCGGCCAGAAGGCAGCAAGCAGTGTACGGCTGAGAACCGATTCGATAGTGAAGGAGTGACGGAGTGATCATCGCCACGCAAAGGTGAGTCATGTGATGGCTTTGATCCGAATCAAAGCGTTGGAGGCGCTGCCCAGGGCGAAGAGAGAAGGGAAAGCTGACGCGTGCAGGCTAAATTTTCAATCGTAGTCCAAGGTCTCAAATGGGCATAACCCGTCCACTGCTGCGTTTCGTCGGCACCGGTCACTCATTTCATCCCTTCCCTGCCCGCTTGCCCGGGTTTGCTCGGGTCCTCATCCCTTCGTTGTGTGTCGAGCCGACTTGACGCTGTACGTTGCTTCTCTCTCTGATACGCCTGACAACGATACCGGTGAGGATGAGCTGGGCGCTGGAGAGATCATTTGCGGCGCTGCGGTACTGCCTGCCGCATTGCTGGCGGCCCGACGATGATGTGAGTTTGCTGCGCCTCCCTTACTGGACACTGGACACGAGCTGAACTCTAGCCTGAGAGGGAGCGCCTGTTCCCGCCCCCCGATACGATCCTCACACCTCCTCGTCGACGTCGAAGCCCACTGCCTGACCTAGGCCAAGGAGCCAGAACAGGCTCGACGTCGCCGGCAAAAGGATCTGTCTGGGGCTCGATCTACGAGTCAGGAGATGATCTGCCTCGACTACGGCAAGAGAGTGTTGAGCGAATTGGAACCATCTCAAGAGCGTATGCGGGGTGCGTTGACCCCTTTCAGACTGCTCATGGCGGCGAAGCTGACTGGCTAGGCGCATGCAGTCTATCCGCACATCCGTTCCCTCCACCCCCGCGACTCCCTTTTCAGCACACACCCATGCGATCCTTCCGCAAGCCCGGTCGTTTCACCATCCGCCGCACTCGCATACGACGCCAGCTTCGCCCGACACACCTCGGCGTCCTGCGGCTCCTCATCTTGGTCGGTCCGTTTCGGAACCTGAGCTGGAACACCATTTCGCCCATCATCAGGTCGCATCGGCGGGAGGGGTTTTCAGGGGAAGACCGAGGAGTATGACAGCCTTCAACGGCCTGTCACCGCTGGCATCGCGCTCTGCCACCCCTGCAGAAGGAGGGCGGCGAGTGAGCGGAGGCAGTCAGGCGAGCGCAGAGTCCGAAGCGATGGACCAGGGTGTCCAGGGGATACGAGGTCGAACAAGGCGAAGTGCCAGCATCAGCATGCTGCAGTCTGTCTTGGCACAAGACGCAAGCGCGCCAGTAGAACGGGAAGTGGTGAAGATCGACCTTGGACTACACGATTTGCCAGGTGCCAGTCGCACTAGAGGGCGGGGAAGGAGAATGTCGAGGCCGTTCAGAGGGAAGAGAGTCACGACGAGCTGAAGACATCACGTGAACAAAAGCTGCTGCAACTTACCACAATGACGATATTTACGAAACGAAAAGCCACGGACCATTCATGTCACACACTTCATGCATTCTCATCACACGACCGTATCATGCTATCCTGCATGAACAAAGAAACTCCTAGCAGGTGGTAGGGGGCAACAGTACCTCGGTTCGTCGATGTCGTGGGGTACGAAGCAACTCGTGCGCGCGTCGTCGAAACCCTTGCGATGATCTCGGTCGAAGCCCGACAGGGTTCTTGTAAGGCGTGCTGGGTTTGTAGAGCGATCGCCTTTGGGAAAGTGTGGACCGTTGGAGTAATTTGCGTGCACTGCACTGCACTGTTCGTCGTCGGGGGCCAGAGACTCTCCGGAGCTGGCGGTGTAGCACTGCTTGAATGGCGGGAGGCTTTGCCTGCGCATCCAGGAACTGGCGATGTCGCTGAGGTGCTACTGTTAGGAAAAAGAGCGATAAGTAACACTGACCTGTCCGGCGCGCTCGTTCCAAGTTCCAGCTGCATACGCCGTCTCTTTGGGATAATTACGAGACATTCGCGAATTTCTGCCACTTCAAGCCAAATGACGAAGTGCCACACCCGTCCTTCATCGCCGAACACGTCGTCCACATCGCGTCCGTTCTTCTGCTTGTAATTTGCACTCGTCCAGCTGCATACAAAAAGCCAACATCGAGAGCATCGTCGAGATGCCCGACTCGGCACTGCTCGTGACCTACGCTACGCTCGGCGTACAGGCACTGCTCCCCATCGTTCTCGGCTCGTTCCAGTCTCTCAAAGTGGGCTCAACTCCCCAATGTCTCGTAAAGCAGAAGCTCACCTCAGACTCCCGAGACCACCCGCAGGCGACAGAAACAAGCTAGGACAAAGACGCTCGGTGAATCAGAGGACGAGGATGACGACGAGTCGTTCGACGAGCATTTGTCTTGGGGCGATTCGCTCCTCTTTCCTGTGCTCGGGTCGGTCGCGCTGGTCTCGCTTTACCTGGTCATAAGGTATTTCGGCACGGCGTGGCTCAACCTCGTGCTCGGAGTATACTGTCAGCTGAAAAGAAAGGGTCAGAAGCCTGAGCTGATCTCTAGTCACTGGAGCAGGGATGTTTGCCGTCCAATCCGTAAGACCAGCTCATAGAGTGAGAGGCCGGAGCTGATCATTGCCCAGACCCTCAGCTTGGTTGTGAAAGGCACCATGAGGGCGATGGGACTAGAGTGGACCACATATCACCTGCGCATCTCCTCAGGCATCAAGCGTGAGCCAGCTTCCATTTCCTAAGCACAGAGCTGGCTCACGTCTAGAGATCTTCCACCTGCCCTTGAGCGGTCCGTCCGCGCTCCTCTTACCTCTGTCCATCGCCCTGCCCCTCCTGTACATCCCCCTCGACAGGCCGTACTGGCTATCCAACTTCCTCGCCCTCTGTCTCTCCACATCCGCCCTGGCCATGCTCAAGCTTGATTCGTTCATGACCGCTTTCCTCCTTCTGGGCGTCTTGCTCATATACGACATCTTCTGGGTATGTAACCCTTCCATGTTCCTAACGCTCGACTCACTGGGCAGGTATTCGCAACGCCCGTCATGGTCACCGTGGCAAAGAACCTTGATGCACCTATCAAGATCCTCGCCCCTCGTCCTTCTGCCGCCGGTACCGCCAGAGAATTTGCCATGCTCGGTCTGGGCGATATCGTCGTACCTGGTCTCATCATCGCCTTGTGTCTTCGATACGACCTGGCTCGGTACGCCAAGTCCCGTCCGGAGCAGGACGTCACGCCCCGCTCGCCATTTGGCAAGGCATACTTCTTCGTGGGCATTCTCAGCTACATCGTCGGGTTGGCCACGACAATGGCTGTCATGCACTGGACGAAGAAGGCTCAACCGGCTCTCTTGTATCTGAGCCCAGCATGCAGTAAGTCTACCGACAGCGGATGGCTGAATAGACGCTTATCCTTCAGCGCTTGGACCCCTACTTCTGTCCCTAGTCAAAGGCGATTTTAAGCAGTTCTGGGCTTTCTCAGACGACCCGGAAGCTGGGAAGAAAGATGACAAGCTGCGCGACGAGACGATCGAGGCGCCATCGGAAACGGCGATGAAAGCGAGACAAGAGGCGAATGGCATCCATCTGGCCGACCCAGTCGTCACGGATGCTGCAGCGCCGGGGATCGAGGATCCCAAGGTGGAGGAAGACGACAGCTGGATGGAGATGCCCTCTTCGAGACCCGATAGTGGGCTGAAGAAACGAGGCAAGGGTAAGAAGAAGTAGGTCAGACCAGTATCTCGGGCCACTCTCGCGTGGGATGATAACAATGCATGCATTATGTGTCATGTACAGATGTGTGGTGACGAGTACCCTCAGTGCTGGTTCACTGACTCAAAGCTTGAGAGACCGGCGGTATTTGACGAACGCTGCCAAGTTCTCGTAGGCCTCTTCACCTCGGACTCGAAGGAGCCGGTCTTTGCGTTTATCGATGGTCTTGATCTATGGACAACGTCAGCAGAGCTTCAGCGGCTGATCAGGAAGAAGGGACGTACGGTCGATCGGACTTTGCCTACTACACCAGTGAGAGCAGGCAAAAACTCCCCCACGACAAAGACGGGTCGGTCGTACTCGCGGCCCTCGTCGGCGTAAATGTCAATGACAGCATTGACGACGGCAATGACCAGTTGAGGCGGTAGTGCCCCTTGAACAATGGTCGAAACCAGCCAGGAACCAATGATCTGAGCCGTCAGCTTGATCTCGTTCGATCTGTTATCAAGCTGACCTTGTTCTGCTCCGATGGCACATTTGGCCTGGAAGCCACAAGAGCGAGCGTCTCGACGAGCCTGGTCTGCGCCGGTTCTCTAAGAAGTGGCATCGCACTGATCAAGCCCTGTACCTCGTTGTCTGTCACGGTCTGTTGTCAGCTCTGTTTCACTCATGGTCGGATTCGGCGCACCAAAGAAGATTCGGCAGAGAGCTTGACGACGCCCCAGAGGCAGCCTAGTGACGCCTCGACCACTTCCAATCGCATCTCTTGGCCTCTCTGCTTCAGCGCGTCAGACTCGGAGCATAGCGTCGACACAATCGAGAGGAGGTCGTTGTATAGCGGTTGTAGGCTCAAGAGTTGAGCAGCAGACGGTTCGCTCTCGGCGGCAGCAGCAGTCGTGAGCAATAGGTTGTTGAGAGCTTCGAGGGCACGTAGATGAAGCATGGATAAGGCGGCGGTTGTGGGCGGATGCGGGGAAGGCTGGTTGGTAGAGGGTGGGAAGGAAAGTGGTGTCAGAGCGGCGAGAGAGGCGAGACGTGATGGAAGGGAGAGTTTGGTGATGAGATGAGGGAGGGTAATAGAGGTGGATATTGCCGGTGCAGATTCCTGGTCTATCGAGAACGAGGCATCTCGTGCGGCGTCGATGAGATCCTCGTCGTTCATGCCGTCGTCGGCGTCCATCTCGTCATCCTCGCCTATGCAAATCAGCATGGCACGAAGGAAGATGTAGGGACGTACCCTCGGCGGGCTCGCTGGGTTCACTCTCCTCGACATCTTCCAATCCAGCGCAAATTCCTGTGAGGATCTCGAGAGCGGTGCCGACGGTCAAGAGCATCCGCTCTATGCGTGCAAGGACAACTTCGGCGGGCGAGTCCTTCTTCGCAGAGTCACCGTTAGGCTGCTTGCCAACATCGGCCGCTTTTGGCTGCACGGACGTCAGCGAGCACAGTAGCTACTGTGAATGCAGCTCACTACCTGGCTGACGAGTTCCGAGACTCGATTCACTACATTCGGGAGATTGACATCTAGCAGCCCGTTCACGAGAGGCAAGATGGTTTGGTTCGTCAAGCTCGATACGTCCAGCGAAGCATCAGCAGGCGAACCATGGTCGACCACGTTTCTCAGCACGCCTAGGACAGTCAGTTCAGGACGCAACGAATGCGAGTATACCTACCACACAACAAAAGGCGAGCAAGCAGTGGCCGGCCGTCTCCTAGTCCGTCGGCATCTTCCTGAGACCCGTTTGCCTTTTCCTTGCCCTTCCCTGACGATTGTTTGCTCGCTTGCTCGGTCTGGTGGTCTGCCTGACAGATCGTAGCGATCAGTGGCAAAGCCGAGGGATGTCGAAGGAGGGCGAGCTTGAAGGGACGGTTGTCCTGAGAGAGGGAGTACAATGCTTGAGCTGTATCGTGAGCGAGGTATAGATATACGCTGGCGTGACATACCAGATGCCAGAGTGACGCCCGTCCCGACCAGATCTCTGTACTCTAGCATCTTGATCAGCAAGCCCTCAATGCCCATCCCCATCACGCCTTGCAACGTTTTATGACTGCCTTCTGCCAGACTCCAGATGAGCGAGATGACATTCTCGCTGAGCTGCAGGAGGTGTTTGCGAGCCTGGAGCTGCTCGTCGGAAAGCTTGGCGGGCTGCTCAGACGACACGATCGAGTCGACGGTATTTGCGATCTACCACATCAGTCCCAAACTCCAAGGAAAGCTAAGACAACAAGACTGACCTTGCCCGTGAGGACGGTCAAATGAGAGATGATCCCCTTGTTGAACATCTCCCCGCAAAGCTCATAGCCACCGTCGATCGCCATATTTCTGTTGATCAGCTTCTTCCTGGTAAACCTAGCTGGACCCGCCTCAGGGCTCCAGAGGCCTCCACAACTACCTCGTCCACACTATCCGACAAGCGCTCAATGAGCAGCCCAACGATATTGTGTCCCTGCAACATGCGACGCGTAGCCGGGTCATTCTGTATCACCGTGCAGACGACAGCGCACGCCCATGTCCGATCGGCATAAGCGGGCGAGCGCAGCTGTTCATGAGCATCCACTGTGGAGGACCAGCGGCTGACAGGATCACTCACCTTATTGAGAATGGGAAGCATTTGCTTCTCCTTGGACCCGTCCAGCGGCGCGGCGCCCTTTCCCGAGCCCAGATGCGCATCAGGGACCCGCATGGGGTTGTGCCGCCGCCCGTGCGTCTTCTTCTTGACCTGCGATTTGCCCATGGTGTTGCTGCTCGTTGAGAGATGAGCAAGGTGAAGTGGTAAACCTGCATGGGTGGACCTCTGATCGCCGGAAATTCTGAAGTCGACCGTGGGAAACAATACCCCGGATCTACTGTTGGCTGGGCTTGTTCTTGTGACAATGCATATGATTCACGGTGAGCTTTACTTGGGTCAGACAGCAGCCAAAGATGAGCAGAGAGGTGGAAATTGCCAAACTCGAGAGAATAATAAGAGATTTCCGATGGTTTCAACGCAAATGTTCGGAGCTGCGAGGCGCGCCTCAGTGCAGGCTACCGTCGGTGCCGCAGTGGACGTGAGTTGTGAAGGACACCAGCGTCCGCCACGCTGTATGAACGACTGGCATGAGATACAGGAGTCTCCGCAATCTGGTCGCAGAGCCAAGCTTGTAACTCCAACAAAGAAGTCCGCCGGGTGCAATGAACCGTGCGGTATGATCTCAAATGTGACATGAGACTTGAGATGCATGTGGCTCGAAACGATGCGAAGTGGTGCCATGTACAATATATGTCGAAATGAGGTTCTGCGCATGAGGAAAGAGAAGGTCGTGTCGTACGTCAAATCCTTCGGTCGGGTCGAAAGGTGCTTGGGGATCAGTCGCGCGAGACAGGCTTTGAGCAGATGCACTCACGCTGCTCGATCATGAGACTGTGTTGAAGAGTCGCTTCGCTTGGTCAAAGAGACGCAACTTGTTTTCGTAGGTCTTCTCCCTCTGAGACAACGCCGAAGATTGGTCGGCCCAAAGCTTATTCTTCTCCGTCGTGAGCTTGGCCATTGCCTTTTCTCGCTCGTAAAGCTTCTTGTCGTGGTTGTCCACCACCGTCTCCCTCGCAGCAACCAATGACTCTCTGGTTACCACTCTCTTCTCCTTCTCATCGAGAGCTTGCTCTTTCTCAACCACCTTCTTCTCCTTGACGCCAAGCTGCCTGACCTTCTCCTCGTACTCCTTCTGCGCGGCGTCGAGCTGGCTTTGATCTTCTTCGAGTCGAGCGCGCTTATATCGCTCGTCTTCCAGCTCCTCACCGCACCTCTTGAGGTCCTCGCTCATGTCATCCCTGATGCCGTCCAGGTCTCCGAGCTCAGCTTCGAGGTCTTCGTTGGCTACGGTCAGATCGGTGACCTCGCGTTGCGCCTTTTCGAGCTTGTCTGCGAGGGACTGTTTGTCCGCCACCAGCTCCAACTTTTGGTTTAGCAGTTGCTCGTTGTCTTTGAACAGGCGCTCGGTCGTTGCAGTGAGCTCCTGGGTCTTGTTCTGGAGCTCGTCGTAGGCAGCGATGGCAGTGCGGAATACGGCCATAGGGTCGGCGATGGCCTCGGTGATGGTGGCTGACGTGTCGATGACAAGTGTGGGCGGTATACTTTTGTCAGACTGGACGGAAGGCGCAGTCGTGACCTTCGGGGCGGCTGTAGTGCCCGTCGCGTCTCCTTCCACTTGCATCAAGTCCTTCTCAATCTCCTTCGGAGAGTCGTCCGGAGTAGTCTCGCCCTGGGGCGCATGTTTGGTGTTGGACTCGGCGATGGACTTGTCGTCATCTTCGCCATCACGCTCTGACCCGTCGCTGTCGTCCTCGTCGTCTTCCTCTTCATCCTCATCATAGTCTTCATCATCATCGGAGTCCTCGTCGTCCTCCATTCTCTCATCGCCGTCGGTTGTGTCCTCGTCAGTGTGGAGATCGGCAGTAGGTGTACCGGATGGAGTGGGAGAACCGTGACGAATCGACTTGGGGTTTGACTTGGTAGGGTGGTTGGGAGACGAAGGGAAGAGTGTTTGAGCGAGGTTCATCTTGGTGTTCTTCGCATCCTTCGCGAGAGTTGTGGTATCAGAGGGTGTAGGCAGCTGGAATCAGGGTGTCACATTACGGTAACACAGCACTCACGCTCATTGCGACGAGCAGTCCGATGCTTGATCCAAGGTTGACTTGCGGAGGAGTCGAGTTGTTTTTGAAATTGAGCCTGCTAGAAGTAGAAGAGAAAGAGAGAAGAGGAGAAGAGAAGAGAAAAGAAAGCAAACGCGGGTGGCGAGGGCGTGATCTCCCACGCTGGGTCCTTGATATCGATCCCATGTACAGCACGCTGTACACGTCACCTAGGTAGGTGGTCTGTGCGCACACATACACACCTTTATACCATCGACTCGCCGAAGTTTGCAGAATTCCCTCAGCCAGAGATGTGGTCCTCGTCCGCGCTCACATTTCAGACAGACTTGGGCGGTGAGTGGTGATTGTCAGTCAATACGACAAGGCAGAAGATCTTGATTATCGCGTACATGCGCCGCATATCGATGATACAACTTGGCTGCTTTCTCCCTTACCTCAAGCCCGCCATAGGCACAGCAAAACAGAGCGTGATCCACACGCACGCACTCACACCGCCAACGATGAGAATATCCCTGATGACACTCTCAAAAAGCGCCCGCACTCGGGGATCCTCGACAACACGCTCCGGCCCAAATATCTTGGGGGGCTTGTCTAGATCTTCAGGCGCGCCCTCCCCACTAACTCGACTGACACCAAGGGTGTATCGGCTCAGAAGAGCGGCGAGGTCTTCTTGCTGGATCTGTGTCGCACCCATGGACATCTCGGTCCCAGGCGGACGGACGAGCGGGTCTATCGGACCGTCGTCGGGTACGTCGAAAGGCGAGATCTCTGACCGTTTGCCCAAATCAGCCTGAGCTGGGGAGCCAAGCGACGCATTTCGCGCGTGCGAGTGGCGGGCGGTCGATGTACCGCCTATCAGCGGCGAAGTGACCATCAAAGGGGTCGTCATCGAGTCGAATACTGGGAACGCCTCTTCTGGGGAAGGTGCTTTGACAGTCGCTCGGCGGATTTCCAGCTGCCTCTTCTCGATCGCTGTCATTGTGTCGCCTCCTTCGCTGACCCCAACTTCAGGACCGAGCTGTATAGGGGCCACCACATCGCTTCGCTCGAGCAGCACCGGCATCGAGGCGCTTTCCCACTCCCCCTTGTCGGCGGAGGACGAGACACGCATCATGACTCCACTCATGTCGCTCAGCGGATGCACCTCTCCAGCCAGATCGCAATCGGTAGTACTGAGCTTTTCGCTCGGCTCTCTCAACGGCGCTGCCACCGAGCTACCTCTTGGGCCCGTGGCGGAAGAATCTGCGCTGCCGCCATGATGGCTGGAGCGTGCTCCGGATAGAATAGCCTCTTCATCGATGTCGTCCATCTCCCAAGGCCGGACCTGGCGGCTACTGCGGCCCCAGACCTGCGAGCAGAAGCCTCGGGCGGCCGAGTAGAATTGCATGCTACCGAAGGCGACAAAGATGACGGACGGGAGTCGAGTGGCGCGGAGTCCCCAAGGGTGTGGTTTGAGCCCAAGTGTGAGGCCGAGGAAGAGGGCCAATCCGATGAGAAAGTCGATAGTTCCGACAATATACCTGACACTTAGCTCTTCCGTCATGGATTGAGTAGGAGGACGTACCAGAAGAGCTGTTTTGGCCGGTTGATGTTCGTCCTGGCATACGATAGGAAATGCGGTAGACTCTGAGTCTCCACGATCTGGTATATGTCCTCGTAAACTGGTAAGAACTGATATCAGTACGACTCCAGGTTCTGAGGGACATGTATGGCTCACCACTTCGGGTGCACAGCTCCGCTTCAAGCATTCTTTCACAAATTGCCTCAGGTCATCGGCAACTCCAAGCTCCCTACTGCCGCCGCCCTTGAGAAAAGTCGCGAATGCTCGACGAGCTTCATCCCTCATGGGCTGCTCCCTCGGATCCAGAAGGACGGTGCCGGGCGGCGGTAAGGGCGGGTCCAGCGAGGTATGATGCAGGATGGGTCTCGGAGGCTCCTGATTCTTCCCTTTGGCCTGGCTCCTGATCCCAAAGATACTCGATCGGCGCGGCGCCGAGTGTTCGTGTGATGCATTGCCGCAATGACACCTGCCATCCCCCGCCCATTGACACGGTTTGAACTGCCTCTCTGCTTCCCATCCCACACCTGAGCTGCCGGTATGCTTGGCTGGTGAGGGAGGATTTGATGAACTCGATACATCCACACTGCCCTGTCGTGACTGTACTCGTCCCTCCTCGATGGCTTTGTCGAGATACGCAAATGGCCGATATCGATCCCCCAGCTTGATACTCGGGATCGGAACCGCTTGCCTGACTTCATCTGGAAGTGCGTCCCATCTTGATTTATACGAGCGGAACCAGATGATGAAGAGGAGGTTCTCGGACGAGAATTCTT
Source organism: Tremella yokohamensis (assembly GCA_024343385.1). NCBI lineage: Eukaryota > Fungi > Basidiomycota > Tremellomycetes > Tremellales > Tremellaceae > Tremella > Tremella yokohamensis. Next base: position 895,032 of record BRDC01000026.1, on the reverse strand, counting down.
TCTGAGAGATGAAGGCTGCAAAGTCGGGAAAAGAGATCGGAGGACACGTCTCGCCATTCAGCACATGCCTAAGCTTGAGCTCGTCCAGGGTCGACACCGCCGACATGGAGCGCCGCAGCCGTTGCTTGCCGCCCACCGATCCTGACTCTGACGTGGTAGTGAGTGTGGTCGTCATGGAGAGCGGTGAAGTCTTTCGAATCGACGAAGCAGGTTGGGTGGTCGAGGATGGGGCGGTATCCGACATGGTGTATGTGCTTTGAAGGGGGTGAGTCGACTCGAGGAACGGCGCTAGAAGGTGGGATGCGCTAGTCTGGAATGAGGATCGACGGATGTCCTCGTTGCGCGGAAAAGGGGGAGGAGGGAGGGGCGGCAAAGGTCGCTGCTGATTGTCCTCCCCAGTCGCTCACGACATCAAAGGGCACAAGGTCGAGTGGGAAACATGATAACCGTCAAAGGTGTACGTGTATGTATCGTTTGTCGAGGAGACGATCTTGGCCGGTCAAGATTGCTGCCGGGTAGACCGTTTCACGACGAATGATTGGCAGAGAGAAGAGGTGAGCGCGTGAGGCTGGGCGTGTTGCCAGAGGCCAGAGGAGATCCCGATTGAAGTACGAATGTACACTTCGCAAAGAGGCGCAATGGTAAATTACGACCTCACGCCCAACAGCCAACAGCCAACAGTCCCGTCCCGTTCGGCATGTCCACATCCCCTTCCGTGCCTGCCTTTGTGCCTGTGCCTGTCAATCCTCCGAAATAGACAGAACCCTGGATCCAACAGGGCGCCGACACGTGAGGGAACGTTTTACGAACGGCGCCCGCCGTTTGCGGGACTCGGTCTTGACCGCAACCCATCAGATCCTCAGAGACGCCGAGGACTTGCGATGCAAGCCTGTGGATCGATGCGGTGACTGAGCTTGCTACAAAAGCCAGGATAGCAGTACGACTCAAGAGTAAATGCTGCCTTTGGCATTTGCGGTGACCGCCGATCGGATTGCTGATGGCGGAGATGAATTCGAACTCCGCTCTGGATGTTCTTCTTGCCGCTAGAGAAACGTTAGCCTCGAGGAATACTTTCCTTCTCTTAGCGCTCGGCAGCGTCCCATCGACGACGACACTCGATCATGTCCTTGCAAGCTGTAAGACCTGCTCGCCGAGCTGTAATATGCGGCTGCTCCCCTCATGCCTCGTCCTCACGTCTTCGGCTTCCCGCAGTCCGCCCGATGTCTTTTGTGGCAAATCGACCTCAAGAAGCCGTCCCATTTTTCACGCCTCCCTCGACCTCGCCTGTCTGGTCGTCCTTCAAACCCACGAGTGCGGCACATGATGCCAAGGGGAAGGGAAAGGCCCCACAGACTCCGGGAGGAGAAGAGGAGGTGGATGACGGGGAATGGGAGATGAGAATCGGTAGGTCCCTCACTCCGCATGGCCGGGAGGAGATTCGTGTATGCTGACTCTTAGCTCGAGCCATGCTGCATCTGCGAGAATCCCTTCCTCAGTTATTTGACAGTCGACTTGCCTCGGCCGAGCTCTTCCCGCCAGATGTTTTCAGCAAGAATGTCGTACTCAAATTACCGGCACCCCTGCCGCTCAAGGTCTGTCCCGTTCACTACTCTCTGATGCTCACTCGTGGCTCATGGCCAGCTCCATTCACTTGCACGATACTCGATGGCATTCTCCATTGCTCGCAACGGGATGCAAGGTCGGTTCATCAGACCTGTGGCGGCTTTGAAGTTCACTCAGCAGCATTGCATACTGATCTTCACACGACTCTGGAGCGCATGACCTTCTCGCCGAGTCCCCCATCTTCGTCGAATGCTTCACCCGCACTATTGTCAAAGCCTATCCCATCTCATCGACAGAAACAAATCCGCGTGCTGTTGCAGGTCCATGCGATTCCGAGACTACCTCCTCACCATGTCAGCTTTCGGAATCTCGATGAGGAGAATGAGCTGACGTGAAGGAACATACATGGCACACATCCTCACTCTACACTTTCTCGCCCTACTCTGGCCTGATAATGTCTCACGAGGTAGAGACAATACGGCCTCTACCTGGCGAAGGGGTTGGCGAGTTCCTCATGACCCGGCTGCTTGGCTGGACGTCCAGGACTGGCCAGGGCGAGGGTGCGATCCCCGCCCCGGGACACGCAGCAGCGAGTGAGGTGGTACCTGTTCGATGTACGGGCAGGTCGAGGGACCAGAGTTGAGAGACGAACAGCGCATCTCCTTGTCGTATCTTATGCATAATCACCCTTCTTTTCGTCCAGTAACTTTAGTTAAGACAGTGAGGGACGGCATTGGCGTTGGTTCCTGAAACCAGATGGTGCAGCTCGAACCGGCAAAAGATTTCCACTCTCTCCACCGTCAATTGTCTGTCATTCAGCATCTCGCAGTGTCCAAACTGCGCTTCTCATCTCTCGTGAAGGCATTGCAGACCGGCATCATGCCCAAAGCATCGCCGAACCCGCCTTTGCCCCTCAATGGGCTGTTTCCCATCGCCAAACCCTCCGGACCATCATCGTCAGTGACCCTTCATCACAGTGAACGGTCAAGCTGACAGACAGGATGCGGGTCATTGACTCGATCACTCCCTTGCTGGTGCATTCGAAGCTCTTCGATGACCCAGAAAAGAGGCGGCATGCGCAGGGGAAGATCCCTTGGAAAAAGAAGAAGAATTTGACGCATCTCGGGCTGAAGATTGGGCAGGGGGGTACGCTTGACCCGCTTGCAGATGGGGTCCTTGGTGGGTGCAGTCTTCCACAATGACACGCCGAGCTTCTGGAAGCCTTAGGGGGTTGAGAGCTGATGGGAAGTGATTGGAGTCAACAGGGGTACTAAGCATCTCAATAGGTTCTTAGAGTGCACAAAGGCGAGTTCAGTCTTCCGGCTGGGTTGCACAGGGGCTTACGAGCAGACGTATACGTCGATTGGCATGCTGGGCGCCTCGACGACGACGTATGACGCAGAAGGGGAGATTCTCACGACGGCAAAGTGGGACCATGTCACGCGAGAGGACATTGAGGGCGTACTGGATCGGTTCAGAGGGGAGATCATCCAGACCCCGCCTATGTGAGCTACCTCCTGCGCACCGTATCACATGGAAAGAGACTCATGTCAGCTTCTCCGCACTGAAAATGGACGGCAAGCCTCTCTACGAGTACGCTCGCGCATCCCAACCTCTCCCACGAGCGATCCCCACCCGGAAATGCCAAGTCTCGATCGAGCTTCTCAACTTTACCCCGGCATCCAAAACCACCTCTCCCCCACCACGCCCAGAGACCGAAGCTGGACCATCCATGCCCATATCAGAACCGGGCGTAGGAGCCGACGGCGGGCACTTGTACCGCTGGCCAACCAAGCACCTCTCGGCAGATGGAAAGGCCGTCTTCGACAAGCTGCACCAGCTGGTGCATGATGCCTCTGAGGCAGAACATGTCGCCGAGCCGCTCATCCCTGATCTCAACCAGGAAGAGGTCGCAGAGAGCTTACCGGACGGCACGCGTCCGCCGACATTCGAAGTTCGCATGACGGTCACCAGCGGTACATATGTCCGGAGCATTGTGAATGATATCGGTCTCGCTCTTGGCTGCGGGGCGCACGTCGTCAAGCTCACTCGGACTCGACAGGGCGAGTTCACGCTGTACGACGAGGTGCCGCCTTCGCCTGCTGTGCAGGAGGGACAGGACGCAGAAGCTGGATCGAGCTCGAGTGCCACGACGGCCTGCATCCCCTGGGAGGTGTGGGAGCGGGCGATCGCTCAGAGGGAGAACAAGCTCAAGCAGGCAGAAGCGGACAGAGAGGAGGCATTGGCGTCAGGTGCATCAGAGGAAGAGGCAGCAAACAACGCAGCGGGCAAGGGCGACGTGGAGATGGAGAAGACGGTTGAGAGTCTTGGCCAGCTGGAAGAGTGGGAGCAAGAGGTGCTGCGGAGGTTTGTCCCGGTCCCAGTCCCTATCAGTGGGACCAACTCGAGGGGCGGACCGATGATGAGGTATCCATGAGACTGGGGAGCGGATCAGAGGGTCCGATCCTTACGATGGGATCAGGCATCATGCATAGGCATCATGATCACCTTGTCTGGCTAGCATATAGGGACGTCCCACAGCTTGTTGGCTATCCGGAGGGAGATTGTGTCGACCTCCCATCCTCCTTTTGGCTGCGCCTCGAGCAGTCGCGAAGTGAATAGCTCGCTCACTTCCTTGAGTGTTTCGTCGGTCAGGGGGTATGGCGGTAGAGGTGGGTAGTCTCCTTCGGTCGATCCCTCCTCGCCATCGGGAATGGTGGAATCGTCTATGTCGTCAAGCAGCGCTGGCAGTTCTGCGCCGTCCTGTGAAGTCGTAGAGTCGATCTGTGCTCCGCTTGATATAGCATCTTGCGGACGCGCTGCCCCACCGAGCGCCGGAGTTCCCTGCACTGATGGGTCTTTCGAGAGCAAACACCACGCAAAAGAAGTATGAAACTCCGGGTCGTCGCCGTGATATACCGGGAGGTGCATCTTGCTCAGCAGAGGTTCGAGAGCTCGCTTGACTCGATTCAGCTGCCATCAGACATTTCTCACTGTGTCTGAGAGCAGTACTGACCTGTGGTTGTCCTGCGCCGAGACGAAGCGCAAAGAACGCCCGGCCCCCTTGCCCCACCCCTCCGGTCCGAGTGCCATTATGATATACGCTCACATCGCCCGCGAGACTCACAGCCACGCTCTTGCCCTCAGGTAGCGCACTCTTACACGCTCGAAAGACGTCGTTCCGAAAATCATCGATCTGCGAGCGCCGTAGAGCGAGCGGATGAGTGAGAGAGACATGTAGTGCAGGATTGGACGGTAGGTAGTTGCGCACGATACGGTAGTCTGGCACGAGAGACTGTATATGGTCCGCCAATGCGTTGAGAGTAGCCACGAGCGTTTTAGTAGGGCTCACTGCGAGTCAGAGGCAGCTTTGAGACTGACACAGCTAGACTGACGGGAGACGGAGACGTGAGTGATGTAGTCGCCTTCGACGTACGGCCTCGTACGTTTGCGCCCTTGGTGTTGGGCCGGGTCGTCCCTTGGATTAATGCCAGTCTGATATGTCCCCGGCAGGCTCGGGAGCGGTTTCCTCTTCTTCGACAGAGGTGTGTCGAACGGTCCGACCGCTCGAGCAGAGCTGGACACGAGCCGACGGGCTGCTTTAGCTGTTGACCTGACCGAAGTCGAGGAGGAGGTGCTCGAGTCGGATCTGTAGTCGACAAGAGCCATCTGCCTCATGCAGCGCGAGCATGCTGCGGCTACTCTGGTCGGTTCGCGGGACTGCCACGCTCTGAAGAGTGATAGCATGAACGTGAAGAGAGAGTGTATCTTCCTGAGCTGTTTTTGGGTGGTGGTCTGGGAAGGACAGTGGCGGTGTGGCAGGTGCTGACGGCAACGGCGTAGTTGCGCGGACGATCATATAGAGGTTCTTCAGCTGTGTTGCCTCTATTTCTGTACACTTGTGGGATTCGCACTTCGCTGTTCTATCTATACTTCTATCTACTTCTTCTCCATCGTGATACAGCCTAGCCAAAGTACGGCTCATCGTCATAGTCACTCAGCTCATTGGCACCGCTCCAGAAATGCCCGTTGGCTTGAACGTCCTGAACATCAGTTCCAAACATCTCGAAGGAGAAAGTCGAGTGGAGCTCACCTCTACGAAAAGAGGAGGGGCACCCTTAGGAGCCCTCTTGGAGACGGTGTGACGTTTCCCCACTCGGCGCAAGTACGGTTCGGCCTCCATCCGCCTCCTCTCCCTGCCCCTGCTCTCGCCTCTCCTGAGCATCTTACCTTGACCCACATGCAAGAGGTCGGTGCTGGGATCCAAGAGAGAGCCGAACTCCCCGGCGAGGTCGTAGGAGGTGGTGTACTCGGTCCTCCCGAGAAGACGGCCCGTGTCGAGGTTGAACCTGTCAGGGTGTATTTCAGCCAAAGCCACAACGTCGGCGATGTTCATCGGGGTGCGCTCGAGAATGTGATCGACGTCGAGGTTGAGCTTGTCGGGGTGGATCTCGGCGAGGGACACAATGTCCGCCAAGTCTCTCGTCTCCATCACTGCTCCGCCGAGCAAATGGTCAGTGTCGAGGTGTAACCTGTCGGGGTGAATCTCCGCGAGCGACTCGATATCGGCGAGATCCCTCGACTCTGACGATGTGGTTCGACCTCCCACCAAGTGATTGATGTCGAGATGAAGTTTATCGGGGTGAATTTCCGTCAAGCTGGCCATATCTGCAAGATCTCGCCCATCTTCGTTGATATCTTGAAAGCGCTTGAGGCCTCCAGTGCCAAGACCAAGCTTGTCAGGATGCACCTCGGCAAGCTCGATTCCCTGGAACAAGTCGCCGACTTGCTCCTCCAGCTGTGTCGCACGGCGAAGGACATCTCCGGTCCTAAGCCTGTCCATATCCACGCGCACAGTAGTCGCAGCATCCACCAACTCGTCCAAGTTGTCGAGGTCATCGTCGCGCTTAAGCAGTTGACCCAAGTCTAGCCTGTCCGGGTTGATAGCCACGAGTCCCGCGGCATCGAGCAGGTTGTCGAAATTGTCTTGATGCTGATGATGTTCCGCTTGCGAATCAGAAAGCACATCTTTGCCCACGACAGCCTCGATATCCGCCAGATTAAGAAGATCATCGCCGTCGTTAGTGTTTGGCACCGTCGTCCCGACTATCGTCTCTGGCTGTTGCTGCTGCTGCTGCTGTTGTTGTACGTCCAAATCATGCGCGGCGCTCTCGGCGGGGATGACAATGCCCAGTCCTGCGAGACTGGACCCAAGCACACCCCTTCGCTTGAGATGAGCCAGGTCGAGCGGTACAGCCGTGGCCACCCGGCCCAGCGTATCGGTGGGCACAACTCCGCCCACACCAGGCAAGTCATGTGCGGTGCTTTCGAGCTGCGTGACGGAGGTCAGAGCAGGTGAGACGGGCCCCATCAGCGGACTGAGCGATGGGGGAAAGGCGATGGTGGGGCTGCGCTGAGATGTCAGCTGAGATGAGATGGATCTTGATCAGGCTCACCGCCTCGGGGATGGGAGAGCCAATGGCAAAGGAGGTGAACGCGGCGATGGTCGCCAGCATAGGAGAACGCATGGTGTTGGCTACCGTCTTTTTGATTTCGATCGCACTTGACGAGATTGTCGGAGTACAGGTGTCAGTACGTTCGTCCCCGAGGGATTGAGGGCATGAGCAGGTGTAGATCATCATAGCCAGAACTTATACCGCCAAGCATTGAGCCGAGCCCAAACTCATCGGCGGCGCCTTTGCTTTCGGAGAGCGCAACCGGCTGTTTCAGCTGCAGATCTTGCACATGGATGATACGTAATGTCTCTGCAGCACGCCGAGACATCCACTCTGGAACAAACACCATACCCGGTGCTGTCCGCGTTCTGAGTCCGAATGCGTACAAGCAGTGTCGTGCATACACAAGTCGTCAATGGCATTATCATAATTCTTCATCTGAATCTCCCGCTGCACATAAGCTGTTGTTCCAATCTTGGGAGATGTAGCTCACCACCGACACTCGCAAGGAAACTGGCAAAATCGGCTTCCTTCTTTTGCTCAACGGTCGGTGCAGGCGCGAGTTTGACCGCTGGCACCGGACGAGCAGCCTTTTCTTTCCGAGCCTTTTTGTGAGAGGGGCGAGAGGGAATTTCCTCAATGTCCGCCGTTGGCTCCTCGACGTCCATGCCCATGAAACCCAGTGTGAGCTCATCCTCGGTCCTTTCAGCTGCCGCGCGCCGTTTCTTGGCCTTTTTCGCAGCTTGTTTAGCCTTCTGTCGGTCGAGCATACCACTGGGCAGCACAGACAGCTCGTCCGGAGTAAAGAGCTTTGATGCTGTACCGGAGGCGGGAAGGACGGGCTTCACAATGGTCGACTGGATCGGCGTTGGAGCTGTCGCAAGGGATGGAGGACGGTACGCGATTCGAGCATCCTCGTCATCTTCAGAATCGGATTCCATTCGCAGGACAGGAGGGGCTGTTGGTGATGGAGCTGTTTCGGAAGGCTGCAGCGGAATGTCCAGACTTCTTATCAGCTACAAAAATGGCTGCCTAGCTGAACTCACTCTTCTTCCATCTCATAGGCTTGATCGTTGTCCTTTGCCTTGTCTTCCCATGCAGCATCATCGCCCGTCGCGTCGAATAGTCCGTCAAGGGTAAATGCTTCCGACAGCTGATTCAGGATCTTTGCACCGCCCAATGGCTGACCTTGATCGACCATCTCGGAATCGCCATTTGGCACCTGGGGGGCGATAGGCACGGACGCATGATTGGCAGGTGGAGTTGTGTAAAATGGGATCTTGCCTATGTTCCAATCGCGCAGTACAGTCACCGCCGCTGCCTCCAGATCTGGGACACCACCCTATTTCGTCAGCTGAATGCTCCGCTGGACACGAACCAGAAGCTGACCTTCCCCAGCCTACCCTTTGTAAGAGCTATGCGAATCAGAAATTCTCGAACATCCTGGTACGGCGGGATGTTGTAGAGATTTTGCAACATTTCGGGTTGCACTTTGGACAGAATGACCTCGACTTTCCACTTAGCACTGGGCACTGTCTGCTCTTGGAACACCTACCAGGTGTGATGGGATCATCCACCAACTCCGCCTTGATGCAATTGCGCAACATGATCTCGGCCCTCTTCTTCTCACTCTCCTCCCTGCTCAGATCCTCAAGCACGACACCCGGACAATCAAGGATCTTGACGCCTTTATCCAGGACGACCTCTTGCACGACTCTAGTCTTGCCCGGCATGGCCGCAACGGCACAAGCTCGACTTCTCTTGAGCGAGTTGATCAACGAGGACTTGCCGACGTTCGGGTATCCTACGACGCCGACTGTCAGAGACGCGTGTGTATTCAGTGCGTACTGCTTGAGCAGCTGAAGCAATGCCGGGGCGCCGAGCGAGGATGAAGTGGAGGGAAGTTCGGGAAGAGTGACTTTCTGGCCCGGCACTGAAGGTGCTTGTACGATCGGGACAGCGTTTTGCGAGAGATTCTGGCGCTGGCTTTGCGTGGAAGACTTGAACGGCATGCAGGGGAAGGAGTGACGAAGGTGTTTCAACCAAGCTTCGAGGTTCGCTCGAGGGACCAGGTCTGTCGTCAGCGTCATCGCATGACTCAGAGTGTTGACATACCGATCTTGTTCACAACCCCCAACAGCTTCTTCCCATCAATATCCCTCTTCCTCACTTCCTCCTCGACCCATCTGCTCCGAGTGCCCTCTGGGTCCCGGGCGTCCAAGACTTGGATGATGACGTCGCTTCGCTCGATGACCTTTCTCAGCTCGCGCATGAAAGCCTTGGAAGAGGAGTCGCGAGTCAGGGAAGAGTCGATGGGCTGATGCCATGTCGACGACGACGGGTCCGACGGAAACGCCAATTCGGGGGCTGCAGGCAGAATGGACGTGGGCGGGGCAGGCTGTTCGTCAGATTTGAGCTACAGTCGGGGGAGTATCACGCACTCGAGCCTTAGAGAGGTTCACGGCATGCTTCCCGGCTAGCTTCGTAGACTGTAAATTTGGTACACCGAGATCTCGTTTCTCTAGGGGCGAGCGTCAGCGCCGCGATCGAGCACTAGGTCGCGCTCACTTTGTGCTGAAGGGAGGCTGTATACTTTGCCCTTGCCAGCGTTGTTGGATTTGTCTGCTTCTGTCAGCTCGTGTGTGGACTGTCCGCCGTGGTTCCACTCACTTGCTTTGGGCATACTGTTTTTCCCAGTGGTGTTCAAGACGAACAGAGACCTCACTCGTCATTGCTTCTGCTGATCTCAACATTTTGAGAGAACGGCGATCACCGCTGATCTTCGGATCCGAATCCGAATCCGTCATACCGAACCAAAGATGATCAAGCGAGAGCGTTTTCGGGCTACATCATCATCGTCAACCTCTTAACCAAGCAATATGAGCATGCTCAGCCGTTCCGTACGCGTAGCCGCCTCGTCTTCTCGGCCCTTGCTCGCCAAACGAGCTCTGCACGCCTCCCGGCCGGCAAGAGAACACTTTCTAGATGCCACTCCCGAGGTGAGCTGTCCCACCCCTCGTTGGTCGTTCGCCGCTGACGAACGAGGTGTTTGAGAAACGCGTGATGGACTCCAAGGCTGCGAAGCCCATCCTCGTTGACTTCTACGCATCGTGGTGTCAGCCATGCCGGGTCTTGACGCCCCTGCTGAAGAATGCCACCGGGCCGGAGAGTGGGGCGGACCTACTGACTCTGGACGTGGATGCCCACCCGGAATTGGCGGCCAAGTATCAGGTGAGCTCTCTCGAGCAGCTCTTTGAATCTGTGGTTGACATAAGATATCATCACTACCGACTGTGATAGCTTTCAAGAACGGCGAAAAGGTCAACCGGTTCAGTCAGCTCGTCCCTCCTGAACAGCTCGAAGCTGATCCGCAGTTGGCTTCCGCCCAGAAGCAGATGTCAAAAAGTTCATCGAGATGGTCAAATAGGTATAGCATATGCAGTCGCACATATCATTGTCACGCAGTCTACTTGACTGCTGCTCTGCGTACAGCGGCGATTTGGATTTACGCATGGACCTCCTCCTGCATCCCTGGCACATTGTCTCACTCGAGAACGCCGCCGCCTGATCCTCCCCCTTTCTCAGTGTCTTTCGATCTACCGTCCTGTGTGGCGCGACTGTCCCTGTGCTTCTGCCTCAGTCTGTTGATGGTTCCCCCCACTAGACTGTCCGCCCGGCCATACCACTTGATCTTCTTCAACTCCTCCTGCGTACGGGGTACAGGCACCTTGCCACACTCCCTTCCAACGCAATACGTGCCGTCGTAGCACGTATGCAACTCCTTGTTCGCGCCGTCTTTGAGGTGGCGATAGTTGACGTGCTGGTGGTCGAAGATCTCGTCTTTGACCGAAGTCGGCAGACACTTGTAATCGAGACGGTTGAAATCTCTCTTGATCTGCTCGTGCAGTTCTGTGCTATCCACCTTGGCGAGCAGATCTTGTAGTCTTTTGGCGCGCGCGTGCTTGTTTTCGTGGCCATCGTGGTTGACGTGGTGTTTGTCGTAGGTGCGGCGCCCTTCGTGGTACGTCCACACCCAGAAACACTCGCAGCATTCGAAGAGGTGATAAGAGCATTTGCCCCAGCATATGGCGCATTTGTAGCAGCATTTGCACCATTGTGTACACATGGAGAAGAGGGACCATACCACCGAGAAAGCGAGAAGGGCGATGACTCGGGAGTCAGCAATACCGAATGAAACAATTCAAGAGACATTGGAGGGCACGCACTGACGTAGACGACATATTGGTACTTCTCCCAGAGGTCATACAGCTGACCCGTCAGCCGAAAGACCTATGCGAGCTTCGACACAAGTCCACTTACATGTTGAATGGTATTGACAGCGTCTTGGGCTTCGCCAGCAATTGTCGCGATGTTCTTCCCTGGTCAGCTAGCATGTCACGCGCGAACGAGACACCCACCCCTGCAGCATTAGCCGCCGTCTTGCCGGCGTCCGTGACTGTGCCAGCGACGTTGGTCGCGGTAGTAGCCACGGTCTTACCTGCATCCGTGGCGGCGGTAGCGACGGTCTTGCCCGCATCTGTAATGCCCCCAATGACGTCCATCCTCCTGGAACAGCGCTCACCCTCGTTGGGTCGACTCTTTCGCTCTGGGTGCCCTTTTTCGATAGCCGAGTGCGAATGTACACAAAAGCGCACAGTGAAGTCTGCGATTGCAGCATGCCCCTCCGCCTTGTCAGTTGGAGGTCAGCCAGAGGTATCGGTCACTGTGTTGTTTCGGACGGGAGGACGGAGGAGAGGCGTCAAAGGACTGTCTGGGCGTTTGGAGGGGTTCAGTGGGCGAGCCAAAAAAGAGGCAGAGAGACTCACATGGCCAGAGGTGAAGGGACGGGGCCGACCATTTTCTTCTGACAGATGGGATCAACGGTAAGTATGTCAATGTCAAGGGTCGGCTTCGGAGCAGGTGCGAGTGTGTACATACATGGTCATGACGTGCGGACGCATGATGCGCGCGCTTCGACCTCAGACGCCTCGAGCTCCTTTGACGAAGGATAGGTGACTACCACGGCACTCTGTCCCCTCGCCAGTCGAAGAACCCCCCTCCCCATTCGTGACTTTCGCCCCGCCTCGCCTGACGCATGATGCCTGTCATCTTCTCGATGGCCTGTTCCACGCTGAAGACGCCTTGGTCAGGTTTAGGCGTCGCCTTGGATCCCACGACCGGACGAGAGAGTTCGGTGAGCACCGTACCGGGATGATAGGCCATCGCCAGCCCCGACGAGCTCTTGTGCAACAGCTGCGCTCAGCCTCGCCCATCAGCATGTGACTGCCTACTTACCTCATGGTCGAGGGACCGTATGACCTGATTCAGCGCGGCCTTCGATCTGCTCTCAGCCGGGGGATCTGAAGGGGGAGGGAGCGAAGACTCACGCTCGATAGCTATACCACCCTCCGCGCTCATTGTCCGCTATACTCCCCACTCTCGCACTGAGCGAAAAGCACAAGCTGCCTTCGGGGTCGATGAGCCCCTCGGCGGGGTCGCTCTCCGCCTTGAACCGGTCCGAGAGGGCATTGAAGTCTTTCTTGCTAGGCAACAGGGGCACAAAGTGTTTATAGGTGAAGAGGTGACCGAGGGCGTTGATCTGGAATGTTTGTAGTGCTTCAGAGGCGTCGATGGCACCGAGAGACTTTTCTGGGCGCAGCTATCCCTCAGCTTGAGCCGTTGTTAGGGTGCAGAGGAGACTCACGATACCTGCGAGACAAGCGATGAGCCGTACGTCGTGTCCGCCCGTCTCGCCCCTCACCTGCTCTGCCGCCCGCGCCAGCGAGTCTTCCCGGGTCACGTCGACATCGCCGATGACTGTGAGCCTGTCCTTCGCTCCCTCGACACCGTCGGACAGCTTGGTCTGCAGGTCGGACGCCGAGCGAGAGGTGAGCGCGTATACTTTGAGCGAGGTGGTTTTTAGGAGATGTGCCGCGAGGGCCGAGCCGAGTCCGCCCGAGGCGCCTTGTACGATAGCCGTCGACATGTTGTTTTATGCTCACACAGGAGAGCGCGGTGTTGATGCGAGAAGAGAGACTTCATGGTGTGGAATGCATGCATCTTGGTCAAAAGTCGGACTCGAGACGTCATTTGATACTGAACGGAGCGCGATCGCGATCGAGACGGATTCCGGTTCAGCACTCAACCGGTGGTGACTACCTGTCGAGGTTTCAGACGCTTTCTGCAAAGCGCTGTGGAGTATGGACATGGATACATGGAAGCTACTAGGGGCTAGGATACATCTTCGCCATCGTCATGTCTCCGCCCCACAACCCAGGTCATATACCCAAACGGCCAGCTGTGCAATGTACGCCCGCTGCTCCATGTCCATTCTGGGAACGGCGAGTCATCCCCCTCGGCCTCTTTCTCCAAGGCCACACTTATCGATGCGAGATTGGCAAGATACTCGACATGATCGGGAGTATAGGTGCGATAGCAAGAAACGACTCCGTCTAGTGCTAGGATGGTCGGTATGATGGGTATGCAATAAGTGAAGAACAGAGTTGCTGCAGCTCAGCTTCCCGAGTCCCCCGGGCCTCGGATCCGCGACTCACCAAGTGAAGGTTTCGTGAGGAGTACGAGCAGGAATGACAAGAACCACGTCATGGATACCTGAAGCATGCTGCCCAGGTCTGGGCCTTGTAGTTCGAAGATACTTCTCGATCAGCTCCCATCTCTTCAATGCCAAAACTGCGTACCATATCGCCTCGGCAGATCGCATAGCATCAGCCAGTATTACCCTGGCCTCTTTCGGCGAGAAGTGGTGAAACGACAGGCAAAAGGTGCGTATATGCTTCGTATCTCGAAGCCGCGCTGGCAGCCTTTTCGCATTCGCAGAGTGAGGGTGATACTCGAGCTTGCTCCAGATCGATGTACTCTGTACCAATCTGCTCCAAGCTTCGATGTTGGGGTAGAGATCCGTGAGGACGACGGGGAGCGATTCCAGGCCCTTTGCCCTTCTTCTCGAGCTGCTTGTCAGCGACTGGTCTGAGTCTGTTGAGATCGCTCACTTGAGATGCAGCTCGACCAGCGGGAGGGGACCGCCCGAGCCCGAGCAACAATCCACAATCCTCAATGGCTGTTTCTTGATCAACCCATTGCCTATCGTCCAATCTCCTGCCTCTTCATCTTCCAGCTCGAGCTCTCGTATGACCCGCTCTAGTATGTCCACCACCCCGAGATACGGCGCCGCCGATTGGAAGAATGGGATTCGGTGTGTCCAGAGCCATGTGAGTTGGTCCTGCGTCGCCCGGCGGATGAAAGGGGGACACCAGGTCTGGTCGGCAATTTCGATGAGGCGGGGGCGGTTGTACGGCAGTTGCATGGTCGAGGGGCGCCTCAAAAGGCTGAGAGCTGTTCGAGGCTTGGCAAGTTGCGGTAAATGGACATCAATAGCCCCATCCTTGATGCCCAGCCAGAAGACAGGTGATGACGACGACCGGTCTAATTCCATTCGCCGCCCGGAGCTGTGCCTGGGTACTCGGCTTCCCCCACTTTGCTCCCCCACCTGGTCAAGACACCGTGGCGGATGGCGGCGAGGGTTGCTGGGATGAGGAGGGCGATCTGACTGATTGCAATGAAGCCGCACACGCACACGCATACTATAAATGCATCACCTCTCGATCATATTCCGGTACGAATGAAAGCCGAAACACGTTGTCGCCCCGGTGGGCGGCGCAGGATGACCCGCACCAGCCAATCGGCGCCGCCACATATTTGAACCGTCCCCTTGCGATACGATTTGATCACTCATCTCACACTTGCATCTGAACGACCATCACTAAACACACCTTTCGTCTCACATTGCGAAGATGACTGCGATATCACTCACCGATATCCTCGTCGCTTCGTTCATCGGGGTTCTCGCTCACCTCGTCTTGCGCATCCTCAAAGCGTGAGCAAGCGAACAGGCCGTCTATTGAAAGAAGCTCATCGCAGGGACAAGTATGACACCTTGCCTATTGTTGGACACATGAGGGCAACGCTTGCTGGTCCTCAGGCCTTCATGGACTGGTGTGTCGCCGCCACCGAGGTCAAGCACGACCAGAAGAACTGGAAGTATGTATTTCCGGGAAAGACCTCCCTGATCAATGTTGAGCCGGCGTGAGCGCACCTTCATGATTCATAACCCGTTCCTGACGGGAAAGCTCTTTCGCATTTGTAGCTGCCAACTCGTCGACCGATGAACGGGGCTTGTTCGACAAGACCGAAGGTCTGAACGACACGTTTCGTGACCTCTTCTCCACCGGGTAGGTCACGGTTGTGAGTGCAGAAGCAGAGAGTCGCTCACGAGAGAGCATTCTGTTCGTATTTGGTCCACTCTGGAGGGCAAATCGAAAAGCGTTCGCCATGTTCAGTACCCCGCGCATGCTGAATCACGTCGCCGACGTCATCTTGCCGAGAAACGCCCACGTCTTGACTGATGTTTTGGACCGCAGTGCCCGTGGTGGGGAGACGGCCGATCTCCAGGAGGTCCTGTCGGACTGGTTGACCGCGGTGTTCGGAGATCTCGCGTTTGACGTGAGTCCCGCGGTCTCCTCCTAGACTATCGATGAGCGGCGTGCTGAATCCTACGAGGCCTCGAATGAGGAGATCCGAACAAAATTCGCCCCGCCCTATCATCGTGCTTCGAATGGAGTGATCCGCCGTCTGTACACGCCTTTTTGGAAGCAACTAGAGATGCTTTTGCCATACGGCAAAGCGCTCCACCGAGACATTGTCGAGACCCGGCGGGCCGTCCAGGACATGGTCGATCGGATGCAAGAGCGGATCAAGGAGGAGGAACTTGGTCTCCGGCCGGTTAAGGAAGGCAGCGGACTCATGTTACAGGCGTTATTGTCGAGTGAATACGAGTTTACCGACTTCGAACTGGCTACTGCTTGCTTCTCTACACTCGTCGCGGGTGAGTGGATTGTTTTTGGTGAGAGCTAAGGTCAGGTCGCGACACCACTGCTCACGGCATCACGTGGGCGATGTATGCTCTACTTCACCATCCTGGACACCTTCCCCGCCTGCGTGAGGAGATTCGGGCGCTGCCGCCGACGCTCGAAAGCAACATGGAGCTGGCCGCCCACTTGCCGTTCCTCGAAGCGTTCATCAGCGAGTCTCTACGGCTGTACCCACCCGTGCCGATTATCATCACCGAAGTCGTCTCACGCGAGCCCGTCATCCTACCTGGCGGCGTGGTCGTCTATAAGGGAGAGCAGATCATGACGCTGCCCTATGTTATGGCCCGACTCCCTGTGCTTTGGGGACCGGATGCGAAGGAGTTCAACCCCGACCGCTGGCTTGCCACATCTGCGGATGACGCTTCCGGGCGTAACAAGACCAAAGTTCGCAAGACGGCATCGGAGAATCCTGTCTTCTCGGCTGGACCGCGCAACTGCCCCGGTCAGCAGGTCAGCAAGGTGGAGATGGTGTGGGCGATGAGCGAGCTCATCCGACGATACGATTTCGAGGCTGCGTGGCCCGGGGGACGGGAGCAACCGAGGGCGCTCGACTACGATCTGACGCTACGCATGAAAGGCGGTCTTCCTGTCAAGGTGCGACGCGTAGTGGAGGCGTGATTGATGTCCCCTCTGTTGCTTCGGGGTAGTTCTTCCTTTCTTTTTACCGTTTAGCGCTCATGTGACGTATCGTGGAATAGGCTTCACGGGCTAGCGGTGATCGCCAAGACCGCCCAAACGCGGAGAGAAGGGCAACCGTGAGCATGATTGGTAAGAATGAGGTCTAACACGTGGCGAAACATCCGGAAAGTGGCCCGGCTGACTCTGAACATGCTCCATGCCCCCTTTCGTCGTGAGCATGATCGCTAAGCGGACAGGTCGGCACTGATATTGAGGCCTGACGCAGGATCCCCTCGCTCCGCTGTGACCTGCCAGATGATGACTCAGGATTTCAATCTACCCTTGTTGTCAGCAGTGAGACGTGTCAGAATACTTATCATGGTCGCCTCGGGCGGTGTAACTTCTGATCAGTATTCACATCTGGTCTGTCTTTCTCTCTTCATCAATTGATATGGCAACTACGACAATTGAGGTCCTCAAGCCCAGTCAGAGCATTCAAGATCGTTCAACATCCCCTTCACTATTTCTCAAGCTTGAGGAACTGTGTCAGAGAGGGGAATCGTCAGCCACAACAGCCGCCACTCGGTTCGATGATCCGGATGATGGCCGTTGCGACCAGGAACTGTCTGAACACAAGTGTCGCCAGGCATGTGATCAAGCCGATGGAGCAGCTAAAGAAGTCGAACGGTGTAGGGAGAAGGGCACAGACCAACCGATCGAGGTTTACAATGGACCGCCATTGTCGAAAACACGAAAGAGGCTGTTACTCGCAATCTTCTGTGCGGGACTATGTATGGACAGTACGCCCCCTCATCAACAACCGATCTCAGCGGAGCTAACTCTCTGTAGTCCTTGGCTTCTCCGTATTCTTTATCCTGGTGGGACCCGTATCGACCGACCTAGGTATTCAGATCGAACAACAGACATGGGTCATCGTGCGTCTCAACATATACTGGCTTTGTCCAGGGCTGGATTGACGACAGACCGCATTCCAAGTGACTTTCGCCTCCTTCCTCCTCCTCTGGGGCCGCGTGTGCGACCTCATGGGCCCACGCCCTGTCTTTATCTACGGCTTTGCCGGATTCGGGACGTGCAACCTCGTCCTCTCGTTCCTTCCCGAGAGATACTCGTTCTTCGTTTTTCGCGCCCTCAGTGGCGTGTGTGGCGCCTGTATCATCCCAGCCTCGTACAGGCTAATGACGGGCGTCTTCAACGCCGCGGAGCTCCGACTCGGATTTACGGTCATGGGTATCAGCGCGTCTATTGCGAATGCGTTTGGAATCCTCCTCGGAGGGTTGGTCGAGTTGATCCCTGGTACGGGGCAGATGATCGCTTGGCGCTGGTATTTCCGCATTTCTGCAGCTATCATGTGAGTTGAGCGAGTGATCAAGTGGGCGGGGAGAAGCTGAGATGCAATAGCCTGGTGGTGGCGACAGCGGCGGTGCTGCTCATTCCTCCAATACCGGTCGTGTGGAAGAACCGCAAGCTGCGTAGGCTAGACTTGCCAGGGGCAGCACTGTGAGTTCAAATTCTTCAAGCCTGCTCTGGTAGAGGCATGCAGTCAGGTGGCTGACAACCAGGATCCTCGCTGCCATCTTACTGATCATCCTGGGCCTCACTCTCGGCGCCAGCAGCGGCTTCGACAAACCCGCCTTCCTCGTGCCGTTCCTCCTTGGTCTCGCGCCATCCGCCACGTTCTTCATCTACCAAGCTGTCGCTCCACAGGACTTTGTCCTTGTCCCTCGGTCCATATGGTCACATCCAAACGTCACCATGTGGGCCGTGTTATCGCTATTACCATACCCGTGGTTCGCCATGAACTTTGTTCCGTTCGTCGAGATATACATGCGGGTGCATGGAGAAAAGGCGATCGTCGCGGCGGCGCGCATCATCCCGCAGGGTCTCGCGGCGACGTTCATGTCTGTCTTGCTCTTGTGAGTCTCCATGCGTGTCAGATAGTAGCGCTGTGAGTGCTTGTTGGGTGACGCTGAGACTCAGACGCTATCCGCAGCTTAGCTTGCGACCTCGCGTGCCGTTCCTCCTCTGTATGGCGTGTATGATCGGTGGCTACATCCTCTTCATATACTCGGGCACACAGGCCGGTACAGACTACTGGCGGTACGTCTTGCCCGGTATGTTCGTCGGCGCCTCGGGCGGCCACACGGCGTTTCATCTCGTCCAGTGAGTCAACCCCGAAGGGACCCCGGTGGGAATCATAGGAGTCAAGGCTCACACGGTGTGCAGATTCGGCCTCATGACGGCCGTACCACCTGATCAAGCGGGCGTAGCCGGCGCACTGCTCCAGTCGCTCATGCAGCTCGGCTCGGCCACGGGTATCTCGGTGCAGGACGGGCTGTTCACGGTTCATCCTGGCTCGGTGGACAATTTCGCCAATGTACAGATGTCATGGTGGTTCGGTGTGGGCTGGGTGGGGCTGTTCGCTGTGATATTTGCTGTGTTCTACAGACAGCCAGAGATCAAGCATGATGGTGAAGTCGTGGGTGTGCATTAGACTAGACATAGACATAGACAGCATATCATCATCTGCATCTATGCATCTGCATAACGTCAAACCTCTGTGCCGAGACAGGGGAGAAGAGTCACGTGAAACATCCCCGGATCATCCTTTGATATCGCCGAAACGCCGCACCTCCCAGTGATCCTCGTCCTTCTCCGCTCCTGAACCCTGAGCTTACCCTGAGTTCCCACCCAAACACACCCATCGGTCATCCATCCCAAATCGACCATATAAACCCATCCACCTACTCGCTCTACCTCTCTTCATCCTACTCTCTCACCACCCAACCAACCCCCAACCAACCCCAACTACAACACAATGTCCGGCCGTGGTAAAGGTGGCAAAGGTCTCGGCAAGGGTGGCGCCAAGCGACACCGCAAGGTCTTGCGTGACAACATCCAGTGCGTGTCGATTCGACTTTTCCCCCCTTTCTCTCCAAACCGCTCTCGTAAACATTAGTATGTTTCGAGGCTGACTCTGCTCTAGGGGTATCACCAAGCCCGCCATCCGCCGTCTCGCCCGTCGAGGTGGTGTCAAGCGTATCTCCGGCTTGATCTACGAGGAGACCCGAGGTGTCCTCAAGATCTTCGTACGTTGCCCTCATCTTGTGTGTATTGCCAGTGCTGATGCCCAGCTTGAGAACGTCATCCGCGACTCGGTCACCTACACCGAGCACGCCAAGCGCAAGACCGTCACCTCGCTCGACGTCGTCTACGCCCTCAAGCGACAGGGCCGCACCCTTTACGGTTTCGGCGCCTAAGCACCCGCACTTCGTCGTCTGTAGCAGCAGCAGCTGCTGCAGACGAAGGTCGTGTTTTCTCTTGCTGCCAGGAGCGTGGCATCGGTCGGAGCGCAGATCGAGGGGGATGTTCTTTCGTTTTTAGTCCTTTGTCTTTTTGTTTGACGCTGGGGTTGGAGGACCGATGCAACGCCCGTGCTGTCCGCGTATCCTGCTGCAGAGGTGTCACTGAGCCGCTCCATGCTGATCGAGTCATGGGCTGGGCAACGAGTGGCCAATTCTGCACTGCGCCGCGAATGACACGGTCAGGTCGCGATGACGTGTACACAAAAGCCTCACGACTTCTGCCTGGGCCAAGTGGCCAGCAACCCCAAAGTGGCAGTGCATCATGCTACCGTACTGCTGTCCACCACCTCGACAGCTCCCGATTGTCCGCTTCTGACCCACGAATGTCTAGGTCGCCACACATCCTCGGCTTCACCCTCAATCTCGTCACCCGTCTCCGTCTCCAAGACCCAGCCCCGCAGGTCCACCGAGCCAGGCGAGTCGACCCACAGACGACATGACACAACAGTCTCGCTGCCGGGCTGCAGCGTACCCTGATGTCGCAGATTGCCGGACCATCGCGCTGGTTTGTCATCGTCGGGGTCGGCAACAGGCAGGCGCAAGACCCATCGACACGGCATCAAGAGAGATCGATTCTGCAGCACAAAGTCCACTTTGATCATGCCAGGTCCCGTCGAAAAGTCGTGCGACGAAACGCCTCTCGTTGATCCGTTGACATGAAGGCGTAATGAGATCGGATCGACCTCGACCGAGAATGGCCCCGAGAGCACAGAGTCCATGAGCAGTTGTCTTTGTCGAGAGGTCTCTTCGTACATCGTCCGTGTTTGTTTCGAGCCCGATGCGAGAGCAGACTCTACCTCCCTGCGCACATCCTCAACGAGCGACGTCGGCGGAGCAAGCTGGACAGAATGGGCAAAGACATGCCCCCGACGAACGGGTCGGCCCGATTGCGAAGGAGTAGACACTGTATATCGAATCACGAAGTCGAGATCACACGGCTCCCACAGAGGAAAGAGCCGAGACGTCACATTCTGCGCCAGAGTCGGAAACGAAGTCGCCAGTTGTGTTTGACGGTAGTTTTGGCGTGCAGCCACCAGGCCAGGTATGCGTTCTTTCGGACGCGCCGCCGGGGTCAATGGCGGATGCTGTACTGGAGGAATATCTTCTGGCGGAGCGCCTTGCAGCAATCGGGACAAACTCTGAATCACCCCCTTCTGCAGCAGATCGACAGATGCAGGTGGTGACGCAGAAACGCGTAGTACCGTATGAATGCTCTGATTCGGATGCAAAGTATTATCCTCGGACTTGTCGCTACGGCGTCAGCTGCAGCTCCCACGTCATTCTAGCACGCACGGAATAGGTGAGTCGATTCGCCAATAAGGGCTGAACGCGTCAACGGCCGACACCTTGACGTAGTCATGCGAAGCGTTGCTGAGGTCGACTCCGACGAACCACCCTTCCTCGACTCTGCGAGCGGATCGAATAGAGGTGCTGACAAATAGAATCGGTGAGACAGTGATCATGCCACTGAACCGGGCACCAAAGCTCGAGTCCGGATCATCGGCCGCGGAAAAGATAAGAAGACCAGACAGGTCAAGAGGCCCAATAGCCAGTGGAGTTATAACAAGATCGAATGTATGAGATGCGCGCGGAGACAACTGGACATCGGCTAGCGATATATGTTGCTGGCGTGATATTTGATTTGGTATCGATGCAGGGGTATCATCCGGCGGTGTATCGTCTGACGGTTAGTTCGTGTTTGTATAGATGATCTGACATACCTAATGGTTGTATATGAAATCCGTCTCCAGCGAATAGGCCAAGGTCATCGATGGCGACTTGGCTTGTATTCGAGACGAGCAGGCGAATGTTCATTTCTTCGCCTATGTAAGCCTGCTCTGGCAGACCGATGAGCTGCAGAGATAGACCCGGTCGACCAGGGACGACTTGGACCCTCAGACTGCTATCCTCTGCATAAGTCGGAGTGATCCGCTGAGCTTTCGTAGCGTGCAGGCGTTTTCCCTGCCGCTGGAGGGCTTGGGAATAGGGAAAGAATCGATGGAAGAGAAACTCAACGCCGAGAATGGTGAATGTAGTCGGCGCGGTAGCCGAGACGGTAAGGGAGACGCGGCGCGTTTCGTAAGCCTCCAGAGTCAACTCAGGTATGCTGGACATCGTAAGATTGTCTGAAGGTGACGCCGTCAAGCTCAAGTCTGTGAGGACAAGAGGGGCGTTGAGGGGGTTGGTAGCTAGAAGCTCGACAGTACATTGTTCTGCGGGCCGTCAGCTGCATGTTCGATGGGACGAAGGACAGACTTACCGCCGACGCCAATGACGGTACGCGAGTCATCTGGCAGAAGACGAGCGGGACGCTTGCCTTTCCGATCCCATGATGACAGTGCTTGAGACTCAAGCTCTACCCAGCGGCTGCTCGAACCTGCTGAAGAAGATGAAGATGCGTGCAGTCTGGTTTGCTGTATGTCGAAGATCGGAGTGGGCAGTTTCAGTCGATCTTTAGAGCCTGCAAGCATATCTGGATGGGCTTTGAGTTGCTGCGTCTTAGCATTTTCTTTTCCGCCAACGTAGGTTCACGCACATCGTAAGCCAACGACAGATCTTCCAGAAGCATGCCCTGCGATCCATGAACTCCCGTGTCCTCTTTTCTGAGCAGTCGTAGGAAGTGCTCCGCAGCAACATCGCTCTCGCCTAGAGTATACGCTTGCCTGCCAAGCGAATACTCGATGCGATCTTGAGCAGCAGTCCATGGCGATGAACGGTAGATCTGAGATGCACGGTCCAGGCATCGTCTAGAGTAGGTTTTCTGTTTGTTAGGAGGGTGTTCTTGGCCCGGATGAGGGATTCTGGCTCACCAAGCCAGCAGTCTCGTAGCGCCGTGCGGCCATCACCAGATGGAAAGCCCTTCGCCGTCTTCCGTTCTGGCTTTTGCCACCTTTGACATCTGCCGCTGCGGCTTCTTCGATCATGACGGCGTTCGGTACCTCATCGGCTTCTCCCGCAGATTTGACCAGTGCCAAACCGACGCCTCGCCATTCCCCGATCATCTTCCAGGCTTCATAATAAAGGATTGTCGCTCGAATCGCGTCGGTCTGTACTTCCATTGCGGGTGTATGACTGTGATAGGCGATGACCGCTTGCTCGAGCCAGGACGAGATCTCGATATGCTGCAATGTTGTGAACGGAGCGCTGACGCTGTTGGGCGGTGACGAGGGGAGAAAGTAATAGTGAGAGAGCAACAGCGATAGGCCGTACATCTCTGTTGCGGCCGCCGAATGTCTCCAAGCCCGATCTTGCGCATAGTCTTTTCGAAGGGAATCGTACACTCCTGAAGCGTATTTGTAGTCTCTTAGCATGAAGGCGAAATCGGCGAGACGTCTGGAGAGAGACTCGATGGTGGTAGCGGCGTAACTGGAATCAGC